>CM052883.1:44987043-45387054 GCA_028534135.1 Potos flavus
CTTAATACTGTACTTTCAACTAAGTAGGCCCCAATAAATGTTTGTTGAATAAAGACCAAATGCTTTGTAAAATCAGCTACTTTCAGTGCTTAGCCATTTTCCAAAAATGGCAGATCAATGTTTTAAGGAAATAGGCATGGTAAAGTGAGAGTAATTTAGCAAAGGGAAATTCTTCTTTCCTCTTCAACATATTTTCATATTAAGTCTCCTGGAAATTTTGCCTGTTATAAATCTAGGTTTAAGTTTTTCCTTCCACTTATTGTCTTGATTTTATAGGAAGAGAAAAAAAAAAAACTTTTTGCCATTTAAGAAGTCAAGGTGTTCTTCTATCTGAAATTATTTTGATCTGTTCTCCAAGACTCTTGAAGTAAAGACAGAATGAGGAGAAAAAAAATCATATTTTACAGAAATATGACTGAGAAGAGCTTTGTACTCTGCAAAAGTTATTCAAAGTTCCAAGTAGCTCTTCCATTACAAAAACCCACCAGGCAAATGACCCCTTTTCCTGCGCGTCAATCCGACTGTATAAGAACAAAATTTCCTCCTTACTAATGCTTATGGGAAAAAAGTCATTCTCACTCAGCTTTCATGGTTAACCAATTGTCACTCTTCTATAGGCTTGTAAACAAGCAGATGAGACAACTGGGATTCATTTTCGAGATCATTAGGAAAGAGCTGAGATGGACTCAGTGAAATTTTAAGTCACTACTTAATCAAGAGAACACATGCCAGAAGAGAGCCCAGTATTTTCATCTGACAAACTAAATATCAGCTCCAGGACCATTATTGAAAAGTAGAGTTGATTCTATAACTCCCAGCACACTCAGACAAAAATTTACCACTAAAGTCTAATTTGATTTCCTTATCAGGCAATTAGCATATTATTAAAAATTCACGGCAGGGTCAATCTCCTGTTGATTTACATAATTAAGTTACCTTCTCTTATATAAATTAAGAGAGTTTTTAGTCATTTCTTGGGCAGATTTTTGAGGATGGAAAATATATATTTTTTTCACATCATAAACCAAAGTTTCCATGGCTGACACATATATATACAGAAAACTTTTAATCTTTCATGAAGTTCAAGCTGTCAGATTCTGGCAAGAGATGCCCAGTTCTTTCTATCCCCCTTTTTGTTCACTCTCTCTCTCAGAAATACCTGTAAATAAATAGTTATTTCTTATACGTGCTGAAAGCATACTTAGTGCTTCCTGAGGAGATACTTGCTGCCCATCACTGAGGAAAAGGAATAAACATTAGTGAAAGCCAAACCTCATGAGGTTTCTAGGGTTGGTTTAGATAAGAAAGCAAAAAAGTGTTTCCCAGATTGTATTTAAATCTCTTGAGCCCGCAAAGTTTGTCTGAAGGCTTTCTCTTTACGTTTTCTGTTAATACTTTTCCAAGTAAAGAACAAGTTTCCTGTGGGAATCTAGCGCTCCTGATTTGGATCTTAGATCCAGAAAATTTAGAACTCTAAATCAATTTTTTAAAAGGTTAAATTTACTGATTATAGAAGGGAATAGGGGAGATAAAGTTTTCCTTGACCCTCTTAAGATCTCTGGCTAGGTCTGAAAATGAAATAGACAGAGACAGATTAATGGGAGAGAAGCATGTAGATTTTATTGAATTGTTACATGTACATGGGAGCCTTCGCAAGAGAATAAGGACCTGAAGTGACCAGAGTAGGAAGCCTTTATACCTTTTAGACAAAGAAACAATAAATTTGTGAAGCACTGACAAGACAAGGAGGTCTGGGTTTGGGGGTAGTAAATGGTGAAGAAGTAACTTAGAAGAGTTTAACAAGGTTTGTTTAAACAGCCTTTGGGGCTCTAAATTCCCTTTCTCTGATGATAAGGAGATCTTCTATCCTCCTGGTACAGGGAGGATATCTTTCACTTGAGAGTTTATTTCCTGCTTTCAGGGAAGAAGGGCAAGGGTGGGCAGGTCAGAGTGACCTTCCTGCTTCTGTCTTATTCTCAAACTCCATCAGTTTAAAATAATCTACCCAGGTACCATATTTGGGGTAGTATGCCCTGATCATCAATAGGTTGTTTCAGTTCATTCTTCTGACTTGTTATCCAGTATTTACTGAGAGCCAGGCAATACAAACAAAACAAAACAAAACAAAAAAACAACAACCTTGCCAACAACTTTAATGCCTAGTGAGCCAACTAAAAGAAATAGGTTATATATTTAATAAAGAGTAACCAGAAGCTCACATGTGCATTTCTTGAGGACAAGATGAGATGGTACTTTTGCAAAAAACAAAATGACTGTTAGTTCTGTGTTACTAGGTAGAACACTTAGTTTCTTTATGTTTGAATTGTCCAAACCACCTTCAATTCACCTCCAGGAAAGAAAAATATACAAGAAAAGCTATTAACAAGGGTGTTCAGTGTTTAACATTGTTTCTGTTTAAATCTGTATCTCTGCTAAAATGTGTGGAAGAGTCCATGCATTTCTAGTACTGAGCACATAGTAGGCATTGACTCTATTTGTGGAAGGAAGAAAGGAGGTCAATATGTTACCGACTTCAAAAGTATTTTTTTTTTTTTAGGATTCAGAAAATTAGTATAGAAGTTATTCATTATTTGACATGAAAAATGTCTGCTTAATGCTAGCCAATTAATGGGAAGAGTGAAATTATGTTTTTGCAAAAATATAGTATGCCTCCATTTTTTTAAGTAACCATCTCCAAAATTGTTTTCTAAAATTAATACCTACCTTCCCAATTGAAGTCCAGATTTGGATTCAAACTCCAGTAACTATCACCACTATGCCATATAATATTGACTACAAATAATTATGGCTACTCATCATCTGATTTGTTTCAGAATCCTAGCGAACCAAGTAATTTTTCAGGGTTTCTAAGTCAGAAGCACTTATGTCTTCTATTTATTTCTGTTCTTTAAATAAGTGCTTCCATTTTTAAATTTAAAGGTGAAACTTTCTCAATTTGATATAGGTGTTCAATGTAAACAATTATCCAAATTTTATAGAATATTTAGAAAGAAGTACATGTCAGAGGGGGCGGTGGGGGAAAGACGAGATAACAAGCAACTATGCTCAGAATTTAGAACAAAGAATACTGAACATTATTGTTAAAAATGCTTCATTATTACTCAAAATTGATCATTTTTGTCCTTCCACATTTCCATTACAGGGGAGATTTTCCACAAGATAAAATAAGGACAGAAAGAATTTTTGATGAAAAGTCAGGGCACACACTCCTGAAAGGTGCTCTTGGAAGAATGCTCATTTGAACAGGCAGAGAGTAAATGATTGACACTCTGCATAAGGGCTTTGAAAGTCAAGGCTTTGACGTGTCATTTGTTAGAAACCCTATTATAATAACTGACAGCCATACCCAGCAGATGCACCATAGAGATGTTGTGCCAATTTCTTCCCTAAGAAACATTAAATATTGTGAATTTTAATGTGAAATATTCAAGAGCAGAAACCAGTACTGCTATTTCTTGTTGACAAGGTAAGGACTAAGCATCATGCACAAAATTCTAAAAGGTATAAAGGTTACGAGTGGTGAAAATCATATCAAAGAGTTACAAGAGCTCCACTAAGCCAGATGAGTTGAAAAGTGGACAGAATGAAAGATTTAAAAGCGCAGAGATTCCTTTGATGCATAAGAACTTCTGTTTGAGGGACAAACCTTGAAATCAGCATTTAGAATTTACGTAAGACTACCAGCGAATACAAAATATTTCATGACACAAGACTAGGGGTTCTGAGGAATGGAAACATATTAAATATTCCCAGTTCCCTGCTTAAAATGAGAAAATGATCATGGAGAAAAAAATGAGACTAAATGTTTATAAAGGAGACCTGGGCAGCCATCCCAATGAACCTTTATCATCTCTCCCATGTCCAAAACTTATTCTCTACTTATGCAGTTTGTGCAGCATTTAAAGGGAAGCGAAGGGTGTGAGAAAATAGTTTATAAAATGCTGCTGACCACTAATCTTATCATTGAAAGGGGAAATGTGGGCATGCAGGCGGGAGCAGAAGAGAAGTCAGAAGAAGGCTGTGATTTTCCTCATGTACTGAACACAAATGTAAAGTTAAGTTTATTAGAACACACCTGCCATCCTCTTCCTTGCTCTATTTGCTTTAACTAGGGTGTCAAGAACAGCATTTGGCATGAGTGAATGAGTACTTTGCTACAAAATGGCATTACTGCCTTCCATGGTGTAATTCAGGGATATTTCCTCATCGTTAATTTGGAAACTGAGTCACATGATACTTAGATGAGTGCTGGGACACACCGGGGTGACATATCCAGCAAGGCCTTGCCCCTCCTTTGCCCCCACCCCGCCCCCAACTGTCTTTTTTCTTTATCTGAACATTTCCTTACCCCACCGCTTGGTTTATATTTGGTAGCATAAACAGCTGATTTACCATTAATTTCCTTTTGTTAATATCAATGCACTGAATCACTATTTGGGAGGTCAGCCACTTGTGTTCTATAAGACCACAAGAATGCTAAAAGGTAGAAATAATTCTTGCCCATCTGATAGCAGCAATTTAAATTGATACCTCGGATATTGGGAGGAGGGAATTTCCTAAGGATGACAGCTAGCCTCTGATCTGGTTTCAAAACCTTTTTAAATGCCTCACTGTGGTTTCCACCTAATGGCTTCCTGAAGCCATTATTCTCGGCAGAGGAGTCCTTAGACACTGGCACCCAGAATGCAAGTCTAAAAGGCATGTCTCCTATTGATTAACTAATGAATTAATTAATCCAAAGAGCCTGTGTTCCTTACCAAAGATCTATGTGTCTCAGGCTCAGGTGGTGTGGGGAGGGGGAAACAGATTATGAATGTCTGAAAACATATGATCAGTACAAAGATTTGACTTTTTCTTTCTTTTTTTGCAAAGCCTAACCTACGAAGATGGGAGCATAACCTCGTTGCTGTGAAAGTGTTAGAGGTGATTTTGAGAACTTTATTAGTAGTCCTTGTGCTCCTCCCATCTGCGTGTAACTTCTCCATTAGGGAATTACCTTACAATACCCCTAATTAATGCTAATTTATGCCCGTTTAGTGACCATAAAAATGTGTCACCAAATTTTAATTGCATGGGGAGGGTAGATAGATGAAAGTACTAAAGAATTAGTGTGTCATTTACTAAAGAGACCTTTAGGAACAATAAAGACCATCTGCCCTGTCAATCTTCATACTCTGGAGACAACACTACACCTTACAATCCAATGATAAATAAAATTGCCTGCCGTAGCAATGAGGGTAAATGTTGCCCTTCTTCATTATTTGTGTCAAACCAGGATAGGTGGAACTTTGAGAGAGACAGCTTGTTGCAAATGCTGACTGTTCATTTTAAAATTAAGTTTTACGGGTAGCAAAGCATTTTTATAGAACAAAGGTGACATCTATTATCCACTTAGGTCTCAAGAGTATATTTTTCATAGGTTGTTAATTAAATAGTTCAGAAGGCAGTTTTTGAAATGTATCAGGTGAATTCTTTATTTATGTATGCCCCAGATTCCCAAAATTCATGTACTTAAATGAGAATTTCATGTCAGTAGGTTTTGCAGACTACAGCAATGCTATTTCTAGATATATCCTAAACTTTCCTTAATATTTCACACTCTTGGTTTCACTAGCAACTGACTTCAACGTGTTACAAAGCATACTTGCTGTTTCAAATTTCAAGGAGATTCAGCAGGCAATACAACACATCTTTGATTCCTTGTGCCTAGTAAAGAGCCTGCCACATGGTACTGGCACTCTAGGTATTTGCTGAGTTGAGTGAATGGATGGATGGATGGATGATTTCAATCATCTGCCCATGGGGCCTCTGTTCTCCATAATAGTTCCTGACAATGTGACAATTCTTCCTGCCAGATTCCTCTAAAAGGAGGAAGAAAAATCAATGAATATGTTCAAAGTAATGATAAGTACTCCAAAGACTCTGGCACAGACTCCTATTAGGTGATGCCAAGCTAATAATACAATTGCTAAAACCTCTGGTACTCCCACACCCAAGCCTTCTTAATTGGATGGATTCCAGATGTCACAGAGAACCAGTCATCTCTCTGCTCATCGCCACACAGGCTACTCTTCCACGTACAAACTGTCCCTGAAACACTCTTCTCCGTGTCTCTCTGACACAGCCACTGCCTCAAGAGCCTGGACTAGGACAAGGATCCTTTCCCTGGTCATACTAAGAGCTAACATTTCTGTCCCACCCAGGATGACCAGAGGTAAGCCTGTGAGTCCCTAGATCTCGGGATATAGCTCTGAAAGGCAGAACTGTCTTTTTGATGAGTGGGGAAGAACTGTTCTAAGCCTGTGCTCATTTTATTGAAGTCTGGTCACAGTTTCAAAGCAGCTGGTAAGCAAAGAGCCTCATAGAGCATGACTAGGGAGCCCCAGAGAAACAGGACAGGAGCCAGGGTGGCAAGGACACTGTATTTTTCTGATGGGAAGATCTGCAAATAGTGATTCAGAAAGACATTATATATATACTTAAATCAGCTAAAAAAGCATGTTTAATGCAAGCACAGTTTTGTCAAAAATAATATGCATGGGTGCAAATGTAAATATTTTCCTATCTTATCTATCCATCCACCTATGGCATTCATAAGAATATGCAACCAAATTATAAAATGGTTATTTCTGGGTCCTAGAAATACAGATAAATTTTACTGTACTTACTGAACTTACTGTATTTACTGAAATTTTATCTTTACAACTGGCAAGTGTAACATTATTCCTCCAAAGAAGTTATTACCACTCTGAATAGTAACAATAATAAAAAAGAAAACATACTTGGTGACAAAGAGGGTGATAGATCCTTGGCAATGATTGCTCTAAATTTCTGATTCAGAAAATAAAAGCCTTTAACTTGGAGGATAAGGAAAATAAAACATTATTTCTCCTCTGATTATCTTAACATTCAGAAAATATAAATATTTTAGGGGCGCCTGGGTGGTTCAGTGGGTTAAAGCCTCTGTCTTCAGCTCAGGTCATGATCTCAGTGTCCTGGGATCAAGACCCGCATCGGGCTCTCTGCTCAGCAGGGAGCCTGCTTCCTCCTGTCTCTCTGCCTGCCTCTCTCTCTATCAAATAAAAAAATCTTAAAAAAAAAGAGAATACAAATATTTTAAATGATGCAAGTAGGTGAAAAGGTACTGAATTTCATGACATAGTTTCTTTGTATCACTTGATACCAAAATTTTATCAAATTAATCATCGAATATGCATTTACATTCAGGTTATTTCTGAGACTGTTCTAGTTTGGAAACCGTGAGAAGCTTCATCTGGCACCTGTGTTAACCCAGGAGGAGGAATGCCAGCTCTCCCTGCCAGCTGCTGAAACAGGAATGCTGGGAACGACTGAGGGCAAGTTCGGCCATTTCCCCCAAGTTTCCAAAACCAGTGTGTCTTCTCTGAGTTCATTCATAAAATGTGCTCTCCTTCCCCAGCATTAAGTTCTTGAAACAAACTGGCACTGTCAACTCTATATAGGAATGAGATTAGAACCATTTTCTCTTGATTTTAAGGAGAGTTTTTTTTCTTGCGAGTTGAAGTTACAAAATGGCACAACTTGCCATCAGGAATTTTAAGGCCATTTGGTCCATTGTATTGATTCCCATGCGACTCTAGGGCTGGATCAAAGACATGACAGAAACAGAAAATGAAAAAGGTGAAACAACACATGAGCAAGGTAATCTCAAAAACAAAAGGAGAAGAAAACAAAAGGAAGATTTTCTTCCTTCTTTTAACCCAATTCTCTTGGGGACCATCTTTAATGCTCTAGAAGGTCTTAGGAAGGAGGAAAGGTTATCTTACTGGCATCAGGAATGCTATCCTGGGGATTTTATTACCACGGAAGTGAAAAGGAAGCCCTGATTCTCTCTCTGGCTCAGGGTCACCTCTGTCTGTGATGTGCCTTATGAGTGGGTGGAAAAATAAACATATGGCACCTCAAACTATTTTTATTCGTTAAGGACACAAATAAAACTGAGACTTTAAAAAGATAAGAGTTATACTTAATTAGGAGGACTATTTAGAGGACATTTCACTGACTGGTCTCTTGCCTAAAAAAATACCTTCTTCTTGCCCATAAAAATTGTTGATCTGTATGCTCCATGCTTATTTTCATTCTTTCTTTTCCAGCACAAGGTCAGTTTTATACAGACAATATAGTTTCTCATAAAAATGAAACAGCCCTTCTTCATGTATGCAGGCTATAATTAAAATACATCCAGATCTGTAGCTGCGAACTTTAAGACATTCAAACACTGCCAGTAACAACTTTCACCAACCCGTGAAGAGACTGCGAGCAGAATCCCGCGGTGGCTGGCGTAGAGACTGTGCTGAGATATGTGGGAGGATGTATGTCATAATGGAGTGATACGGAATCTGAGCTGTGCAGCAGAGATATCCACCTACCTTTCAGTTATGTGGGCAGGAACCACATTCGCTAAAATGGTTTATGGCTCTTAAAGGATTATTTGGGCCTTTGACGCCAAATGGTAACATTGGTTATCACACAGAGTCGTTAAGGATAGATTGGTGAAATAATATCACAAAATGGCCTGATAAGCACTGGAGATATTTATGATTGTGAAAACGCTGAAAGATGCTTTTTGGCTTGGTTGGAATTTAAGGAAACACCACTAAGTATGTAATGCTGGGGAAATTCAGCCTCAGATAAGGAAACTTGTAAAAGGAAATGAAATCGTATGTTTCAAGTACAAGAAAGAAAACAAGGATATAGATATGTAAACCACAGCTTTTACCTACTCACATATTTCACTCTTGATGGAGTGAAGATGGTTGAAGGAAAATTAGGAAACAGTGCAATAGAAAACCTTAGTTGATTAAAATGCCAATAGCAGAAATAGACAACTGGAAGACTTGAGTAGGATGAGATACATGCTATTGCAAAAAATAAATAATTTTAAATGATTCAGCACAGACATCAATAAAATGGTAACAGCTAAGGGCCCTTTTTTAAGTGTATATGGTTAGCTATTCTGTCTTTTCTCTTTCTCTTTCACACAGACGTAAGCGCACATACACACGCATCGAAATTAATTACCATCTTGTCCTCCAAGCTACTGTTGTTGTGAATAGCAAATGTTATCCCCTAGCCAAAAAAAAAAAAGACAGAAATAAAGTCCAAAAAATGTATTAAAGCCCCTATCATAGACACTTCTTCAAATAAAACTCTTGAAAAAGTTAAAAAGTTTATTTTTAGTTACCGTAATTTTGACTCTTGTCCATGCACATGGCGGAATTATAGGATAGCCCAAAATATTAATTTTATTTTTTCTATTAGATTTTAGCATGCATTATGTATTTAGGTCTGAAAAACTAGAAAAGAATCCTGACAACAAACATGTTTCAATAACAGATCACACTAGACTTAGAAGGAGTATGGTGTTTATTTTTACTGCCAGACCTTTCTACAACTTCATCTATATAAGAAAACAAAAGATCACCTCTTGGATTACTGTCACACATCAGCTTAAGAAGAACTGCCTTTTCTCTTTCTCCAGCTTTTTCTGGGAAAGGCATAATATGTTTACATTTCAAAGATTTTTTTTTTCCCTACCTGGAGATAGGCAAATAAAAAGTAAAGGTGGGAGAGGTGCCCAATGACTCAGGCTGAATACATGACCATGTTGTCAATCCAAAAAAAAATTTTTTTAAAGATTTTATTTATTTGACAGAGAGAGAGAGAGAGAGAGCACAAGCAAGGGGAGCAGCAGGCAGAGGGAGAGGGAGAAGCAGACTCCCCACTGAGCAGGGAGCCCAATGTGGAGCTCGATCCCAGGACCCTGGGATCATGACCTGAGCTGAAGGCAGATGCTTAACCGACTGAGCCACCCAGGCACCCCCAAAAAGCATTTTTAAACACCTACTAAGTACCAGCAACAGGGAGAGCCAGAAGAACAACAAACATGGTCTGGGTTCTCAAAAAAAAAAAAAAAAAACCTAGCAAAGGGATAAGAAACATATATAAATCATATGGAAAAGAAAGGAAAATAAGCACATAAAGTAAGTTCAGATAGCAGACCTGGGATCTGTCTTACAAGATGAAGTTCATTTCCAGAGGTCAAACCTGAAAGAGGAGAATTACAAACACAAGGAAAGCACGGGTTGCAGGAAGCACGGAAATGACCGGGTAATAGTTAGAAGAGCACGACATAATTACAGGAAATATAAAGAGGAAAACAAAACAAAACAAAAAGCAGGCTGAAAACTACAGAAGGCTTGGTCATACTGAGGATCTGTGTGGTAAAAATCATTTTGCTTTTTCCACACTTCTCTGTCATTTTCAGTCTCCATACTGGGCTGTTATCTTTCTGATATTCCCCAGGGTTATATCTTCGTCCCAAGATTCACGACATCCTTTATGGTGGCAGGGACTAGCCTCCTTTACATACAATGCCAACCATCAGTGACCCACTGATGACTCTCAAATATGTTTCTCCAGTTTCAATGTCTAAACCCCTCTTCTATACCTCCAATCCACATTTCCAGCTAACTTACGGGTTATTCATCTCAAATAGCCCTAAAGCGCCTCAAAACCAACATGTTGTCACTTGGTCCTTCTCTAGATGTTATAAATGACACTATCATTTTCTTTTGATGAAAAGCAGTTTCCCTATTAAGTATACCATTTGCACATTAGAAAGAAAGGTAGGGAGGCGGGGAGGAAGGGTGAAAGGAAGAGAGGGAGGGAAGAAGGACGGATGGATGGACAGACCTGCTAAAGGAGCAGCCTGGGACAATTTAATCAGTATAGAGGCCCACTGAGTGAACCCTGCAAACCCCTCCCATCTTAACAAGGGATTAAACTAGAGGCCATCTACCAAAGGGCAGCTCTCCTGTATGCTGGGCAGTGGCCTAAGAGGGAGTCTGGTACGAAGCAAGTAAGGGAAATAATGACCAGATCATTTAGACAATCTCTAATGGAAATGGGATTTGAAATGTGAGAAAGTATTAAGCAAGTGACAATGTTAGCAAAAGTGTAAAAGGCACTAAAAGGCAATGCAAATAGGGTGGTTGAATTAAACTAATAGTGATGCACTGGAGTAAAGACAAAGCAACTCTTATTCCCACCCTTATCTAAGTCCAGCACGGTCCCTGGTATTCAGTAGGTATTCAACAAATTACGTGTTGACTTTTACAATTTGCTTGAAATTATATAGCCACTAGAACTTTCTGACTCTCTAGATCTATTCATCTGAGAGAGAGGACGAAAACGAAGAAGGAATTGACACAGGATAGGAGATAAGAGGTAATTAGGATCTGGAATGGTAGAAGAACCAAAAAAGAAGGATACATGAGAGACAAATAGGGAAAGAGAATGCCAAGATTTACATGGTATAGTTAAAGGAAAATGAAAAGTTGGCTCCAAATGATTAGCCTGAATATTCTGAGAAAATGCGAAATTGCTACCAACATGAAAACTTAGAGGACGAGCTGGCTTGGAGATGATGGGTATGAATTTGGTTTTGGAAGTCAAGGGTAAGACAAGGCTTAGGGGAGCATTCCTCAAGAAGGGGAGAAGTATTAATTGAATAACAGTATTCTTTATGATACTTCATTCTTAGGTATCATATCCAGGGTATAATAGATACTATCATACTAGTACTAGTAATAGTATCATACTAGTATTAGTAATAGTATGTAGTTTTTATTTAACAAGGTATAAAAAGAAGTATATATTGCCTTTCATATCATTTCTTATATATTCCCAAGCAGACAACCCGGGATTACTATTTGTGAAATAAAATACTGTTATAAATTCCACAATGTGGATTTTCTCTAGTAAATTCAGTTTCTTGACTGAATCCTATAGGGCAATGCCCTACCACTCAGCAGTTTCCTCATCTAGATAACATTATCAATTATTGTCTCAGCTTAGTTGATCACCACAGTTAGTAGTATTTATTTCCTAAAATAAATGATTTTATGATTTGCTGAAATAATTCATATTTACTTTTTATTAGTTTGCTACGATATTTTTAATAACCATGATTATGAATCATCTTGTCAAATAATCTCCCCTCCTGCACACACCCCAGAGCTTCCTATTTCTACTGCTAGTTTGATTAGAGTGCTATTTATAAGTCCTTTTTTATCATTTATATAAAATATGATTATATACTTTTATTTTTTCTCTTTTATTAGAATAGGCTTTTCTTAGGTCACTGGTTCTTTGCTATGAAGTACATTTCTGAAATTAGCCTGTTGCCTTCATGTTTGCAATTATTACTTGTTTAAAAATTATTTCATAATTTTCCCTTGGGTCCCAGGTTCCTAACCTATGAAATGAGGCAGTGGGGCGAGGTGGTCTTAAGGTCTCTTCAGGTCCAATGTCAGTGAATTCTATGTCCAGTAACAATGCTGCATAATTACATGATTTGCCTGGCTCATTCTATCACATTTGTAATGTCATTAATATTAAATATTGAGGCAGCTTGTGTAAATAGCATAGCACTATGACCAACAGCACATGCATGAAAAACATTTGTTATGGATACTTTTATTTTTTTTTTAATATGTGTAATGTTTGTGTGTGTGTATATATATATAGATAGATAGATAGATAGATAGATAGATATATTTTTTTTAATGTTTGTATATATTGAAGAAAATGCAGGTGAGAGAGAGTAGATAGAAAAGGCTAGGGACGGGAGCATTGCTTTGAAGTAATAATGATGTCCCTTACGAAGATGTAATAAATAGATCATAATTTTATTTTTATTGCATTTTCATCTATTCTCAATCATAGAGCAAATTATGTAATTTTGCTGGCAACTATTGCCCTCTGGAATGATTTATACTGCAGAAAGAATGGCATGCTCTCTATGGATATTTGTTATGTTTTTCTTTATGCACCATTCTTAAGCAGCTGAATGATGCTGCAGCTGTATAGTTATTAGGAGGTTATATCTAGAATCCAACTGAAGAAAAAACTAACTCAGATCTTTATTTTCAGTCAATATTACAGAAGACTTTTAGATTCACCTGGAAGCTTACTGTACTGCCAACCTTTGCCATTTTTATTCCCCTTCCATTTCCCAAAATAATGTATTTTTCATTTGTAGATTTATAAACTTGATCCTAGCTTCAGGCAATGAAATGACATGTTTTTGATTTCTATTTTATAATGCCCATTCTGCAGGATTAAGAGATGCGAATAGGATGAGAGAGAACAGAGGTTATAGGTGACAGAAGATAGTGACCTGAACGAGGGAAATTAAAGTAGGGTAAAAATTTTAAATGGATTTAAAAATTATTTAGATGACATAGCAATAGAATGGAGGGAAGAACAAATTAAAGGTAATTTCATGTTTCTTGCTTGTGCAATCTCTTCTCACACCGTATCAACATTGGTCTGTGTGACTAATAGAATATGGCAGATTACATGTCACTTCAGAAGCTAGATCATAAAAAAGCATCATAGCCTCTCTCCTCACTCTGTTTTGGGTTACTTACTCCAAAAGAAAATAGCAGCCATGTTTTAAGAAAACAGGCAGCACCGAGGACAGCTTCACAGACAAGGAACTGACACCTTCTGGAAACAGTCATGTGAGCCATCTTGGAAGAAGATCCTCCAGCCGCAGTCAAGTCTTCCAATAACTGAAGCCCCTATCAACAAATTTCCTGTAATATTTTAAGATACTTTGATCCTTAACATCCAGCTAAGCTGCTCCCAGATTCCTGATCCTCAGAAACTGTGTGAGACTATACATTCTTGTTGTTTTAAGCTTCCAAGTTTGGCGGTAACTTGTGCAATCATAGATAACTAAGACAGGTCTCAATAAAGAGACCTAAACCAGAAATAAAGATGAGAATTACTGGCATCAATTCCATAGTTTTGGATGAGGTTCACTTTGATATTGTGTATAGGAAGAATAAAGGAGAGGATATCAAATACAGCAGTATTTAAGGGCTAGGAATCATAGGGAAAAGATCCAAATGAGACTAGGAAGTGGCTAGGAAGGCACAAGGAAAATAAAAAAGGGCAATGTCATAGAAGCCATGGGAAGAGAATATTTTGAGATGGGGGTGGAGGAGGGGTTATAGAACTAACAAATTCCGCTAAGAAGTTAAGTCAAAGAAAGACAAAGTGACAGTCAGGAGGTCATCTGTACTGAAAACAGTTTCAAAGAAGCATTAAAAATGGAAACAAACAAAACAAAACAAAACAAAAAGTGAGCTGAAACTAGACCTTGTATTATTCTGAGGACAAATGCCTATTATGATCACTACCACAGCCTACTGCTAAATTTTGGTACAGCAGCAAGTTTTAATTTTGGAAGGGAACTAAAAGTAATCTCTCACGTGCAAGGTATTCTTCACTTACAACAGAAGATAAACCTGAGTCCTCAGATTTCCAATGAGAAAGGTGCCCTAGCCATGAGCTCAAGTGAAAGAATCAACAAATACACAAGGATTAATCACCATGAGTGAGCATCAAGGGAAGAAAACTGATTACGATCCTCCAGAAATTCAGATATTCATAATTTTAGAAAGAATATAAAAGGATATCTGAAAACATAGGGGCATCTGGATGGCTCAGTTAGTTAAGCATCCAACTCTTGATTTTGGCTCAGGTCATGATCTGAGGGTCATAAGATCAAGCCCCGCATCAGGTTCTGTGCTCAGAGGGAAGTCTGCTTGAGATTCTCTCTCTCCCTCTCCCTCTGTCCCTCCCTCACTCTCTCTCTAAAATAAATATTTTTTAAAAAAAATAAAATAAAAGCATAAAAATATGAATTCACAAAATCGTAATGATCAAGCGTCAACATACTTTCAGAAACGAATGGGCAGAATTGGAAAAGAATAAACAGAACTTTAAAAATAATCAATATTAAAATATTCAATGAACAAGTTAAACAGCAGACTGGATATGGGTAATAAAAGAATTAGTTAACTGCAGCAGGCTGTTCCAGTAAAATATTGAAAATTGCGACCAAAAGGCAGGGGTTGGTGGAATCTGAAATGAATACAGGTTAAAAAAAATTGAAAAAGATCTTTAGAAATGATTCAGGGTTCAGCACAGAGAGATACAAATATGGAAAATATGTATCTTTTTTCAAAAAAAAAAAAAAAAAGATAAGAGACATGGAGAATAGAATGAGACCAGTGAAAAAGAATGAAAAGGAGACTAGCCTATATACGAAGGAAAATAATATATGACACAAGTGACTTTGCAGATAACTCAGGACAAGTCCATAAATGATACCGGGACAAATTATGTTCTCATGGGAAAAAATAAAATTATATTGCTACCTCAAACTATACAAAGATACAGTCAACAAACTCTTATTGAGCAATTACATGCCAGGCACTGCATTTATTATTAGGTATTCTACAATGAGAGGTAAGGTATTTCCACTCATAAATATATTATATCTATGGCTTTTTCCCCTCTCCCTCCTTCCCTCTGTTCTTTCTTTCCCCCCTTCTTTCTCTCTCTCTCTTTTTCGCCATCCCCCACCACCATTCTCCCTCTCTCCCTCCCTCCCTGTCTTTGGAGTACTGAGCCATCCTTCAGGATGGCATTTCTCTTTCCACTGTGACTTTAATCTCTACTTTTCTTCAGAACAATCTTTGTATAATATAAATCTGATTATGTGTTTCTTGCTTTAATGACTTCTACTCTCTTTGGAATAAAATAAACACTCCATATCATGGCATGCCAAGAGCTTTCTTTTCATCTCTATCTCCCCAGCTTCCCGATGGTATCATTAAAATGTGTACACAAGGTCTTGAGTATTCTACTATTTTTAAGCTCCCTGAACACAATGTTCTCATCTTCTTTCATCCCTCTATGCACCCATCTATGCTACTTCCCGGTCAAGAGATGTTACCACTATATAGAGCTTTGTTCCCAAGCATAAGTTTTTCTCATCTTTATTTGTCATCATCTCTTCTGTGAGGTAAGCAGGGACTACTTCCCCTCACTTTCTGTACAACTTTCTGTAAGACGTTAATTTATGGTATTTGCTTACTTTTCTAAGTCCCCCCTAAGATATAAGTTCACTGAGGATAGGAAATTGTATACATCCCTAAGGTTTAGAACAATGACTACATATTTTTAGATGGAATTTAAAGGCAGCAAAAATCACCAGAGCCAAACACAAACTTATTAAACGATTCTTTTTGAAATTATTCTAAATCATAGACATTCTGGACTTGTTAAATAGTACTGTATCAGAGAAAACTACAGAAACATTAAGGACCAGAATACCAGAAGAGTAATATGTAAGAAATTATAATGAGAGCCTTTGACTTTGGTCATGTGATTTTCTTTGCTAATATGTGCTGGAATGGTGCGTGTGACTTTTTGTGCTATGTCTGTAACCACTAGAAAAAAATGTCCTGTCTAGCTCACTGGCGGTTTTTTATTTTCTCATTCTTGTCCTTTGAAAATGCAAGTGCATACGTAATAATTCCTTGCAGGTAATAGGATTCTGATTAAAAAGCTCTACTGAACTGTGACTTATCTCTCTACTTGGAATTTGCAAATGCTAATGAACTTACATATTTTTCTTATATGCCATACAGCCAGCCAGTTCACTTTGCTCCCACCTGATTTCCTGAAAAAGTAACAGTCTAGACCCATAATTGTCCCAATGTAGGGCTTATTTACTTAGCCAAAAATGTTCACCTCTGACAGTCACATATAAATCCCAAACTGAAGCCATGCCAATCAAGACTCTAACTCAGAGGTAGACTATGCCCCTAAGACTAGCACCAGATTTGCTTTTTTATTGAGCAGAATTCTATAGACAGGCAGAACTCTTACTGAAGCCATTTAAAGCAGCCTGTAAAAAAATTTGGAAAAGTTGTCTGACTCACTGGAGCAACACAAAGAAAAAGACAGCCCTGAGTGGGGAGAAAAAAAAAAAAGAGGTTACAGCAAGAAAGGGGTACTCGGGTTACTCAAAAATCTCAAATACCATAAAAAGTAAATCAAAGAGCCGTAACAGGATTTCTGGAGACACTAGGGCCTCAGCAACTTGGCAGCTCAGTGTATTAGAGTGGAGTGATAACGAGGCCCTGCTTTAGGATCCTGAGTGGACCACTTACTCTGGTTGTGCTCCAAGCCCATGGACTTCACCCCTAACCCACATCAGAATCCGTGAAACATCTGCTGTCAGTTATAATGGGACTTGGGTGAAAGAGTTTTGATGAAACAGTGCAAACCTATCACCACCACTGAAAAGGCAGGTCAAAGTACAGGTCCTATTGACAGAGCAGGTGTTAGGTTGAAGAGACTCATCTCAGGACAGAAATACAATGTTACAGAGCTGAAGATTTATCAACTGTCCTTTTTCCTCATGTTCTTTGTTCATGTTATTGTCTTTCGTAATTCACTTAGCTAAAAGTGGGCAAAATGTCGCTCATGGTGGCAGGTTACCTGGTGTCCTTAATCCAGTTCCAATGATGCCTGAGGTCTGATTAGTCCACAGGGAGAAAATGAGCCTTTCTAATATAAAGTAAGTACACATTCTTGCAAACAATTCTAGCAACACTGTCATAACTATATTTGAGGCTAGCAGCTAAATAAAACATTATAGGAAAACAGTTCTAAATTTAATTTATTTTTAAAAGTTAGGTCTTATTGATACATCCCTGTGGCTGTAGTAATAGTTTCCTAAGAAAGGTAGTCATTCATATTTCATATGAAAGGTCTCAAAAATGGCTGTTTAACAGAAAATACCATATTGGTGAGGATGTTAGAATGAGAAATGTTACTGACAAAGAGACAGAAATTCATTTCATCTATCAATTGAATATTTACACGCAAATTCTATTCTTCCACTTTGCTAATTCTATGCATAACCCCGTAAATAGGTTATTCCCTGTAGTAAAATTCAGCCCTTCATTTTAACAAATGAAGGGGTATCACTAAATGTGAAGCAAAACATGACATAACCAGGTAATACCACTTGTCAGTTTTTGGAAATGTTGGTTGTTCCTTACAAAACTAGCAGGCCTATGACTGAGACTTCAGTGGAAAAAACAAATTTATACTAGGAATTCATGATTGCATATTTTTAAAAATTAAGGGTATTGAATAAAATAGTACTACAAAAAATAAGAAGGTTGGGGAGAGAAAGAGGGAAATTGCAAGAGTTTTAATAGCAGTGAGGATAAAGAACTCAAATTGCTTTCTCAAACAGTCTTCTTTCAAAGTGGTTCTGGCCTGACAATCATGAAGCCCTACACCCAGGAAATACATACATGTATTCAAGCAGACAACACACATTTTCAAAGCATTCAGTGAGCAGAATGCCCTAAGGAAAGTGAGCCAGGAAGAAGGAAAATGAAATTGACACAAATTAGCATTATCGAGCTTCGTAATTATGAGCAGTTATGAAATCAAAAATTGTTAACTCATGATTATAAATTAGGAAATGAAGACAAATTCTAGAATAATATAGAGACAAATAATGGTTATCAAAGAATGAATACAAGCTATCATGAGCACCTGAAAGGTTAAAATCCTAATGGACATATTTACACCAAAGACACCTGTACCAGGAGACTATATAATAGGTAAACATTAGAAACACATTCATGTGTCATAGTCAGATTTATCTCATTCTTTACCATCCTAATTTGCTTTCAAATTAGAGCAAAGTGATAACAAGAGAACAAATAAGGCAGGAAACATTCTTATCATTAGAAACTTAGAAAACTTCCAAACTACAGTAAAAAAATGAAAAAAATTTAAAAAATAAAAATAACAGTGGTAGACATTTAGTAAGCACTGTTTAGGGTATACAGAACATATATGTTCTGAAAGGATTTTTTAAAAAATCCCATAGATATAAAAAGGCATGAAATTTTTATTTAATATAAAAACAAGAAATGATCAAGTAGATTGAATAATTGCTCAGGTAATTAATCTCCATAGACTTACATGAAAGTAAGTTAATGAAATTATACCAACAAATTAAAAACAAATCTGAAACAATTAGAGAAAATAAAAGCTACGACAAGAAAAGTGGCTTCTCAGTCATAAAACAATAGTGGGATTCTTTTCATGGTAAAACACAGAGTACTTATAACTCAGAAAACATCTGGGGATTCTAGGAAAGTGTATTTGAAATGAGAGACATAAGAGACATATAGAATAACTGTACAAATACGAAATATGTAGGGGTAGAATTACAGTGTCAATTTCTGGAATATTTTAATGGAAATATTTTACTCACATTTTGAGATTATATTTTCGTAAGAATATAAAACCAGTTCATTAAAAATTCCATGAAAGACTTGAAAAGGTCTAACTTTCTATATTAAAAGGAGTTCAGCATCTAGGTAATAGAAAAGAACAAGAAAAAGAATAAAAAGGAACAATTTTGAGGATTGTTCTCTTCTCTCATTGATCCGTGAAGTCAAGCAAGGACTTGGGCAGATTTTTTTCTCCTTTACATGATTATTCACATTTCTATAGAAAAAGATGTATAGTGTCTTGACCTTCCTCACAGGAGTTTTGTGTAGACAAAGTTAGGAGCATCATTTATTGTGGTTGTTCTCAAAGGTTTTGAGGTCACGGTCAGGCCTGTGCTGTCTCCCTGCCAGGCTTGTTGACTCCTAGGACTGTGTGTGCTCTGCCTCCCCACCCAGAAATATCCCCCATTTACTACTCTTATAAAGAGGGGTTCAGAACCTCAAAGGGTGTTAGGAATCTAGCCATACGTTGACTCCAATCTGAACGATCCCCTTACAGAGTTGAATATTATTACGGAAGGACAGAGGTCTAAGTCAAAGTCAGAGACTGTGTGCATTGAATAGCCTTTAATAAGTCTGGAGAAAAGGAGTCGAACCAAATAGGTGCTGCTAAAAACAGGTGTGCGAAAGGAGGTGCCCATTCAGCAGTTTTAGGATAAAGGAAAAATCTGCTCAGGGCTGTCACAGCAGCATTTTTAGGATAACTTATCTACACAAATTCAGAAGACTGTATTGTTTGGCTTCATTATATATGATTTCTCTGCAAATCAAGTAAAAGCGACCACTCTGCTTTATCCTATACTTTCTAATTCTCCTCCTCACTCCGTCCTTTTGGAGAATATTAAAACACGATTCACTCTCCTTCAATTTGTGTGGAGATGAGACTGGATACAAGTGCCACAGAGCTGACAGGTCATACTTTAAATTAAGTTTCCCAAATAAGAATTTAATCTAGTTTCAATAAAAGAGTTATTAACCACTTTTAATTAGGAAAAGCAGGCCTGAATCTGGGGTACTTTCCTCAGCTCCCAATGCAAGGACTGATCATTAGTCACTGATAGTATCGGGGTTTGTCTTCAAAGGGCTCTGGTACAGAGGCCCACCAAACAAACCTCGGGAGAAAGGAGAGGGTTCTAATACACAGTTCTGGGGATAGTCCACAGTTGGACTTGATTTGCAAAGGCTTTCTCTTGGTGTCAATAGTCTCTTTCTAAATTGACGAAAACTTTTGGCAATCGTAAAAGACGACCGACCAGGGCAAATCACAGCTAATTAAATACATGAGTTCATCCTCACCACCAGAAAGCAAGCAGTATTTACTGAGTACATCCACATACATTAGCAGGCTAGAAATTTTGTGACTGTTTAATGCTATCTTTCATCATGCCTGCTTGATATCCAAGAACAAGGAGTTTTGCTCTTGTCAGACTACAAATCAATAGCAGATTTAGGCATAAATGGGGTCATGTGACCAAGGCAAGTGACCTTTTCGCACCTACCACACATGTCTCTTAAACCCCATGGCTGTGAGCAATGAAGTACAAAAATGGGAGAGGGCATGTGTCAGTGCTGCAAAGTTAGAAGGACATCCACCATTCACATTTCATACCCCTTAAGGCACTTCTGCCAGATTAGGTACAGACTGAACTGAATGAAGTAAGGATAAAAGCCAACTTGTTTCATTTAAGAGCTTAGAGAGTAAGCAGAAAGAAACTTGGTAAAGCCTCATTTCTACTTCTTCACTTGAAAGGGAGAAGGCAGACCATGAATGAATGCCAGTGTGATGTTAAGACTTTCCATTATGGAGGTTGCATAAAACGAACAGTAAGTCACCTATCAAAACTTCTTCAAGTGACGGGATAGCACTTTAGTAGGGTATCCTTCACATCAGATGAATAGCAGAAAGTCTACACTGTCAGAATTCATCTTGTCTGGGGCTACAAGCCTGCACAGTCCTGATGCCTTTCTGGCATGGGTGATTGCAACACGAAGAAATGAGCAAGCAGTAAAAATCATCAGACCTGTGAAAAGACACAAGGTGGAGGAGGCCGCTCTGAACCATCAGAAGAATCAAGAGAAATGTCACTCTCTGAAACAGATACACTGCAGAATGTTCCAGGAAATGCTGCTTTGGGTCTGCAAAACTTTTGCATAGTCACGGACTATGAAGGACTGATTAAAAATCAGGAAGGACTGATCCAAAATCAGGAAAGAATACTAAAGATGGAAATCATGGTTATGACTTAAACTGTGTTACAATGAAATACACACTGAACACTGCAGAACTGAAACAGTGAACTACATCCCTTCTCCAGGAATTCACCCAGAATTGGGGAGGTATATGAACATTCCAAAAAGAAGATGGGCAGACACAACACACTCAGGATTTCCAATGTACTAATCATTGGAATTCTAGAGTTTAAAAGCTAAAAAACAAAGAAAAATATAATTAAAGATATAGGAGAAAACACACACACACACACACACATGCACGCACACACTACTGTCCAGAGTTGAAGAAATAACTGAATGTGCAGACAAACTGAATGGGTTTACTAAGTATCAGGGGAAACTAATCAAGAAACAAATATGTATCAACATTAAAAAAAAACAAAAAAAACCCAAACTATAGTAGAGAAACATACAGATCCAAGGAGAAGAGAAATTTAATAATACATCAAAAATTTTAAAATGACTTGCTTACTTTAAATGTTTCAAGATGTATGAAGATATAATTTTAGGAAAGAAGAAAATTTTTTATCAAGAATTCTCTAGGAAGTTGTCTTTTGTGTGATAACTAGATCAAGACAGCCACAGATACAAAGAGATAAGAAAGAACACCACTCATATATATGCCTTAAATAGACTTAGATATTGAGGAATTAATTAAAACAAGGACTACAAGAACACGAAAGTACAGACATAAGATGATGATGATGGACAACGAAGAAACTCTGGGAGATACCAGAGTTGTATTTTTAAAGTATTACTATTTTGGCTATAACTTAATGCAAATTAGAAAAAACTTTGCCTTAGAATATGTAGTATGTAACGGTTATAAAATTTTATAACAACAGTCTGGGTTTAAGTGTAAATTGTATCAGTAAAAACTGTAAGTTGAGGGAAAGTTGGAAGAAATTAAACATTAAAATCTTAAACAAGAAAATATATGTTGTTTATAATTAGGAAAAGATGTTTTTCTAAACATTTGAAGGCAACCACTAGTATAAACAACGTAGATATTTACCTGCCAAGTTAATACATTAAAAGGAAGAAAACAGGAAATGAGAGAACACATAAAGCAAAGTTCATGGACACGCATACCCATTTCCTTGATAATCCTAAATTAGTTCTAAAAAACTATAATATAAACACAGACTCCCAGAATGGGAGAAACAATCAAAATTCCATGATACACTCTTGACAAAATACATACATAAAATAAAAGGCAAAGAAGGGCTAATTTGCTGAATGAATTACGTATTTAAATGCTGATCACCATGTAATTGACAACAAAATCCTCAATACAAGTTTAATCTGTCTATAGGACCCTCTTAAATAAGTTAAGGCATTTCCATCTGAAAGGATATTATTTGTAACATGCTACTGAGATGTAAAAAAGTGTTAAAAAATAATGTCAGAAAAGCAGATTACAAACTGTCACTCAGAGTGCTCTTAGCTTTACACAAGTTTCTACATCTCCATAGTTTTATCTGGATGATGGGAATATGGGCCATTTTATTGTTTCTTATATTCTAAATTTTCTGAAATACATTTAGAACACATTTTATTTTAGTAAGGAAAAAAAAAAAAAAAGAATAAAGATGAATCAATGAACTTTGCCCATCCCAGAAAGTGTGGAAGTTTCTCATAAAGGTTTCTGTGATGAGTTGTGCATCTCCTCCGATAAGTGCAGCTTCAAACAAAACAAATATTAAGGTTTTATTTAGAGGTTTCTAAGTTCCAGTCTCATTTTCTCTCTTTCATTAATGTTATATTCAGCCACTAAAAGTGAAGGCAATTGAATAAAAGCAAATTTGAAATATGCAGTAGCGCACGCAAAATAGTTTAAGAACCACCACAGAAATTGCTTTACATAAATATAACACCTAACACTTAATTGTCTTCTGCCTCTTAATGCGCAGCTTGCACTATTAAAGCCAATTGCTTCCTATATCCCTTATAAAATAGAGATGTCGCTTTCTCCTCTCCAGAGACTAACGTGATAAAAAGAAACTTTCTAAACTAAAAAATCTGTTTATGCCTTCCTCAAAAAAAAAAAAAAAAAAGAAGAAAATCTCTTCTTTTTTTGTTTTTTGTTGTTAAAATTCCTTCCTTGGATTTGCAATTTTATTTATTTTTTATTTTTTTATTGTGTTATGTTAGTCACCATACATTACATCATTAGTTTTTGATGTAGTGTTCCATGATTCATAAACAATGAATCATGGAAAATCCCTCTTCTTAAACATTAGACAGCATTTACCACATAGAAAAATAACAAAAATCAAACCACTAAATCTAAACAATGTCCATACCTACTTCTCTCTTTATATTGTTTAAAACACATAGATGGTGGGGCGCCTGGGTGGCTCAGTTGTTTAAGCGGCTGCTGGCTGCTTTCAGCTCAGGTCATGATCCGAGGGTCCTGGGATCAAAGCCCCGCATTGCATAGGGCTTCCTGCTCAGCGGGAAGCCTGTTTCTCCCTCTCCTACTCCTTCTGCTTGTGTTCCCTCTCTCGCTGTCCCTCTCTCTGTCAAAAAAATAGATAAAATCTTAAAAAAAAAAAGATGGTAATGAGAAGAGATAATGCAGAAAAACCACACATAGTGATGTAATTGAAAATTTTTTCCTTTTGCCTTAAAAATTCTGAGAATAAGATCTTTTCTGCAAATGTTTAGAACGTACTTAATAAGATAATAACAGTAAGAATTTCCTACAAAAGTTAACATTTATATGCAATATTTTGTGAAATTCAGAATTAATCAGCATTTGTATTGTGATTTTTTTTTTAATTTTGTAACCAAATATACACAGATAAACATATCCTCAGTTCACTCCATACACTTGTACCTGCTGTTGCTGCCATGCCTCATTTTTCTTTCATTATTTCCCAGTTTCATCCTATTTTTCTCCTTGATGAATAACAGCCTAACGTTTTCAAGTTACTACTCTATATATGCAGACATCTTCATATAGCATGTAGTGGTATTGTTATTTTTTGTTATATAGTATTCTTTTCCAATTCATTTCTTTCTTAACATTTCTTTTTCTTTCTTCTAGTGGATTCATTGAATACTATTTCTAAGCTCTTTCCAAACTGCTGTAACTTTAAGTTTTTGCTTTTAACTGTTACATATTATTCCACGTTTTAGTAGTATATAACTTAGTGGTAGACATCTTTCATCCTCAACTCCTAGCAGTCAGAGACAATATGAAGATAAATATAATCATATCTTTTTAGAGACTTGTGGGGGTATTTATAAATATATAATTGTAAGAGTTATGAAAAGTATTCTGGTTATGTGTGTATATACACAGCCATATGCACACATCCAGCAAAGGAACTGTGATGCTGTAAGGAATAGATATTCTTCATTTCAGTAAGTACTGCCATTTCACTTAGAAGCATGTGGATATTACTTGCATTTGCAATGAGAGCTACTGAGTTTCTCTGTCCATCCTTGAATATTCTGAGAACTCGCTTTCTAATTTTTGTGACTTGTGGATATAAGTGACTGCTTAATTTGCATTTCTCTGGTTATTATTAGTAAGTTTGAGCATATCTTCATACAGTTCCTAGCCTTTGAGCACCCCTTCTGTGGATTCACATCCCTATTCAGTGCACTTTCCATGCTTTACTGGTACTCTAGTTATCGTGTTTTTTATTTGCCAGAGTTCCCTATGTATTCTAGATATTGACCTGTTTTAGACAGGGAACTATCTTATCATAATATATTATATATCTGTATATTTGATGAAGCAACAAACTTTTAACTTGGATGAAGTAAAATGCATTATCTTAAAATCTAGTTTGTGCTTTCTGAGTCTTGTTAAAGGAATCTTTCAAGCCTAGGTCATTAAGATATTCTTCACCATTTCCTTCAATTAGCTTTATTATCTTAATCCATTTGATATTCGCCTTTATATGTGGTCAAATAGGGATACAACTTTATTCTCCATGGAAAACAATTTTTCATATGTTGCATAAATAATCTGCCTTTCCTCCATTGCTATGTAGTGCCACCATATTTCAACCTCTTGTGTGTATGTAACTATTTTGAGATCTATATTCTGAAATACTGGTTAATCTGTTATGATGCCAATACTAATTTTTATAGCAATGACTTTGTACGATGTCTTAAGGTATGGTAAGATAAGTCCTATGCTCTTTGTTCTTCTAACATGCCCAAGCCCATTGTGTACCTTCATTAAGGCCAAAATTGTAGAATGATTTTGTTGGGTACCTCTAGAAACCCAGTTGAAATACTTATACCATGTTCACTGTGAACCTCTTCCTTTATTTTAATCTTAAAAACAGTAATAAACTTAATTTTTTCTATGAATAGTTTTGGAATTCTTGGTTAATTCTTAGAAAACTTCTGCTGTGGTTACTATCAGAAATGGTACTTTATTTCATTTTGGTGTTATTAGCGCTATCATTCATTCCTGGGTAAAAACTATTATTTTCATATTCAACAAACTTACTAAAATATATTATTCTAATGGATTGTTAAGTCTGCTGGATCTTCTATGTAGTTGATTACAGTACCTGAAAAATGACAGATTCATCACCTCCAAACCTCACAATTGTTTTTTCTGGCCTTATAGCATTCACCATATTTGCAATTCCATCTTAAAAAGCAGTGATGATGAGAGACATCATTGCCTTATTTCTAATCTAAAATGAACTGGGTGATGGGCATTAAAGAGGGCATGTGATCTGATGAGCACTGGGTGTTACACAACTAATGAATTATTGATACATCAAAAGCTAATGATATACTGTATTTGGCTAATTGAATTTAAAAAAGAAAATTCAGCTCTAAGTAAAAAAATTAATTAAAAAAATAAAATGAAGATATGTTAAAGTCTTTTGATTTTGGCTATAAATATTGGGTATATAGCCTTTAATAAATTAAGGAACTTCCTTCTTTATTTCTAGATTGTGGAGCGTATCTGCACGTCACGATCGCAGGGTAGGGAGATCAAGTCTCACGTCAGCCTCTGTGGTCAGTGGGGAGTCTGTTTGAAATTCTCTCCTCTCCCTCTCCCTTTGCCCCTCCTCCTGACCTGCATGTTCTCTTGCAAAAAAAGTTCAGGGGCTCCTGGGTGGCTCAGTGGGTTAAAGCCTCTGCCTTTGGCTCAGGTCATGATCTCAGGGTCCTGGGATAGAGCCCCACATCGGGCTCTCTGCTCAGCAGGGAGCCTGCTTTCCCCCTCTCTCTCTGCCTGCCTCTCTGCTTACTTGTGATCTATCAAATAAATAAATAACATCTTAAAAAAAAAAAGTTCACAGGAACAGAAGGTATAGCATAAGGAATATAGTCAAGGATACTGTAATATTGTTGTATGGCAACAACAGTAACTACACTTGTGGTGAGCATAAAAACGTACAGAGAAGCTGCGTCACTATGTTGCACATCTGAAATATAATATTGTGTGCCAACTATACTCAAATAAAAAAGAAAAATTGTTAAAACTTATGTATAAAACCACCTGAGTCTGAAACTTTTTGAAGGTAGATAGGGTTAGGAATGAAATGAGGTGACATTCCCTTTTTTGATTATTGGAATATTTATTCTCCCTCCAATTCTAATATTATTTTTTAGAAATGAATCCTTTTTTCTAGATGGTAGCCTAGCAAATTCTTACTTTATTATCTATGGTGTCTATAGTTGTTCTCCACAATTAGTGGACTCTATTCAATGTCATAGTGAACTCATTGAGAAAAATCATTAATTCTCAATCTCGTTTCAATAGAAATATTAGAAATTAGCTGTTGTTTTTATTTCCATAAAAAGATCTAATTATTAGAAGCATATTTTCCAAGCTAATAATTGTGTAAGGTATCTAAAATGTTTAGGCGTGACACAATATAAACAAACAGGTGTATTATTTAGTAAAAGCAAAATGACATGCAATTTACTGGTTAAATAATATTTACATGCCACTCAATTCATATTAAAAGCCCATCTATTCAGGGGTGACTGGGTGGCTCAGTCAGTTAAGCCTCTGCCTTCAGCCCAGATCATGATCCCAGGGTTCTGGGATTGAGCCCTGCATTGGGCTCCTTGCTCAGCTGGGAGCCTGATTTTCCCTCTCTCTCTGCCTGCTGTTCCCCGTTCTTGTGCCCTCTCTGTCAAATAAATAAATAAAATCTAAAAAAAAAAAAAAAACTCATCTATTCCTCCTAAAAATCTTGGGGAAAGCATTTTTTAAAATTACAATAATGGAGGATCAAAAAAAAAAAAAAACAAAAACATTTCTAATATTATACCTGCCTCTATGTCCTGGAATTAGGATTGTAACACATTCCTAACTGGTTCTAAACCAGCTCCTTTAATGACACAAATACATCCCAGATTGTATTCTATTAGATATTGATACGTGTGACATGGAAGGACACAGATTTCTCTGTCCATTCTTCTCGAGCATGGTCCGGTATATGGCTTCCCTCTTCTTGGCTTCAACTCTTCTTTATCTCTCGGCTCAAGTTCATACAATATGGTAATAAATTCTGTTCTTCACTTCAATTTTAAATAGAATGATTCACTTTAACCAAACTTATGGCTAAGTTACCCTTAGATCAGATTTCTACCTGATTTCCATTAGTTTCCATCTCAGATTTAATATCAGTAAATTTAGGCCTAGACAGTAGAGCCAGAAGGGTAAGTTAGCCAGTAAGTCCAACTGATGCAAAATAATGTGATACATTATTCCTAGTTGCCTGTAATGTACCTCTGATGCACACAGTTCTAAATATTTTTCATATGTATATGTATATATATGAAATATATATGTATATATTTTTAATACATATTTTTCATGTACATATGTGCATGTGTGTGCACATGCATGTGTAATAAATATCCCTAGTCTTCTCCAAAATGGGGATAAATGTTTCAATCAGTTGTTACATTCAGAGTGATGGCATGGGGTCAATTAAAGAGCTATTTGTCAGTCCATATTTTTTTTTTAAAGATTTTATTTATTTTGAGAGAGCGAGAACACGAGTTGGGGGGGAGGTAGATGGAGAGGGAGAGGCAGACTCCCCACTGAGCAGGGAGCCCAATGCGGGGCTCGATCCCAGGCCCCTGACATCATGACCTGAGCTGAAGGCAGACTCTTAACTGACTGAGCTACCCAGGCGCCCTCAGTCCATCTTTTTTTGTTACATCAAGATTTTACCATTCTGTCATCTAGAAGAGCAAATAGTATACATAATCTCTATCAAGAATATTAGTATATATGATATCAGTGTGTGTGTGTGTGTGTGCGTATGTTAGTGAAGAAACGGCAATGCAGTTGAAATTTTAACAATCTATCTTCACCTTAAAAAGAGGTAAAGATAAGTCTATTATAGAAGAGAGATATAGATGAGAGAGAGGGAGAATTCATGGTTTTATGTCAATTCACTTAATCGTATCTACATTGATACTAGGTCTAAGAAATACCATGGACTTGGAATGTGAACTTTTTGTCATATAGGAAAAAAATAAGTCACTTATGGATAATAAGTCATAAAAACAGAATCAGTGCCTTTATTCTCTAAATTAGCAATGAATTTTGTTCTCTGGTGAGATCTGACTGCTGTAATTCCACCCACAGGAAAAAAATACGTATATATAGATAGATAAATCTATTATTCATCTATCTGTCTGTTTGTCTCTCTTTCAACTTTTCTTTCAGAACCATCTCTGGGAAAAATGTCAAATTTCTAGGAGGGAGAGAAATGGAAATAGCTCCCTTCACACTTAATGAAGGTAACAACAGTTGTTTTTTTGTTTTGTTTTACTTTTAAGGATACTATCAAAAAGTGAACAGTCAGCCCACAGAATGGGAGAAAGTATTTGTCAATAATTCAGAAAATAAATATCCAATATTCAGAATATATAAAGAACTAGCACAACTCAAAACCAAAAAAAATTAAAAATTAAAAACAAAGGATTTGAATAGACAATCTCTCCCAGGAAGATATTCAAATGATAGATAAGCACTTGAAGAGCTCAGTATCATTTGACATTAGTCAAATGCAAATCTAAACCACAGTGAGATACTTCATACCCACAAGATGGCAATAATAACAACAAGAAGAAATGGTGAGGCCAGAGGGTAAATAGGACCCCCATAAATTGCTAGAGTGAATGTAAAATAGTTCTGACACTTCAGAAAATAGGTTGGCAGTTACTATAGGACCCAACATTTCCCATTCTTAGATATATACCCAGTATACTTGAAAATATATGCCCATACAGAACTTATACACTAATGTCCGTAGCAGCATTATTCAAAATTGCTAAAAAGTGGAAACCCAAATGCCTATGAATGGATGAATGGATAAACAAACTGTGATATATACATAAAACATATTATCCATCCATAAAAAGGAATAAAAGTGCTAATACATGCTATAACAATGAATGTGCCTCAAAAAGATTACACTAAGTGAAAGAAGCCAGATATAAAAGGTCACATCTTGTATGATTCTATTTATATGAACTGTCCAGAATAAGCAAATTTGTAAAGACAAGAAGTAGATTAGATGTTGCTGGATACGTCAAGTGGGAGGAATGGGCAGATTCTTTTTGTGTGCGGTGAGGAAAATATTATAGAGTTAGATGGTGCTGATTTTGCACAACATTGCAAATATATAAAACCACTGAATTGTACACTTTAAGATGGTGAATTTTAGGACAGTGAATTAGATCACAGTAGAAGATTCTTCTAGGAAAAAACATTCAGCCATTTAAGATGTACAATTTGATGTTGCTCCTATTGCTGGATAGTATTCTACTGTATGAATATTTTACTATTTTTTAAAAATATTTTATTTATTTATTTGACACAGAGATTGAGATCACAAGCAGGCAGAGAGGCAAGCAGAGACAGGGGGAAGCAGGCTCCCCGCCGAGCAGAGAGCCTGATGCGGGGCTCGATCCCAGGACCCTGAGATCATGACCTGAACCGAAGGCAGAGGGTTTAACCCACTGAGCCATCCAGGTGCCCCAATATTTTACTATTTGTTTGTGCATTCACTACTTGTTGAGCATTTAAATTCTTTTTAGTTCTTGGCAATTATCAATGCTGCTGCTATAAATACACATGCAAGTCTATTTGGATGTGTGTTTTCAATTTCTCTTGAGTTAATATCTAGAAACACAATTTTTGGATCATATAAGACATGTACATCGTACTCATAGGAAACTGTCAAATGATTTCAAAGTGGTTAAACCATTCTGCTTTCTTACCAGCAATACATGGCATTGCCAGGGGCTCCAATTCTCTGCTAACAGTTGGGATTGTCAGACTTTTAAGTTTTGGCCATGCTAGGGAGTGTGCAGTAATATCTTACTATGATTTCAATGTGCATCCATGACAGCAGTCTTCCTGTGGGCTACTGTAACAACTACTGTAGACCAGGTAGCTTCAACAACAAGTATTTATTTCTCACAGTTCTGGAGAAGTCTTAGGTGAAGGTACCAGCAGATCTGATGTCTGGTAAAAGCCCTGTTCCTGGTTTACAAACAGCTGCCTTCTAGCTATCTCCCCAAATGGCAAAGAAAGAGAGAGTCTCTCTGTCATGTCTCTTCCTACAAGAGCACTAATCCTACCCAGGAGGGCTACACCCCGTTATGACCTAATTGCCTTCCCACTTCCAAATACCATCACGTTGGGAATTAGGGCTTCAGCACACAGATTTTGGGAAGATACATTCAGTCCATAGAAAACACTAATAATACTGAACATCTTGAAATAATAATTGCTATTCATGTATTTTGATAAACTGTCTAAATCATCTGCCATTTTCTTTTTAATTAGATTGTTTGCATTCCTCTTAATAAGCTGAAAGAGTAGTTTATGTATCCTCTGGATATGTCTCTTTCTGACATGTTTTGCAAAACATTCTCCCAGTCTGTGGCTTGAATTGTCTTTTTATTAACTGTGGGGTTTTTTTTAATATAAAAAGTACGTAATTCAAAAAAAAAGTACCTAATTCAAATAAAATCCAATTAATCCAATTTTTCTTTCATGCTTTGTCCTCTTTTGAGAGAAATCTTTGCCTACAAGTTACATAATTGTATCTCTCACATTTAAGTCTATGACCCATTTTGAATTAATGTTTTTACATGCAATCGTAATACTCAAGCTTCACCGACACATTGCTAACTCTCAGTTGAAGTATATGTGGGTCTATTTTGTGATTATCTGTTTCAGTGAACAATGTAGCAAACCTTACACCAAAACCACATGGTCTTACTGTAGGTTACATAAAGTCATTACTGTAGATTATTTAAAGTCTTGAAACCGGATAATATATGTTCTTCAATATTTTCTTCTTTTTCAGTATTGTTTTTGATATTTTAAGTTCTTTGCATTGATATTTGAACTTTATAATCACTTTGTCATTTTTTATAAAAATGCCTGTTGAGATTTTGAGATCACATTGATTCTACAGATCAATTGGGACAGTCATGACAATTTATCCATATTGAGTCATCCAATATTGTATTTTCTCTCAGCAATTTTATGTAACTTTCAGTACATACACATATTTTTTTGTAAAAATTTATCCTTATGTATGTTATATGTTACGCTATTATAAATGGTATTTTTCATTTTGCAGGTTGACAATAAAAATACAGTTTTTGAATATTGATCTGAATCTCAAAGGCTTGCTAAACACATTTATAATTTCTATTGCTTTTTGTTGCATTTTCTTATCTATTTTTCTTTTTTGGGAGGGGCGACTTGAGAGAGCACGCATATGCCTGATATGGGGGGGAGAAACAAAGGGAGAGGGAGAAAGAGAATTCCAGCAGACTCCTCACTGAGTCCAGAGCCCAATGTGGGGCTTAATCCCATGACCCCAAGATCATGACCTGAGCCAAAATCAAGAGTTGGACACTTAACCAACTGAGCCACTCAGGCACCCCTATTCTATAGTTTTCTGAAGAGATGGCTCTATCATTTGTCAATAGAGATTTTCTTCTTCCTTTTCCATCTATATATCTTTCTTTTTCTTCCCTTATCACAAAGACTAGAACTTCCAGCACAATGTTAAGTGGAAATACAGACATTAGCTATCCTTATCTAATTCCTGAATTTAAGTGGGAGCATTTATTCTTGCAATATTTGAGTGTGGTATCGGCTACGGGATTTTCACAGATACACTTCATTATCCTCAAAGTTCCCTTCTCAGATAAGTTTGCTGGAGATTTCATCATGAAGTGCTGTTGAATTCTATTTCTCTGCATCTACTTAGATGACTGTATGTACTGGGTTTTTTTGTTTTTATTTTTTTGGTTTTTTATTCTGTTTGTATTGGGAACTACACTGATTGACTATGGAATATTAAACTGCTTTTGTGTTTCTGGAATGAAATTCATTAGGTCGTGGTATATTACCCATTTGGTTAATCACTAGATTCAGTATTCTAGGATTTAAATGAATTTTTGTTTATGCTTATGTGGTATATTTGTATTTTCTTTCCTTGTAATAGATTTCTCTTATCTGTGATTTTGTGTGCTGATCTTATCAAATGTATGAGTACATATGCCTTTCTGTTCTAATTTCTGGTGAGTTCATGTATAAATGGTATTTTTTCTTCTTTAAATATATGCTAGAAATCACCAGGAAAGGCGGTTTGTGTGTGGTTATTAAAAATGACTACATTTTATAGAAGCATGGCTATTCATGTTATCTATTTATTCTTCAGTGAGCATTTAAAGTTTGTCCATTTAAGTTTTTTGGTTAATAGCAAGAAATTTTTTTATAATAGTCCCACATAATATTTTTAATGGATGTAGGTTCTGTACTGGTTCTCCCTATTTCTTTCCTAACATCCTGGCATTATTAATCTGTGCTGTCATGCTCCCTCTCTCCCTCATATTCTTTCCTTTTAAGTCTTTTGCAGGTTTTAGATTTTATTGATCTTTTCAAAGAACTAGATGCTATTTTTTTTCTGTTTTACTGTCTTCTGCTTTTATCTATAGTATTTCCTTTCTTTAGTTTAATTTGGATTTAATTTGCTTTTCTATGCCTAGTTTAAGGTTTAAGACTAGATCATTGATTTGAGATCTTCCAAGATTTCTTATTTGTATTTGATTGCATAAATTTCTCATTAAATAAGCTTTAACTGTATCTCCTAAGTTTTATGTTGAGGTTTCATTTGCTGTATCTTCAAAGAGTATTTTTATTTCATTCATTCATTCATTCTACCAAAGGCTAGAGTGTAACATTTTGATTATTTAGGAGTTTTCTAGTGTGTGAGAAAGGGAGGGAGGGGTGGAGGGAGAGAGTGAGTTCACACACAAGAGGGATTTCTAGATTAGTAACATTGTGGTAGGAACATATTCTGTAAGGTTTTAGTCTTCTGAAGCCCACTGTGATTTATTTTATGGCATGATAGTATTGTCTATCTGGTTCCATGTGTTTTCAAAAATAATGTGTAAAGAATAATGTGTATTCTACAGTTGTTGGTTATAGTTGAGTATAGTGGTTAAGAAGGTTGTTCAGATTTTCTGCATGCTTATTATATTTTCATTTGGTCAATTACTGAGTGAAATATGTTGAAATCTCCAAAGTTCAGTTAAAGTTTGCCTATTTCTCCCTTACTCTCCCATCAGTTTTTGTTTTCTGTATTTTGAAGCTGTTAATTATTTGAATATTTATAACTGTTTTATATTTTTGATATATTGACCCTTTCGTCATCAGGATGTGTCCTTCTTTGTCTTCTTGCTCATTACACCTCGAAGTCTACTGTATCTGATATTAATATAACCACTTCAACTATCTTATGCTTCGCATTTTCATAGTATATTCTTTTCCAACCATCTATTTGAAATGTATCTCTGTATTTAAAATGTGTCTTCTGTAATAGATAGCTGATTCTTGCCTTTTTAAACCAGCCTAAAAGTCTCTGCGATTGGATTTGGAAAACTTTGTGATTTATGTACTTATTGTCATAGTTTCTTTTATGTCTATCAAATTACTATTTATTCATCTCCTTCAACTATGATTTCAAATTTAGTATTTTTCATTCTTTAAATTTTAGTTGTTCATTCTCCATTTCTTACAACTTGATTGAATATTAAACATTTTAATATTTTCAGCAACTCTATATTCTATTGTATTATTCTGATAATTAAAAAATAATTCTAAGGGTGCCTCTGGGATGGAGGAGGCCAGGCTGCAAAGGGTTACAGAGTAACCGATAATCACACAATATTACAATCTTTCAGTAAAGTATCTTTTCTCCCAAACGCTACTGGGGAAAATGAACTTGAACTGAATAGCAACCCTAGTTCTACCTTGTATGAGAAGGGAATCACCGGATTTATTCCCTAATAGTGGTTGTTGATTAGGATTGGCAGTGCCATGCAATTCTTCAAATCGTCCTGTTTCTAAAACTAGAGTTGTCTAGTTTTGCCAAAAAACAAAAATACTAATTAAAAACTTTAATGTCAGTAAATTTGGATTAGGCACAGAAACTGACCATGGGTACAGAAGGGCTTCCCTGAGAAGTTTATATATAAATTTTGTCCTTGTCTGTGTTCACTTCCAAGTATGCCTGACAACATGGAAGTGGAATCCCCCAATCAGGTATGTGGTATGAGTTGTAAGAGCCACAGGATATAATGTGATATCTCACTTCTGTACATCACAGATTCACAGATTTAGAGTCTAAGCAGAAGAGCTCCCATTGACTCCCACTATTATTTCCTATCTAATTCTGTTTTTTCGTTTGATTGGGTTTTTGTTTGTTTTTATTGTTGTTGTTTTGGGGGGTTTTTTGTTGTTGCTGTTTTTGTTCTTTGCTTTTTGGGGTTCTTTTTGGTCTACATGCTACTTGCTATCCCATACTCCTATCTATTTCAGTTTGAATTACAGTTTCTGTACTTCCAAGGTTAAAAAAAAAAAAAAAAATCCACTCATGGAACTCAGTTGAAAAGGGAAGGACCATCCCACCTTCTAGGTATTAGAGCAAAAAACCAGAAAGTTAGAAACTGAAGTTCTTGTGGGTATCTAATCTCTGACTTTCTCACTCATCCTAAGATATTCCATTTATTTTCTCCATTATCTCTTTTTCCAAGTAAGATCTGTATGCATTAGTCTTCTAATAAATAATGCTATCTTAGGCCAAATTCTCTATGGCATAGATTTTTTTTGGAGAATCTCTTAAGAATCTACTCCAAATGGGACTGAATAATATGGAATTTAGGGGAGCCTCTTCTAATAGTCTTGAGCAGAGAAGATGTTTGTCTTACCAAATAAGTGGACTAATTGTCTATTCACATCAAAAATAATAAGTAGCAAAAAAGGAGAAATAGTGATAGCCCCAGGAAGAGGAAATGTGTTTTGAAATAAAACACTGATTAGGTATTTTCTTATTGAGATCACTATTACAAATATCTTTTCAATAATACTAATTGTAAAGTTGTCCTAAAACAAATAATTCCAGGGGCGCCTGGGTGGCTCAGTGGGTTAAAGCCTCTGCCTTCGGCTCAGGTCATGATCTCAGGGTCCTGGGATGGAGCCCCGCATCGGGCTCTCTGCTCAGCAGGGAGCCTGCTTCCCCCTCTCTCTCTGCCTGCCTCTCTGCCTACTTGTGATCTCTCTCTGTCAAATAAATAAATAAAATCTTTAAAAAAATAAAAATAATAATAATAATAATTCCATTTCACTGTCTTCAATGCACTTTTCTACTTCTTTCTTTACAGTTGTATATACCATGCTCTACTGTGTAGTACTTTGTAAAACAAAGGCTCATTATATAAATGTGAGAAGTCATTATCATCTACTTACTATGCAAGACTGTACAATGCCCAGAGCAGTGAAGGGAAGGGAATTCTCTGAGCAGAGCAATTTTTTGCATGTTGCTGATACATTTCTCAAATCACAATCATTTCCATGGAAACAGTCTGTGATATTGAAAAGACAGCCACTGTCTTCTAAGATCCAGCAGAAAAATAATTTTGTCTCTGAATGTAAAAGCTTCTTAGTCAATCACAAATATTGTCAATAATTAGCAATAACAGCAAGAGGAATTCAATTACAGGCAAAGCAAATTGCTTTTTATTTAAATGTTCTCTTTTTTAATGCATCCCAGTGTGAAAGTCCCTCTTTAAATTAGTGAAAGCATGTGTAATCTCAATATCCCCACTGGGGGTTATAAGAATATATGTAGTCTCGCTCTTTTGTTGAGTGTTTAGAGGCTTAGGACAAAATTATACTACTGTTGGTACTTTATAATGATAGATATCGATAGTAATTTAGATAATCAAGTGTATTCCAGCTTTATTTCAATTTTCTCCAGTTGTAAAATTCTTGTCTGCTAGCTTAATATATTCATGTTTATGTAAATTTAAATGCAATCATAACCATCCTGTAGTTGTTATCAAAACAGGTTGGGCCATCTTCATTTCATTCTATGGTGCTGTTTAACCTTATAGAAAGGTCTAACAAATGTTCTACTAGAAACCAACAAAGAGGACTCATCTAACCTTGGCTCCTGTCAGTTGGGTTTAATTTTTACAGTAGGTATCATTTTAGCCAATAGTAGAAATGTGAAAAATTTATGAACAGGAACCATGGCATCTGGAGAAAGAACCTGAGATGTCTACCCTTCAGTAACTTCATTAAGGAGACAAGAATAGAAGAATTCTATTTTGGTATCCTGGGGAGATTTGCCTTGAGGTCAAAGTTTATCAACTGATTAGAACTCTTGATTATATATCCCTTTGCTTTTCTTCTCTAAAAAGGTGTCATATTCCTAAAAATGACTATCCTGCCCACTGAATTGTATAGCGTGGCACAGAAGCATTGGATATGCAAATTAGAGCACTAGTTGGACTAAGAAATTTAAAATATGGGAAAATATAAGCTCTAAGTAATTTTTTCTTCTGAGGTGTATATGCCAATATTTCCATCTGCTCTATTTCAGGGCGACATGTTTCTAACTGATTAATCTATATGAATATCAGAAATCAGGTTGTGGTCACAGCAATTTTAGTGATGTTAACTGTAAGCACTTAGGTGATTTTGTATATTTACCCTTTTGGGGTTTTGCCTTATTATATGTTGTGTCCCTCTCAACAATTATAATTCTACCAAGGGTAGAAACTATTGCTAAAAATTAACCCATTAGCTAATTTAGAGTACACTGCATACAGCAAAAGATGAATGTAATAGATTAAAGACTGTTAAAAATATTTTGACACTCCTCCTGTTGAGCTCATCCCTCTTGCCTAGAATCTGGGCTTAAATCTGTGATTTGCTTGATTAATAAAACACAATAGAAGTAATGTTCTGCGATTTATGAAGCTAAATCAAAAGAAGTCTTGCAGCTTCTGCCCCAGTGTTTTACAACACACTCTGTAGGAATCCTGAGCTTCTGAGTAAGAAGTTATTTGCCCTGAGACCATAGTACCAGAAAGACCATTTGTGAGACCTTCAGTTGCCTGTCCCAGGTGAGCCTAGCTTCAGTGTACTCCTGCCAAGATGTCATATTTGTGAGTGAAGCCATCCTGAACTCTCCAAACCAGTTCATCCACCAGACGAATACAATCAAATTACCCTGTTTGGTGCCATGTAGAGTAGAAACATCTGCCTGCAGACTCCTGAATGCATTTTTGACCCACAAAGTCTGGAGACATAATAAAAAGGTTGATGGTCCAAGGCTCTAAGTTTTGGGACAGTTGGTTATGCAGCAATATATAAACCAAAATAAGAAAACAAGGTGTCCAAGTTGTGTTTTTTGTTTTGATTTTTTTGTGTGTGTGTTTTTTATTGAAAATGCAAAACGTTTATTCTACTGGTCAGCTACAGACCTGGTTTTGTCAGTTTCTCTCTACTACTAAATATAAATGTAAATTTCATCCATCTAGTGATTATCCACTATTTTTTTCTCTCTTCAGCATCATCTTTATCACTGACATTCTGTATTTAATTCTTTCTTTTCATTCTAAAACTCATAAAGTAAATAATGATCTTTTCTCAGGCAAATGAAAAGGTTTTGAAATCACAAAACATCCTGTACTATAGGATCTTTGAAAGTCATGTAAAATTGTACATTTACATACTATAATGTTATAAATATATTTGTTAAGAGTAGATAACTTATAATAATAAACTGTTTTTGCATTTCTTTTGTATTGTGGTATAACTGAGCTATGGCATTATACTACTTTCAGGTATATGACATAATGATTTGATCTTTGTAGACACTGCAAAATGATCACCACAATATGTCTAATTACCATCTGTCACCATATAAAGGTACTTTTTCTTTCTTATGAGAACTTTCAGGGTTTACTCTCTTAGCAACTTCTAAGTAAACACTACAATACCACTGACTGTAGTCACCATGCTGTACCTTACATGCCATGACTGATTTGTTTTACATTTGGGTCTTTGGACCCGTTGGCTCACTTCACCCATCTTGCCCACCACTGAACACACCTCCCCTCTAGCAACAAGCATTCAGTTTTCTGTATCCATGAATCTTGTTTGTTCATTTTTGTTTTTCAGATTCCACATGTAAGTAAATAATATGGTATTTGTCTTTTCCACAGGACTTATTTCATTCAGTATAATCCTCCCTGGTCTATGTGTAGTGTTGTAAGATTTCTATTTTATGGCTGAATAGTATTCCTGTGTGAGTGTGTGTGTGTGTGTGTGACATCTTTATCCACTCATCCATCAATAGACACTTAGGTTGTTTCCAAGCTCCAAGAAATATAGGGCTATATATATTTTTTCAAATTAGTGTTTTTGTTTACCTCTGATAAATACCTAGTAGTGGGACTGCTAGATGATATGATAGCTCTAATTTTAATTTTTTGAGAAACCTCCATACTGTCTTCCAAAGTGGCTGCACTAATTCACCTTCTTACCAACATTGCACACAACAGTCCGCCTTTCTCCATTTTCTCACCAACATTTTCTTTCCCCCCCCATCTTTATAATAATAACCATTCTAACAGGTAGTGTTTCATTGTGGTTTGATTTGCATTTCTCTGATGATTAGTAATGTTGAGCATCTTTTCATGTGCCTGTTGGCCATGTGTATGTCTTTTTGGAAAAATGTCTATTCAGATCCTCTGCCCATTTTTTAATCTGATTGTTTATTTTGCTACTGTGTTACAGGAGTTCTTTATATACTTTGGACATTAACCCTTTATTGAATATATGATTCATAAATACTTTCTCCCATTCAGTAGGTTGCCTTTTCATTTTCTTGATGGCTTCCTGTGCAGTTCAGAAGCTTTTTGATTTCATGGGGTCCCACCTATTTTTGCTTTTGTTGTGTTTGCTTTTCAGACCCAAAAAAAGCAATGTCAAGACCAATGTCAAGGAGTTTACTGCCCTTGTTTTCTTCTAGGAAGTTTTACGGTTTCAGGCCTTACATGCAAGTCTTCAATCTATTTTGAGTTAATTTTTATGTGTGGTATAAGATAAACAATTCTGAGAGGCACAGGGGATTCAGAACTGCTATCAAGAGGGTTAGGAAATAAGAGAACATACACAAAAAGCAAACATAAGCAGAAGAATTTCAATATAATGTATGCCTTACTAAGAGATAAGAAGTTCCTCCCATGGAAGAGCTATGCATCCTAGGTAAAGACGCAGTATCCAACATGCCATATAAAAAACAGTAAGATGAACATAGGTATAAGATATAAGAAATCCTTTTTTTGAGTTCTTGATAGGATAAAATTATAGTGGTGCATATGGATAGATCTCTGGGGCAGCCAAGATGAACATGGTAAAAACACAGAACTTGAAGTCAATCAGATTCATGTTCAGATCCCAGTTTCTCCACTTTCTCGATTTTCAGTGAGTTACTTCACTTTTCAAGATTCAACTTTATTAACTCCAAATGAAGAGAACATGTCTTTCATTAGTTAATTACCCAGTATCGCCTGAGATGTAAAAGGTAGGCACCCAAGCAATGTTACTTTCTCCTTCCTTTAAGGGATATAGGGACTACCTCTACCCATACATCATTCTAATGTAGAGGTAAGCTATTTTTTCTTTCCTGGAGAAGTTAAATTGAAAACTGTCTCTAACTATTCGAGCCACATTCAATTCTCTTTTTCTGCTTATTCATGTGTAAAAGAAGGAAAATTAAAAACAACAGCACATACCTGCTATGCATTTCTACTTTTCAGTCTTTGGAGTATGGTTAATGTTTTCCTCTCTTTTGTTAATTGAAGATTATGACTTTGGAAAATAGAAAATATGCTAAGCAATTCTACCTATCCATCTGCCTAAAAATAAATCAAAGATTCCAGAAAAGAGCCTGCATTAAATAACAGGAATGAGGAAGCCAATTTTGAGTCGGTGGAATACCCAGAAATAGTGTAAAATAAGATTTAACAGAGTTCACTAGATATAATTTAGAAATAAGCATCATGGAAGTATTTCCAAATAATTCTAAAACACAGTGAAATGGCACTGAGATTTCTGGCATTGGATATCTGAATACTGTGGAGGAATAATCAGAGCTAATGTTGATGAGCCATTTATAAACATACTCCTTAGAATCATTACTCATTTTTTAAAAATTAATTCTCAAAGCAACTCTACAAAATAGGTAATATCTCCATTTTTCAAATGAGGAAACTATGTCACTCAGAGATTCAGTGACCTCTCCAAGTCTTGTAACTAATGAAAGTGGAAATACAAATGAACTTAAAAATCTCACATGAGGAAGTAAAAGTGCCCTCCAGATATTAGCTCTTCTTGTTGAAATGGAATATTACATAAAATGCAGTAGATGCTTGAAAAGAATCAGATTCCAAGGAAACAGCAGGAAAACAGCTCTCTGTTCAAGCACATACTTTAAGTTTACTGTGAATTTACTTGATGCTCCCATCCCACTTCTGCAGTTATACTTGTAAGTTCTGTTGGAGTGACACACAAATTCTCATCTGCCGGATGCTGTCTAGAGTCAATACTGATGCAATCCAGCAACACAGTAGTACTTGTTAATTGTCTATGTAGAATCAGTTTCCCCACAGTCCCACCAGTGTGTCCAGGATTTTCTTTGTAAAATGACTCACCTCTTACTCTCATCTGTGTAACACCACTTAGGTAAAAGTGACCAAGTTCTTAGTCATAGACTGGTTCAGAAATGTGATACAATTCTGGCCAATCGGAATCAAGAAGCTATTTGCTGGCAGGTTCTGAGAAAAAAGCTGCTGGAAAAATAATTCTTCACTAAATGTCTTAATGCATGGAAGTAACAAAGTGGGACAGTGACAACTATTGGTGCTGTCATGAGGAAGATCACTGGAGAATCTAGATGGTGGAAGAGCCAAGGCAAATACAAGGAAGTACAGGCAGAGTACGTAAGACTTTGTGAAGACTTCTGGATCAGTTCTTGCCTGTGGCCAGATCTAACCCCGTATTATTCAGTCACGCAAATCATCAAAATTAGTTTTTAAATTTAAACCAGATCCCATATAATACAACCTTATAAAACAGGATTTCTTAACCTTAGCATTGTTGACAATGGCCCAGATAAATCTTTGTTGACTATCTTGGGCACTACAAGATGTTTAGTAGAATTCTTGGCCTCTACCCACTAAATGATGGTAGAATGCCTCCACTCATGACAATTACCAAGTGTTCCCTGCAGGGCAAAATCACTTATTGTTGAGAACGACTAATATAGAGCATTAATAGACATTTGGGGCATCTTCCTACTCACCATTCCCCTTCTCTTTATCTATCTTGATTTTCATTCACGCATCCACGCATTCCGTGCCTTGGTAACTCAACTAAGCCATGCAATCCTATTCTTTGGACACCAATTTGTTTGGAAGCTGCAAAGTAATGAAATTTGGGCTGATGAATTTCAGGAAATGTTTGTGTTTACATCTAGAGGAAAAACTCTTCCTCTGTTTTCTGAAGATAGGTAATTCTACTAGATTTGTTGAACTATCTAGATGTGGGAATCATGGGAAAACACCTTGTGATCTTATTGAGAAGATAGCCCTTAGACTAAAATGGAGACAGATCAGAGTAAGACAAAAAACTCCCAAGCTTTTGACAAGTCTATTATGCAGTTGAATTAGAGCAATATGGAAGCCTACCTGCTTCATGAGTGAATACGTTCCTTTTATTGATAAACTATTTGAATTATGTGGTCTGTTCTTTACAGTCTATGTGCCCTGTTTCAAAGAATTTGCTTTGCCATGGCATGTAAAGAAAAGTTCCAGTCAAATAAACGGTTTCATTAGTGCTATCTGATAGAAGTTTCTATAATGATGGGAATGTTCTGTATCTGCACTGTCCAATATGATAGTCACAGCCACATGTGGCTATTGAGCCCTTAAAGTTAGCTAGTGTGACGGAGGAATTGGATTTATTACCAAGGGAAGCACACGTAATAAGAGATCTATCATCTTAACAAAATTTTAAATGTACCATACAGTATTGTTAGCTACAGGCACAAAAGTATACAGGAGAACTCTAGAATTTAATTGTTTTACATAACTGAAACGTAATGCTTGAGTAGCAACTGTTTCCCTCCCACCGTCCCACAAATGCCATTCTACTACTTGTATGCATTTGACTATGTTAGATATTTCATGAAAGCTCCATTTTTAATATGATCTACCTTAATTTATGTAAATATGTAAACAGTGACGACTACCACTGGACAGCACAGGTCTAGAATAGGGTTTTTGTTTTTAATGTTCATGCAATTGGAGCTTTAGTTAGCAAGAAGCCACAGCCTAGAGAGATGGTTAGTGTCCCCTTAACAAAACCGACAAATCAACAAATATTTTTTATTTTATTATTCTTAAGGTAAGCACATGTAACAAGAGACCTACCCTCTTAACGAACTGCGGAATGGAAAAAAACAAAGAAGCAGGACGATTTGGCGACTATCAGGATTCCAGAGAGCGCCAAAGCTGGCATTGCTATGAAGGCTAACTAAAGCACATGAAGAATTTTAACCTGCACAAATCTAAACTGCAATCTGCTTGAGCTTCTATTTAGCAAAGTGGGGAGCATCTGGATTGGAAGATCTTGAGTTAGGTGCCCACCAAGGCCCAGTCATCTGGAGTGGAATGATCACATAACTGTGATCATGACATTTGTCTATAATTTCCTCGGTGGGCATCATAGGCATTAGTAACAACAAATATTCTTGTCTTTTAATTTGGATTTCCTCAGCCATGTAAGATGCATGTTGTTATTCTCTCTCTACCAGTAAATAGAGAACAAAGCTGGTAAGCAAGTGCTATTCTCCTGAGTCAAGATGTCCTTTAGAAACTTCAGTAAGTTACCATGAATCCCTCCTCATAGATCCTTCAAACTCCTCTACTTTCTCTTTAGCCCCCTTTCCTTCTCCCTACGAAACAATTCTAGAAACACTTAGATCGATTTCAAAACGCCGTACTTGTTACTGTATTGAAATTGTTGGTCTCTATGGGGCTTGCACCCACTGAGGGAGACACAGCTTGCATCTGTGCAGGTACCAAATCACTGTCTTTATTCCCAAATCTGAAGTACATGTTTGAAATTAAATCACTGACTGCTCCAGCAATTCACAAGCAACAGGTTGCGTGTGTGTCTTTAGAGTGGAAGTGTGGTGATGTACTTGGATTGCAAAATAGTTAACAACTGTGGAGTTGAGCCTTTCCACTACAGAGCTCTCCAAGTCAGAGCTGTTTCAAAAACTTAGAAACCAAAGGAATCGGTGGGTGAGTCCTGCTCTGTGTGTTCTCTGTGATGTGAAAGAGCCTCAGTACCATGGGGGCTTGCCAGCATGTCTGAACAGCAAACCCAGTGGGAAAGAAACAAGCTGGGGAGGGGGGCGCTGCCAACAGGTGGGGCATGCTAGCAACTGCAAAACTCACTGCTGACACAGAAAAGGAGTCACAAAACCAAAGAGGCATCAGCAGCCTGCAAGCTCCACATACCAGGCCTCGTGCTGCTTTTCCCTGGTACTTTTCTGCCCATGGCATAGCTTACATAAAATCTGAAAACTCAAAAATCTGCAGTTTTTGAACGAACAGAGTGGCACTATTTCTGGGTTCATAATAAACATTGCTCCCTCTTTGGGGAAAGAGGAAGAAATAAAGTCTGCTATAGACTGAATTAATAAGCTGCCAGGTCTTTGGTGCCTTACTAAGTGGGTGCTATGATATTCTTTAACAAAACGGCCAAAAGAAATATTAGTATCTCTGCTGAGAAAAAGTATTGTACTTTGCCCAGCATTGTTGGAACATTTGGCAAAATCATAAGCAAATATTTAGGTGAGGGAGACATCTGCCAAGGTAAAGGTCTTTCAGTGAAAAGGGCATTGGAAACTTCGGTCTGGAATATAATACTTTGCCAAATCAAAGTAATAAAAGTGAGAATAAAATATATCAAAAGATTGATGGTTTGTTCTGGAAGGATGAGGGGAAAGATTAAAGAAGAGGAAAATAGTGTCTGCTTGAGCATCCAAATATAAAAAAAAAAACTTAAACTGAACCCACTTAAAAGTACCCATTTTACTAAATATAAGTATAAAAAAATGAATGAATAATTAATAGGGAAAGACGAGGAAGGATGTGAGCTTCCTGGAAAGGTAAATTCCAAGCTTGAGCTAAGTGTTCTTTCCAGACTATTCTCTTTGGAAGCATTTCCTGCCAAAAGTATGCTCCCAGGCTCACCTCAGGTGATGCATTAACATTCTGAAAGCTTTTACCTAAACCAATAAATGAAACTCCCTGATTAGCTCTAAGCCCTGTAGACTTGATAACTTTACCCATTAATTAACAAAGGGACAAGTGAAAGAAGGAGAGAAGTATAGGGCAAGAAATCTTGCCATTTCTATTAAGTCTTAGGAGGACAACAGCAAAAATGAAAATGAATGATTTATAGCCACTCTTCTCTGGGCAATATGTTGAAATAGATTTTGGATATAAATAACAAACTAGCTGATCGCTGATCTGTATATGCATAGGCTTGCATACGTATGTGAGTGTATAGTTTTTCACACGTACAGATTCAGAATGTTTACTGGTAAGTATAAATATTTATGACACATTTGTAAATTCTAAGGAAATGTTATGGGTAAGTTTCACTTCAAAACATGTGGCGCTGGAACTTTTAGAAGATTACAAATACATTTCCTAATAGAAACCAAGTACACATCCCATAATAAGATGAAAGGCCACCATAATGATTTCCCTTTCCACTCAGAAATTAAAGCGATGCCTGGATTTTTAAAGATACAGAGGATATACGGCAATGAAATACTTATTGACTTAACCAGAAATATCACACACAGATAAGTTTTCCTTTATAAATAACTGATCCATTTGGATAGGAAAATGTTACTTTTTGAAACACAAAAGCACCTGGAGTGGGGATAAAGCCAGGGTTGGTTGCAAAAATTCTAGATGAGTTTCTAAGTCACAAATCAGCCCCTGACAAGAGCAGCATTGAAGAGTTTCATAGTATAAATATGCAGAGGTTACACTGCAGCCTGGAGAAGATGTAGAAAGCAAAACTATCTAAACCTAATATGATTTTAATATAAGCCATATGTTTGCTCTCTGTATATCTCTATAGAATCACCGAATTTAAAAGAACAAATTCCATCTACACTAACCTGATCATTCTTTTCTCTAGAAGGTGACAAACGGTGTCTTTTAACAATTGTTAAGCTGACTTCCCTAGTGATCAGAAGTTAAAATTAAATATGCTGACTTCTGATTTTAATATAAAACTATGTAGTTATCAAAATTTACATATTAGGAATGTCTAAGTGAATATTCAGTGAATATTATATCCAAGAATTAACAAATATATTAAAGCAGTAAACTCTCATTTAAAAATGTGACTAAAAATCAAGACATCATGTATGGTAGTATTATCAAAAATAACTTTTGAAAACAGAGACTTTTCAATCAGTTAATGAGCAATCTCCAAGATGGTTTATTTACTCTACAAATTCATGCTGATTATGCTAAGTGATTTAGGAGCGATCACAGAATGAAAAGAGCTCTGTATTTAAGGGTTTCCTATTGGAAGACTAAATTATGTGATAAATACATGAAATTAACCTGCAAAGGCAAAATTGTTAAGAAAAGGAGTAAACATGAAGAAGATGGGATATGATAGGACATTTTATGGGAAAAAAATAGAACTGGAGCTTGCCTGGAAAGACGGCGCTTTTTCTAAGTGTTTTGATGGGATATCCAAAATCTGGAATAAAAGGAACTACATTAACTGCTGAACATTAATCTTAAAGATAGAAATCTATAAATTACAATGAGACTGAATGATTTTCACCAGACCAAACTGTGTTTGAATTTATCAATATATTTAAAGAAAGAATGCATTTTCTTCAGCAAGGGTGTGGGTTGCTATGGAACCCTAAAAAAAGACTATCAGAGAAAAATGACAGTGCCCTGGCTTCCCAGGGAGAGCAGCTAAGGTATTCATTGGCTGTGAAATAAAAGATCCATTCAACCTTCCTTTGTCTGATCCCTGAACTCTATACAAGCTTTCAGCCCAATGTTTCTTTCCTTCCAAAAAAATGTGATGAAGACTAAAACTAAGGAGAGTATAAAGTAATGCCTCTGAAGACAGGCACCGTGATTCATAACCAGACTCCACCACCTACTATCTGTACAACTTGTGTAAGTTACTTGAACTCTTGTGACTCAATTTCCATAACTATAGAATAGGCTTAATGATGGCTAGATCATAGAGCTTTGGGGAGGATTAAACGGATGTAACACAGTTAGTGGAATGGAAAGGCATGTAGTAGGCACTCAAAAATATAAGTTATTATAATGATAATTTATATGGCCCCATGCAGTTGTTCCCATAATAAATTAAAAAATGATCTCCTTTTACGTAGCTTATATGCATTCAAGTTACATATATGCCATTAAATAATTGCCATGAAGTGCCACATTTTTAGTCTGTGTGCAAGTGCTCCTACTCCCAATAAGTGGGCATTTTGTTGCTATTTCTGTTCCATAGGTTTCCTTGTTTTTTAAGATTTTATTTATTTAAGAGAGAGCACAAACATGAAGCGCATGCACAAGTCAAGCGGGGGGGGGGGTGCAGAGAGGGAGGGAATGGAACAAATAGACTGTGCTGGGTGTGGAGCCTGACACGGGGCTGAATCCCACAACCCTGAGATCGCAACCTGAGCCAAAACCAAGAGCTGGACGCTTAACCAACTGAGCCACCCAGGTGCCCCCCACATGCATTTTCTTAATAAGGTTTCACTTCCTGGAGACTGCTTCTCCTTGGGCTTAAGAGTTGAGCATCAAAGCCATTATATGAGAGGTTATAGCCTGTCAGATTTCTTCAAAATTAACATTTTTCTAAGTTTAGTTCTGTGTAATAGTCGCATGGCATGCTGCGAAAATAGAGTAACTTTGTCTAAAAAGGTTGAGAAATGCTGCATACAGTAGCCTTCTCTGAGTTTCACAGAAATCCCATTCCCTATTCTTATCCACTAGATCAATATCAGCTCTTTATTGGTTCTTTTCTGTAAGGACATTACTTCAAAAACTGGGCTTATCACTTATTGGTTTATTTCCCCGGTAGTCAGTGGTGAAGTACAAGCTGGATCACAACATCAGAAAATAAAAGCAGCATGCTTTTTCTTGATAGCGTGTTTATCCAGAACTTCCTAATTTTGGCCACTATTGCCTCCCAAATAGTGGCTTTGTTTCTAATTTTAACCTTTCATCTAATTTATGTCCATATTGCCATAAATGACATCCTTCTGAAAAAATAAGTGTGTGTGTGTGTGTGTGTGTATAGTCATCTCTTAATTTAAAATTATTTATGTAAGAGGTAGTAAGTACATTCCAACTTCCACACTGTATGAACTGAATGTGTCCCCTCCAAATTCCTATGTGGAAGCCCTAACTCCCAGTGTGGCTGTACTCAGAGATGAGGCTTCTAAAAAAGTAATTAAGGTTAGGGGCACCTGAGTGGCTCAGTTGGTTAGGAGTCTGACTCTTGATTTCAGTTTAGGTCATGATCTCAGGGTCATGGGATCAAGCACCACACAGGGCTCCACACCTGACATGGAGTCTGCTTGAGATTCTCTCCTCTCCCTCTGCCTCCCCAACCTTCGCCCCCTCCCCTCTTTCTCAAATAAATAAACCTTTAAAAAAAAGTAATTAAGGTTAAATGCACTCATAAGTGTGGGGTCCTGATTCACTAGGGTTAATGTCCTCTTAAGAAGAAACACCAGTGAGCTCACCCTCACTTTCTCTGTGCTTGCGCTGAGGAAAGCCATGTGAGGATACAGGAAGAAGGTGGTGGTCTATAAGCCACGAAGACAGCTCTCACCAGAAATCAAATTGGCTGGAGTCTTGACCTTGGACATGTAGCCTCCAGAACTGTGAGGAAAAAAATTTTGTTGCTTAAGCCACTCATTCTATGGAATTTTATTATGGCAGTTGGAACTGCCTCATTACACATACCACAGAGATGGATTTTATTTGTGGCTGCCCGGTGTTACAAAGCTCCTAAGGACCAAATACAATAATTGATGAACAATATTGGGGGAACTGTAGTATACGTGCCACATGGCTGGCTTATAACTTATAGTACATATTTGAATTACTTAGCATGTTATCCCTAGCCCTTCATGGCTTTGTCCCAACATACCATGTACTAGCAAGCAGAATCTCCTAGAGGAAAATGTTACAATGAGTTGATCAGTTTCTCTTTAAAATCATGATCCCAAGCCCCAGGGCACTCACTACTATGTAGCAACCTTCTAGGGTTCTCCTGATAGTCCTCCAATCTGAGCCTTCTCTTCCACTCTCGAACTTCTGAATACCCTTCCTCCATCTTCACGTCCCTCTCTCACTTACAGCTGATGACCTTGCTGCATGTATAACCATCCTGCTACTATATCCATCCTGCTACTATGTCCATCTTTTCATAGTTGTGACAAGATCATTTTTCCCAAAAAAGGCCAGTGCTTCCACAAGAACAGCAGAACCATGCTAGTTACTTCAACACAGAGAATTTAATATAGTAAATCAGTTAAAGTTAAATGCATGCTGGAGGACTAGAAAAGCCAGAAGAAAACACGTAGGTCAATATCACAGGAGGCAGCTTCTCTACATTTGAAGAACACAGAACAAAGCCTGGGGTTGTCAGAATCTCATAGAAAAGCCCTGTGGAACTGGAACCTGGCTCACTGAGGGTGGGACAATTCTCAGCTCTGAGCTCTGTAAGAGCTTCCAGCCTGGGCAGGTTCAGTGAGACTGTTTGTGAAGGTATAACAGGAAGCTGAACACTAGAACCAGGTAATGCTGGGAGGGCAGTGATAGGAACAACAAATAAACACAAAGGAAGTCCCTTCTTCCATTAGTCCTACTTCTAAGCTCCTTCTAGTGCCTCCAATTGGTGGAACCTAACAGGAAACCACCAGGTATATGAAAATGTGTCTGCAGCACCACTGGTCAAACCTCACAGAGTAGAACAAAGAAGAATGGGTATGGAGTTAAGAGACAATGGATTTATAACCAGAATATTCTGTTGTTTTCTCTCTTACATCTTAAGTTTCTTTCTGTCATATCAGTCCGTCAGCATTCCAACATATTCTCAAATTGTCCATAAAATCTTCTGAGGACCTCGCATGCCTCTCTACAGCTACTATCCCACATTGCTAGTCTACTTCATAACAAAAATTCTCAAAAGAGCTCTCTAGAAGTCCACTTCCCCTCAATTTACTACCATTCAAATATGAAGCCACTTCAGTTGGCCTTCACTCCCATCCTCTGGCACAATTCCATAAATACCGATTCTTACCAGTGTTACCAAAGCCAAGGATCCTGCTTTGTGCTGACATTTGTGCACTCGCCCCAAGTGGCTACTCTCTCATCTGGGAAACACATTCCTTTGTGGACTCCCATGAATTCCTATTCTCTTCACTGGCTTCTTAGTCCTTTGTACTTGCATCTCTTATTTTACTTCACTTCTAAATGTTAGTCTGTAACAGATTTTGGTCCTGGTGTATAACATTTCTATAACTTCACTCATTCCATAAAAATCTGATGTAGGTTTAAGTTTTTGTAAACCGTGTCTATATGCTGATAAACTCCAAATTCACATTATCAAAATGATATGTGATACTTCTGAACTCCAGATATCCAATAAACTAATACTCTCCCTTCATTGTTGTGAAAGCAACACAAACATGATGTGGCTCAAATGATGTTATTATCTTCTTTTTTAAACCTGATACCTTTTTGTTTTTATTTTTTTAGTAACCTCTGCACCTAATGTGGGGCTTGAATTTACGATGCTGAGATTGTGTCACATATTCTTTCTACTGAGCTAACGAGACACTCCTTATTTATTATCTTTTAAAACATTTTTCTTCTTTAGCTTTCTCCCAGACAGGAACTAGAATCAATTCTTACCAGTTGCTCAAGTTAAAAACTAAGAAATTATCCTTAATGATTCTGATGTTTTCATATACAACACAGGGATATCCTTGCTTTTGCTTCCAAATACATCTAAAATCTATTTGCTTCTTGCCATTTTCACTTTTAGCACTAAGAATCCAAGAAACCGTTACCATGTAGACCATTCTAATATCTTTACTAGTTATCCTGCTCCTATGCTCTCCCATTCTAATTCGTTCTCTCCAAAGCAGCCAATGAGCTTAAAAAAAAAAAAAAAAAAAAAAAAAAAAAAAAAATCAGATCTGGCTATTTCCCTTTAAAACAACTTAATGGCTTCCTATAAGGAATAGCATAAATTCCAAATCATATTAAAAAAAAAATTCCAAATCATATTCCATGGCTTAAAGGGCCTTGCCTAACTATCCATATTCACTGTGTATAAGTCTCCTACCAACAACTCACTATATTCCAACAACACTGATCTTCTTTCAGTTAAATTTTTTTTAGCACTTACTATATGCTAAACAAAGTTCCTATACTTTATACTAAACAATTATATAATTGTTTTATACTAAACATTATATAAAACTATTATACTAAACAAAGTTCCTATCCTTATGAATACAGAGTCTAATAGAAAGTGACCCAGATATAGACACATACACACAATTACAGATTTCAATACCACTATGTAGGAAATAAACACAAGGATTTAGGACAGAAAATAGATTATGGTTGGTGACTTAAGCTGAAACAAATAAACAAAAAAATGAATAATTAACCATTCAAAAGATAACAAGAAAAAAAAAATCCAAGCAGAAGAACACCATGTGGATAGGCCCGAAAAGCTTACTGTAGACAAGCACCTGGCAGAAGTTCAAAACAGCCTGAGTATAGTAAAGGAAAGGGAAATAGACCAGGGATATGGTTGGAGGACTATAGCAGCCTGACCGATCAGGCCATCATGGGGTCCTTGACCATCGTACTGTTGAGAGATTGCTTGTCTTTGCTGTGGGTGGCTGGCCAGTGCACAAGGATGTTTGGCAACACTGTTGGCCACTTGATAAAAGTAGCGCATGCCCCCTATTGTGACATTAAAACTGTCTCCCAATATTGCCAAATGTTCCATGGAGAACAAAATCACCTTAAGAACCACTGGAATATATATAGTAAGAAGTTAGAATAACATTCCCAATATGAATCATTCACTTAATGTTTTATTCATTTATTCAGTATATATTTGTTGAGAACCTAATTTATGTGTTAGCCACTATGACCAAGTGATCAAGACAAATCCCTGTCTTCAGTGATCATATAATCTGGTACAGAATAAAGTTTCTGACAAATAATATCAACTGTCTAATTAATTTGTGAAAAGTGCTCTGAAGAAAAAGTTTATTTTTCTGGTGCATAATCACAGTTAAAAATAAATTTAGTCACTTAGTATCCCTTCACAGACCAAATACCCTTTGTCTAACATCCAACTGATGTTTACATTCCATCTTCAATTGTGTTTGTTGATATATTTTACATAAACATAAATTTTTAGAAGTTTTAAGATCGTAGAGGATAGCATTTTGGAACTTTATATTAAATGGTCCACATGGACTATGAAAATTTTATGAAAAAGCATGCAAGGCCTGAATACCCGATTTGATAATAAGAGCCCAATGGGATGAAAATTCAATAATTTTCCTAAATGAAAGAGGATGTGTTGACAAAATGATGAAACAAAGCAATGAAACTAAAGATAATTTGGAAAAACTATAAACAGAAAACAATAAAAATATGTGCCTGTAAACAAGTGCTATATCCAAATGAGTGGAGGGGACAAACTTCTCTTAGCCATATGGAGTTAATGGTGATTCACAAAGACCATTTAAAGGCAGACGCATGAGTCAATAGTAATATATAATAGTGAGAGATCATCACCATCATGCTGACCATTTCTCATATGTCCAACTTCACAAAGTGCTAGACTAAATGTAATGCCAAGTGAGTGAAAAACTGTTCCTAACCTCCACCTAAAGCAGGATATAATAAGAATATTGTTAGTGCTCTAATATCTCCAGTCTAACTGGTATTTGAAATTTATCTTTAAGACTTAAGAGACAGGGTCCACACAACTTTTGTACAAGATCATCTAAAAGGTCTCTAGCAGAGCATGATTTAAAAAAAATGATAAAAAAAAATAAGCCTTACATAGAATATTGTGCATAACAGCTGATCTGTGGGCAGTGCCTCCTAGCATCAGGATTTCTCTTAACAATCAAACACATGTTTGGCCTTGGTGATAAAAGCAAGCATTTCCATTTTTAAATGTTGAACAAAGCAATGATTTGCTTTAGAAAGCAACCTTTTGGTTATCAGGGTATGTCTAAACAAATGTCTGTTTACCGAATACTGACATACACTTAACTCATTAGGAACATTGCCAATATGAAGGTGACTGCCTCAAGCAAGCATGAGCAGATAATGTATGTGGTTTTAGTTATTACCACTCACATCAATACACATGATGTTCATACTTTTGAAATTGTAAGGTACCTGTTTTATAAATAATTGCATTTGACAGTATCAGAACAATAGAGCTATATTTAAAAAAACAAGCAAAAATGTTAACTTTATAACTTACAAAAAACTATAATCTGTTAAGCTGTTTGTTATGAACTAAATCATGTTCCTTCAAAATTCACTTTTTGAAGCCCTAACCCCCAATATATAATTTAGAGACCTTAAAAAGGGGCACCCGGGTGGCTCAGCCAGTTGAGTATCTGACTCTTGATCTCAGCTCAGGTCTTGATCTCAGGGTCATGAGTTCAAGTCCCACATTGGGCTTCATCCTGGGCATAGAACCTACTTAAAAAAAAAGGGGGGGGGGTGCCTGGGTGACTCAGTCCTTAAGAGTCTGCCTTTGGCTCAGGTCATGACCCCAGGGTCTTGGGATCAAGCCTCACATCGGGCTCCCTGCTCCACCGGAAGCCTGCTTCTCCCTCTCCCACTCCCCCTGCTTGCATTTCCTCTCTCGCTGTGTCCCTCTCTGTCAGGTAAATAAATAAAATCTTTAAAAATAAATAAATAGATATATAAATTAGGCTAGAAGGAGTGGGTTAATATAAAGTGCTAAAAATAAAAATGTCAACCAAAAATATTGTATCCAGCAAAACTATTTCTCAGAAATGGGGAAATTAAGATTTTTCTCAGAAAACAAAAGCTGAGGAAGTTCATTGCCACTAGACCTCTTCTACAACAAATGCTAAAGGGATTCCTTCAAATTAAAATGAAGCAATGATAGACAGCAACATCAAGCCATATTAAAATATAAAGTTCTCCAGTAAAGGTAAACACGTGAGCAAATATTCTAGTCTCTACTCCTGTAAATTTAGTACATAAAATTTAAATGACAAAAACAATTTAAAAAACTATAAATCTATGTTAAGGGATATGCAATATATAAAGATGTAATCTGGGACATCAATAATACAAAATGTGTTGGAGGGACTGTAAAGTGTTATCATATTAAAAAGAGAATCCTGTAACTTTAAGATGTTTTATATAATTGTGATGGTAACCGTAAAGAAAAGATCTATAGAATATACACAGAAGTAACTAAGAAAGAATTCAAAGTATATCACTATGAAAATCAATGAAATGCTAAGAAAGGCAGAATGAGAAGAAAGAAGCAATAAAAAAGAAAAAAACAAACAGAACAAAAGAACTATAAAACATACAGAAAACAATTAAACTGGTAAGAGTAAGTCTTTCCCCACAGTAATTACTTTAGAGATTAAACTCCCAATCAAAAAATATGCATTGGCTCAATGCACTTAAAAGAAAAAAACACAGTATTTAACACATGCAATCTGTAAGAGATTTACTTTACATCTAACGACTTACACATGAAAGGACAGAAAAAGACATTCCATGAAAATGGTAAACAAAAGACAAAAGACCACAGATTTACTTAGATCGACTAGACTTTAAATAAAAAATGATTACAAGAAGAACATCATATAATGATAAAAACACCTATTCACCAAGAGACATAAAAATTATATCTATGCATCAAACCTCAGAGTTCCTAAATAGGTGATGCATGTATTGACAGAATTGAAGGGAGGAACAGTATCACAGTAATAGGATACTTCCATACCTCATGTTCAATACTGGATAAAGTAATTGGCCAGAATATCAGTAATGAAATAGAGAATTTGAACAATATAATAAACCCTAACAGATATATAAAGAACACTCCACCCAACAGCAAAATGCACATTCTTCTCAAGTGTTCATGAAACATTCTTCAGGATAGACCCTATGTTAGGACACAAAGCAAGTCTTAAGAAATTAAAGATCTAGTTTCATTCCATTGTGATCAGAAAAGATATTTTGTATGATTTCAAGCAACAGCACACAAAAAGAATGGAAAAATACACCTATGTGTATAAACATTTTTTTAAACAACCAATGAGTCAAAGAATTCATAAGGGAAATTAGAAAATACCTTAAAACAAATGAAAATGAAAACATAACATATGAAAACTCATGGGATTCAGCCAAGGCAGTGCACTAAGAGGGAAGTTTATAGCTGTAAATGTGTACATTGAGAAAGAAAAAAAATAAATCAACAATATAACTTCACACCTCAAAAAATGATGAGAAAAAAAAAAAAAACCTAAACCCGACATCACCAGAAACAAGGAAATAATAGGGATTAGAGCAGAAATAAACGAAACAGAGAATAGGAAAACAATAGAAAAAAAATCAATGAGAGAGAGAGGCTCACTTAAACTTAGAAATAAAAGAGGAGTCATTATAAGCAATGCCACAGAAATTAAAAGGATTATGGGGTGCCTGGGTGGCTCAGATGTTTATGTGTCTGCCTTTGACTCAGGTCATGATCTCCTGGTCCTGGGATCAAGCCTCGTCTTTGGGCTCCCGGATCAGAAGGAATCCTGCTTTTCCCTCTCCCTCTGCCCCTCCCCCCACTCCTGCTGTCTCTCTCTGTCTCAAATGAATAAATAAAATCTTTATGTATTTAAAGATTTTTCTTATTTGTCAGAGAGGGAGAGAGACAGAGAGTGCACAAGTAGAGAGAGCCTCAGGAAGAGGGAGAAACAGGCTCCCTGCTGAGCGAGGAGTCAGATGCAGGACTCGATCCCAAGAACCCAGGAATCATGATCTGAGCTGAAGGCAGATGCTTAACTGACTGAGCCACCAAGGCGTCCCTAAATAAAATCTTAAAAAAAAAAAAAAAATTAAAAGGATTACAAAAGAATACTATGAGTAATTGTATGTCAACAAATTAGATAACTTAGAAGCAAATTCCTAGAAATACAAAGCTTACCAAATTGAATTATAAAGAAATAGAAACTCTGAATAGACTAATAAATAAAAAGATGGAATTCATAATTAAAAAGTCTTCCAATGGGGGGACCTGGGTGGCTCAGTCAGTTAAGCATCTGCCTTCAGCTCAGGTCATGATCCCAGGGTCCTGAGATCCAGCCCCGTATCAGGCTCCCTGCTCAACGAGGAGCCTACTTCTCCCTCTCCCTCTGCCTGCCATTCTCCCTGTTTATATGTGTGTTCTCTGTCAAATAAATAAATACAATCTTTAAACAAACAAAACCCAATTAAAAAAAGCTCTGGACCAGCTATCTTTACAAGGTCACTCTCCCAAATATTCCAAGAATTAAGACCAATTTTCCTGAAACCTTTCCAAATATTTGAAGAGAAAGGAACACTTCCAAACTCATTCACTATAGTACCAAAGCCAGACAAAATCAATAGAAGAAAACTATGGACCATTACCCCTAATTTCATTGAAAAATCCTAGCAAATAAAATTCAACAGCACATTAAAAGGATTATACGCAATGATCAAATGAAATTTATTCCTGGAATGCAAGGATGGTTCCATATAGGAAATTCAGTCAATGTAATGCACTATGTTAACAAATGAAGGACAAAAACCTAATGATCATCTCAATTGACAGAAAAATCATTTCACAAGATTCAACACTCATATATGATATAAAACTATAAAGTAGGAATAACATAACAGATATAACATAATAAACATAAAACATAAATTTATGATAAGCCCATAGCTAACAAACTCAGTTTTTTTGAAAAACCAAAAGCCTTCCCTCTAAGGTCAGGAACAAAGCAAGGATGACACCCCTCATCACTTTTATTCGATGTAGAATGAGAAGTTCTGGCCAGATAAATTAGTCAAGATACAAAGGCATCAAAATGGGAAAGAAAGAAGTAAAATTATCTTTGTTCACAAATTATGTCTTATAATATAGAAAATCCTAAAGATGCCACAGAAGAAATGTGAGAACTAATAAATTTATCAAAGCTGCCTGATACAAAATCAACACACAAATCAGTGTGTTTCTATATACTAATACTGAGCATTCAAATAGGAAATTAAGAAACAATTCCATTTATAACAGCATAAAAAAAGAATAAACTACTTAAGGAATAATCCTAACCAAGGAGGTGAAAGATTTGTACACTGAAAATTTAAAAAGACTAAATAAAGACACAAATAAATGGAAAGATATCCAGGGTTCCTAAGTTGGAAAACATAATAATGTTAAGATGTTCTTATTACCCAAAGTTATATATATAAATTCGATGCAATCGCTGTCAAAATCCCAATGACACTTTTTGCAGAAACAGACATTCTCAAATTCATATGGAATCCCAAGGGACCCAAAGTAGTCAAACAATCTGGAAGAAGAACAAAGTTGGAAGACTTACACTTTCTAATTTTAAAACATAACACAAAACTAAAGTAATAAAAATAGTGTGGTATTGGTGCAAACACATACAAATAGAGCAGTGGAATAGAGGACACAGAAATAGAGAACCTTTGCATATCTGGCCAAATGATCTTCTACAAAGGTGCCAAGGCCTCTCAATGGGGAAAGGACAATTTCCAACAAATAGTATTTGGAAAATTGGATATTCACATACAAAAGAATGAAGTAGTTTCTTTCTCTTACACCATGTACAAAAATTAACTAAAAATGGATTAAAGACCTTAAAGTATGATCTGAACTATAAAACTTCTAGAAGAAAATAGGAAAAAAAATCTTCATGACAATGGACTTGACAATGGTTTCTTTAATAGGACACCAAAAGTATAGGCAGTGAATGCCAAAATGGACAAATGGAACTATATTAAACTTAACTTTTGTGTGTCAAAGGACACAACTGAGTGAAAGGCAATCTATGAAATGAAACATTGCAAATCATACCTACATTGTCAATTTACAGAATAAAGGAAAAAATCTTACAATGCAACAAAAAATCAAGTAACCCAATTAAAAAATAGACGAAGGACTTGAATAGAATTTTCTCCAAAGATGGTATATAAATAGCCAACAGGCATATCAAAAGATGCTAACATCACTAATCATAAGAGACATGCAAATCAAAACCACAATGAGATATCATCTAATTCCCATTAGGATAGTTACTATATTAAAAAGAAAAAAAACACAGTAAGTATCGGCAAGGATGTGGAGACACTGGAACCTTTATGTACTGTTGATAGAATTGTGAAATGGTGCAATTCCTATGAAAATAGTATGAAGTTTCTTTAAATATCAAAAAAAGAAATACCAAATGACCAGCAATCACACTTCTGGATATATATCCAGAATTGAAAACAGGGTCTCGAAGAGATATTTTTATACCCATGTTCATAGTGGTACTATTCCCAATATTCAACACATAGAAGCAAACCAAATATCCATTGACAGTTAAATGAATAAACAAAATCTGGCATATGTATACAACAGAGTACTGCTCAGCCATGAGAAAGAAGGACAACCCACCATTGGCAACAACACGGAGGAATCTTCAGGACGTTATGCTTAGTGAAATAAGTCAGTCACAAGAAGACTTTATGATTCCACTGATATGAATTATCTATATTAGTCAAATTCATAGAAAGTAGAATGGCAGTTACAGAATTTGGCAAGAGGTAGAAAAAAGGGAGTTAATGGGTACAGAGTTTCAGATTTTCAAGTTGGAAAGTTCTCGTAATCTGTTTCACACAATATAAATATACTTAACGCTACCTAACTGTATACTTGAAAAGGGTTAAAGTGATGAATTTTAACAACACAATAAAAATTTAACATTCTACATGGTATCTAGAGTTATAATCTCCAAAATGCTTTGCTCTTTCCTCTCCATCCCTCCCCCCATACACACACACACACACACATCTATAATACATACATATTTATAATTACATTCCAATACTATGTTTAGCTAATGTCTCAAGGTGCAATAGGCACATAGAAGTCATATGTAATGACTGCATATAAATCCATATTTTCAAAAGTATTCTTGATAATTTTAATTTTCAAAATTTTGGCTATGTATCAGATCTAATGAGATCATTTTATTTATTTTGTAATGTGACTTACAAAGAATTCATACTCAAATAAAAAATGTCAGCCATTCCCCTGGTTCCTTATTCTTGCACGATTATTATTTCAATTTGAAAAAATTTTTGCAAGAATATTTTAATCTACTTTCTCATCATCTCAGGAGAATTTATAAAAGCTAAATATCATCTATAAATCCACTGAAATTATCACAAGTAAACTGCAATATGAAGTAGCACAATGAAAGCAAATGGACAGGTGCAAAGGTGTCCAACATTCCACGTTGCAAAAATCTCCCACTTCCCACAAGATCTCTCAGGGACTACATTTGTCAGATGACTAATTGTCTGACCTAACAACCTTTGAGGGCACTAGGGTTAATCAATGTACTAAAATATCAGAAAGCTTAATTTCATTTTTAGGTGGGAAATGAATATAAATATTTTAATATTTCCTTCCTGTGAAGCTTCAAAATCTAACTTTTTTGTTAATCTCAAAGACACTTTTAATCTAGGCTCATCATTTCTTTAGCAATATTGTACCTAAAAACAATGATCGGACTTTTTACCTATCACCACCACTGAAAAGGCAGGTCAAAGTACAGGTCCTATTGATAGAGCAGGTGTTAGGTTGAAGAGACTCATCTCAGGACAGAAATACAATGTTACAGACCTGAAGATTTATCAATTGTCCTTTTTCCTCACGTTCTTTGTTCATGTTACTGTCTTTCGTAATTCACTTAGCTAAAAATGGCAAAGGGTCACTCATGGTGGCAGGTTACCTGGTGTCCTTAATCCAGTTCCAATGATGCCTGAGGTCTGACTAGCCCACAGGGAGAAAATGAGCCTTTCTAATATAAAATAAGTACACATTCTTGCAAACAATTCTAGCAACACTGTCATAACTATATTTGGGGCTAGCAGCTAAATAAAACATTATAGGAACCCCAAATCTCTACAGCTAAATTCAGTAGAAGTTTATATCTTACGCTAATTATGTTTGGTGGGAAGTTTGGGGAAGGGATACTATCAATTCTATGCAATTGCTAAGAAATCTAGGCTTCTTGTATCTAGTAAGTCCTACTCTTGGCAACTTCCCCACTCAGCTGGCAGATAGGGAAGGAAGTGGTTATTACACATCATTTGTAATGGACCAGACCTAATACGTGTATATGTTACTTTTACTCCCAAGCCATAGACATATTAACTGCAAAGGACACTGAGAAATGTAATCTAGCTAAGAATCCAAAAGAAAAGGAAGTTTGGAAAACAATGAGCAATCTCTTCAACACATGGATGACTAAGCTTCTTTAAGGGGATGGTTCTGGTTCCCTGCCTTTACCTTAGCTCTCCTATAATTCTATTTTTAATAAAACAGCTTCCTTTAAATATAAGTCAAATCTTTTCACATAGTTCAAAACCCCACCATAACGCCTCGTTTTATTTCAAGTAAAGGCAAAGTCATTACAATGGCCTATAGTCCCTAACACGTTCTGGCCTCAGTATATCACTGGCCTCATCTCCAATCTTCTCTCACTCAAGCTTCTCCTGCCACACTGGACTCCTAAATGTTCTTAAATGTCTTCAAATAGGGCAGGTTCAGCTTGGCCTTAGGATCTTTGCACTGGCCTTGATGACTCTTCTTCCAAATATCTACATGACGAAGTTCAAAATTTCCTTTAATTTTTCTCAAATGTCACCATCTCAATGAGATCTGTGTCCTCCAACTCCCCACAGCTAATAATCCCTGAATTCCAGCATCCAATATACCTGTCAGGGCAATTATTAGCATACTGTACCAAAGAACTCTGATTCTCCTTGCTACAAAGCAATTGGCAAGACTGTACTTTTGGTTGGTTCTCTAATGGTTGGATGGGACCACAGGGCAAGTTCTTGCAATGACCTTTGAATGGAAGGGAGATGTGGTCCTTCCAAGCCAGAGTAAACCACCTACCCGAAATTCTGGGCTCCCTTTTCTTCTGGCAAGGCATTGTTGTGATTTAAACCATGGCATTTCTAGCCTAACCTATAGACTGCTTATTTGTTAAGTTTACTACTCCTTGTCTGTCTTCCATAGCAAAATCATGAGTTTAAGGGGCAGGGAATCCTTATCAGTTTTATTTGTTACAACATCCAAAGTCCTCAAAATAACATCTGTTACATAATAGGTGTTCACTAAATACTTAATCAAATTAATGAATGAATAAATAAGAGTCCCAAAATTATATTTGAAGAAATCAAAAAAAAGACACAGAATGGGCAAGAAAAAGCTCCAAGGGATAATTGCAGACAATGAAAAAGCAGAGCATAAAAAGTCAGTCTACCTACTCAATTATCACACACATGGACTACAGAAGTATATACAAATAAATTTTATAAAGAACACTGCAAATACCTCTGTATATTTAACCATGTGTGTACCTTTACTTCTCTAATTTTACCAAATTCTAAATGATTAACACATAGCATCTGGATAAACCTAAGGAGTTGAGACTTCAGAATATCTCGGTATAGAGTATCCTCTTCTTCCTTTCAGTAAAGGGATTCCTCTAGTTTTAGTTGGACACCTACATACAGTATTTCTCAGTTCCTATTATAGTTTGATTTAACCATGTGCTTAAATTTGGGCCAATGGGATAGGAGTAGAAGAAACAATGGGTGGGAACTCCAGTTCATCCCCTTAAAGAAGCTTGTCCAGGACTCTCTGAATCCCTCCTAACCACTGGGTAAGAAATGCAAACACTGGAGTGGCTGCTTGAAGTTGACCGAGCTGTCCTGCCATCCTGGCTCAAGTTATCCTTTGGATCGTGTGATTTTATAGACACATCAATTTCTAACTTATTTTACACACTATATTCTATATAGTCTATGATAGCAATTTAGCCGTTTTCTAAATAACACTAAATTCAAGTAGGAGGTGACTACACGATTGGTTTATACTATTTGTTTGATATAAAGACAAAAAGTTTCTCATTTCTTACTCACCGTATGTATTTATAAAAACTATCATAAAGTGACTCTTTTCTGAAGAGTAATATTGGTTAAAAATAAAATCATCGCAAAATTTTTAAAAATCTTGCCTTATTAGGCATATCAATATTTTAAAATGTTTAATATTTATATAAACTTATATGCATCTTTATTGCAACAAATCTTTAACAGCTGACACAAAAATGCCTAGGCTAAATTGGATATGTAGGGGAATATGACACAAAGAAATCTAATCCATACTAGTTCTCTTCAACACCCAATACAAAACTAATGAACATCGGCATAGATAAAAATATGACACTTCCATCATCACAGCAGAGTAACTTTCTAGGCAACAGTGTAGTTTTACTTAAAATATATCCTTTGTTATACTTTAGTAGAACATGGGAAAATGCATATGAGGAATGTTCTATAAAAGCATAGCCAATCCATACCTTGTATGATTATATTTGTAAATCTTTATTTTAGATCAATTTGGCACAAGTTATTCTCACTTGAGTAGGACAGGATATGATTAAATTGGTTTTGTTCTAAAAATGTACAGCTCAGTTTATTTCCTGAACTCTATGATTTGCATTCTACTATCCCTGCTGTTCACTGACACCTACCACAATATAATCATATCCCTCTAGTTTTGTTCTATTTCTTTTCATACCTCCTCTTAATTACCCCTTTTGTACCCCTTGTCTATGGTCTCTGTGTCTCTAATACATGGAGGTACTAATTTCACAACCCCCAAGGCTTGTCAGGTTAAAGATTAATGAGCAGACTATACTCAGAGGCTTTGGAAAGGTTAAGCATAATTACAAATGGGTATTTTATGCAATGCTGGAGATGTGCAAGCTGTTTTTTTAAAAAGGGCAAGAAAAAAGGTAATGAAACTTACGGGATTCATGTCAACCATTGTATCTCAAAAAAAAAAAAAAGTATTGTTAAAATGAGAAATTAACATGCTAAAAGGGATTGTTAAATTCTACTTTGTTTTATTTATGATTAAAACACTCACGTACGCGTGTGCATGCACGCACGCAAGCATGCACACACACACCTGTGTGGGACAAATTAGGTACAATTGCAGGTCTGTACTGTCATTGATGTTTAACATTACATTTTCTTCTTTATTACGAAAAATCACTTTTTCATATTTAGGGTAAAAAGAAAAGTTACGGTTTGAAATAATACAGTAGCTGAGCATTGCTACTAGAAAAATTAAACAGCATTTAGAGAGGGAATACGTAGTTTCCACTTGAAATTTTATAGCTCACCATGAAAAGAGCTGCCTTCCATGGAAAAAATAACTTAAACCTTCTTTAGAGGTTCAGTTACACAATTATTGTAAAATATAAGCTGAACATCTGGCCATCCCAGCACCATGGGGATGGTAGTACGATTATAGTAATTAAAAGAAATCCAGTCAGTGTTTTACTAATTATAAAGTGTTACCAGGGTTAAAACATTCGTGTTGAAAAGTCAGAAAGCTGTTGACCTAATCGGAGTTGCTTTTTCCCAAAATGTTTCAGAATAAGGGAGTATGTTGGAATTAACTTTGCTCCAAAGGAAAAAAAAGAGAGTTGATCTCTAAATGTTGAGAAGTGAGAGTGTATGTTTTTGTTTTGTTTTTTTACCAAGAGATTAGATATTACTAGTGTTAATTTAGTTCCTTTCGTTAGTCAAGTCCCTACTAAGGGCAGCTCCATATGTCTACCATCTCTCTCCACTTAACCAAACTCTGGGACTTCACAACTGTAGTCTCTCATACCTGCATCATCATTTTTGCCTATCAAAAAATTTCCATTAAGTTTTTTCATCTCATTTAAAAAGGGGAAAACCCACTCTTTTGACTCCATTACCTATCTCCCACCCCATTTTATTCATTTTCTTTATAGCAAAATTCCTCAGAATAACTTGTGTATTTTTCCAGTCTGACTCCTGGTTTTTCAATCTTTTTTAAAGTCACTTCAATTAGGCTTTCAAAAGCACTCCAATTCACTGATATGCCCATTGTCAAGGTTATCAATGATCTCCCTAAATCCAACATCCAATCTCTTTCCTCCTTTTCCATGGCCTACAGCCTGTGGCATATAATTCTGTCCTTCTTGATACATTTCCTTCACTTGGCATGCAGGGCCTTTTCAAGTAACTGGTTTGACATTTACCTCTTTGGCTGTTCTACCCCATCCTCTTTTCTAGCTCCTAATCTTCTGAATTCTTACTATTGTTTAGGAATGGCCCAACACACTCTGAACATTTTCTCTCTGCTATCAAAACTCTCTCCCCTTCAGTGAGCTACTCCAGTCTCATGGCTGGACTGATGACTGTTGGGCAAGAATTTTAATGTTGACCAATTATCCAAGTTCTCCCTCAAATCACCCATACTACTTGCAGTCAGGTGAGTCTACTAGGATTGGCCATTACCAAATGGTAATTGTCTATCTTTTCTGGGCAAAGCACCTAAGAACTGGTATGAGACCTTCCTACAAATGATGATGGTGATACCTGGTGATAGTGAAGGCCACATGGAAACAGTGAAGTCTTGAGAAGGGATCAACTTTGATGTCTGAATCCAGTGCTCGGAAATGAGCTGCTATGGGAAGAGTGGATAATACACATTGCTTGAAAAAGAAATAAAGTACTTTTGCTTTAAGCATGAGGTCAGCAAACTTTTTGTGCAAAATGACAAATGATAAATATTTTAATTTATTTAAATTATAGGCCATACCGTCTCTGTTGCAAATACTCAATTCTGCCATTAGAGTGAGAAAGCAGCCATAGACAAACTGTAAATGAATATGTGTGGCTGTGTCCCAATAAAATTGCGTTTACTGAAACGGGGGGGGGGGCTACAACTGGCCTACGGGCCATTGTTTGCTGACCCCTGCTTTAAGCCAATGTGATATGGGGGTTTCACTGTTATCACAGCATATAGCTTTGTCTATACTGGTTAACACAAATTTCAGATTTATGTGTTTATTCCAGATGTGCAGATTGTCACAGGCTCTTAACTGCCCCCCTCCCTTTTTAAAAAATCCTTTTCTCACCCTCAAAGGTCAGTATCATATTATCAAAACAGAAGCTAGATCATGTCACTCTTTTGATCAAAATTCTCCAATGGCTATTTAGCAAGTGTCTTAAATTCTTATAATAGCCTGGAAATAGGGTAACCATTTGTTCCAGTTTGCTAGGGTAGTATCCAGATACAATCATTAGGTTTCATCTTTCCCTTTCAAAAGTGTGATGAGTTATATTAAATATAAAACTCATGAGGATTTAGCCCCTCATCACCTCAATGACTTCATCTACTACTATTTTCCCATCTTTCATAGTGTGCCAGCCATAGTGGCTTCCTGGCTATTTCTTAAACACATAAGACACCATTCAATTTTAGGACTTTTTGTATATCCTATTCCCATTTTTTTGTATGTTCTTCCCCAGAAATACACTTCGATTCCTCATTACTTTTACGTCTTTCCATAAATGGCATGTTCTCAACCTTTTTGTTTTAAATTAAATGTACACCATCTACTTTCTATCTACCTCCCTGATTTATTGTTCACCATAACACTTATGACCATCTATAAGATGGATATAATGTCTTTACTTATTTCGTTTATTGAGAATCTTTCCACATCAGAATATACCCTCAAAGAAGACAGTTTCCCCCCTCAAATCTACAGCAATGCCCTTACAGAGTAGACATCCTATAAATATCTTTTTTAATGAGTAACATCTATAATGAAAAGTAATTTTCTGAGTCTTAAAAAAGGGATTGCTTCTCTTCAATTTCGGTTGCATTCAACTGACTTAGGGATGACCTATGTCTTAGCCTCGATCTCCTAGAAAGTCTTAGGAAAGCATTAAGTAACCATACTTTGTTAAGAAGGTCTAAATCTTCATTAAGAGTGAGTAATGTCTCAAGTGAATGAGAATATTCTAAGAAGCAATGTAAGGTGATGCATTACAGTGCTCTCCATTGTTTCACAAAGAGTTGCTGAAAGACTCAGAAGACTGTTTTACAGGTGATTTTGCTCAGGCACATAGAACATCTCTTGAAAGGCCAAATGAGGAAATCTTACTTTGGCTCAGTGTATTAGAGGGAGAAAAGAAAGCAAATTGATCTACTCTGCTCACTCCTACGTCATGTTCCCCAACGGTCAAAGGTAGCTGCTGGGGGATTTAACACCCCCTGAACTTCCTGGTTTACATTATCTGGTTCTTCTGCAACTGCTGGAAAGGTCGGATCTTAAATCCTGTGGCATGGTGTTTTATTTAAGTTTGTTTGTATTTCAAGGAGCCAAACACATGAGTCTCGTTGGCCTCAGGCAGAGAAACCGTGTACACCGAGAGGGTTAAGAGGTCAGGGTAGCTGCTGAGGAGGAGCAAGAGGTTGAGTGTCTAGGAGTCAGAGAAGTCAGAGGAAATCTGAAAGGGTACCTAGGATGTGATTTTTATAACCCACTTTGTAAAAAATGGTCACATCCATATTACAGGCCACGATTACTACACACATTTCTCTTTTTCAGGAAAACACATGTATTGATTTTGTTTTCTTCCTTTTAATTAGCAATATAATGCTAACTTGTGGAGAGATTAGGTAGCTGCCCTAGAATGAATGTTCAGCTTTGAACAACAAATTATTAAAGACCTGCTAAAAGTACAGGAGAAAATGTGGTGTGCTTAGAATCTAACCTGTGAAGGAATACTACCACACTTGAAAACTGACTTGCACAAGCTGCTCTATCAAAGGCTAAATTGTGAATTGTGAGGGTGTGGTCAGGTGGATAGTAAATAACTGACTTCTATTACCAGCTACTCAGAGGATAGATAATCGACAATGACAACGATCTCCCCTCCCGCACAGAGTTGAGGTTCTGTCTTCATAACCATAGTGATGGAACTGGAGATGGGCAACGAGTAATACTGACTTCTTCAGAGGTAAAGGTAGCTTAGAACAAAAGGGAACAAATTCCTTGCTTAGTCTTTGGAAAGCGCGCCCTCTAAGCTGTTTTCAGAGGCATCCATGCTACAGTTCTTCCCATAAAGTAAAAGAGAACCTGCTTTTGCATTCCAAATTACTGTGTGGGGCTACCATTACTTCCTCAGTTCACATACAACTCTGGACATAGAGCTGACCTAAGAAGAAATAACCAGATAGCTAGATGGTCGAATATGTGAGTTCCCCTCAAACACGTTAAGTCCAAACAGTAATGCTCCAACTTCCAAAATCGATGCCTATTCAGGGGCCCCTGAGTGGGTCGGTTAAGTGTCTGACTCCCAGCTTCAGTTCAGGTCATGATCTCAGGGTCCTGAGAACTAGCCCCACATTGGGCTTCATACGCTAGGGTAGTCTGCTTCCCCCTCTCTCTCCCTCTGCCCATCCCCCGGGATAAATAAATACATCTTTAAAAAAAAAACAAAAAAAACTATGCCTATTCAGCAAACAAAATATTCCCTAACACTCTTACAGCTGAATTAAAAACATACTATTCGAGAGACCTATGAAGGATTGGTCTCCACATTTGTAAGTCAGGCCTCAGTACTGACCACTCCACTGCTGACACAGAAACAGACCCTAAAGTTAAGTTACAAATCTATTTGACGAGATCACTCCCCAAGCTAGTTTTTCAGTATCTTTGGGCATCAGAAAGAGGGCTTCACACAGCTGAACTCTAATTTGGAGAGGCTGTTAAGTGCAACTACTAAGTGTTCATGACACTTCCTCATAATTTCAAAGTCAGATATCAAAATAGGAAGTATCTCATTTTTACTTTTAAAGATGAAACTATTTAGAAACAAAAATTAGAACTTTTCCCTTAACCTTCAATTAGCAGTTTCTTTTCATGTCCTTAAAAAGTGATGTCATGACTATGACTTCTTTGTCACTTATTAGTAATATAGTACTACTATTCGTTTATTAGTTATTGCATTTGTTTTATGGTTAAGTAATACTTTAATAAAGAGTAATAAATAAACCTTTACCTACCTGACGTCCAGATAAGAATGCATTTACCAAGACTCTCTTACCGAGGAGACTTCAACACAAATGATATCCACAAAACTAACAACATTGGAGCAGAAATCAGTTAAGAAACTAATGTTCCTAAAGGCTTGCATAGTTACTACTGTCCTTCATTCAAAATTTCTCTTTCCCGGTTTTGTACTCAGTTGGGATTTTTGCTGATGTTTTCCTGAGCACATTTCCAATAATCAGAAAGTTTTTCAGTCGAATAGCTTTAGAGATAGAGTAAGACCCTGTCCATTAAAAGGAGTTATGTTCCTATTAATATGGAATAGATTAATGACTGAAAAAGGAATATGACAAAGTCCAACTGAGGATAAACAGGTATACAAAAAATAATATGAAAGCCTGACGAGGTGGGACATGACTATGAGTCCGGCTTGGGTATATGTGTGTATATATACACATATACCTTGGAAGATCACATTCAAATTACAGGGTGGCAGAAAAGAGCCTATGTCACCTTTTACTACCCATTTACATTATGTGATCTTACGTGGCCTTCCCAAAAACCTGATCAGTATTATTTTCTCCAGTATCACACAAAGAAACTAAGATTCAGAAGGTTTGGAAACTTGCCCCAAATCACACACATCAATAGTCCTCAAACTTCTGAGTGCAGTACAATCACTTGAGGAGGTGTTTAAAATCCAAGTACCACAGTTCCAGCACCTAAGTTTCCAGTGAAGTGTTTCAGTCTGCAGTATTCATAACCTCTCCACTATTTACCCTGAGTGCGAGAAACACTGATTTAACAAGGAGCCAAGTCAGGATTTCAAATATATTTTCTTATGCCCACAAAGGAACGAAATCTTAACCAAAACCAGCACTGGAGAGGAAATAAAACTGGTATAGTTTATAATAATCCGTGTCCCTGCTTTTCTGCTCATTTGAATATTAACATATTATAGACATGATAACTTTGGACACAAGAACTTCCCTTCTTTTCAAATGAAAGAGGAAGTCTTCTCTGAGGTCCACCCCTTATTTTAGGGTTCTCTTCTGCATATACACTACTTCTACTAATTATCTTGGTTATTGTTTGGCTCTCTATTTAAATTTAGGTAGCTCCAAAGTTTTGTCTGGTAGCAATATTAGAGAGAAATAGAAAATGTGGCCAGTGTTTTTGTCCAGAGAAGGAGGAACTACCATTGATGTGACTATCTGCACCCAGGAGGCTTAATGGGAACTGAAGCTTTGAAAGTTTTATGATGTTACCTATTCCCTCACTACACATATTAAATTCAGCAGCACATAGATCTAGAAGCATGGCTAATCTTCAACACTAATGAGTGGATGCATGGTGGTCAAGTAAATTCTGCTATTAGAGCTTTTTCTTTTCTCAGTAATTATTTATTAAATTATGAGTATCCCTTCCTTTTTTCTAATGAGAAAGGAGACATGAGTTTTTCAAGAACATTAAAGCACTTAACCTCATGAGCCCAACACTGTTCAAGCTGATTTTGCAGATTTAGGTATGTTTGGTTTGGCCAAGATAAATTAACAAATAAAATAAGAATATCATATATTACATTTCCATAGTTTTGTTTTGTTTTGTTTTTAAAGATTTTATTTATTTATTTGACAGAGAGAGATCACAAGTAGGCAGACAGGCAGGCAGAGAGAGAGGGAGAAGCAGGCTCCCCGCTGAGCAGAGAGCCCGATGCGGGGCTTGATCCCAGGACCCTGAGATCATGACCTGAGCCAAAGGCAGAGTCTTACCCACTGAGCCACCCAGGTGCCCCACATTTTCAGACTTTTGGTACTAAGAGAGAAGAGAAATATTCTACATTCTTTTTATTAAGAGGCATTCGTTTGCTTTAGTTTTCCCTTGAGTCAAAAAACTCATGATTATAACATCTGGCTGTGAACTTATTTCCTGTTTCAACAAGCATTGACTGTCAATGGGCACATTTGCAGGATGTTCTATTAGGTGTTTCGGATCTTTCAAAGATGAACAAGAAATTACCCCTTTGCGCAGAAAGTTTACAATTCACCGCTTGAGGTCAATTTAGTGGAAAAGCTGTAGCCACACAATTAAATGAAAACAAACTGCAAACACTAACTCACAGAACCTATAACATGGATCTAAGACAACTGATACATTCATTTCACCACTGGAGATCAGAGCTGGGGCTAGTCAAAATATTGGGCAAGGAAAGATCAGAAACAATGAAGGAACAGGGGCAGATCAAGGAGCAAGAATTAAAAAAAAAAAACAGGCAAGAACAGCTGGGGACAGAAGAATGGGCAGGAACAAAGGAAAATGGTGGGCAAGGAATTAGTATGCAAGCATGAAAAGTAGAAAAGAATAATATGCATAAGAAAACAGATCTATTTATACTCTAAAATGTGAATGCATGAGAAACCAATGTTCAAAAAAAAGCTGTACTGAGGAACCCACACACAAAAGAAAGCTGAAAAATACCCCAACTGTCTCAGGAGTTGCTCATTTGATGAAGGACTTGTTTGCTGTTTATTGCTGGGGACTGGTCTGCATTCACAATCTAGTAAGACCACTGGGAAGAGCAGTTGTCAGGACACCGGGCTTCTGGCTCCATCTGGTCAATAGCTGTCACATGTGCACATGTCAGCTCTTCTGAGTTTTAGTCTTCTCCACTGTAAATCGGTGCCAGGCAAAGGACAAGCTAGGGTAGAGTTGGGTGAGCAGAGATTTCAGCTGCAAACATTCTCTGACAGGGTAACATAAACATATGGCGAAGGCAGAACAGGAAAAGTACAGAACACCATAAGGGCATTGTATACATTCCATAGAACAGGGAAGCAGAGAAAAAGTTTATTGTGTGACACTTCATGGAGGAAGCAAGATTTAAGCCCGTGTTATAACAGTCTGTAGTGCAGGGTGTGCGGGGACTTGAAGGGAAAGGCATGAGGAAAAACAAAGAGACAAAATGTGTTTAGGTAGTGGCAGTGCTTCAATCTGGCTTAAGAAGAGAGAAGTTGGAGGCGGAAGAGAAAATGATCGAGATCCACAGTGTAGGCTTGAGATGCATTACCTTCTGGCTGCGGGCTATTTAAGTTTTCTTTTTAACATGATCACACCTGTGATTTAGGGTGGAATCCCATGTAGATGGCCCCAGTGTCACTCTTTGATTCCAGACCCTGTGGCTCCCCCAGCCAATCAGTCAAGGCTCGTTCCCACCAGCCCCTCTACATCCATCTCAACACAGAGAGCTGGTACCAATACAAAAATCAGAGCAGTAAACTTGAGCCCTACTTTCTATTCTTCCATCTGAGATATTAAGCTGGTAATAGAGGTCACATGGAGCCAGAGGTGTATCATTGGACTGGGAACCTGGGGAGCAGAAGGAAATAAAAGAGGAGACCGACCACAGAGGTTCTGCCATCTCTAAAGTGCGACAGGTAAAGGAAGGGGAGGCCACCAAGGGAACCTCGCAAGACTGGACTGGTAGTGTCCTTTAGGGAAAGGAGGAAGACGGTATAGGAAGGTGCGAGGAGCACTGTGATGAGAGCTTGCTGAATTTAGGGGTGGGCAGGGCGTGTCTGATGAGACTGGGCCAAATGGACTGGAAAAGGAGTCAATTGTGGCATGTGGCCAAATGGACTAGAAAAGGAATAAAGTGTTTTTAGATAGAAGCAAAAATACAATCAAAGATGGCAATCAGCTACCATATGTAGAGAAGTGAAGCCAGTCAACTCTGAGAACACTCTTCCTAAACGGGGAGGAGAAGGATGCAAACTCGTGTAACACGGTGGAGCTGATGAAGGATGTCTCGGTCTCTTCCTGTTCTCCCAGGGCTTAACTGCCTTCCCTTCTAATCGGCATATCGAGAGTGGTCAGAGAAGCAGGAAGCCCTGTTTAAACAGCATGAAAAATCAGAGACAGAAAAGAGCTGGCATAAATCAGGACAAGATGAATGCACACACAGGGAAGGCTCATGCACAATTCCCCAGCCTTCGGTGAAGGATCTGTACTTGGTCATGTGCAATGCCTGCTCAGATATGCTTCAGGAAGGCACTCCACACACTTGTGCCAACCAAGCAGGCATCACAGGAGCTACAAGGGCATGCTTCTGAGTGGTAGTGCTCTGGTCTTGGCTTTATATTTAATCCTCACAATGTATAACAAACCTGTGGCCCTCTCCAGCTACTCTGCAATCGCAGTCTGCCATCCTTGCCATTGGAGACAAATTCATCATGTTCACAAACTCGGCCTCCTTCATTCTCAACTGTCAGAAGGGAAAAGAGGGGCTCACCATACCTCTGTGAGCACTCACCCTCAAAAACTGGTTTCAGATGGAAGGTGGGAAGGCCACCTTCACCCTCCCCTGAATCAAACCCTCGGGCCTCACTAAGGCCATCCTTGGATAATTTTGCTATATTAAAGGCCAGAAAAGGTCTATCTGGTGCTACAGTTTCAAGTCATTTTAATCTCCGCACTCGAGTTTGTTTTGTGGTTAGGCCATGGAATAAAGGTACAGAAACAAGTAGCAGCTAAAACTGATGTGCATTTACCAGCAAAGGTGGTATTTGGTGATGTTTAATTGCCAGCGTCCTAAACTTATTTTTATCGTCAGTCTTCTGTTTCGGAAATGCGGCCAGGAGAGAAAGCACTCATGCTGTTGATCTCTATGGCTGTACCAGGTGCTTCAAACATGGGTGATCTAGCTTCAAAAGGTTTATAATGACAGATGTGAGGTGAGCTGCCTTGATACTGATCATCCCTATGGGAAGTAGGCTGTAACTGGTCTCAGGGTGGAAAATGAATAAACGGGTCTGAATGCTGTTTGCTGAAGCAAGGTCACCACGGTTGAATAGCAAATTTAGGATGCATAACAGTCAAACAGAGACATTTGGTCCTTGGTTGTCTATAAATGAAGGTATTAAATTTGTAAGATACTGTTTTTAATTCACAGTTTTAATATAATTGTGTTTACTCAATTGGAGTTGTTGGACATTGTAATTTCTGAGTTCTAATCTGTTTTTTAAAAAAGCAGAGCAAGCATTGATTGTCCTCATTAAAGTTTGAACAGCAGCTATAAAAGCAGCGTGATGGAGTGGAGTATCAGCTTAAGAAGAAAAAGAGAAGTGATGGAAGCAGGCAATGCAACAGGAAAAATGCTTAAATTTTCACACCTGTTCCAATCACCCTCCTGGGCTATTTCACCGTGGGGTAAAAGGGCTCTGCAAAATGGGCACAGAGAAGGCGAGGCATGGAAATTCACCATGGAGGATTTATCCTAAATATTCCAAGGGCAGCAGAAGTATGAGCGGAGGTTGCATGGGGTCTGCGAGCAGGACAGGTATGACCGTACGCACGTAAAGTGCCACAGAAGTTTAGAGACCTAGACAAAAAGCAAGAATGGAAAGCAAGTGCTGGCATCAGGAAAGAACCAGGGAAGTGTGAAACACATTTTAATTTGCAGGCTTTAATTTCTTCATCTTTCTCTTGAAACATTCTTTACAGTCTTTATTTTACTATTACCTAGTGATTTGGAGGTTTTTTCACCTAAAAGGAAATCCCCAAATTAACAAGGGAAATGATAACTGTTGTGGTCCATTGTGCTACTATGCAATTAGACATAGGCTAAGTCAACAGTCCAGGATGAATGGAATATTCCAGCTCATAATATCTTTGAGGTCTCATGGACAGTTAATGGCCTTTGGAAAGAAATCTTACTCAAGCTTCAAATTCCAGCTGAACTCTGCATGCCGTAAGGGCAGGAGAACTTAGACCAGATGAGTCCTTTTCACAAGCACATGCCATGCTGTGTGGATCCGGCTGTGGAAGCAGTTTGCCAATCTTATCTTCAGAAACACATAGTCGGTGTTCAGCCAATAATGAATGTCAAAATAATACTTAGCTTTCCTTTGGGTGATTCAAAGGGCTCTGGCCAGAAAATAGGCATAATAACCTTTCTGGTATGTTTCTCATTAATTGTCCTTCAAACTGAGAGAGGTATTTTCAGAAGATTGCTTGTGCTGAAAGATCAGGGAGCAGTGAACAGTATGAAAAGTACGGAACTGGACAAAATCATTATGAGTGATATATTGCACGAATAAAAATGAAAGTCCAATCTTGGCACCGGGATCTGCACAGGGATCCATGGAAAGCTTCTGCATTTATCTATCACTGTGTTAGAGTAAATAACAGCTATGGTATTTCTGATCCCCACGGCAAAATAAAAATTTACATATAATGAGCTATGTTTCCCCTTTGTCCTTCTATTTCAAACTTCCAACCCTATCTTGAGACCAAGACGAAAAAAGCCTGAGTGTCCAGGATCAGAGAATTGAGAAGAGGAAATGGATGACCCTCGTGTGGAAATATGGGATGAGTACAAAATGAAGGGTCACATACGGAAAGGGAGGAATTGGCAAATATAGTTCCTAAACCAGTTTTGCCTGCAAATCCTGCTTCTCTTCTGGACAAAAGAAAATGCTGGTAGAGAGAATATTGTAACAAAAATATCTTATCAAAGAGAGTAGACCCCTGCTCTAGGAAAGAAAGGCCACTTTGTATCTGGAAAAGGAGAGTAATGACAGATAGGCAAATGTCTAGTGAGAGAAGCATGGGGGAGGCCCCTTTGGAGAGCAGTGAAATCTGGGCGGGTCAGGGAGAAAACAAAGACTAGCCCCTGAAAGTTGGGGCAAACAGAGGCCACAAGATAATGACTTAGCCAAATCTTTAAAAAAGTGTTTTTCCCAAACTCCCCCTGCAAGGGTAATTTAATACAAGCTGTTAGTGACGATAAAAGAAGGCTTTCCAGAGAATACATTTCACTGAACCCTCTGGATTCTTTGTTCCAAGAAAATGTTTAAAGAGTGTTTTTCTACAGATCCCAGTATTCCCCTTTCTCCTTTATTACTGGGCTCTTGTTGTTTTATACTGATTTTAATGGGTTTGGGTTTTATGGTAACAATGTTTTTCTTTATTGTAAATGACCTGAAATCCTTTTTTGGAAAACAGCACAGTATAAATTAATAATGTTTTTTGAAAATACTGTTCAAGGTTGGTGCTCCCTAGGTTCTTCCAACTAGAAAAAAATCAAGATTAAAAGAAATATATTACATAAAATATGTAAGTGCATTTTATATTTAATATAAGTACAAATATATATATGCATATATTATATGTTTGTGTGTATATATATACACACACATAATATATACATATATTCTGACAGGAAGAGGGTAGCTATGTGACTCCTTTTAAAAAGAAAGATTAGCAACTGCCTTCATATGAAGCCTACTTTAAGATAATACTTACAATATACCTAGTAGAAATAAAAATTAGTAACTATTTGCAGTGATTCAGATTCTTAGAATGAAAATGAAAAACCATAATGTAAAAGTTTTAGATTCAGAGCAAAAAATAGACACACTGAGACAAAAGCCGTCTTCATGTCAGGGAAATAAAGCCCATGACGGCTAAAAATTTCACTGACTACATATATTCTTCAGAAGCTTGTGGGATGAAACAGTTTCTTTACTACAGACATTATATAGAAGAGCCTGCACTTTGCCAAAGCAAACACATCAATAAGGAAAAGAATAATGCATCTGAAACTAGTGAAAGGAAACAGAATGACCCTGCTATGGCACTAACTCTGTAAACTCACTAAAGGCCACATTCTGTTTACATACTTCGGTGTACATTTATCTCATTAAATCCCTGACCTATTTTACGAGGAAGGCCCAGAGAGGGTGTGCTGTTTGTCCCAGGCTGTGCACATTATCAGTGGTAAAGCCAGGATATAATCTCTGGTTACTGGATTCTAGAGCTCGCCTTTCCCATAAATCACCTACAGAAATGAGCAGAAAGGGGAAAATGACAAAATGGAGAGGAAGAATAGTCTTCCTTTTCTAACAAAGTTCATGAATGGGAAAGCTTATGAAGGAAACAAGGTTGAGAAGATTATGCGTGAAATATGCAATTAAACTTCTTGGAGTACTTAATTTATTAATTCATTGAACACCTAATATTTTCAAGACACAATGTCAACTGTTGGGGAAGATACAAGAAATTCATCTGTTTGACTTCATCTCTTTCCATGGGATCCTTTGGTGGTTCCCTGATGCTTCGGGGGGGGGGGGGGGGGGGAAAGTGAGTCCTTGGTTTGACATCAAAGTTTCTGCGATCCAGTCTCATTTATTGTCAGTGCTCCTGTAGCTTGTTCTCAAGCCTTTCTGAAATGGCCACATGCCATCTCTCATGTATTGAATTTCCATAGGCTGTTCCCCTCTGACAGTAACTCTCTCCCTCATACCACTCCTATCCCCTTTGGCCTGCCTACAAGAAAGAAATCCTTCAAATTTCAACTCAAAGAGATTTTGTGAGGACCTGACTAAACGCAGGTCTGAATTAGGTACCCCTCCTTTCTGGTCTCATAGGCTCTCACATTATCCTTTCTTAGTTTATTTTCCTCTACCATTGAAATTTATGTTTTTTTCAAGCAGGAATTATATTTTTCATCTTTTTCCCTGAACTGAACTTGGCAAAGGAGCCATATAAAAATATCTGAACTATTTAATGAAAGAATGACAGGTTTTAAATGGTGAATATACACAACATATATAATAGGTAATTACCAACTTTTAAAAAGAGACAGAAAATCAAGAGAAGGCAAATAAAGCAGTAGTATTTGACCTGTTCTTGAAATCCCCTTTCTCCCTTCACAAAGGATTTGAAGTATCTTAGAAAAATATTTCAGTACAAAGGATGAAATATAGTCAAGAGAATCATTACAAAGGGGAAATAATCACACCTTGGGTTGGATAAGCATACTACAAAAGCATTCCCTACTTTATTACAACAGAGGGGGTGAGGGTACACAAATATCATTCCTAGTGACCAAAGCATGATGTTACCAGATTCACAGGGGCCATAATATGAATTCAAATCAGTTTTTCAGTAGAAGCAGAGCCGCTTTGATTGACAAATCTGAGGAAAATTTCTTTTTTGTTTTCATATAAAGGGGGCTTTCCATAATAAAGTACTCAATGTCCCCTATGCTTCCTTACACTTCCTATAATAACACATTTCACATAGCTATTTCAAATAAAGTCTTTCAATGTAGGTCAATGGCCTAGCACTAAAGCATAATTCAGTAAGAGTAACCCTAAGAGGGGTCAAAGTAATAACGTCCAACACAGTAAAACAGACCACGGATGGCTGGATTTTATCCAAAGGTAACATTCAGGACAGCCAGAAGAGCATATGTTGCATGGCCTTCAGTAAATTTTCCATAAATAATATATCTCACAATGGGCATTTAATAACAACCTGACAGCAGGAATTTCAAGATTATATTATTTGGCAAGAATCTAGAGAAGAGAACTTCTGTTCTTCTGACCAAAGCACATTCGCATACACTGCCAACCAACTGAGAAGAGTAAATATAAAATAAGGAGTCTAATGAAGATTTATGCCTGAATGGATGCCCACCCAACCATTTTAGAGGAGTACACCTGGTGAAGTTCTTATATTTTTCCTTAGAAATTAGCCCTGGGTCTACAATAGGAAATACATAATTGGGCAATTGATTAGGACGAAGCATCATCAATGTTACTTTGAAAGTTTCTTAGGTTGGTATCATCAATAAACAACCACAATCTTAAAGAAAAAAATGTATATGGGTCTGTGTTTCAAGAGAAACACCGTGTTTCTAATGAAAACCATCTATCTTCCTGGTATACCCTCCAAGATGAATGAGTTGCAAATTAAAATTCTGTTTATTTGAGAATTATTTTTAAAAAGAATATCTGCAAAAGGAAATGATTTTTTTTTTTTTTTAAAGCATCTGAATTTGTGTCCATTATCCACTTGGATATAGGAAGGGGACGAAAGATTCTCTCTTCACACTAAGAACACTAGGGATGTGCAGCTCCTCTCCGGCCTTGTGGGGAAAACAGTAGTGCAAAGTCAGTGTAATCATGACAGTGATAGCTACAGCTTTTAGAAGCAAACACACGTAACCTGGGGAATGCCCACACCAGGATGGTAAAAGAGATGTGAGGAGATTTTATCAGAGCACTTACAACATCTGCTACATTTGGATTATCATCACTATTTCACAGACAAGATCATAATCGAATTTTCTGCCCAAACTCACATGGTTGATAATCGGTAGTGCCAGGACTAGAACTCCAGCGCAGTCAACATTCATTGGTTGCATCCTCGGCGTCTATTTCCCCAGCTTAACAGGACTCTCACTTTCCCAAACATAGAGATGGGAGGAAATCACTCTATACCATTTTTCTGGCAGCAACAATTGGTCTAGTATTGAACACACTGAGCTCCAAAAGAAGTAACCTCGCTGTACTAGTGCGACTGTAAGATGGCCCCCACGATCTCTATCCTCTGGTGTTACTGCCAGGATTCCATGACACGACACAACAGTAAGCAGCAATGTAATTAATTACTTAGCAGATACACTTTAAGGTGGGGAGATGATCTAGGTGGACCTAGCTTCATCATATAAGTCTTTAAAAAGCAAAAAGGTTTCTCAGGCTAGCAGGAGCAAAGGAAATCAGAGAAGCAGGAGAAGCGTTTGCCATGTTGTTGCTGGGATGAAGATACAGGGGATGATATGGTAAGAAATGTGGAGAGACTAAAAGGATGAGACTAGTTAACATCTAACAAGGAAAAGGCAACCTCAAGCCATACTACCACATGGAACTGAATTCTTCCAACAAGTCTGGCCACCAAATTTCCCCTGGTTTCCAGATGAGAACTCAGTCTGCCTAAAATCTCAATTTCAACCTTGGAAATCCCAGAGCAGAGAACCCAGACATACCACACTGGACATCTGGCCTATAGCAACTGTGAGATAGTAAATTTGCATTACTTAACCTATTAAGTCTGTGGCAATTTGATACACAGCAATTGAAAACTAATTAAATTTCTACATGTAAATGAGAAAGCTACAAATGTTCTGGCAGCCATCTGTCAAACATGAGGGGACAGTCTGCCAAGAAATGCACCAACACCAGAGAAGAGCAAAGAAATAGAAAAAGAGAAGGTAGAACTTCAATGTCTGTACAAACTGATCAAACCTTCCTTGATACTTGTATATTTGGGGACTTCTTTTTTAAAAAGATCAATAAATTTCATATGCTACATATAGTCTGACTTAGATTTTCTGTGGCTTATGCTCAAAAATACTCCAATGGAGTCACCAAATTTCTTAATTCCGAGATTACAATAACTCTGTCCACAATGACACTGGCTAGAAAATTGTGGTACTATTCCTTGGGTTTCAGTTACCATAAACTCTGATTTAATGAAATAACTATTAGAAATATATGAAAAATAAACTGGAGGAAAAGACAAGAGAAATAGGGTAAAATATGGAGTATTTCAGAAGAGAAATGTAAACTAAAAGAATAAATTTGAAATTCTCACTTTGATAAAGAAGATATCTGAAATGCTGAATATATTGGATAATGAACAACATATAGGATGAAACAAAAGAATCCATTTACTCAGATCAACAGAAGTTATTCAAATTGAAGAACAAAGAGAAAAAACTCACACACCATATATATAGGATTCAATGTCAGAGTGACATTACAAATGATCTAACACATGTATAATTGTAGTCCCAGGGGGAGAAGAGAGTGAAACCTATTTAGAAAGAAATATTCCAAATTTAACAAAGAAAATCAATCTATATATTCAAGTAGTTCAGCAAATCGCAAACAGGTTAAAATTTTCAAGAAGATTACATCCGGCTACATTAGAGTAAAACAATGAATAACAAAATAAACAGAAAAGCTTTTAAATATCCAAAGAAAATTAATAAACATTACATGCAGGAAAATAAGAAAACAGCTGATTTATCATAAGAGAAATGGAAGGTAGAAAATAATGGAAGAACTTTCTCAGTGCTGAAAGGGAAAAAATCCTAACACTGAATTCTAAATCCATCAAAACATCCTTCAAAATTAAGGCAAAATAACATGGAAAAAACAATAATCTTGATATACCATTGATATACAGATGCATTTTCACTTTGAAAATAGCTCGGAGGTTCTTAAAATTTTAAGCATAAATATAATTTATTTTTTTAAGCATAAATATAATTTATGATCTACCAGTTCCACCTTTATTTATCTAACTAGATAAATGAAAGCTTATGTCCATCCAAAAATTTTCACACAAATTTTCATAGTAGCACTTACAACAGGCAAAAAGCAGAAGTAATCCAAATGTTAATCAGCTGGTAAATGGATTTCAAAAATGAGTGGTATATCCATGCAATGCCATAATACTGAGTAATAAAAATAATGAAATTTTTTTAAAAGATTTTTATTTATTTACCTGACATACAGAGAGACAGCACACACAGGAGGAGCAGCAGGCAGGAGGAGAGGGAGACGGAGGCTCCCTGCTGAGAGAGCCCGACAGAGAGATATATACACCACCTGGAATTTACTATTTATGGACCTATGGGGAATGTGCATATAAACACAACATAAACGTAATACACAATACATACACACAAACATATATATAACATATATAACACACATTCGCGGTCATATATACATATATAGGACATAAACATATTTATACATAAACGTATGTGATATATATACACATTCACATACACACACACTTGGCAAAGAACTCTTCCCTAGAATATATTAAAGAAAAAGATTTTTAATTCTGTACATCGGTAATGAAAAGGTAAACAATCCAATATACGGGGCAAAAGAAGTGAAGAAACATTTCACAAAAGAAGATACCCATACGGCTAGCATGCATATGAAAAGAATATTAGTTATCAAAGAAAAGCAAAATTTAAATCATGATAAAATAAATGAAAGATACATACACCAAAATACCTAAAATTTTTTAAAAAATAATATAAAATGTTGGTGAAATGTGAAACAACTAAAACTTTCTTATGTTGCTACATGGGTGTAAAATGATACCGCCACCTCAGATCTTTTTTCCAGTCTTATTGAGATGTAATTGACATATAACTTTGTATTAGTTTAAGGTGTACAGTATGATTTGATATAGGTACATACTGAAAATGATTATCACAGGAAGTTTAGTTGACATCCATCACTTCACATGGTTACAAATTTCTAATAAAGTTTGACACACGCCTACCTGGTAACCTACTCCTAAGAATATATATTCAATAGAAATAAATGTGTATGTCCACACAAAAGCCTTTACAGGGATATTCCCAGGTTTATTCCTAATATTGCCAAATTGTTAATAATGCAAACATCCATCAATAGTAGATTAAATAAATTTACATGTAAAATTTACTACTCATAAGTAAAATGGAATAGGATACAGGTAGTGCAACAATATGTTGAGTAAAAGAAGCCAAAAGAATACCTTCTCCATGGTTCTGTGTACATCAAGTTGAAGAACAGGTAGAGTTAAAATTATTGTGATAGCTGTCAGAATAATGGTCACCTCTGGGAGAGGGTATGGAAAAGACAGGGAGATACAGTAGTTTTGATAAAGGTATAAACACATGTCAAAATCCATCTTGTTCTATATTTAAGATTTCAGCATTTAACTACATATAAATCATGAATTATTCCTTAAGAAAGTACACTTAATATGAAAGAAAAAACCAAGTAGATAAGAGGACTGATTATTTGTTGAAACAGATCAACAAATAATTTTTACCATTGTAGAAAAGATTACTTGACTTAATACTCTCAGTATAACCACTAGCTCATTTAAAAACAACTTCAAATAATTAAGATGATGGGGGGAAAAAAGGCAGTAAGAATTTTTAAAGAAACAGTGATCAAAACACATCCCTGTTCTGTAGGTGACCCATCCTAAAAATCACAACCCTTAAGTTTCTCTGGATTCAGTTTTCTATAAAACTTAGTACTCAAGAATCAGTAATGACTTCTTACGAAGTGGCACATAACTAGATCTTCTCCATTATGCCAAAATCTAACGAGCTATAAATAAAAGTTGGAAATTAAGTTAAGCTGAAAGTACAGAAATAAATTAGCTATAAATGCCAATATTTTAACAAGAAACTAAAAGAAATGTATTACCAACAAAGTATATGAGAAGTAATAATCTTCATATTTCTGATTTTCCAAAAAAATTTTTTTAAACATTTGAGATTGTAAGAAGCAGCAACATTCATATTAGCAACTAACTCAAGAATCTTCTCAGGTGGAATTTTATGTCAGAGTGCAGTGTGATATCATAAAGCAAACAATGGCCTTAATAATATTTCTGCAACAAATGTAGTAACAATGTATTTTCCTGTAGTGTTCCCAGATAAAAGCTGGAAATATGACATTACCAAACACACAGCCAATAGCAAGTCTACAAGGGTCTAAAATAAATATCATCCAAGAATACAGACTTTATGATCTGAAGGTAGATTTAGATTATCTAGAGGAGTGGAGGCCGGCATCTTGATTTTACCTGCATGTAGAAATAGCAGAACAAAAAGGAATGACAATCTATTTTTAGGGATGTCACTTTAAGATAGTACAAAAGAAATTAGATGACAGTTATTATTTATACATGAAGAGTATTTATGTGCAAATAACCCAGTTTTGGAACTGAAAAATATTTCAACATAGTTACTAAAATAAATAGGATACACTGTGCTCTCATAGCTTTAGCAAAAGTACATATTGTCTGTTTCTGGATTCCTGAGGTTCCCTGAACTGTCTTCAAACCAGCAAGTAGTTGTGGCTACTCTAAAAAATGTAACAATTACAAATTGCCCGGGCACAAAATGAATTGTAGTCTCAGTCTTTTGACCAGAGAGTCTGCCTTTACAATAATCAACCACATTTGGTTGATACAGTAAAATAGAATCTGTGTTTTCTGGATCCATAGGTTAGATGTTATCTCTCTAACAGATTGCCTATAATTTCAGATGACATTTTCTTATGTTCCTTTTCAAAATATGGAAGTGGAAGCTGCTACACTTACTGGCAGAAAATCTTGAAAATCTAGTTTTGTCTTCTGGCACAAGTGAGGATGAAACTTGCAAGTTCTGTGACTCTCGGTGTCTATGCCTTCGTGTGAATAAGTAAGTGTGGTTTCCTGCTCTGGGAGCTCTGATCCGAAAACCACTACAGAATGTTAGCTGATATCTATAACATACACACCTTAACTATTCGCTGACATATATTATGAATAAAATGAGGTTTATTTATGAGTAAAATAAGGCTTGATGCTGAGTGTCATCCTTACTTTTTGTCATTGAGTATTTTCCTTCTACTGTAAGTAGTCAAGTTGTCTCTTTCATATAGTTTTACTCAGATGATAAAAGTAATTTTGACAATTACTGCTCACTCTCTCTCTCTCTCAAGAAAGTTCAAAAGGATTACAGAATGCTCTATAAAAATAGAACAGCGTTCTCTACCTAACAAAAAGTATATCTAAGTTCAGTAATTATCATAAAACTACATTTGTTCCTTTTTGAAGGAAGACTCAACATCACACACACAATGAAATACCTTTTTATTTGCTTATTCATTTTTTTTTAGATTCCTCATATAAGTGAAATCACATGGTATTTGTTTTTCTCCGTCTGACCTATTCCAAAGGCAGAATCACCTATAAATAGAACTAAGTGATGGTTGCCAGAGGGAAGGAGGTAGGGGGACAGGCAAAAGGGGTAAGGAGATACAGGCCTCCAGTCATGAAGTGAATAAGCCACAAATATATAAGGTACAGCATAGGGAATATAGTCAATGATATTCTAATAATAATGGATAGTGACAGATGGTAGCTATACTTGTGGCGAGCACAGATAACAGAGTTGTTGAATTGCCATGTTGTACACCTAAAGCTAATGCAAGGCTGTGTGTCAACTATACTCAAGAGAGAGAAGGAAAAAGATAAGACAAGAGAGAGCAAGAGCTATGTGGCATGAGATGAGGGTAGGTACCCAAGCAGGTGCCAGAACAGTCCTGACCCAGAGGTCACACCATGGAACTCTGTGTTGATCTTAAGAGCATGAATAGGTTTTAAGCAAGCACTGACGTGATCAGATTACAAAATATTACACTAGCTTCACTAAGGCATAAGGTCTGGAATGAGGCCAAAGTTGATACTGACCAGTTAGGAGACTATTAAAGTAGCTGAAGACAATGGTGGAAGAATGTGAGAGGGGGGACTAGGGATGCAAAGGCACTGGAAATCACGGAAGACTTTTAAGCACAGAATCAAGAAGGTAAGATTGTCATTTTAGAAACACGTATGATAAATTAAAGATGGCAAGCTCAAAGTAAGACTAGTTAAACGATGATGGCAAAATTATAGAAAGAAAATATAAAGATCTGCACTGAGACTGAGGGGTTAGAGAAGAGAGAATGGATTTAAGCAATATTTAGAAATTCAAATCCCTTTTTGTAAACCAAGTTTTGGTGGTCTCCCAGGATTCAGTGACATCAATAGGGGAAGAAAAGTAGAAGAAAAGCACAGAAAAGTGGAAAGAGATTTGAAAGGCTAGGTTAGAGGCTTATGACTTGCAGTAACATGACTTAGGTGATACACCTTAACACACGTTACAATTCCGCAGCCTAACATATGTCTTCCCTCAATCTTTCCGAGCTTGCTAATGAGATTTCAGAACGACAACAGTTCTCAGAACACAAGAAGTGAAAATATCATTCAAGACTAATCTCCCAAATATTTTCATAAAAGGAGTTGTATTCTGACCAACGGTCTGATATCCAATGTTTTAAAAGCCAGATCTCAAATGTTACTGAAAAAAAAGAAAGAAATACTGAATTTGCTTGCAATACTGGTCAATTCACAAAAGATACCTCTATTGTCCCTCCTCCCCAAAGCACAGTTAGCGTGTCAGCTGGTGCATTTCTCTTCTCTGATCTCTATCAGAATATTGTTCAAGGACAATGGATATTCCATGCAGTGGGCTGCACAAATACAAATATTGGGATCATGGCAGCCAAAATTCCCAAGTTCTAATCAATTTTAAGAATCGCTTCTCGGCTTTTTAGCTAAGATCAAGTGTAGTATCTGTTCTTATCAGTTTAAGAATCACCACAGAAAAATCTAGAATGCCAACTAGAAACCTCTCGAAAACAGGGTATTGTCAATCTAATTTCCTTTGCTCCAAAGAGCATGTTTAAGGTCATGTTAGACAAGAAAAAACCTAAACCAGTTATCTTTATGAAGGCACAGCTACCACAAAAAAATAGTAACACACATATTGTGGGTATAATGTATTGTAAAAATTTAATCAAAGATCATTTTAACTAAAAAAGTCAAAATGCAAACTATGAGATGATGGTTTATTATATGCAAAGAAAAATCGAGTATATCATTAAACATTCATAACAATCCACTATGGATAAAACAAACCACACTAATTAATTAGATATATATCTCTTCAAAAACTATAATTCTAGTAACATGGGATTTTTAAAAAATATATATTCCAAAGTGCTTTATGAAGCATCTAATTAAAATGTGGTGGTAATGGAATATTTTTAGGTAGGCAAATTGTTATCCATAGTCACGCATTAGTTGCAAGCATGCTAATTAACTGGTGGTAACCGAAGAAATAAAGACTAAACAAAAGTTTTTAAGAACTACGATAAGAAAAAAATCAGTAAAAAAGAAAAAATTGAAACCAATATATAAAGTACTGTATTTTATTAATGAATTAAAATTTTTCATTCTTAAACCTATAATTGCTAATTTAGTTCACTTTAATAAAGACTAAGTTTGTGAAGTGCTCCAGATGTTGGGAGAGATTGACCTGTACCAAATTCAAGTAAGAAAAATAATATCCACATCCTACCTTATAAATTTGGAAATTGTAGAATGCAAACACCTGATGTCTCTAGAAATTGGAGCTGTACTAGTTTTTTTAACCACTTTTTAAAAAGCTATATAAATAAAGTACGAATATTTAAAGTTCACAGTTTGCTAAGATTTCACACATGTAAATCCTATACAACCATCCCTGCGATCCAGATATGAATATATCTACTACCCACAAAAGTTTCTTAGCGTCCCTATATAATAACCCTCATGCCGCTTACCAAGGCAAACTCTGTCACTATAGAGTAGTTTGCAAGTTCTAGAAATCTATCTAAATGGGGGTGGGGGGGGGGATGGCATTATACAGCATATACTATTTTTTGTCTAACTTCATTCCACAAAAACTATTTTGAGATTCATTGATGTTATTGCTTGTATAGATAAGTTGCTTTTGCTTTGTGTTTTGCTATGTAATACTGCATCATATGGGTAAACCAGAACTTGTTAACCCCTCTACCTGTTATGGACCTTTGGGTCCTTTCCAGTTTGGGCTATTGCACATAGAGCCACTACTAATTTGTTTTCAAATCTTTGCATGGACATGGGGTTTTTCTTTGATAAGTACAGAGAAGAAAAATAGCTGGGTTATATGGAAAGTTAGGTTTAACATTTTAAGAAACTGCCAAACCCTTTCCTAAAGTAACTGTGTCATTTTACCTTCTGGCCAGGAGGAGAGTTCCAATTGTTCTACATTGTTGCAAACAAACCTACCACACGGTTTAAAATTAAAAAGCCCGGCATAACAAGTGTTGGCAAGTATGTGGAACAACTATGAGCTCTGGTAGTTATGCTGTTTCATCTAAGAAGACACATTTTGGCATAAATTTGCTCAAGATACTCCTTTGTTTACCCCTTAATCTTTGCAGAATCTGTAATACTATCACCTTTTACTTTTGCACTGGTAACTTGTCATCTTTCTTTTTCGACCTCTCTTAGCCTAATCATTTGCTACAGTTTTACCCACCTTCTCAAAGAATGAACTTTTAGTTTCATTGATATTTCTCTATTGTTTGCCTGTTTCTATTTAAATCTCTTTATCTCTGGCAGCACTTTCTCCTACTTAATCTACTTTATTTGATATTAATATAGTTCTAGCTTCTGACTAGTGTTTAAGTAGTATATTCTTTTAATCTATTTTTATCCTCTTTGTGTCTACATAGGGTGCTTTCTGTAGGCAGTTTTTTTATCTAATTGATAATTTCAGACATTTGTTACCTTTTTCTCTTTAATCTTTTAAATTTAGTATTTTTAAATTCCATTTTATTTTCTTTGTTGGTTTATCATGTATAAGTTTATTTTGTGTTTTAGTGGTAGTTTTAGTATTTATAGTTTACATTTTTAACTCTTAGCACAATCTGTCTTTAAGTCATATTATACCACTCTGCATATAACACAAGAACTTTATAATCGTATACTTCTATTTCCCCAGGCCAGATCTTTGTGGTTCTACTCTTGTATGTTTTATATTTGCATATATTATAAACTTCATAATACATGGTCGTATTTTGTTCATACTTACACAGTTGTAGAGATATTTAAAGAAGTAATGTTATATGTAATGTCATATATTTATATATAAATATAATTTATATTTAACCATTGTCAGAACACTTAACCTTGTGTATAATCAGATTGCAATCCAGCATCATTTTCCTTCTGCTTAAATGGCTTCTTTTAACATTTCTTGCAGTGGGGGCGCCTGGGTGGCTCAGTGGATTAAAGCCTCTGCCTTTGGCTCAGGTCATGATCTCAGGGTCCTGGGATCAAGCCCTACATCGGGCTCTTTGCTCAGCAGGGAGCCTGCTTCCCCCTCTCTCTCTGCCTGCCTCTCTGCCTACTTGTAATCTCTCTCTCTGTCAAATAAATAAATAAAATCTTTAAAAAAAACACAAAACATTTCTTGCAGTGTATGTCTAAAAGACATGAATTATTTCAGTTTTTCCTGTGTATGAAATCTCTTTATTTTTGTCTTTGTTTTTTAAATATATTTGTTCTAGGTAGAAAAATTTGTGTCACCAGATTTTTTCTCTCAGTATTTTAAATTGTCCCACTTTTTTCTCCCTCTCATTGTCTCAACAAGAAATCATTCTTATATTCGTTCCTCTGTACTTATCACACATATCTTCAAATATATATATATCAACTATTTATGAAATATTTTCTATATTTAATATTTTCTATTTTAAAATGAATTTATACATATTTTATACAATACATACATTTGTATATATATTTTTATAGAGATATAACTATAAGTTACATTTATATATTATATAAAAGATATATACATCTCTCACACACACTGTCTCTCTGCTATCCACCTCAGGGACACTGGGTTGCTTTGTGCTAACCCACAGCACATGGGTATTATAGGGGTTTTGGTTTTTTATTCTTTTTTCTCTAAGTATTTTATTTTGGATAGTTTCTTTGACTATATCTTTAATTTCACTAATCATTTTGTTTTCTGCAGTGTATACTTTGCCCTAAATTCTTTGCTGTATATTTACACCTCTAGCAGCTTGGTCAGTCTTCATGTTTTTTAATCTCTCATGTCTCTGAATTCTGAACATATGGAATTCAGTTATAACGACTGTTTTAATGTCCTTGTTTATAAATTCAAACATCTGGATTAATTTTGCATTTGGTTTTTTATTTTATTTTATTTGAGAGAGAGAGGTAATGGGGGAAGGAATAGAAGGAAAGGGACAAGCAGACTCCACATTAAGCATGGAGCCCAATACAGGGCTCAATCTCACGACTCTGAGATTAAATATCTAGTCTTTTCTAAACAACTTTGAAGAAATTTCTGAAAGAGTCCACTGTTTCCAAGTAATCTAATTATGGCCCTGAACAAAGCTCAAGAGTATTTATGGAAATATAAACATATCCCTCACATTAAAAAAAAAAAAAAAATCACAATGTCTGGCAATCAAAATTACCAGGTATGCAAGGGAAGTAGAAAATATGACTAATAATGAGGAGAAAGATCACCTAAAACTAATGCAAAATTGGGTTACCTGGGTGGCTCAGTCAGTTAAGTGTCTGACTCTTGATTTTGGCTCAGGTCATAATCTCAGAGTCCTGAGATTCTGGTGTGTTTCCCCACCTAGCCTTGTGTAAATTCCTCACAATCATGTGCTACTCAGTATTCTGTTGAATATTCAAGTGCAACTCCACAGTTCTCTCAAGTGTATGTGTAGCATTCTACTCTCCCTATTGTGTTTTGTAAATTCTAGCTTCCTCCTTCTCCTCAGACTCTCCTAAACCCTCAACTTCTGGATCCTCCCAGGCTCTACTTGGATTACTTTTTTGTGTGCCACATTCTGAAAGTGCTCTCAAATCAGTGAACTGGAGTACCCTTTTTTTTTTTCTATTTCTCAGTTATAGCTGTCATTCACTGCCTTAAGTCCAGTGTTCTAAAAACCATAGTTTCGTGTGTCTACTTTTAAATTGCTTTAGAAGAGAGAATAAATCTGGAAACTTCACTCCAATTTGGCTGAAACTGGAATACTCATCATGTTTTAAGGATTTTAATAGTATTATGGAGAAGATTAAGATCTACCTTTTACATCTACATAAGGTGGAGAGATCAGAAACTTTCCCATCAGATATTAAAGAAAATGAAGCCATTACTGGCTCACATATGCTTTATCAAACTAGAGGATAATTTTCTGCCAAAAACTTTATTCTAGACTTTGTATCTCCTAGTTCTACTACATTCAGAATTTCTCTGCTATAAGACTGATCATTTGGATTCAAAGGATCTTATGTCACTCACAAATAAAAAATTGCTCCAGTATTCCTTGGAAGGTTTTTAAAATTTTATCCTTATTCATTGTTTTGTTTTTTATAGTCTCACTTTGCAGACTGTGCAAACTAAAACCAAATAGTTGCTAGGAGGCCTCCTCTACCAGCTGTCATAGTACTCTGAGGTATATTTGATTTCTAAAATCATTTTTACCCCGTCTTAAAATAAGTGTATTTTTAATAACTTTTTCTCAAATAATTTAGTTACATCATTAGCTGTATACAGAATAACTTTTTCCCCAACATTCGTTCCTATTTAGTACTCATTTATGGAATTTAAGCACTCTGGTACATTGTTATTTTTTTGCTAATTGTGTGTCTTCACCTTTAATTCTATCAACATAAAATATGAAATTGGAAAAAAATACTGCATTTGTTTCACTTGGGTTTCTAACAGGTTCAATTTTATATTTTGTTCATCCTATGTGATTCTGTTATACTTATGAAAATGACTCCTTTGAAGATGAATTTATGTTTTTGCTCTAATTTTGGAAATCTTAATATTCATAATCATATGATATATTTCCTAATATCTAACTGCACGATACCCTTGAAAAAATATTCAAATAATATTAATTATCATCCATTTGCAAGAGACAAAGTATATGGTTTGGGTAATGAAATATACCAATTAAATTGGAAATAAGCAGGAAAATACTGTTTAATATTTCTTTAAAAATTCCCTTTTTTAATACATTTCTATAATCAGAAAAAATCATATGTAAGTGAACAACATCTTCATTTCTATCACTTCATGACTAGAATTTCTTTGCATGCAAACAAAAAGAAATTAAATTCTCTTCAATTTCTCCAAATTACACACGGACAACAACAACAAAAAAATATGTCCCATAAATCTTTCAGGTTATTAAGTGATTTATTCTGTTTTAGGATGCATGTTATCTTGAAATATTTGTTTAAACTACTTGCAACAATTCCAGCTATATTCTAAGTATTTATTTGACAAACATTTACTTGATAAATGTAGAAAATTAATTAATGCTTCCTTCATCTTAGAAAATATTTGGGTAATTTCTTAAATCAGTAGTCGTTCCTATATTTATTGTCTGAAAATAAACAAATAAAATTATAAATTATTTGATGATATGTGGTTTTTACAGCAAGAGTTGAGGGGGGTAAGGTAGAGAAACATTCCCCAAGAGAGAGTGATCTGTTTTAACAGCAAATTCTGTGAGTTAGGAATCAAGTCTATTTTCCTGGAAGTACAAAAAAGGTAACTTTCCCTTTATAACTCAATGAGACCATAAATGGTGGAGTTAAGATTTCATTCTCATATGCCTGAATTACTGTATGATCTCAAACTCATGACTCATCCCTACAGCCTGATGGCAAGTTCTGATGACATTAGAAAAGATCTCATAATGCACAACATCATAAAAAAGTTCCAGATACATTAAATAACAACAACAATGACAATATACTGGTTCAACAAGGAAGCAAATAGAATGCATAAACTTTTTTTTTTTTTTTATCCTAGAATTTATCCTTATCCAAGCTACTGGAAATATTACTATGTTCTATTTTTTTTTTTTTAAGATTTTATTTATCTACCTGACAGAGAGAAAGAGAGCAGAAATAGGCAGAGAGGCAGAGGCAGAAGTAGGCTCCCCACTGAGCAGAGAGCCCAATGCAGGGCTCCATCCAAGGATCCTGAGATCATGACCCAAGCCAAAGGCAGAGGCTCAACCCACTGAGCCACCCAGGTACCCCACTATGTTCTATGTTTTAAAGGTTAAACAAAAATGGATAACTAGTGTTATTTTCAAGTGTTCTTCATTGCTCCAATAAGTCAATGAATCAGGAGAATTTTATAGGCGTTTGCTTTGTTTTCATATTTGATTCGCTTGTTTTATTAATAAAGTATTAAAATTATAAAAATTCAAACAATATGGAAGGCTGCAAAGTGGAAATGTCAAAGTCTCCTTCCCTCGCTTTCCCCAGTTAACCCCTGCTAACATTTTCTAGTTTCTCTAGAAAGTAGCAGACTAGAAAATAGCTAAAACAAAACAGTTTTGGATATATTTATTGATATAAGTATCTCCTTCCTGGAACTACATCAAACACTTTGTTATGAAAAGGTACACAGAAGGAAGCAATGATTGAAATGTTTCTTACATTTCCTTTTCAAATTTGTGGTAGTGGGTGGGAAAAGATGAAAATATTTCCTGTGTTCCAAGTTCATCATTTTATTGTTTTTTGTTTTGTTTTACATCACCCAGGATCAGTTCCTCTCAGGCCACATTGTTTGGGCAAGAAAGACCTCATCCTTAGTTTCTGCTCTGGCATAGCCTATCCCACCCAGTGTGGGGATTAGTTCATTACGAACACATGATTTACCTCTGACCAGTGGGGTCAGGTCTAGGGTTTGTTTCACTGACCCTATCTATTATCAGGATTTCTTTAACTAGGCAGAATGTACTCATAGTCTGCCACTCTGCCTGGTATTGATTTAAAATTATTCCCAACATGCTGCCTCTTAGCTGGTTGCATTTGCTCTACAACTTTTGGATAAGGCTTCCGCACCCAAATACTCAACTACCTGGGCAGTATTTTGCCTAAGATATGTTAGTAACATTTTATCTCTAAGTTAATGTTTTTGATATTCACCAAAATTGTACTTCACTAACTTTCTTCCACAGTCCATATTGAGACATACATGAAAAACTGGACAGACACATCTGGGGAAAACACAAAATCCTTTAGAGTAGTTGATATAATAACTTAATAGTGCAGAAAGATCTACACTGTATAATGAACACAAAACAAAAATCTGAAGTGAAATCGGAAGATAGATAACTGTGAACCTTTGGCAAATAAATACACTAAAATTTTACTATTTAAATTCAGAGTGACAGGTGAATGTTTGTTCCATTTCACAGACAAATTAAAGAACAAAAATTTACTGACTACACTGTGTAGCAGTAGAGATATAAACCAAACTCAAACATGCAGCTATGTGCAAGGACAAAAACAAGATATTATCATTTCCACATAATCTACTTTTAATCATCAAATGTCTACATTTTATAGGAGAGATTTCTAAATCTTAAGTGAGTCATTTTCAAATTTTAAAACCATGGTGTTTCCCATCAAATGACAGAGCCATTAACATTCATGGCAGCTGATTTTTTTTTTTTTTTTTTGCACACATGGCCTTATGCCTGAGTTTCTATTATTTCTGTTACTGAAGAATGCAATAAATATGTCTAGAGACAAGGGACAAAGTTAATAAAAGGCTGTCCTTTCCTTTGCCGAAGACCCTGGTTTAAAATGAGCTATTTTCCCTGAACACCATATTTTAATTGGATGGCTTCAGCCACAGACAAAAGCAATCCAGATCATGATTATTTCCAATATAATTCTTCTTGATATGATGAGCAGTCACAGAGCATAGATATTAAAAAGTAAACTTCTTCCATGATAAGATCCTAAAATGCAACTTGGTAGGTCAGTTAAAGGACCACCACCGATATAATTTCTTGTATTGTGTATGTCCCTCTCAAAGATTCATGAAGATTTTATAATTACACAGCCTTCACAACTATTTGACTTCAAGCTGGCTCATTTTTTTTAAATGAGTTGCTTCAATAGGGTGCTTTTTAATATGTATTTCGAATTCTCCTTATGATTTCTACACCTTGTGGAGGGAAGACAATATTTAGTAGACAGCAGACTCTCTGGAAATACTTCCCCATTTTACTTAAAGTAATTTTCCTATCTTTTCATGTAATTTGTAAAATATAAAGTGCCCACCTACATACACTTTCAGATCATACGAAGGTGGTATTCTCAGGCCCATTGCTCAAAATACTAAAAATAGATTCTGAATTGAAATTATACTATGTTTCAAGTCTTTGATTCTAAGGAGTTTCTGAAATCCAAACTTTATAGACTAATCTAAAGAAGGACTGAGAATGGCTAAGCTTGCATAGTGCCTTACCCACTCTGTTTTTTAAGGGTCATTTTAATCTCCTGAGAGATTGATAGCTAGGTCATCAGTGTGAATAATCATACTGGTATAGCAATATAATTCCTCCTCCCATTACCTTCTTTAAGTTTTGGGGAACTAAACAGATAAAGCTGTGGTTCTCAGCTTGGGTTGAATGTGCTCCCCAAAAAGTATTTGGCAATGTCTGAAGACATTTAAAATAATCACCACTTGGAGGAGGGGTCACGTGCTAATGGGTAGGAGCCAGAGAAACATCCTACAATGTTTCCATTGTAGGATGTTACCAGCTAAACATCCTACAATGCTCAGTACAGCTCCCAACAACAGACAATTATCTGGTCCACAATATCAGTAGTATTAAAATTGAGAAATCCTGACACAGGTGAACAATAATAAGGGAAATAGGATAGAGTTACACTATTTTTTTTTTTAAGATTTATTTGAGACAGTGTGGGGTGGGGAGAGCACATGAGCCTGATGGGGACTCAATCTCAGGACCTGAAATCATGACCTGAGCTGAAATCAAGAGCCGGATGCTTAACCGACTGAGCCACCCAGGCACTCCTAGAGTTAGACTATTTTATATTATTGTTAAATTCTATTCTCCAACCCTAAAATAAGTATTTAGCTTTCTACTTGTCTAAATTCACATAGCTTTAATTACAAAGTTCACTCCTGCATTCAGACATAAAATCATTCATTGCCTCATTCAAAAACAAAAGGGGGGATTTCCTAAATTTCCAACTGAGATAAGTACGTGAAATATTTCAGATATTAAGGACAAACAAATCAGGGTAGAAGCAGAAAGCCACATTAAAACATATACATGCCTTGGACTTTAAGGTAAGGGCAAAGGGAAATCACTCAAAGAACTTAAGCTTGACAACAGACATACTATTTGTGTTTAGGAAGACTACCCATATTGTACTGGAAGTGTATATATAAAGTAACGCGCAGAGTCAGAACTCAAATTATTATAATGCTCCAAATGGCTTGGTGTAAAGTATTGTCCATGAAATGGAGAAATAGGCTAATTATAGAAGATGTTTAGGAGGTAGAATTGGATCGAACTATACCGTAAGGAGTTATGAGACCATGAACAAGAGGACCAGTCAAGAATGATGCTTGGATTTCTTTTGGCTTAAACAGGGATTCTTCCTTTTATCAATGGAGAGAGAAAATAGTGTGCTGGGGGAGGAAGAGACAATAATCTCAGCTTTTTAAACCTTAAAACAAAACCTGTGTAATACCTTTGAAAATGTCCTTAGTTGGTTACGTGAAATTAAAAATTCTGGACTAAAATCTGAATTTGAAAACACAGAAATCTTCAAGAAGTCATCAAGGTGAGAGAAATTCGGTTTGGCCAGAATTCATGGGTACCCAGAAACCACAGATGAGGAAGGTCTGGATGTCAAAAAAAATTTGTTCAGTCAGAGTGGATGAACTCATCAAGGGCAAATAGGGTATAGTGCAATGCCTCAGTCAAAAAAAATAAAATGAAGCAAACAGTGTTGGAAAAAGATATGAAGTCTGACTCATGAATTCTTTCAAATAAAACTTGGTTAACATTAAACTGACATTTGTGTAGTACTTTACAATTTACAAAGCGCTTTCATGAGAACTATGTTTTTTAATTCGTATAACCTAGGGGAGGGCAGGACAGATATTACTATTATTTCCATTCTGTAGACAGAATTACTGAGGCAATAAGAGGTAAAGTATATTTCTCAATATCCTGTAGGATAAAAGTGCCATCTGAATTTTAAGCCAAATGTTCTCATCCTAAGCTCCATGAATTTTTCAACAACAACCACACACACACACACACACACACACACACACACACACACACACACACACACTGCCTGAATATGGACAAGTAAAAATTAAGAATGAATGTTGTTTAGAAAATAGTTTCCCCCCCACAGGATTCTACATATGCATTAAAAATAAGTCAGGGCCATTTCAAGAGCCTGTAGCATGGTACTAAAGTATATTTCTATGTCATTTATCTAACCTATGAAGTTAAATATTTTCAGTATTTTAATGTTATTAAAATAGATTATTGCTCTCAACAGTAATTGGTCACACACAGCCTCCTCGCCTAAATGAAATTTTAACATGTTTCCATAAAAGATAATTTTATAGTTTATTGCTAAATGTATATTTCAAATGACCTTGGATGTCAAATTTGAATGGCCAAGGTCTCCTGGAGTAGGAAATTCAGAGGTAGAGGAACTTTAACACGTGCTCTGGTTTCAATGGTGCACTATCTCGAATAAAAATTGATAATGACTCCAGGACTGGAAATGCTTTATCAGTCCCAGAGGCTTAGTCGCCTCACACCAGATGCGGGAAGTCGACTGTATTCATTAATATCCTTCAGTGAGGTCACAGGTAGAGAGAGAAGGAGCTCCAGGGGGGATAGCTAGGGAAATAAAAGCAAAGAATACTGAGTTTTGTGCAGTAAAGGCAGGATGCAGGTTTATAAAGTTCTCATTGTCTGAAGTATGTAAGTAAATTGAAAGTCAAGTCTACTGAAAGAAACACTTTATGTGACTTGAGTCTTGCCATTCCAATTCCATCAAGGATAGATAGCACCTGTTCAGGGTAACTATTGCTTTGTACTTCTCTTTCTCCCTCGCCTACCCTTTAAAATTACAGAAAAGGAAGTAATTGTTCTGGCTTTGCTACTTTGTTATTTTGTTGTTCGGTATTGGTGAAAATTAGAATTAAAGTGTGTGATGTCCTTTTATGACACTTTCTCTGTCAGCATGTTCTCGGAATTGAGCTTAACCGATTCAAGTGAATCTGTGTGCTGAAGTGACTCCTGAGGGAAAATACAAATCCTTCGAAAGGACTGCTACACAGCTTCAGCAACAAGCACCGAGCCCTCCTTATCCAGCCTAACCCTGCTTACATATTTCAGAAATGAACCCCAATCTTCATCCCTGCACAGGATTTCCCTGGTGATTTGAGCAAACCTTGTTAACAGTTTCATCTAACAGGCTCAGCAGGTTCAACATTTGATTATCTTTCCCTCAGGTTCGCGATCAAGTCTTTTTCCTTCGTTATGCACTGACAGGAACACTGTGCTCGGGTTCTGTGGGTGGGTAGCTTCACATGCTGAACGTGCGGAAAATGCAAAATCGACAATCTGGGTAAATCTCACATTCAAGGAATTTAATTGTATTATTGAAATTCAGGGCTGCGCCCCTGAGACATTGATCCAGTATTGTCAGTTTCAAATCCTGGGTGCACTGGCAGCATGATAATGTGTTCATGGAATTTGCAATTGAGATAATGAGGAATCAAAGCTTAGGACAGGATCGCTAACCGACAGAAAACAGGGGAACCAACGCGAATCGATGCAGACCGGCCCGATGGAACCCGCCTGGCAGCGTGCGATCTTGGCAAAACTCCTCAGGTTCCAATTTAAGAACAGGCTCAGGACTTCGGAGAGGGACACAGTTGGATGTGCAAACTGGGGTGATGCTTTTGCTTTCCAAGGCACAGAGAATGTTTACTCATAAGCTTTTATTGCCAAAGGCAAGGCACTCTGGCTTCAGCAGCCAAATAAAACAAAGGGGGATTAAAACAAAACAGTGGAACACAAAGTATGAAAAAAAAATAGGAGGGAGGAGGAGGAAGAAAAAGATGTGCGACAAATAGTTGTGTTTTTTGCTCTGCAAGAAGTTTGATGCAATCTGCTCTGTTGGGGCATTCTTAAACAATTTAAAAGGAGGTGAAGGCCCACACTGGTTGGAGAAGGATACACTTTAATCATGAAGTTGGATTTTTCTGAACTTTTGTTTACTTCGGAGCTGAGTAAAAGAAGCCAATTTTCTTGTCAGAGTGATGAAAGCGAGTTTAAGGTGTTTCTTAGGCTCAACCAAAACAGACTATTGTCTTATGTTTACCCTTTAACTCAGCAACCCCTTTTCCCTCTCAGATGACAGATGTCCTTTAGACTGAGCTAGAACAACAAAAATGGAGGAAAGGAATCAACCACGATAGATAGATACCTCCAGCCGAATTTCGTATTTCATTCTTAGGCATTTAGTCTAGTGGGTTAATGATTAAATTACACATGAAATTCTCACTCCAACAAAGCACAGGGTGGGGGTACGTCTCTACTGCAGAAAGATCTTCATTCAGGTTTGCTGTGCTGACCTAATTATGAAAAGCACTCTTTTATTCTCAGAATCTCTTGGTCTGGATAATAAAAATATAGCAATATATGGTCACCCTGAAAACCTCAAAGAGTTATCCGTTCAAAAAGAGAGGGATTTTCTTTTTACCACATAGTGTTTACTGTACCATGTAACCCTTAAATGTTGTGGCTCTGTGACTAGTTTGGAAGAAATATAAATCTTACTCCTTCAGTTGCCTGTGAAGTGGAAGAATAAATGCGATCTGAAAAGACTTTAGGGGAAAAAATCCTATCTGTTCAGCTGGATTTTACCTGTACCTAAATTAGTCCTTATGTGCTTTAGAAGGTGCAAGGATACTCTTGCAAAAGACCAGTATATTTCCACTGAGAAATTTCTGGAATGCTCCACAGCTCTGAGTCAGCTTCCCCTAACTATACCCCACTGCTGTAAAAATGCTGTATTTTGTGATTAAATACTAAGAAAGCTAGTCAAATAAGGATGTCAACTTAAATTATTCAGAACTAGCCTTTTAGATAAATAAGTGAAATTTTTATTCAAACCCATTTGGCTTAAAAAAAAAAATCTCTAATATATATGGAAACTCCTAGACCTGCTCAGAAAACCTCTGAACAAAGTTCTCTAAATTATTGGAAAGGAATTGGTACTGATACCAGGAAATACATTGGCACTACCATCCTGAAAGTGACCTATCAGTCTGACATTGTCAATTACCTTTTTTTGGGGGGGAAGTATTAAAATGAATTAAAATTATGAGAGATTGATTTCACTGGCCCATGACAACAGTGTATAAAGCTGTCCATTTAATGAACATTAGAGGTTTATCTGAAATGTTATTCTTATAAAATTTTTAATCTTATAAAATTATTCTTATAAAATTAAATGTTATTCTTATAAAATGTTATTCTTATAAAATTATATATAAGAATTTATATATAAATAAATACACTTTATACATCTAAGAGATGACCTTGGGACTATTTTGTAAGCAATAGTCTCTCATTCCAGAATCTTTAACTCCATCCATCTTCTAGAATCAGGGTCAATGCTCTCTCACGATCACTTCTGCTGCCCTCGATGGAGGGACATCACATTGCGTGAAACTTTCAAACATTGCTATCAGAGAACTTAGGACCCATTTTCCCTTTAAAATCTACCAAATAAAGATTCATTGTATCTTCCCTTACATTTTAAACCAGTCAAATTTCATTCTCCTGGAGCAGGAGATTGAAGTATTTTAAAATTTGGTAAGTTTTTTCTAACATGCTTATTAATCTCATAATAGGACATAAAAGAAACATAATTGTCCTTTGAATTAAGAGGAAAAAAACACACTAAGTTTTAATCCAATGTAGCAATTAACTGACTCACTCATTTAATCATAAACAATTGCCCATTGCCTACTATCTGCTAGACTCAGGAACACATCAGGGAACATGGCAGGAATAATCTAGAGATAGCCCCTGCCCTTACTTGGGAGGCAAAAAAAAAACAAAAACAAAAACAAAAAATAAATGCAGACAAAAGAAAGGCAAAATGACTCTAATTTCTCTGTTCTACCCCCATGCCCTGCCATCCCACACCTACATCATTAAACCTTAAAGATCTCACTTATTTATATACATATATATAAAATATTTATTTATTTATTTATTTATTTATTTATTTATTTATTTATTTATTTCTAAGGGCTTCTACTGAATATCATTCCAAACAACAGCACAGAAGCAGTGCAAACTTTTCAGGCAATTGATAAAAATCAAAAATCCTCCTTCCCTTGTTTTGCTTTTAAGTCTTAGTTTTTTTTTTAATCCCCTACCAATCATTGTTCAATATCCATTCTACTATGAAGAAATTATTATCCCATTGCACAAATTACTCTCACTCCAAAATGACACAATTAGAAATTTTCAGCTAATCAGTAAGTGGTCTGTAGTTTGAGTCCCATTCATCACTGATGTGAAAGGGGAAGATGTCAAGGAAGGGGGAAGCAGTGCTCTATTAAGCATTCCCTATTAAGAAATGAATACTGAAATTGATTAATAATTGAGAAAAGAATTAAAATTCTTTCTTTCGGCCATATTATAGAGAAGAGATTGCTATAGTTAATGGCAATTATGTGAAATATTCTGGGTAATGAAGCAACTTAAATAAACTTTGCAGTTCTCACTCATATCACAAATAGAAAAAAAAAAAAAAAAAAACCCGGCAATTTGAATGTAATACCCACAATTTGCATTTAAGATTATGAGGAAACTCAGTGCTTGAACTAACTCCCCTATTAGGCAATAACATTTCAGTAATTCTAAGTGTTATTATTATTAATAGTCATAATAATAACACTCTCTGCCTAATTTCCTTTAGTTCGACTAGCATAGTTTACAAATCTTTCCAATAGGCTGAAAGTGTAACCTGTAGCCCATTGAGATTTTGAAGAGGTTATAGACACCATGAAGGTGGGAGTTAGGTCATTAAAGCTTCAAGTACCCGTTTAATTATAGTCTCTTATTTGTTGTTTGTTTCCTATGTCATTTATATATAGTAATTCACTGGACGTCTACTAAATGAGAGTAGAGTCTCTCATGTTTCTTATGTGCCATAGATCTTATGTTCATGGCACATTTAACTGTCCCTTATCCCTGTACTTGTGCCCAAAATTCTCAGCCACTTGAATAATCAAACGCCAACACTCTAGCCACTGGCGGTCTTCATGGAGGGAGCGGACCAGGTAAGCACTACCCACCACAGGCAGCTCCCTAAAGACCACTGTTGGCATTATTTGTTCACAGGCAATGTTAGTAATTTTAGATAAAACTTTAAAGGAACCAATAACCGGAAGTTCATTAAGCCAGTATCAATGAACCAGATATCAACTATTTTGGGGTTAGTCTCTTCCCTGTTCACTAAAATAATCAAGGTGGAAAAAAGGGTTTTGCTCAATACACACAAGTAGGGGACACATGATCAAAGCTGTGTGAAAACACAGATAAGAAGAGAGAAAGATCAGGAGTCTAAAGAGTGTTACTTCTCTAAATGGCACAAGTATGTATTTTACATATTTTCCATACTAAATAGAAATTACTTTTATCATGGCAAAATTACCCTTTATGGAAATACTTTATTACAATCGTATTTTAAAAATTTAGCAGCCTACTTCCAAAACTCTGACATAAAAAATATTTCCTGAGCACTGTCAACTACTACATTATTTCTACAGTCACTGGCTGGTACCTTTCTCATCCTACACATATGTTTATTTCAACTAAGGCATGTGGAAGAGGAAAATCATCTCTCACTTTCTTCGATACAGGTACCCCAATGTTCATAGCAGGAATGGCCACAATCGCCAAACTGTGGAAAGAGCCAAATGCCCTTCGACAGATGAATGGATAAAGAAGATATGGTCCATATATACAATGGAATATTATGCCTCCATCAGAAAGGATGAATACCCAACTTTTGTATCAACACGGACGGGACTGGAAGAGATTATGCTGAGTGAAATAAGTCAAGCAGAGTCAACTATCATAGGGTCTCACTTATGCGTGGAGCATAAGGAAAAACATGGAGGACATTTGTGAGAAGGAAAGGAAGGGTGAATTGGGGGAAATCGGAGGGGGGAGATGAACCATGACAGACTGTGGACTCTGAGCAACAAACGGAAGGTTTTGGAGGGGAAGGGGTGGGGGGATGGGCGAGCCTGATGGTGGGTACTGAGGAGGGCACGTATTGCATGGAGCACGGGGTGTGGTACATGAACAATGAATCTTGGAACACCGAAAAAATAAAAGCATTTGAAATGAAAAAATAAAAATTAAAGTTATCTTTACTAGAGGTTAGTCAAAGGTGTTTCTCATCAATGGTTTTCTATAAAATTTTGGATTTTTTTCCTTCTAACTCAAACCATGAGGAGGCAGAAATGACATCCTGTGAAAAATCCCCAAACAGGACTTTTTCTTGAAAGAATCATTGACAATTCATGAAAGCCTTCAGTCTGCCCAGGATTTCTCAAGATGTTTTGTTATTTTTGTGCTGTTTTGAGTTCTAGAATCTATGATTCCTTCATATCTAGCTTCCCAAGGGTTAATCTGAGGGGGAGGAATAGGGGGAGAAAACCAGCAGCCTGAACTTATTTTCTCATCCCAGTAGTCTATTTAGATAGAAATTTTGCTTTTAACATGGTGCTATTTGGTTCCAGCTAAACCTCTGCATCCATTATTACTAACAATATTGTTCTCTTAGATTAGTAAAATGAGAATTGCAGAGGGTTTGTTGCCTAAGAGATTGACAGTAAAAAATACACAGGAATTTATTTAATGCAGCTATAGAGGAGGCTAACAGAAAAGCTATCTTATATCTAAGTATAATTTTATTTATAGAAGTTACAAATACACTATTAACGTGTACCTTTTTTCATTAAAGACCTAAAGAGATCTGTAGAAATGTCCCAAAAATCAAGTGTTCGACACAAATGTAAGATTTTCAACAACTCAACCTATAGATAAATCAAGCACACAAAGAAAATTAAACATAATTTTAACTTTTTGAAAAGTATGAAATTAAAATAGGAGGCAATCCAAAATAAATTACTGCCCATCTAAATTAACAATACAGAGGGAGGAGATTCTATAGTAATTTGCAGAAGTGTGCAAAAATTGTCAAGTTGCCATTATCCTGCTTTACATTACTATTTCTAAAATAAATAAAATGACTTTGTCTACTTCACTTTTCTCTCCTCCAGCTGAGTCCAAGGATCCACCTTCTCTCACCTGATCCACTCAGGGGGCTCCACGCAAATCTCTCTGCTCAAATGCTATATTCAGCCTCTCCTCTCCATCTGATCCTTTCCTTCTGCATGTGAAAATGTTCCAGTCCCTCCCAATACCATTTCTGACCCTCTATTTTGCTCTCTCAATTTCTCTCTCTCCATGTCTTTATAGCCACAGTTCCCAAAACACTACTTTGCACTTTTTGTCTGCCCTTCTTCAATGTTTTACTGCTAATTCATGACCTAATTAATTCATTCAAAACCCTACTGTAACACTCAACTGGACACATAGTTCCTGAGGACATGAAGAACCTCCTAATTGTCAGGTCCAATTTGACCTTTCTGCAGTATTTGACACTGTTGGCCATTCTTATCTTTTGGAAACTCTTCACATTTGCCTTTTATGACACACTTCTTCTTTCTGAATCTCTGCTTATGTGTCAGGCAGGGTCATGGCAAGAAACAGATGGCACACTTAAATTGGATAATTTGAGGAGATTTTAATACAGGAATTATTTACAAAAGTGTGAGCAAGGGAGATGATAGGATAGTGCAGTTCCCTAGGTTTATCATCTGTGGGTGACACTACTCCTATGCAGACCATGCAAAAAGAGGAAAGGGTTGCCAGAATCTTGAGATAGAGAGGCTTTTGCTGAACCCCACAGGAAATGTGACCTTTGGTCATGGGACATGTCAATGCTTTGAGAACCCACAAAGATGGATGTGGGGAATAAAAACTCTGCACTCACTCTTCGTCTTTTTTTTTTTTTTTTGGCAAGTGCCGCCTCCTTAATTGGGCGAATACCCAAAGCTACAGTGTAAAGGAGCGATTTTATGTGGTCCAAAAAAGTCACCTTCTCAAGGCACAGAGCGAGGTGGAGAGGAGTGGACAGTCAATCTAAAAGAGCTAGCAGAAGACATTCTGCCCAGCCTTTATTATTAAATGGTAGTTTTTCCCCAGGGTTCCAATTTGAATCCTTCTGTCTTCACATTCTTTAAACATCCTCCCAATCCTGGCACCTTCTTGTCTTCAATCTTGGTATATCTTCTTACTCCTATCCTGGTGATTCCCCAATCTGTGTGTCTACCATAAATATATTCTCCGAGGTCAGTCTCATACATTCAACTATTTAAAGGTATCTCTTTCTGGAATTCAACATCACAAAATCTGAAGTCATTTTTCCTTCCCACCTTACTTTCTCCACGTTATCTCTCTTGGAAACTGACCCCAGAACCTACCCAATCAGCTAAGCTAAAACCAAAAATTATCTTTGACTTGCCTTTGCTCCCTAGATAGAGCCGATTGATCACAGTGCTTTATATACTATCTCCTAATGAATATTTAATCTACCCACTCCTGTGCACTGCCACTATCACTATCCTGATGAGTGTGGCAGAAACATCCATACCAAGAGTTATGGAAACGGATTACATGAAGAATTTACCTAGTCTGAGGATTATGGGAAGTTCTTCCAGAGGAAAGCATGTCAGCTCAGTCCTGAAGGATGAATAACAGGTGCCTGAGCAAATCGTGGGATAAGTATGGATGGAAATAAACAGCATGTGTAAAAGTTCCTAGGGAAAAGAATAAATTAAACATTTGAAAAACTAAAATAAAGTATAACTGAAGTGTGGAGAGTAGATAGGAGATCTCAAACAGACCAACTGAGACTAGAGAAATAGGAAGATTGCAGAGGGCCTTGGGAGTTATGTGAACTTGGGACTTCATGTGTATGTTATTCAAGTTGATGGAAGACATAAGGAATTAAAGGATAGGCAGCAAGAAAATTATCTCTGTTTAAGCCTGAAAAGATCTCACAGCCTTCATCTGGAGAGTAAGACAACACACCAACCGGGTGAGAAAAGACAATTGGATCAAAGGTCACTGGTAAAGAAACCTTTTAGAAGCAGCACACCTTCGCTACTACCCCCTAACTTTCCAAGTACAATTCATCTTTGTGCCCCAAACACCTGTGCCTATTCAAGAATTCTCCAATTACACTGTGAGTCAGGAATCCTTCCCTGAAGGGAATTGCTTTGCATGTACAGTTTGGTCCCAAACTCTTGGAACTTATGACTGTCGTATCTTCCTTCCAAGAGGCAGGATAGAAAGGTCCATTTATTCAAGAGTGAAAAATCTGAAACATTATGTTATTATTAAGGTCAGTCGTGACCTTTCAGATTGCTTATAACAAGGGCAAGCCACTTAATAAGCTCCAAATTTTGATTTTTTCCCTTTGAAGAGAAAAGAGTTGAATGAGATAATCCCTAATTTCCAAGTCTGGAATACTGTAAACTGAAATAAAGCAAAAACATGAGAAGAGATGAAATTATACCTTTAAGATTATATCTAGGGATGCCTGGGTGGCTCAGTTGGTTAAGCAGCTGCCTTTGGCTCAGGTAATGATCCTAGGGTCCTGGGATCGAGTCCCGCATCGGGCTCTGCTCGGTGGGGAGCCTGCTTCCCCCTCTCTCTCTCTGCCTGCCTCTCTGCCTACTTGTGATCTCTCTCTCTCTCTCTCTCTGACAAATAAATAAATAAATAAATCTTTAAAAAAAAATTATATCTAATCCTCTAAGCCCTATGATACTTATTATAAAATAAATGAAGTGGACAATCATGAAAAATTAGCGTTACACGTTTCCAAGTAAATCAACATTCATTCATGTAGAACAATAACATTTACTCCATAAAGCTTGGTATCAGATCTAGATCTGCCACCTACCAACATACTTATTCAATTGTTAAAATTCCAGCTCCAGAAAGGTCTTAGTAATTAGATAGGAGACATGTCCCAAGTTAACACACTGAGGCAATTCATCCAGCTCCTAGAAGAAACCACGTATCACAGCATCCACGCATGCATGCACACAAACAGTACTTGTCAGAGGCTAAACTACAGGTGTCTTCAAAGACACAAGAGAATAGAAAGAATGAAAATGATGGAAAAATGAATAATGGGAGAGAAAGATGTACACTGTCCTTTCTCGTTTTTACACCTTAAACTATTTTAAGTAATAACTTCTGACTTTACTCTTAATTTTCTTTTATCATCTCTTGACTTCAACTTAACACTGTCCAGTAGAGAATTATTCATCTCCTAAAGGATCCTAAGACTTAATTAATAGAGGAGCCAGCCAAAGGGATAAAGCCAGAGATATCCAAAGTAATTACAATTTAATGAAACAAGAATGAACAAATTACGGCAAAGCCCAGTAGCCTAGTAAGTGACCTGAAATAAAATTTGGTCATCAAACTGATAACCTGTCTTTTTAGCTCTCCTCCTGAAACACCATTTCCCTTTGCTCTTTCCTATTCCATCCTCTTCTCATTTTAGAGAATCTGTGAGATGGTCATAGGATTACAAAAAAAAGCATAAAAATATCACTGAAGGTCTCAACCTCAACACATATCCAAAGGGTAGTTGTGAGATGTGGGTTACAGTTGAAAATTAAAATTTAAGTATTATTTCTTTTTTTTTTTTAATTTTATTTGTCAGAGCGAGAGAGAGAGAGAGAGAGAGCGAGCACAAGCAGGGGGAGCGGCAGGCAGAGGGAGAAGCAGGCTTCCCCCTGAGCAAGAAGCCTGATGCGGGGCTCAATCCCAGGACCCTGGGAACATGACCAAAGGCAGATGCTTAACCAACCGAGCCACGCAGGCATCCCAAAATTTAGGTATTTTGGAGTTAAAATTAACTAAAGATCTGTTTGAACAGAAGTTCACTTGTACTGCGGATATACTATAGCCTTTTTTGAATATTTAACACATTCTGAGGTCTACATGGAATTCGTTAATGTCTCCTAAACATAATTTCCAGGGTGGTCTTCAGCACAAAAGAACCCTGCAGTACATCTTAGCTGTGTAAATTCAGCCTCAGAAAATATTTGGAAGAGAAGGAATGTTTATAGTCCTGTGCTTGTTTGTTTTGATAAACACAGTCTCTTTTCACACTGCAGGAAGGAAAGAAAGGGGACAACAACAACAAAAGCGAGAGAGAAAAATCTTTGTTTCGAGTCTGTTGCTATCAAATGTTAAAAACAGAACAGAGAAAATTAACTCCCATCCCTCTCCCGAGAAGCAGCAGCAGGGTGAAATTCACTGGGAAGGCAATCGCTGTCCTATTCCTAACTTCTGCTGGGGCTGAAAGGAAAGCCCGTTCAAGTCCACCTCAAGTCTTTCTCTCTCCCGGAGAGGCAGAATCTCTGACACCAGTCAGGATACCCATCTGCAATGCATGCTACAAAGTACTGCAGTTTATGGGGAGTGGGCATAGGTGATGGGAGAAAAATTATGTAGTGCAGACCATGGCATTCTTCATTACGAAACTGGAGAAAGAATTTCCATCTTTCAGTGAGCACCAAGATAGTTTAACCTTGTATGTTCTTCTTATGTTGACCAGTTCATTGCCTATGTGGGCATACTCACTTTCACAGATAAGAAAACTGAGGCAATTAAATAAGGAGTCAAGTTTTACCCAAAGTTATCAACCGTTTAATGACTGTGGTTTAAGAAATTAATCTGAGTCAATATTGCCAGATGAATAGTTATTTAGTCATACAGCAATATTTTCTTCTGATGAGAGCTTGTTTTAGAAATACATTGAAAGGAGCCTTAACTGATCACATCCTTGGAGAATTGTATTTATTAGATAGATAAAGGATGCTAAATTCCAGCAGGTTTGGTAACAATGAGGAGGAAAATTAGGTTTAACCAAGTCAGAGATATGCTCAATAAGTGAAATATAAAAATAAAATGAAAATATATTGATCTGTATATCAATGTATTGGGACCATGAAGGAATCTGCTAGGATGCCAAGAAAAAAAAAAACTATTAGTTAAAGTACACTATCAATAAACTCATTAAAAACAGAAGATGATTTAAAGCTGGATATTAAATTCACTTCAAGACATGAAAGAGCAAGAAATATAGATTCTAGAACATATGAAAAGACAGGCAAAAAGCTAAGACCAATGTGAAAATATTATATATACACACACACACACACATATGCACACATACATATAGGTACAACTACACATGCATATGTATATACATGTAGCAAGAATTTGTAATGACTAAATAATTATATCAATGGGGAAATCCCTGTGCAACTACACATTAAGATATGTTTTCAAATTTTACGCTAAATCATCTTTGCTGTGCAGGCGTAAGGCCAGATGGAAGCTTATGGCTGCTATGTCAATACCTACAGAACACTGATGTCTTCTTAGCTAGTCCAAATAGAGCCATTCCATCTGCCATAAACACTGGGCCCAAAGGCCACATTTATAGATTGCACTAAAAAAGTTAAAATTATTTTTTACAGTGAAGGCATTTTTATAGGTTCTAGGAAAAGGGGAACGCAATGTGTGTTTCAAAATACTTACTCTCACGATTGTGAGTGCATTTTCATGTATGCATGTATAGGGAAATAAAATAACCTTAATGGAGTATTTTTACGGATGCCAGCACTAAGTTAAGTATGTGTTATTGTTTCCCTAAGAGGGTGAGATTGAGCTGACTCCCTTTTCCTTCTTCATTTTTCCTACAATGATGACTGGCTTTATTCTTTTTTTCTTTTCCCCCTAACCACTTGACGGTTTCCTTATCCAAGTGAAAAATATAGGGTATTTCTTTGTCAACCTGCCAGAAGGTAGTCAAGGAGAAGACAATAAGGCAGATCGAAGGCAAAAAAATGACTACAGGTCAGTAATTGTCCTAAAACCTACCCTGTCGTAATACCTCTAGCCTCTAGGGAAGAGTAGGAAACATTCCCCTGTGCACTTCTTGCATTTGAGGCAAAGCTATTATTACGAGCGCCAAGTACTCAACATCTGTCTGTGAAATACAGCATGACTAAAAGGAACCTTCTTTCAGATCAGTCTATGTGAGCAGTCAAGCAGGAGTCCTAAATCTTTGCTCATCTTTTTAAATCCTTTGGTCAGTCAATATTTAAAAATATATTTAAACTAATTTGACTTCTCTAAATGATAAGCATGCATAATTAAAGTGAAGGAAAGAGAAGAAATGAAGAAGATTATTAGATATTTCTGTATTATAAAAAGGCACCAGATACAAGCTAATGTTTTCCTAGAATCATGCCAGACTCCATAACAAGAGTAGTGAAGGAAAATCAACTCTGGTCCCATCTTTCCCTTCATCTAAACTTGAGTGTCTTGGCCACTGATTCTTGGTGGGTTCCTTTGTACAAATCAAATATCCCACTGAAGAAATCTGAAATTCTCAAGTGTTAGGGAAAAAAAAGTAGAATGGGGAACAACTCTAAATATTCTTAGTGCCATATAAACCTGGAGTTATTGGGGAGCAGTCCCACTATATTCAGTATGAAATGGTGAAGAAGGGAGGAAATTACCCAGCCAGACAAGTAAGAAGACTTAGTCCTCAAGGGTGTTAAGCCATCAGAAAGATGTCAAGCCTGGTCAAACTCTGTGGTAGACCAGGCTATGTGTTGATTAGCTTTCCAACCATTCCTGTTGGCAGAAAGTTTATCACTCAAAGCTGCTAGAACAAACAGCCTAGGTATCGAGTGACCTCAGCTAGATGGACTCAAAGCTGATTGGTATGGACCTGTGATCACACTAAAAATTCTCAGGTAGAGTCTTTACCAGAAATTTGGAATGAGGATACTGAAAAACTAAGTCTGTTAAATAACGGTATATCCCTAACTGATAGATCTTGTAGTTCTACCAAAAGCAGAGCCATGGTTGGCCAATGGCATAGACAACAAACTGAATTCTGGGGAAGAAGTGCAAATCTAACTGCAGAGGTGGGAGAGGGGGAAATAGAGAACAACATGGCCATGTGTCTCCATAAAACAGGCAAAATATAGCTTTACTTTCTAACTTTCTACTTCCAGTCTCACTGTAGCATGGATGAACTTCATTCTCTGCCTCAGAGTCAACTGGTGTTTGCTTAAAAAACCAAAACTCAGACTCTTAACTATAAGAGAACAAACAGATGGTTTCCAGAGGGGTGGTGGGTAAGGGAACGAGTGAGTGAAAAAGGGGATGGGGATTAGGGATTGCACTTGTGATGAACATTAACACATGGAATCGTTTAATCATTATATTGTACACTTATAATACTATGTTAAGTATGATTGAATTAGGAAAGAACAAATATATAGAATTAGGAGAAAAAACACCCTTTTTATAAGCTATTTAAAATGACTATTTGGACATAAATATGCCATGTGTATAACACAGGTACAGCCTTCTCTTAATGTTCTTTGCACAGTCTACACATTACCATGTGCAGACAAAATAGTGCAATCCAGTTCTTTCATGTCTTCTCACACTGGCTTTAATTTTGTTAAGAGAAAGAACTATGCCTTCCAGATTGGCACATACTACAGGCCCTAGCATTCTTCTAGGAAAACCACTGCCATAATAAACATCAATGCATTTGACAATCATCTCCTTCAAATTCTTTCCTGTCAGTGGTAGTTGCTGACTCTGAGGGAAATATTCTAGCATAAACATTCCCTCAGTCTAGTTTTCTGCTAACATAAATTTTATTGGGACTAGATGACTACGGAAGGCCTATTAACTAGTACTTATCATTCCACCTTAATGGCATCGTCACATAGGTCTTGTAAACAAGAATTTCATTAAGGAAGAACCTATGTTACTTAGAGAAGCACCAAGAGGAGCTGGTTTGATGAATTATAATCTCAGGACTAAAACAGTTAATCTAAGAAAATAAGTCTACAGATAGACAAGTACATAAACTTTGGAAGCTTTCTGAAAGCTTTGTAACTTGGCTATGTTTATTCTTAGTGTTGCTTACTTTTTCTTTGTGGAAATTAAAATTTAAGCTCTTTAAGGCAAAAGAGCCTAAATACAGTACATGCTTTTCTTCAAGAATAAAAGAAGTGATGCTGTTCAAGATCAATTTTATAGAAAAATTTCAAGACACAGATGATGATGATGGGGTATGTGTGAGCCAGTGACAGGGAAAGATTGAGACAGCGAGACAGGGGGGAATGGGTGGGGGAGGGAAAGAGACCCTCTGAGGCCTTGAACTCCAGATTTCATCAACATCTGCAGGATCCTCAGAAGCTCCAGGAATCTCCAGGAAGTTAAGGTGAGCCTCTTGCTCCTTGTTTTCCCATGAGACAGGTACTTTTCTTTTAAATTGTTAGAGAAATTTCATTTAGTCTCCAAACCCCAATTATGAGGTAATGCTATATGAAATTCATCCATTTCTTACTGGAACTACCTGACTATAATGAGTCCATGTTTGAAATGTATGAAATTTAATTTTCAAGCCCATCAATGATTGATTCATGTGTTTCAAAATATGTCTGAAGAAAAAGTCTATTTTCAATTGTGAATGATAGAGACCAGATGCCTCTACCTACATACACAGTGTAGGGTATCTTTTATGTTGCCATCCTGGGAACAGCAGAGTTTGGAATAAGCTAGAAGCAATAGTTCTACTATGGGTAAAAACACCTTCACTTCACAGGAAGCCAAATTATAGAGAATTAGGTTTTCCTTATGGACGATCCATTAAAACACCCAGACATATGAGAGAAATATTTTATACTCTACACTTACTGTATAATGGAAGTGCCCAATACGGATTCACTAAAATCCAAAACAAACCTTGAGGGAAATGCTTTGCTAAGCGCTTTATTTCCCTGAGATATGATGTTACTTAACCATCAGTGGCCTCCAACCCTACTAAGGCGTTGACCAGTTGGAGGCAGTTGATACTGGTCATTTCTCTTCTGGGAGAAGCTAACCTGTCAAAAATACTGAGCACAGAGATTTCTCTTTTTCTTCTCTTCCACACTTGGTCCAACAAGAGGCAATCATGTGGATTGGTGATTTTGTGTTGCTGCTCTAAAAACGCAAATTCTGTCCTCAGGAGAACTGTGCCAATTTGGACGGTGGGAGAAATGGAGAGTGAGAGCAGGTTCCTGATGAGACTCTCCCTTATATCCTCCAACTTATCCTGCCCTGGCAGTTAGTGTGATCTTTGGGGAACTTACTCACCTGCTGACTTGTTTTTCTCATTTCCCAATTTTTCCCAAAATTCATCAGGAAAAGAAGCACCTTATTTGATGCTACGGAGAGTCTATAGTATGAAACAAGGTGTGTTTTTATATGAATTTGAAAAGATAATTTTGAATTACTAATAAAATACATTCAGCCATAGGATAAAATTACTGATTATCCGTAAAGAACACCGACTAGTTAATCTAATATGCTTTCAAAATTTTTAAAAAACAGAAACTTACACATAATTATATGAGATTAAGAACTAGATACTCCATAACATTTGGTGCAGTCAAATAAAGCCATATTTAAGTCCAGAATTATGAATTCAATTAATAATTAAAGGCGTATGCTCATAGGGAAGGTATATATAAAGCAGTAAATGCCTTTTTCAGGTGATTAAACATCTAAATGATGTTTCACACCAAAGAAAGAAGAAAATTTATTGTGACTATAGTCCTTAGCCTGAATAATATTCCTCTAACACAATAAGAACATAATTCAATGAAACTAAAATAGCAGAAGAGAGTGAAGTTCCTTTTGCTCATGAAGCTCTGAATGGCTGGTCTGAACACTTTCTTCAAATTACCAGGGATATCAGTGGCGGTGACAGAGAGGTGAGGGGAAGAATGAAGTGCGAGCAGGTATGAAAATGGAATAATTACGAGAGGCTGGATTAAAGAAATGAATAATTTTTTAGTCAAAATGATCTCTACAGAAAGGCAGTGATATAATTAGACATTTTAAAGCCAGTAAGAATTTCAGGGTCATCGGTGAGTGAGCGAATGCTTGGATTTTGTAAGCCAGTATCAGCTAAATCCTTCTCTTGACATAGTACAGCAACTATTCCCCCATCAGCCTTTACAGGATACAAATTGGACAAGTAATTACTGATGAATGCAAATGTGCTGCTCAGTGATGAAATGTTTTCAGAGAAACAGAATGAAGTAGATGGAAAAGGTATTCTCATCATCTTTGAATAGATACATCCAAAGATACACTGTGACTACTACAAAAGATTTGAAGAGGTATTCGGTAATGTGATCGTAAAGGGTCATTTATAGATTTAAAAAAACAAAAACAAAAACAAAAAAACTCTTATTGTAATCTGTAAAGGGAATTGTATAGAACCAAAAATAAATACACATTACAGCTATTGAAGGCAGTATGGATGCTAAATAAATACGTTCTATTCACTTGAAGACTGATTTTTAAAAATTCCTAGAGTTGGAAGCTTATAGTTCACATAACAAAGACTCTGTTGTATCTAATAAAAATTAAACACTAAATATCTTCCAGGGTCAATAATAATTTTTCAAAGGTAGGCTTAATTTCATTACAATTTCTTTGAGAAACATCTATATACTCTCGGAAAAATTAATACAGATACACATACACAGTACTAAAAACATTGCTCTTTGGCCATGTTTGGTCTAGCATTTTGGCTTTACTATCGCAGCTCAGTCCTTTGTGCATTCTCTTCTCACAGCTGCTCCAACCCATCATCTTGTAGTTCTTACATGCTGTGGCTCTCAGGAGCACCAGCACTCTCAGCACAAGAAAAGGGTCTCGCATTTTGCTATCTTTCTGCCAGAAGGGTGGGACATGTCCAAGAATTAAAATGAGTTTTCTGCACTGGCCTAAAACCTATGCACTCTTCAAAGGAATACAAATAAAAAACCACATTCCAGAAGAACTGGACATTTTCTACATTTAAGTTTCTGTCACAAAATACATAGATTATTTATTATTTAATGTACCACTTTAATAATGCATTATATCAACTTCAGAAATATGTTCGGGCTCCAGACATGCTCTTTCTTAGAGCTTTGCCTGTTATCTCAATGAGAGAACAATGTTAAGAGTCAAAGAGGGGTAGGCCCTCCCAAAATACTGCCAATACATGAAGGGACCCATGGGATTGCCCAGTATCCAGGGCTTGGTCTCTCCACTCAGATTAAAACCCCACAGTTCTTGACTCTACCCCTTTCAAGATAAATGATCGCAGCCAATTTAATCTTTCTCAGCCTGTGGGGACTGCTGTGGCAATTAAAGAAGATGTCAGTAAATACTTTATCAGAATGCACAGCTATGACCCTTTGTTTCCATAGCCCCTACTATTGGAGAGGTCTCAAGGTTTAGGTGTAAGAAAGTTACTTTCAAGATGCTATTTTGAATGGGAATGAAAGGGGTTGAGATGTAAGTACTGCACTGGGAGTTCCCAAGACCCTGTCCCCTCCAAAGGACAGTGTCTCACAGTAGATATAAATACCACTTATCTTATCTACGCGTGCTGGGTTCAAAAGGTTGAAGACACTACAACTTCTTTAATATCATTCCCCTTCCCCAACAATGACAAGTTATTTAACTCTATACACTTGAACACTCAAAGACTCTGGTTTTCTAAGCTTTTCCTTACTCTTGGTCACAGGATGCAAAACCAGGAACTATAAATTATTAATGTCTATGGTTCATAAATGTCTTCCATTCTGATAGAAAAATTAAATCTATCTTTTCGAGAAGTTCCAACTTATCGCCAACATAAAAGCACCCAATTGAACTTGAGGAAGAAAACAATACTATAAAACGTTTAGGTAGAAATCTTTAACAAATATTTTTTGGTTTTAGACAATGAAGATCTATACAGAAGTGAGTCACAGATTAAAATAACATCTGAATGTTATTTAAATCAATATTTGAATCAATTCTTGATTTCCATTTTTCCTCTATTTTTAAGCACAGTGTTCTAAAATGCCTACATAATCTTTGAAGTACTTTGTTTAGCTAAGAAAGGTACAAAAGCTTTTTAAAATAAAACACAAATAGCCTGGCAGACTTTTTAAGAGTATTTACTGTTAAAAGATCTATTTTCAGAAAGTATCAGCTTTGCCTTTCCCTCTTATTAAAATAAAATATCATGTAAGGTAGAATTTGTCATCCCTTAAAAATTAACTTCTCTCTGTTCCTCCTTGGATTCTCATGTGCCCTCCTGTAGCCTGTCTTACGATTTCATGCAGAAGCATCTGGTCCTTCATCAAGCAGTGATGCACACATCAGACAATCCCTCCACATAAGCCTGCTGCGCACACTTATCAACATACATGTGGAGGTACAAACAAGACGTTAAAAATCTTCAGACAGACAATATGACTCACTGCTCCCCATCAGTCAAACCACCAGAAGGTGATGAAAGAAATAAGGCCTCTGGCTCAGAGAAAGGGTAGAGAAACAGACATGAAGTCACCTGGATGTTTGAAGGTGTTCCTTTGTGAGGGTAGAGATGGGAGCTGTTTTATGCCCTTCGAGGTGGTTCTCGTGAGAAAGGATTTCAGTGACGCAGGGAGTAGAGGCCAAACACCTACTCACAGTTGAAGAAGCAAAGCATGGCAAGTCTGAGATACTTAAACCAAATATTACCAGATGACTTTGGGTCTCTTCAGCTCACTGGGCCTTGGTTAGTTTATCTTTAAATTAGAGATGATGGCGCCTACCTATAACAGACTGTATTTTCCAAAAAGGGCCAGGTCCTACATGCTCTTCTAGAATTTTGCAATTTCCAATAAGGAAGCCATCTCTGTCTTCCTATTGAACTTGCACCAGACTTTTTGACTATCTTTCCAGGTACAGAGTGGTGCAGACCACATCACATCACTTCTGAGGTCAGGTCATAGAGGGGAAGACTGTCACTTGGATCTCTCCTTTATAGACATGAGCCGATGGCTCCCCGTGGCCATCATGTAAGAAGTCCAGCTCCCATGAGTCTACTATGAGGGAGACACCAGCAGGGAGAGCCCCCCTAGACACAGAGCAGCTTGAATCCTCCCAGACAAGGCACCAGAGAAGAGAATGAAGAAATCTTTGGACTGTGACCTCATGAGAGACTCTAAAGCCAGAACCACCCAGCCCAGCTGCTCTTGAATTCCTAACCCACAGAGACCAGGAGACATGATAAAGGATTAGTATCATGTTCAGCTACTCGGTTGTGTGGTGATTTGTTATGTAGCAATAGATAACTAATGCCCTATCACTTAATTTGTAAAGATTAGAAGGCACGTTTCAATACTTTGTCAGAGTAGGTCCTCAATAAAAAGGAGATGTTTATTAATATATTTTCTTGTGCTACATGCATTTCTAGACCATCTTTCCATTCTCTCCTTTATCAGAAGAGGAAAAATACTTATCACCTTCTGTAATAAATTTTTCTGTTGCCTGAAATTCTCTTCCGAGCATAATTTTTGTGAAGAATAATAAAATATTCAATGAGGAAAGGCACAGACCTTTTTCTGGTGCCCTTTCTTTTTAATATACCTTGAAAACGGAACTGAATGAATAAATTATGCCTCTATCACCAACATTATTTTCTCTTCTATTATTCCTCATACTCTGAATCTACAAAGTGAGTTAGTTTTAGGGTGAGGACTATAGTAAGTGTGACAGCACACCAAATATAATTAATTAGGACATTCTTAATAAAAATTATAAATCACAGCATTCTAGGATTAAGTGAGTAATCATTTCTTAGCATAACAGACTATACACTGACACAAAAATGACAAGGTTATGTAGTCAATGGAACAAAATTGCCTCTGGGCAGAGAACAGTGAGACTAGCATCCTGGAGCTTAGTGAGACCTTTAGAGAAGATGCAAACCTTCAGGCATTAGCCATGCTACACAGGGCTCCAGTCAACTGAAACTGCTGCCCATTAGACATGGGAGAAAGGAGGGCTTTTGTTTGAGAGTAAGGAAATAGAGAACTTTGTTGGGAAAGAGGGGATTGCAAAGCAACACGACAAAATAGCCCAAGATGTACAATCAAAATGCCAATGCCTAAACTTCAACATCGGATTGCTTGCACGTGTACTGTATTGCCTCCTCCCATTTCCACAAACACTCCGTAAGGTCTGCTGCATATTCCAAATGCCACCCAGATAGTTCATCAATTTCGGATTCTGATGCTGACACTAAGAGGGATGCTACGGCAGAAGCAGAGATGCACAGGTAAGAACGATACTGGCTATTTTTAGATATTAAATGGCTCCCCAATTCTTGCAAGTGTCATTTAGTTGCTTAGCACTGAGAGAGCTTTTTCCCTGTCTACTCCCCCCCCCCTTTTTTGTATTTTATTTAAATTTTAGTTAACACACAGTGCAATATTGGTTTCTGGAGTAGGATGCAGTGATTCAGCATTTCCACACAACACCCAGTGCTCACGGCAACACTTGCCTTCTTTCATCCCATGCCCCTTCCACCTCCTTCCATCAACCCTGTTCTCTAATGTTAAGAGTCTCTTATAGGTTGTTTCCCTGTCTCATCTTTAAAAGTAATTGAGCTATGTTGAAAATTATGGCATTCTAGTGATTTTCATTAGTAATAATGCTACCTTCCCAGCTACTAATAGTAACACGTAATTAACACTAAAGAATGCATACTTCACCTCGACTTAAAATCTCCTTCCAAATAAGGCTGGAACGGTATTGATCCCCATGAACGTGGCTATTTTTATTCCAAATTAAAAACTGGCAACCTTGAAGTGAGTTGGTGTATACCTTCAACAACTGCTATGAAGTCCGATGATTTGGAGGAAGCAGCCGTGTTAAATTTTGGAATAAAGTACAGTGTTCCCACGACAATCCATCCCATGAGCACTGAAATCCATGTTTTGATTATTAGTTTATTTTAAAACTGTTGGAAAGATTTTGTAACTTTACATTCTGAGTGTTACTTCACAATATACTTGGAACTGCAGGTGTAAATAGCATGCAGAACTAAAATCCTTGCTTTGCAGTTGGATATACCTGAAGCCAGGTGCCAGGTCAGCCATTAACTAGTTAGGTGACCTTGATCAAGGTACTGAACCTCTCAGAGCCTTGATTTTTCTATGTAGACAGCAACACTACTTACACCCAAGGGGTTGGTAGTGAGAATCAAATGGGATGATTCAGGTTCCTGACCCAAAGTAAGCACTCAATAAATGTTACCTCATAAATCCTCTATTTTTAAAAGTTATTCTACATGGCCACTATATCATCAGAAGGTAGAGCCGATTTCTCCTAATGACCAATAGAGACAACTGCCACTTCGAGCATCTGACACTTGAAAATTATTTTCACATGCTTTATCCCCACTAAGTTTCACATGGACCCCAGGTGCTGGATATTCTTACCTATCTCCAGTTTAGAAATGAGAAAACTGAAGATTAAGGAACTGAAGAAACTTCACTAAGGTGACTCACGTAGTTAGGGGAATCAGATCAGGAACCCGAAGACCGCATTCCATCTCCTCATTTACGCTGCCACTACTGCCCTAACAACTTATCTCAAGGCATAAAAGGCCGACCTGTGTCTCAAAGGCGTCCATTTAAAGCATCACCTGCTTATCTGCAGTCCTGACACCTGGATATTACTCCCAGGGTAACTTCAGTATAATCTCACTTGCATTTTCCTTTGCCTACCCTTCCTTGTGCTGGCCATGTTTCTGTTTACACCTCCTTTCTGATGAGAAGCACAAGCTGACTTTTTCCAGAGAGCGATTTTGTTTTTCTTGAGACTGTGTTATGGTGGGGTCAGCTCATTTGCTGGCCTCTGTCTTCTTCACCCTGAATATTTCATCTTAAATGCTGGACTGATCTTCAAAAAGATCCATAACATAGAGCAGAGTTTAAAAGGTGAAGAGTCAAGGGTCCTTGAGGAATTTTGAGTAGGACAGTCAAGTAACAAGGGCACTGGAAGCTACAATTAAGTAGCCTTGAGGAACTGTAAGTAGTTGTAGATAGCAACCTGACAGTGCTCTCAGTCTTAGAGCTGTGGCTGCAAAGCACTGAAGATTTTTCCACAAACAGATGGTTTCTACCTCACTAAGTTATGTGGTACATGTGTCTTATGCTTTCTTATAAATGTAACCTATAATGCCCTTGACTCTCACTATATCCGGAAGGATACAGATAGTGCTTCCAAACTGAAAGGCAGGCCCCTATTGTATAACAGCAGTGCCTAAAGTGACTAATTGCATATTATCTCTGATTTATTCCCTGGTTTGTTCATCAATTCTTTACCATTTATGGAGCCAAGCAAAAAAAAAAAAAAAAAATTGGAAGTATCTTCATAACCTTATTGTGCAGAGCTAGTGATAACATAGGATTCATTGCCAATATCATCTCTCACAGGCATGCATTCCAAGAACCTCCCACACGACACTCTATATCTTCATGTGAAGCCAATTGCTGGCTACAATGGCAAAATCTTCAAGATAAAGAACAAAGACAACTGGGGTCCCTGAAAACCTTTTAACAGTCCGGTCTCGGTATACCAAAAAAGGATTTACACACAACAATCACAGTCAAAGCATTTTAAATCATAAAAGGAGTCTTCTCATTCTTAATAAGTGCCATCAGCTTCCACCAAGTTTCCCAAGCCAAACAGTCAAAAGTCAATCAAGTCAATCTTGATTTCGCTCTCATACCATCCACCAAATTCTTAAGGTTTTTTCAGTTGTGATTCCAAAACTCATTTCTCCATCTCTGTCCTGCCATCTGCAAGGCTGCCAGGAGGATCCCAAACACTGTCAGTGCAGGTCTCAGCTGCCTTCATCTCTTTGTTGACTGCCACCTCACCACAATCCATTTTCTGCACAGCACTACCATTAAAATCCATGCTCTTAATCCCGGCTTCCTTGCCTCCCCCCTCCCCAAGATTTTATTTGTCAGAGAAAGAGAGAGACTGAGCATAAGCAGAGGTGTGACAGGCAGAGCGAGAAGCAGGCTCCCCACTGAGCAGGGAGCCTGATACAGGACTCAATCCCAGGACCCTGGGATCATGACCTGAGCCGAAGGCAGACATTTAACCGACTGAGCCACCCAGGCGTCCCTGGCTTCCTTGCTTTTCGAGTACTTTCTAGTACTTTCCCTGGCTATACTGGCTTTTTAAGTTTTTTTCTGAACACTTGAAATCTGTACTTGCTAAGTAGTTTCTTCCCATTCCCATCTCTCCGCATGGCTGGCTTCTCTGCCCATGTAAGTCTCACCTACGAATTCGTAACTAATCTCCCAAGGTCGTGGTAGAAATTAAACGAGATGATAGATGTAAGCTGTGCCTGACACAATGTCAGGTACACACTGTCCTCTCTTCTAGTCTCAGTTTTGATACTTACTAGCAGTGGGATCTTGTCAATTCACTCATCAGGTCTGAGTTTTAGTTGTTCAAACGGTAGCATTATAGTCTACATGTTCTTAAAGGGATTACATCACAAAGTCAGATTCTTATACATATGAGTAATCAGCCTGATCATTCACATGGGAATGATATATTCGATGTTTCTGATAATCCCTCCCACATTAATTTGTTGTAATTTCACCTCTGCTTTACCATGTAGAAGTGCTAAAATTAAATCCGATTTCCTTGAGAAAGCTACCACCTTCTTTCCAACGCATCAAGTGCCAAGTCTGTTTAAAGCTCGGCACCCGCAGTGTGTTACAATGTAGGAGGTGGTGGTGGTCCTCGTGGTAATGTTCTTAAATGCACACATACCAACTTTTCAAATCCCTAAAAATTATCATATAAGAATGTTTTGACTTTAATGTAGATCATCTGTATTTTAAAAAGCAATTCAGGAAATAAGGTTCTTTAGCAGCGTAGACTCTCGCCTTCTCCAAGTGTTCAGCCCACGTAACTACACCTAGATCAGGACCCAGGAGCCAGATGGATGGCAAAAGAGCTTCCCACCCCCACTTAAAAATCCCCTCAGCTTCAGTTTCACTTTTACAATATCCTCAAGCCCAACTTCACTTGATTCTTTTCATATTTTGTCATATACGAATAAAACATAGATAAGGAAATATGCAGTTGAAAATGCATTTGTATTTTAATCGAGAACTGTGTGTTCAGGAATTATCGCTCATGCAAACAGAGATAGTAATCAATCATAAGTGCTCCTTTGTATCTGCAGCAACTTATTACAGAGAGAAGTATTTCTGGATTCTGAGAAATTTGCTGTCAGAAACACTACACAGAACTCCTTTCTTTTTTAATTTTCTCTGAAAGGAGAAATGCAGTAGGAGGGATGATTTTTTTCCTTTGCTGTGACCTGAAAATAGACAGGAACAGACAGTCTGTAATATTGCTATTTAAATCAAAACTCTGAAAGTGACATTAGTCATTATTTTTATTTAGTATTGATCATTATGGTAAGATGGGCATAATACTTTATAAATGTATATATGTATGTAAGTGTATATACTTTCATTGTGATTCGAAGACCACAAGGGACTTGGGACAGGAACCCAAAGCTTCTGTCTATATATCCTACATTACTTCCATATTATATTTCCTCATCTAATTTATAGTAATTAGAGATATAAGGGAAATAAAAAGAATTCTAGGTATCTGAATACTTTTTATGTACATATACGTATATAATATAAAAGATTTATTTTCATATCCAATAATTAAGATTTGGGATCACTTTTTGCAATTAAACAATATTTTTAGAATTCAGTGTAGACCACTTTCCCCCTCTATTTTCCATATTTAAACTGTCAGGTTTGAGAAACGTGCAACGAATGTAATCACTAATCAGCATAAACCCCAATCTGTAAATTGCTTTGTGAACATTCTTTAATCTTTCCACATGCTTCATTCTTTATTTCAAATAGTATGTAAACATCTTCGTGATGGGAACCATATTTTTTCTTTTTCGTAATGCCTCATAATAGAAGTATTGAGAGATGAAGACAGATCTTAGTAAAACGTGGTTGTCTGATTTTAGTCATGTAGGTTTTAAAGATCTCACAGATACTTCAGTTAATTGTCTTCATATACTCCTCATACTTTAAACCATAAAGTCAAGAGCTAAGCAGAAGAGCATCTCAATAGTGGCCCAATATTTAGTAGGAATAATCTCTAATTCACACCACCCAAAACATGCCCAGCCTCAACCGATGAGAGAATAGACCCGCCATCCTCCAGTGTCTGAATGGGAGACATCACGCGAACATCAAATCCTACAGGACTTTAAGACAGACGGTACTGTCCAATGGTTAGGAGTGTAATATTTAGAGTTTAGGAAACTGAGATTCAAAATCAAACTTTCCTATGTGAACTTAAACAACCTAGTACAACCATTTAATCCTCAGGCTCTTCTATGGAATGGGAACCATAATGGCACCTACCTCGTTGGATATATTTGATAAAGATTACACATTAAAGGACGCCCAACACTTTGACCAGTGCCTGCACATGGTTATTCTTCATTTGACAGTACTGAGTAATCATAGGTTTATTATTTTATTAATGCTTCCATTAATACCACTTACCTTTTGTCCACTCTTCATCCATTTAACAACCATTTCCTGGGGACCAACTATGTAAAAACACTGTCCTAGGTGCTAGTTGCACTATGTGTACTCAACTGCGTCTTCTATTTTATTACGGCACTAATGCCATTATTCAGGTTATCTCACAAGGAAATGCAAAATTTTGACTGATAAGTGGTTCAAAGAAAATCGGGTTAATACGACAAGAACCTCATCATTTTTCCATTTTGAGAAACAGACCTGACACACAACTGTCATCCACAGAATCTCAGTGTTGAAGAGAACCAAAGGAAAACCCAATTAAACACATCTGTTAGTTATTCTCTTCGGTGATTCTCCCCAGTACATTTCCTATCATGTAGTCTAAAGTTCATTCTCTCAATTTCTTCTCACTTTCTCAACTTACGATGATAGAAGATAAATAATTATGACCCAAAAATGAGGCTAGGGTGTAAATAAGAAAACAATATAGTAAAACCTTGTTAATCCAATGCTACTTCATTCAAAATAACATTCAAATCGAATCAACAGTTATTCCCCAGTCAAATAGATACGGTTTTCTCATTAAAATTGTTCATTTAATACAAAGCATGCATTATGAATTATTTAAGGCAGAAATTAGGTCCCCAGAGTACCTTGCATTATTAAAGAAGTAGAATAATTCCAAGGGATGCCAGAAAACAGCTGTATATCAGCTACAGTGAAACTATATTTGTGAACCACTGTGATTACTTGAGGCTGTAGGATTTGGTACATAAGATAATCATGCTTTCAAAAAAAAAAAGATAATCATTCTTTCACCTCTTCTCCTTAAAAGAAATATTCAGGACCGTTTCTGTAAGTTTACCACATTTTCCAGGAAAGGACTTCCCTGCTTCTTATGATGTTCTGTACCTGCTACAGATGTACTTAATTTTAATAATTAGAAAAAATTAAAGAAGCCTTTCTCTCGACCATGATCTAGGTTTTCAAGGATGAGCTGGTTTTTATGATCCTGAATTCCTAAAAACCGAAAATTTCCCATTGTGAATTGCTATGTTTGTATAACTGGAGAACTAAAAGGAGCTTGCAGTCACGAAAAGGTTCTAAGTGTGTGTTAGGAAAAAAAAAAATTTGGAAGTTGCAGGCTGCATTTTTAAAGGCAAATTTCCTCAGCTTTGCGATCTTTGAAATGGAGCTACTGTGATATGATACGCAGAGGATCCTTGATATCTCAGAGGATCCAGACTTAATGTAATTTGTTAATGTCTAAGACCCCAAGGATCATCAGATAAGATGTGTTGCAAAAGCAGAAATTATTAGGACTCTTTACAATGTTGTTAACTGCATCCCCTCATTGTAAAAGGAAATCTTGTTTTAGTCAGAATTCCTGGAGGGAAGGACGGTATTTCTCTCTTAAAACTGTTAGACAAGCTAAGAGCCAACAGTACGGTAAGCGCGGTCTGAGCTATCAGGCATGATGTGAGTGGAAGATTTCCCCTCTGTTCTAGGATGTGTAACTGAGAACAATTATTCCCTGCTGCGGCCCAGGTTGTGTCAATATGACAATTCATTTGAGAGATCTGTAAATCATTAGAAAAGGTTTATAGTATTTTATCCCCCCTGTGGACCACAATGTGCTATGTCACCATGGTGATTTATGACTCCTTTGGAATTTCCTTGGGATAAACCATGTGCAGTTTAGCATCCCATACTCTGTAAATTAACCAGCATTACTATCTCTACATGATCCATTTGTAACACAGAGAGAGAGGTAGATTTGAAAGTTAAATCGCAAAGTCATGTGAGAGCAGGATATGTGTTTTATAGTAATAACTCATATAATGAAAGTATGGTTTTAAGGAAAGCCAATTCAATTCCTAAAAGAGGCATGAGAGCATTAACCTCACTGTTTTCTTTACTAAAACAGATATTCAACAAATATTATTGACTATCCGTGTACAATTTCTCAGGTTAACAAGAAACCAAAGACACGACCCCTATCCTCAAAATATGTAGACTAAAAATCTTTATCAATTTCTCCTACTCTTGCATTTCACCTCTATCAAACCAGAGTCAAAACTAACAAACATACAAGCCTCTCTCTGCCTTCTTCCCAGACTTCCTTTTGGAGCAGAGCTAAGGTTACTGACCTAATAGCCAGTAAAGCCCATCTAATGCCAGACAGCCAACTGCAATCACTGGTCTTTAAATAGATTTCAAAAGCCAAAAGAAGGGAAGAGTCAGTTGAAGTCCCTCCAGGAAAAGCCTGGGTACTGCTCACAGTGTTAATGTCTTCCAACAGAGATCCAGAACTATTTTTCTATTTCTGCCCAAGGAGAGAAGGCATTTCTCCTTCTCTCTCCCTACAAACCCCAGATATTTAAACTTTCCATTGTTGTGCCTAACAAACCCCTGCTTATCCCTCAAGGTGTGACTCCTTCTCAAATATGAGCCACAGTCAGCCGCCCCACCCCCTCCTCCTCTATGTCCTCCTAGCACTTCTTAGATTCACCTGTGGGTCATGCATCCTGCAGTGTGGGCACATTCCTGTCTCCAGACCAAGGATACAAATGGTATGAGGACCCAGGTCCCCTCTTAATCATCTTATATTTCCAGAGTGTAGAGCAGTACTTGGCACTCATGAGATACTTAATGAGCTAAATGATGGACCATGAGCCCTCTTTTCAATGATTTTAAATACCTTTACATGACCGAGTCCCACAAGTGGAAGGTCTACGCGGAAGTCACATTGGAATGAACAAAAGAAACTGCCGTCAATACATAGAAAGCACCAATCGCTAGGAAGAAGCCCGTCACTGGATGTGTTCAAGCAGGAAATGAGAAACAATTTGGCGGCAATGTTACACAGGGAAATCCAAAAACCAGATTGGTTTATAGTTCATGGAATTTATTTTGCCTTTTTTCCTCTTTTCTACGCAGGTAGTGAGTGAGCATGCAGTGATTTGGTTTTTAGATGGAATGACGAACCTACTTTGCGTGACACAACAAAGCGCGAGCAGACAGTACACTTGGATAACCTCAGTCCCCACTATGGATTCCTTCTACTTCCCACTTTGCTTCTTCAGTCCCCTTGTCCAGGTTCGAACCAACCACTACATGTATGCGTGTGTTATTAGGTCTTGGTCCTGGTCCTTCATCCTTAGTTTGGATCTAGCTCTTTAGGTTCCTAGACGGGGCTCATATGCCTGGTTAGGTTTTTAAACTTCCAGTTCTTCATCATCTGCTTCCTTCTTTCTTTCCCACTTTTTCTGTTTTGACAACACAACCGTCTGCCACACCCCTCTCCTCCTCCTCCTTCCTCCACATCACCCCAATCCCCAGCCTCAAACCACTGTAGCCCAAGATCCAGCATTCTGAAGTCCAGTGTTTTTGGCCCCTAATCTTGTGAAAAGAGCTTTGGCTCTGTTCCCTCAGATCGTGGGATAGGGAGAGAACAGGCTATTCCTTAGGGAACAAACTCCATTTTGGAAACTATGAAAGCAGTGGTACCAGAAACACATTCCCCGCAGCTTCGCACTACCACAGTCACAAATCATCCTATTTTTCCAGCCATGGGGTCAAGCAACCATAGCAGGCAGAGGCAAAGGAGTTTGCCTTTTTTTTTCTTCTATTGTAGAAACACCATAAGTGTTTGCATACACCTGTCAAAAGGTTCCCCTCAGACACTCAAAGCTCTGCCACCTGAACTCAGAATGCAGAACAATCCATGTCGAGGACAGAAATCAGGATTGTACAGCAATCCCCAGATTACGGGTCAGACAGGTGGGACAGTACGATGACAGCAGTGCCCCTGGCCCCTCGTCACCCTGCGCTTGCAGGGTTACACGGAGATGTAATTAAGGGGCCATGCCGGTGTGCCTCTGGGCTCAAGGTTAATTAGCCACTGGAAGAGGACACCTTCAGGTGTCCTGGATCATAACAGCACCAGCAGAAGCAGCATGAGTCTAAATTGACAGCACTGACGCCACACGACAGCAGAGTTGAACCCAGCAGAGGTGAAATAAAAGACTGACATAGGTTGCGGCACCGCTGACAAGATGGAAAAGGGACACATTCCGACCGCCTTTGGGAGACATAACACTGAAACCAGCAAAAACCCGTGATGCCCCGCTGTTGGCGTGAGCACCGTCCCAGAATTAACTGCGCGTGGAAAGCTCTACCGTCTGTGCTCCCCGGCCCCTCCATCCCACCCACTGAATGTTGGCATTCCAGAGCCCTGCACCCATGACTCCAACACACACCAACTCTCTCTCTGGACTTTCCGGTTCTTTCCCAGAGAAGCTCAAGTCCGGCACAGAGGAGTGTGCAAAACATCGCTCACCGAATGCAAAGACATCGCAGGAAGTCTCTTACCTTCTTGCAGCCTCTTGCGCCCTTGTAGCACTTACCTCCTTGGCGGTCCATCTCCTTCCCAGTTAATGGCCCTTTAGTATTCTATGTCTTTCCTTTTCCAGTTTTCAAGCTACATCAAGACTGGTCTGCTCCGGATCTGGCACATCCATGGGACCTGGAAGACATAAAACTCAGTGAGAAAGAGACTTTCTGGCCCTCGACATCGAAGATTCTGGAGTTTCTCACCACCAGGTGTTTTCTGCCTGCCTAGGGAACTGGGCCTCTGATACCCGGTAAGGGAGTGTGTTGTTGGGGTGGGATGGGGTGGGGATAGGATTTTGTTTCTTTGGTGCATGGCACCCAACCAGCCAGCATGGAACCCCACTCCATGCACGGAATGCAGCGTGCTCTGCTGTCTCGCACCAAATCCCCTCTGCTATCAATTTGTAAACAACTCAGCTCTGCCTGCATCATATGTGAGCAGGCCATGCCAGCGCCACACTGTGCCCTTCCCTGCTCCCAGCCAAGTGCACCTGCTGCCCGGGGCTCTGGCTGCCGCTGTCGCTACTGCTGTTATTATGCTCTGCCATCGCCTGCCCTGCTGCTTGCTGGGCTAGCGGCACATCTTCGGCATGGGGAGGAATGTTTATTAGTTTTAATTGGTGGACACGGCTGGACAGTGACATTTGGGGAGGACTGTGTGTCACTCCCCCTGTACCAGGTGCCGGCTGCGATGGCAGATGTAGGTGGATCAACTCAGAATACAACCTACAGATTATTCCCTTTCCAGAACAATGCAGCTGCTGTGCCTCTCCCCTACCTGTGGGGACATACTCTCCCCTTTCTCTTCACCCCCGCCTGTGCTTTCCTAAGTGGAAAAGTTTTATTCTGGAATCCAGCAGTCTCATTCAAAACAAAAACAAAAAAACAAAACAAACAAAAACAAAAACAAAATCCTCTCCCCAAATCATAAATATATAGTCTGTGAACGCAAGTATCTTTCTGTGTGACCCAAGCATCGCCCTGAATTGACTACAAACGTTCCATACGCTGTAAGAATTCATAAACTTCTTGGGTAATATCCTGAATATCAACTTAGCAAATGGTTTTATACACAAATAAACTGTTTTACTATCTCTTTCTACTCCTACTCAACTCTGTAACTAACCTCTCGCTGTTAAGAAGTCTCAAAGCCACACGCTTTCAATGTACAAGATTTGGTTTTTACATGTTTCACTGCTCTTTCACGTTATGTTGCCTCATTGCTCCTCTCCCAACGGGGGTCAGGCAGTAACGGCCCCCCAGGAGGGCCAGCCAGAGGCACCAGCGGTCCCTCCAGCAGCACGGCCACGTTTTAACGCCCTAGTCCTGGACAGTGGTACAAAACCACACACACATACACAGAGGCCAAAAAGAATCATTTTGTCAGGATTCCTTCCTCTACCTCAGCCCCTCAGCAAAGTCTTGCCTTCATCAGACCATCAGAAGCCAAAAACTTCGCTTGAAGCTGTTGCTTTCCACTTTAAGAACAGTGGTGTGTGTCACATATAGCCTCTGCTTGTTTATATGTTTGTATCAGCCTCCGTTGCTGCAGGAGGAGCGAGAGTGTCCTTGCTTCTGAAGCAGAGCCAGAAACCGCAAAACTCTTCTGCCACCTAGCGGTATAGAAAAAGCTGCACTCATCAGGAAAATAAACGTGTCTATAGGGCCGGGACTATGAACTTGTTAAACTCTGGCTGCAGTTTAAAAGGAGACAATTAAAACCTATACCCATGTCCTCAAGAGTAGGATTACGAGCAACCTAAAAGTAATGTTTTAATGATACCAGATCTTTAAACAATCAACGACCGAACAAAATGCCCTATGCTGGTAACTAATTATAGGATTCTCAATCGTTGATTTATAAAACAAAGTGACCCAAGCAAATAAAATCCTTCTATTGAATTTCTTCCCGAGATTCTTGGGGTTATTTTTTTTTTTTTTTTTTTTTAGTTTGTGTTACCATCTGTTGTTTAGCTATATACTAATCCAAAGTGCAGGGAAGGCTTAGAGCGTGGTTCTAAGTGAAAGGAGATTAGCTTTGAAAAATATACAGCACATGTTCTGGCACAGAGTATGTCTAGCCACTGAAGCTATCGCTCATCCTAAAACATTGGAAAAGAGGAATAATTCAGGATCTATGTAACGAATACACTATAATACTGCAGTTAAAGAAAAAAAATACCGCAGTTATTGAATCCTATTTTCATAGGATTTTCAATGACCACACAGGATACAGAAATACTGCAAAATACAATGACTAAGTCATATCCAGATCACTGCTGAGTGGATCTCTGCGGCTGTTTTAACACAAGTAAATGTGATGTCTGACGGAATAATCCCAGCCGTTCCTCCTCCAAAGGGTTTGAGGAAGAATGAATACTCTGAAAGAATCTTAGGAAAATGGTCTAAACAGCAGATGGCATGGCTCCTTCTGGATGCTCGGCACTCAACAGAGAGAGATGTAGATAACGCTAAAGGTGTAGAAATTGCAGAATCAAGTATCTTTGTCCCCTCTGAAAATGTAAAATAACAAAACCTATGCATCATTTATGGATGCCCCAGGATAGTCTTAAATTATGCAATCCACATATCCAAAAAAAGTTGCCTAATGTATTCCCTTACTTCATGACACCGATGGCCCCCTTGGCACACGCGCGCGCATGCATACATACACACACACGCACACATGCACACACTCACTCACTCTCTGGGAAGAGTTAGAGAAACAGGACTGTATCTACCATGTGAGTAACATTCATTTCTAAAGCAAATACACCAGTGAGCAGGGAAGCACAAAGGTATTTGCTAACTAAATGCTTCTTTTATCAACTCAGTGGTCTTTCCTGCTTAGAAAGCTTCTCAAACGTGCATAATGGGATTAAAAGCACTCTCAATAAAGCTCATTACCTTAGTGGTCCTTCCCATCTTCTTGTGAAATTAACTGTATCTCCTATATGTACATCTACTTAAGGTAGTAATTTAATGACAATAACAGCTATATCTAAGAGGGTTATTTCTCCCTTGGATCTGCTCCCCACTTAGAAATCTGTTCATGTTTAGATTAAAAACCAGAAACACTACTTTTCCTTCTGTTTTAAGGAAATGAAGAAAATGACAAAAGGTGGGGGAGAAAAATCAAAGACCTTTTAAAGCAATAATCCTGGAAAATGATAATGCCACAAATACTTTAACATGAATGTCCAAAGGGAGAGAAAGATAAATGAACTAGGTATGCTTGATTTAGACTAAGTCATCTTATTTGATATTTCATCATATACTCCCCGCTGTCCCCCTCACCCCACCCCCATGCACACACACATACAATCTCACTCCATTTGTCTTGGTGAATCACATCCGCTTTCCCTATTTTCATACACATTCAAGGTAGGTATTCTTAAGCCCTGTTAGGGGTTTATCATAATGCTGATTTCCCTTTTACGGACAGAGCCCCAGTTTTTTCGTTTTTCTTTTCCACCTTCTCACTCTTGACTCAGGAGACTGAGACTCTCCCCAGCACTAAATATCAACTTGTCAAAACTAATCAACATCTCACTGATGACTGGAGGGTAAGCCTGTGACCCAGTGTTCCCAATATCATAGGAGATGTGCCAAGGAAGTAGGATGCTGGCTCTGGAGTCCCACGACAACAATGGGAAAGCAGGCAGCCTTTAGGACGACTGTAGAGGATGAACGGAATTGAGTCTGTGATGACTTTAGACCCTGCGGTCCACTAACCCTAGAGCCCCTGACCTTTAACTAAAAGTCAGTAATATGGCCAAGTAGATCCTAACCTACACCTTTGCTCAGTGGTGTGCTAGAGAAAAGGCACAGATGGCTTCAGACCATGTTCTCCTCCACTACCAGCTAATTCCAAAACCTAACCCTCTCTACGTTGCTAACTCAAAATTATCCTAGGGACACTGGAGTGGCTCAGTCGATTAAGTGTCTGCCTTCGACTCAGGTCATGATCTCAGGGTCCTGGGATTGAGTCCCACATCAGGCTCCCTGCTCAGTGGGGAGTCTGCTTCTCCCTTTGCTTCTCTCCTGCTTGTGCTTTCTCTTTCTCTGACAAATAAAACCTTAAAAAAAAAATCCTAACTATCCTAATTATCCATTCTTTCCTCCTTCAGGTACATTTATAAAATCCCATACATCTTACTTGATAAGTATCTCTTGAATCAACATTTTGTAAACTTTTCTACATTCACTATTGTAGTTCAGCCCCTCATAACTTTTTTCTTGGAGTCTCGTTACAGCTTCGTAACTCCTCCATTTCAAATAAATCCTTTACTCTACCTGTAGCAGGACCTCGTAAATTTCAAATGCAATAGGTCCCTTTCTATGCACGACTGAGCCCCTACACATCCCTCTGCATTCAGGTTCAAAATGAAATGTTTTGTGTGGTTGGTAGGCACTTCTTGACCCATCCTTGAAAAATTGAGCTTTTCTCCCCCTTCTTGTCTTTATCCTCAATCATCCAGCCATAGTGAAATAACTATACATCTAAAATTTTGTTATTTTTTGCCTCTGGGACTTTGCACTTTGGTTCCCTCTGCCTGTGACAGAGGTTCTTGCATCAATCGACTGCAAGTCTAGTTTATCTCAGCTGGTTACTTTGTAGGGCAGTATCTGGGAAGCCATCTTTCTGGGCCTGAATCCTGCTTCGGTTGTCAGTCCCTCTTTCTCCCCCCCATCCCACTCTACTCGCCTCTTACGTAATGCTGAGCACACTGCCCGCTCTCTTTTGCTTGTAAACCTGTTCCACTAGTAGATGAGCTCTTTCAGGATATGGAGCATAGCTTTACCAACACTTCCTACCATACCCAGTACAGAAGATAAATAATAAATCGTTTTTGATAAAACAGTATCTAATGGCTCCCTGACTTAAAAAACAACTGTAAAAGGCAAAGAGCTAGTTAGTGGTATAAATGCAAGTAGAACTGAGAACTCTTGATTCCCAGTTCTGTTATCTTTTTATTACAATATACAGTTCAGATCAGGTTTACTCCGGACCTTAGTGTTTAAAACTCGGAACTGTCATTTAAGATAAATAGCTTCTTCTCAGGACTTTACCAAAGCCTTATAGTTAGGAAGGTTAAAAGATCTGCCTCAGGCCATTCTACCATCTTCTTTCTTATTTACAAAACAGGGGTATTAGTATTGCTCATCTCTTTTTGCTAAGAGATGATTAATGTAAGGGCCAGTGAATCCAATATCCATGGAAATGATTAAAAGGCAAGGCTAAAACTCAGAATATCCACATGCCCCTCTTTGGTTTGCTAATACCCTTCTGCGTATGTACTGAATACGAGAAATTCACCAACAGTACAACTCAGAGTATATTTCCCTGTAGTATCTGAGAAACTGATATGAAACAAAGAATCACAAAAGTGATACACAGAGCCATTACCTATACATACTTTTCCCTGTTACAAAATGGAGTTCAACATCTTTATATTTCACTGTGTTTATGTATCAGGTAATAAGCCCTTGTCCTTGTAACATGTTATATTCTAATGCATTTAATCAATTCTATGTTTATACACCGAAATGTTGTGCATTTTGATTCTGCTCAGTATATGGTAGTATAAATGCAATGATTTAATGGGAAAAGATCATAATTAGTTGGAATTAAGTGAAATCTGAGTTGTCTTTCAAGTCTGAGTATTTTAAGAATGATCAAACTATGCTGCTATGTAGGTAAGAACAATATCCTCTAGACAGACTCATTTCTCATCTTCTTCAGTTTCTCCTCAAATTTTACCTTAACAGAGAGGCATTTCTCAACCATTCTTTTTAAAATGGCAGCTCCTACCCACCACCTACCCCGCCTTACACACACACACACACACACACACACACACACACACACACACAGGTTTCTTTCCTGGATTTAGATGTTTTTGTTTTTATTTTTTTTTTTAAGATTTTATTTGAGAGAGAGAGAGAATGAGAGAGAGAGAGAGCATGAGAGGGGAGAGGGTCAGAGGGAGAAGCAGACGCCCCACTGAGCATGGAGCCCGATGCAGGACTCAATTCTGGGACTCCAGGATCATGACCTGAGCCAAAGGCAATCTCTCAACCAACCGAGCCACCCAGGCGCCCTTTAGATGTTTTCCTGCTACTTTAATCCTCCCTGTATCACAACACTAAATAACACACCATTTATTTTACTTGTTTATTGATTTGGTGCTTGTCTCTTCCCAAAGTGTAAGTCTCATGAGGGGAGAGGCAGTTTTGGAGTTTGTTTTGTGCCACATTAGCTGTGCCTAGAATAGCTTCTAGCAAGTGCGAGGTGCTTGATAAATATACACCGAGATAATGAGTATCTTCTACTGCACAGATTTGGAGACCCTCCCAAAATAGGACCTCTTTATCCTACGATCTCTGACCTGCTTTTTTTTATGACACTTTTTTTTTTTTTTAATGCATCACAGTTGAAATATGTTTAGTGCCTTCAATGGTCATCCTCTAAATGGTTTGAGCATCCTCACTAATTTCCAATAAATGCTGCCACAGCTTCACTAGACAATAAGCATTTCTATCATGATATCCTAATATCACTACAATATTCAGATTCTTCTCAGGTGTGTCCTTTGGAACCTACAGTCTCTGATGAAGCATCTCATGAATGGGGATATACAGCTGATAATATGCTAAAAGAAAATTAATACGTCCACATTTTATCTCACTGCTTTAAAAAAATTATCCTCTGAGATACAAAACATGATGATCTAAGTTAAAAGAACAGGATCTTCTCCTGGCTTACAAAGTGCTCTCCCAACACCATGCTAGCTGCTATCGGCAGCCCGCGTGTCACTTGAGAAAGATAACACAGGAAAGTCTGTTTCTAAGACAACAGCATTTTCTTTTGTGTCTTCTGCTAACTCACAGTTCCTATTACCTCAAGGATCACCTGGAATTTTGCCTACAATAAAATGGTGTAAATTAAACCAAACAAATAAACATCCCTTCAAAGGGCCAAAATAAATAGAATTTTACTGACTGAAAGTATTACAATAACTTTTTAACAATTTATTTTGCGCTACCATGACAAAGAGGCAAGATTCAAATATTTAAAAACAGACTGCATTTTAATTAAAGTGGCCATTGAAGGGAACATACCTGCTAATTTTAAAACATTCGTTTCCTGACAATATCCAAAAATAATACATTAGATGTAAATTTCAGACCTTATTTTACCATCCTTCTCAATACCATATGAGCTTACTCATCCTATGTCCAAATTTTCTTTATAAAATGGAAAAAATAATTCTGCTATATTTGAATGAAGTAAAGGAACTCAGACTGAAAAGAGCTTTGTATCTTCTGTGTAAAAATTTTAGGAAAACCTACAATAAATTTAACACCATGAATAATTCACTACTGATTCCAGAAATAATCCTTGTAGACTTTAGTAGTAAGTTCTCTTATTCTATGTAAATGTTAAGACCTTCCTCCTATTAACAATTACATCTCAGTCTTATGAATATTAGTACCAGAACATGTGTTGTTAAAAATAATTTCAAGCATGCTTTTCTTATATGATATCAAAAAAGGAGAGAAAAATATTTGGGTTGAAGGAGTTTTTAAAAGAATCACCTTTGCACATTTTAAAACTAAGGTGTATACAATATGTGTAATAAATTAAAACCAATTCCTTATTCCTCCACACCAATTTTTTCATTTACAACCTTGCTTAAGATTATAAAATAATTCAGTAAAGTTTCTTTTGTCTTTTTTTATTTGAAGTTACTTATAAGTTCAAGTCAAGAAAAGCTACACAGGAGGGCAGAAAATGGTTGTGATAAAGTCTAGGGATAATTAATAAGTACCTGCCACGAATAAAGAAAAAAGTAGAGAGATAAGACAATAATACAAGCCAGATTATGATAAACGCCAAAAGGCAGACACAAACAATGTCCTAAACCTCTCAAAATGTGAACAAAAGATCCCTTTATGCTAGTCCTCCTTCCAGTCTGAATTACAACACAGGCAAAGGCTATTATAAATGTTAACAGGAAAAAAAAAAAAAATCAGATCAGAGCATTGCATTATTTTCAATTTATCCTTGTAAGACCAAAAACTACCAAATATGCACTTTATGTTTTTGAAAGGTTTTCCAGGACGCGCTCCTCCGATCTCTTCTGTTTCTTTCAGGGGCCTAAGAGTGCGCCCACTGTCGTCCTCGCCACCGGCAGGTAGGCACTTCATATCACCTTTTGTTCCTTCTCATTCAGCCTCTTTTCAACGCATGTGATTGCTCTCATAGCCCAACCGATTTAAATTATTTGGGGAATAAGATTTCATTAAACACTACATCAAATGCCTCACTGAGATCAATACATATTACCTGCACTATACGGCCTTTATTCACTAATGCTGTAGTCCTGCCAGGACCTGGAAACAAATAGGTGGTTTATGATTTACATAGGACATCCGTGTGTCACGCTCGGCTCTCTTGAGTTCCCACATACGGCTTTCTTTAACATTTCTTATTTTACTTTACTAAGGAGAGGATTAGACGTATTTGAGTAAAATATTCAAACTCAATCTGCTTGCCTGTTTTCAAAGGTGAATGACATTTTGCCTATAATGTTTTATATTTGTCAGGTTCTGTGACTTCCAAAAAGTCAATCATTCTTTATTTGATCATGCATTCATTTCCTTATGCAATTTCTATCCATTATGTTGTCAGTTTTTCACAATGAAAATACATTTTATAATTGAATTACTTTGGTTTAAATTTACATGCTCTGTATACCCAAGTATCTACTGATTGGAAATTTTTTGTTTTTTGTTTTTTACACTTGAATATTAAATGTTTTGGCTAAATAAAAAAAAAAAAAAACCTCAAAAAAAAAAAACCAACAAAAAACAAATGCTGCTTTCAGTATTCTGAATAATTTATAAGGATGGCGTCAATGAACTCACATAATATTAAATGTCAAGGCAGCCTCACCCAAAAGCCCTAAACTCTAACACTATGTGTTGAGCCACTGGCAACAGGGGAGCATGGAGTAAATGCGGACTCTGGTTACTGGGCCTTTGCCAACACGGACTCTCTTAGCTGGAAACATCAGGAAGGGCAATTCAACAGGAAGTATTAAAATGATACACCGCCACAAACTGCAGCTTATTTTTGGGTCTAAAATTGTTGGTAATTTCTACATATCTCTAGTTTGCTTTTAAAGCACAAATTCTGAGCTCATCAGATCTGCTTACCATATCTCAATGTCAAGAGTGTTACTAGGATGAAATTATAGAAAGACAAATTACTCATCAATCAATAAATACGTGAACTTTTAGAATGAGAAGAATGCCTACAGGATATTTGCTTTAGCTTCCCTACTTCGTAGGTAGAAAGATTCCACTGATGCGAGGGGACGTTCTCCGAGTTGGCACAACCGGTTAGAAGCAGGATCGGAACACAGTATTTATAGGTATATCTTGGGAATATAGTAGGTTTGGTTCTAGAGCACCACAATAAAGCAAATATCACAAAGTGAGCCAAATTATTTTTTTGGTTTCTCAGTGCATACAAAAGCTATGTTCGCATTATATCATAGTCTATCAAGTGTACCACAGCACTATGTCTACACAAGGTATGTGTCTTAATTTAAAAATACTTCATTGCTACATAATGCTGACCATCATGTGAGCTGTCAGCAGGTTGTAATCTTGCTGGTGGAGGGTCTCATCTTGATGTTGATGGCTGCTCACTGGTTGGAGTGATGTTTGCTAAAGGTTGGGTGGCTGTGGCAATTTCTCAGAGGAAGGCAACAATGAAGTCTGCCACAAGGACTCTATTTCACAAATGATTTCTCTGTAGCGTGTGATGCTGTTTGGTAGCATATTACGCACAGAACTTCTTTCAGAACTGGAGTCAGTCCTCTCAAAACCTGCCACAGCTTTATCAACTAAGTTTATATAATAGTCTAAATCCTTTGCTGTTATTTCAACAATCTTCACAGCATCTTCACCAGGAATAGACTGCATCTCAAGAAATCACCTTCTTTGCTCATCCATATGAAGCAGATCCTCGTCTATTGAAGTTTTACCATGAGACTGCAGCAACTCAATCCTATCCTCAGGTTTCACTTCCAATTCTAGTTTTCTCACTCTTTTTACCACATCTGTGGTTAACTTCCTCCACTGAAGTCATAAACCCCTCAAAGTCATCCATGAGGGTTAGAACCAACTTCTTCCCAATTCCTGTGAATACTGGTATTGTGACCTCTTTCCATGAATCACAATGTTCTTAATGGTATCTAGAAAGGTGAATTTTTTTCAGGTTTTCCGTTTACTTTGCTCAGATTCATCCAAAAAACAAAACAAAACAAAACAAAACAAAACACTATCTATGGCAGCTCTAGCCTTATGAAATGGTATTTCTTAAATACTAAGACTTGAAAGTCAAAATTCCTTCTTGATCTATGGGCTGCAGAATGTTGTATTAGCAGGCATGAGAACAACATTAATCTCGCTATACAGCTTCTTCAAAGCTCTTGGGTGGCCAGGTGCATTGTCAAAGTGTGTTAATATTTCGAAAGTCATCTTTTTTTTCTAAGCAGTTCAACAGTAGGCTTAAAATATCCAGTAAACCATGTTGTAAATGGACATTCTGTCATCCAGGCTTTATTGTTCCATTTAGAGAGCATAGGCTGAGTAGATTGAGTGTAATTCTTAGGGTCCCGGGATTTTTGGAATAGTGAGCACTGGCTTCAGCTTAAAAAGTCACCAGCTGCATTAGCCCCTAATATGGGAGTCAGCCTGTTCTTTGAAGCTAAGCACTGACTTCTCTCTAGCTATGAAAGCCCTGGATGGCATCTTCTCCCAGTAGCTTATTCCACCTACACTGAAAATCTGTTTAGTACAGCCACCTTCATTCATGACCTTAGCTAGATCTTCTGGAAAACTTAACTGCAGTTTCTACAACAGCACTTGCTATTTCACCTTGTATTTTTATATTACCTAGAATACTAAAATTTTCTCCATATCGGCAGTAAGGCGGTTTCATTTTCTTTTCATCCACAGATTCACTGGAGTAGCATTTTTTAGTGTCTCTCAAGAGCTTTTCCTTTGCAGTCACATCTTGAAATGTTCACTGCAAGAGGCCTAGCTTTCGGCCTGTGTTGGCTTTCAACACACCTTCCTCACTATCTTAATCATTTCTAGCTTTTAAAGTGAGAGACACAACTCTTCCTTTCACTTGAACATTTTGAGGCCACTGTAGGGGTATTGATTGATCTAATTTCAATATTATTGTGTCTCGGGAACAGGGAGAGAGATGGGGAATGGCCAGTCAGGGAAGCAGTCAGAACACACACTTATATTAATTTCGCCGTCCTATATGGGTGCAGTTGGTGGTGCCCCAAAACAATTACAATGGTAACAAAGATTACTGATCACAGATCACCACAGCAAATATAATAAAGTCCGAAATATTATGAGAATTACCAAAATGTGACAGAGACAAATGAGCAAATGGTATTGGAAAAACGGCACTGATAGACTTGCTCAACACAAGGTTGCCACAAACATTCAATCTGTAAAGAACATACTACCTGTGAAGGACAAAGCGCAATAAAATGAGGTATATCTGTACCCATTTTGAGTGTGGGACTCCAGCCGTAATACTAGGCTATTTCTTCATTCTTCAATAAGAGGAGCAAAACGCTGTTGTGGATTTTACAGAATTCAAGATCTCTAAGAAAAATTGTTATAATATCTACAGTTCTTTATAGAAATTGTAGAATTCCCAGGTGTACTGATGTAGAAATAAACTATTGAAAACTTGCTCAAAATTCATTGCTATAGCCTATATTTAAGTTGTGTATTTTGCTCATTATGTTCAATTTTATAAAGAGAAAGAGCTGGAATAAATCAACAGAAGCAACCCTCTCTCCTTACAAAATCTCATTCTATCACAGGATTTCAACTCCCCTGTACATGATGATTATTGAAACCTCTGGATCTCCAGCCCAAATTTCTCTGGCACTCCAGACATCACTATGTAATGGTCAACACTACTTAATCACCATGAGCACCTCGAACTCAAAATATCAAAAGTAGAACTTATCCTGCTTCTCCCACACCCAAACAGCACAACAAAACCAAAGAAACAAAAATCAGGCCAGGCTCCTCTTTCTTATTCTCTAATACTAGAGGATAGAGCCAGCATCCACCCATCAAGCAGCCCAAAGCTAAACTCATTCCGCAGTTCTTCCATCCCTGTTTCTTCCCACGTGGAGTTAGTCACCAACGCTTGTCTCCTCACCTCCTAAATAGTCCCCCCCTCCTCGAGAGCTCTGTCTGGGCTCCCACCCTTTCTTCATCCTTCTATCCCCAGATCAATCATACCTTAGATCCTTCACATTATTCTCCTGGATTAGAACAGTGGATGAACTGAGATGGCACCATTTTCATTCTAAAACTTAAAACCTGAACTTCTCTACACTTAGGAGCATGGCATAATATATAGAAGTTGAATTATGTTACACACCTGAAACTAATATAACACTGCGGCTTTTTTTTTTTTTTTTTTTTTTTTTTTAAGAAAGAAACCTGAATTTCTTCTCATGGTCCACACAAGGGCTGTCCTGATCTGACCCTGGGTTACCTCCACAACCTCCTTCTTTCCACTCCCGCTTCACTACTAAATCCTCTCCCTGCATTTAACTCCTTGCTGAACCTCAGAAGGTTATGTGCTCACTTTCATGTTCAGACCTTTACGGAGTATATTCCCTCTGTGGGGGATAATCTCCTTTTCTCTAGGTCTTGCCACCTGACCCCACCCCTTTTAACTAAGCAAAGACGCTCTTCCGTCAAATCCAGCTAAGCCCTATCTTTTTTAGGAAGTCCTCTCTGACTTCCACAGATCAGATGCTGCTCATAACAGTTACCATACAAAATTAAATACTTCACAATTCGTAATTAGCGCACACCATTGTGTTTCTCCATGTTGAAGCCAATTTTTCAATTTATTTTAAATCTCCTGGAGCCTTACAGTCTACTTCAGCGAAATAAGGAAATTGGATTAGATGTCCTTCAGTATACCTTCCAAATGTAAATATTTTACATTTTTGATAGCATACTAAATACCGATTTTAAGGCAGAAGAGGATTGATTTCTTAAACATGTATTATGTATAAATTATTTAACATCCATGATCTCATTTAATTTGATATCAGTGGGAATACCTAATGTTACAGTAACAGAAATTCACTTAAGCTAGTTTAAATAAAAAATAAGTTTATTATCTCACAAACACAAAAGAAACCTCTAGAAATAAGAATTAGCTCCAGGTACAATTGAATCCAGGGCTCAACCAGTATCTTCAGCACTTGTTCTCCGATTTGTTTTTATCTCTATGTCCCTTAATCTCTTAGAAACAGTGCCTTAAACAGCTAAAGCTTGCCATTATTATTCATCTAATTCCAGGAGAAATGGAGGGTTTTTTTGTTTTTTCCCCAATTGTAACAAAAGTCTCACAACTAGATCTTATTGGACCTACTTGGGCCATGTGAATAACTGTGACCAGAGATAGTGAAAAGCAGGATTAACCACCTAGGTACCAGCCCTAAAAGCAAACAAATGGAGTCAGGCCATCCATAGCTTACAGTCTGAGATCAGGGTAGGCTTTGCCACCAAATAATAAACTCTTATGAGAAAAAGATTTATGCTGGCTAGGCAAAAATAGCACATAGTCCACAAGAAACGGCAATAATTTGTGAGGTTGGTGTTATAGTCTCCATTATTTTCCCAATAGACTAGGGGTCAGTAAACTTTTTCTTCAAAGGACCAGACAGCAAATATTTTATGCTTTTGCGAGTCACATATGGTCTCTGTCACACATTCAATTTTTTTCTACAACCCCTCAAAAACATGGAAATCTTTCTTAGCTTAAAGGCTATACAAAAGTTGGCTATGTGTCATATTTGACTTTGGGTCATAGTTTGCTGATCCCTGCACTAGACAAGTGAGTAAGCTGAAGGCAGAAGTCTTGTCTTCTTGGTATTAGTATTCACAAGGCTAGCGCATAGCGAGGGCTCAGTAAACGTTTGTTTGCTGAATAAATTCAGACTTGGATCAATTAAATTGAGAACTGGAATGAGAAAATGATCTTCAAACTCATTTCATATAGAGCATTAGAATAACCAGAAATGGAAGCTCTTTCTTAGAAAGTTCAGTGCCTTTGACCTCGACTCCCTGGGGAAAACAAAGTTGGGAAAGGAGGAAGAGAGAAGAATTGTCATGGTAAAGAAAAATTCTTCATGCAGTTATTAGAGACCACAGAGAGAATGCACAGGAGTTGTCTGGCAGGACTGTAGAGGGGAAAAACACAAGAGAACTAAGAAAACACTCTCCTGAGGCAGCACCTGCCTAAAGTACAAGCTCATGGAAAGAAACGACTGAAAGACAGGTGGGAATGCCTTTCACTGTATTTCTCAACACAGACCCACTCTCACTTATGCCTCCAAACTCCTGAAGGCTAAAGCTCTCAATTCCCTATGGCCACAGGAAGACACACAGCTATAGTAACAATCAGGGAAAATGGAATTTTCATGACAGCTGCCCTGAAATAGTACAGGAAGAGACATTACTCTGTATGAGGGAGTTCTTTAATTTATGTAGTATTCAGTATTTTATCTTACTTTTTAATGAACATATGTCTCAATTTGATATAGGTCACTCTACCACCTCCATTATTTCATATCATTTTTTCTAGCACTAGGATTCCAATCAGCCTCACCTAAATGCCCAATCCTTCAATCCTAACATCTTTTTCATGTTCATCATTCCCCCTTGAAGTCTTCTTTTTCCCTTCACATAGCTTATGAAATCATGTGAGTGACTGCATCCAATCTCAGCTCCTTGCTCCTCATAGTGGCTGAACTGGTGGCCCCCAAAATGATATGCCTATGTCCTAATTCTAAGAACCTGTGAAAGTTATCTTCTTTGGGGGTAGGGGGAGCAGGGAGTGGCGCAGAGCCTTTGCAGATATAATTCTGTGAAAGATCTTGAGATGAGATCATCCTGGATTATCCAGATGGGCCCTAAATTTAAGGACAATTGTCCTTAGGAAAGACACACAGAAGACAGAGATGATGATGTGAAGACAAATTTGAATGGTGTGGCCAATAGCCAGAGAGGAGAAGAGGAAGAAAGTGACCATGGGGGCAGACACTAGAGTGATGCAACCACAAGTCAAGAAATGCCAGCAGCAACCAGAAGCTGGAAGGGACCAAAAGTAGGTTCTCCCCTAGAGCCTTGGGAGAGAGTTCAGCTCTGCTGACATCTGATTTCAGACTTCTGAACTCTAGAACTATGAGAAAATAAATTTATGTTGTTTTAAGTCACCCAGTTTGTGGTCATTTGTGACAGCAGCCACACTTCTTCATGTACTCTGGGTCACTCCAAATGTCCACTTCCTGTGGACCTTACTACCCCATGCACTGAACATGGCTGGAGAAAATTCACAACTCATACCATTTTAAATCCATGACCACAAACTTCCCTGGGCCATTCATTGTTCTTGCTCTCCTTAACAATGATTTCTTATCCTCGCTCTTGGCTGACAATCTTACTTTCTCTTTCACTGAAAATAAATAGAAGAAATCAAAGAAGTTTTATAGCCTCTCACCCTTCAGTAGGTACCCATTTATCCTAGATAAGTAGATTATTTATACTCCTCTCTAAATATCTAAAGACAATCCCCTCCATAAGTGGATCCATCCCTTCTTATCTATCAAAGTGCAGGGCTTCAAAAATTCTTTATCTCTTCTACATCATATTTTCTCTCTACTGAATCATTTCCTTCAGGGTACAAATATGTTCTTCTTTATTGTTCCCTTTTGTAGCAAAACTCCACTAAGTTGCCTGAACCTACCCACTTTAATTCCTCTGCTCTCATTTTATAGTAAACCCACTCCAATTGAGATTTTGCCCCACAACTCAATGATCAATTACTGACCTGTTTAGTTAAAACTTGCTGCTATTTTGGTTACTGTTGTGGGCCTCTATGGTATTTCCTGCCTAGCCTTCTTCCCTTTGCTTGGTAACTCACAGCTCTCCATCTTCCACATGGCTCTAGAAGGAATTGGTGTATTTACACATGATCTCACAATCTGACTGCAGTTTTGAAAGTACGCTGTTGTCTAAGCTCAGCCACTCACTGCCCTTCCTCTGAAAACACAAAGTAGTAGTATTACAAGCTATGAAGGAACACACAACTAGGTTGTTTTCCAGTTACATGGAGGGAATCATTCTGTAAAACAATGATGACAACAAAAACGAATCCCTCGTGCAGAAAGATAAAAAGAGATGAAGAGAGATGGGGAGGTGTTGGGTTGTGAGGGCTGATGCCTAGGTTCTTGAAATGCTGGCCATTCTAGTTTCAGATAGTCCCAAGTTGGGACTGCGAACCTGTGCCACTGGCACTGAGATTATTCAACTTCTCCTTGGGTTCAAAACAAAATTCCCCTCTCAGATTGTTTCTTTTTATTGGCAAAATCCTATTTTTCTTATTTGCAAATTCTGCACTTGTCGAATACAGAATTACAACCTAACAAGGCACCAGCACCACGTTAAGATACTCCAAATCGCAAACCCCATCCCTACAAGGTGTAATAACGTTCAAGTGGGCATGTCTTGGAAAGTGAAGCTGAGTTAATTAGACAAACCTCAGAGAAAAGTAAGTGAAATAAAATATTCCACCCTTAGGAAATACTTCTAAGAAATAAGAATAACAATCTGAAATAAAAATCAGTGGTGCCAGCAGGTCCATGAGCCCTTGTTTTCTCCACGTGCTTTAAGCCAAGGTTTGCAATTTCAGAAGAGTAGAGGGTACAGGCAAATAGTGCAAATGAGGGTCCTGAGCTGGACATTAAAAAAAAAAATAATTCATAGAAATGGTGGTGACTGCAGAAAATTGAGGCACTTTTCCTTACAAGGGACAGGTTCTGCTCAGCTCCAGCCATCTGTCACAACTTCCAGAAATTTTCCTTTTATGTGAAACTTCTGTATTTATAAATATCAGTTCAAGGTTTTACAACACTGTGCAGGGCAAACAGAACACACCTGCAGGCCAAATGCAGACCCAGGCATCCACTGGCAATCCATGCTTTAAACTTCTAGTGGTTATCCAGGACCACTAATGACTAGGCAAATTATGAACACAAAGAATCAGACACATTTGTAGTGGCCTCCCAGGCAAGCCCTGGAAGAAGTTTTGTTTTCTTTCCGTTCTTCGATATGACTGGCTTCTTAAACTTCACATAGACTAAGTTGGATACTTGTAAGTTGTGGGATCATGAGTTATTCCCACATAGTCGTATGTGTAAGAAAAATATGGTGGTGTTTTAAGTGTATTTTCTACATAACCAATCTGCCCATTCTTCACAGAAGCATATTCAACTGGATAGTGTAAAGTACTCCAAACTAATAACACAAGCTCTTTAGATAATTCATCTTTGAGGAGAATAATGCAGTCTTATGCATTACCTCTTCTTCCCCAACCCTCTGCAGAGATGGTATCTGCCTACACAGCAAAGGGCGCTTACATGAGGAGTGCTTGGCTTCTTCCAAGTAATTCTTCACTAGCTCTCCGGTCATCTGCTCTGATGCCATTTGCCAGTAGGGTTAAGTGGACACCCTGAAGGTATTCAATCCTTGAATCTCTGGCTGGTCAAATAGTGGTGTGTCCAGGAATTCAAGCAGTGTTCCAAGAGAAGTCCTCATTTGCCGACAAGGTCCACTTGGCTCTTTCTGGCTCTAAAAGTCTAGCAGTAACTCCCATGTGGTTCCTTACCCAGGTGAGCTGCAGGGCAGTTGTCGACTTCAAAGCCCTTCCTCTCAGCTACAAGGATTCCCCAGTCCCCTAGCATGCTTATCAACCAGCACATTAGGCTTCCTTCTGTACGTTCCATTTAAAGCTCTTTATCAACACAGAAGCCTACCCTCCTGCACATGGCTGCCTTCACACAGGGAGCTGCCTCCTCAATCTGAGGCAGACCCCCCGCCCCACCCAGAGGCCGTGTGGGAATTCTCCCCACAGTGTCCCCCGCAGAAAATGAAATCAAAGACCCTTTTGTCTACATTTCCCCCTCTACCTCACCAGATGTCAGAAAAGTCACTTAATGTCAACAAGGCAGAAGACCTAAACAGGTTAAACATGCCCCCTTTCTCACTCTACCTCCAAACCAAGAGGAACTGGGACAGGAGGTCTAGAATGTTAGTTTCTGCCCCCTTATGTATGAAAATTGTATGATTAAGAAAGCTAGGTTTTTGGTTTTTTTTTAATTTTATTCATTTGACAGAGACACAATGAGAGAGGGAACACAAGCAGGGGGAGTGGGAGAGGCAGAAGCAGGCTTCCCACCGAGCAGGGAGCCCAATGTGGGGCTTGATCCCAGGACCCTGGGATCATGACCTGAGCCGAAGGCAGAGGCTTTAACCCACTGAGCCACCCAGGCACCCGAAAGCTAGGCTTTTCATAGTTATAGTAGTAAATGAAGAAACCTAGAAAATACTTTTCCCAAGCCTATCACCTTACTGAAGACCTGAAAATCCTATTTTGGGTGTCAGAATACTGCATTTCTCCCTTTCTCCCTTTCTCTTTGCATTCATGCCATAACATTCCTCACACTCTTGGAGGCAGGTGACTGCATCAGGCTAAATACGGCGGAGGTCATAAATAAGCAAATAAATTAAAAGCCCAGTAAGAATTAACTCATTACATGTATGTGAACAGTTACCTAGAGCAGATATTTCAAGCATAGTTCAGATGTCCTACTAAACAAATCTGAGGCATTGGCACCGATCCTCGTTTGCGCATTCCAGTCCTAAGCTTGAGACTGAAGCCATATTAGAACACATATAAGAGCTGGAGATGGGGCACCTGGGTGGCTCAGTCAGTTGACCATCAGACTCTTGGTTTTGAATCAGAGTCCTGGGATCAAGCCTTGTGTCAGCCTCCGCACTCAGTGGGGAATCCGCTTGAGATGCTCTCCCTCTGCCCCCACCCCCTCACATGAGCACACATGGAATCTAAATAAATCTTAAAAAAAAAAAAAAAAAAAAAAAAATATCCTTTCCGCTATGGTCAGTTTTAGGATGGGATTCTTGCTTTACTCTACAACCCTGCAACCTCCTCTGATGTTTAGTGAATGGTAACTTATTACTATTGATACAAGCTTCTTATATTTTCTTCCTTCCTCAACATTACATCATTTTCTTCTTGCTCTGGAAAATTTCATCTAAAATTTTTTGTCATTATAGTATCAAAGAGATTTTTCCATGGCAACATATCAGTGTTATTCTCTTTCATTAAATTATATTTATTTTAATGCATTTATTAAAATTTTAAACTAAAATTACTTATAAAAGCCATTTTTCAGTTTAATAATTTTCCTTTTTGAACTTTGAAGGTTTACTTTTGATTGATTTTTAATGACAAAGTCATCTTTCTTCCATGTTAAATTGATACTTGAGTACTCTTTTTTTTTTCCTTAGGCGATGTACCAGAATTAACCTGAACATTTCTTTGATGTTTCTGCCTAAGTATTATTTCTCAAAATCTGTTGCAAATTACACTTTGTTCCATAGCAAACATTTTGTATTTGTAGACATGTATAATTTGAAACAAATAGTCTTTTCTATATAACTTTTCTTTGAAAGATAATTAATCTCATTCAATTAAGAGTAAGATTACACTAGCAAACCAAACTTTGAATTTAATTATGAGTTTCCTAACATCTAAGTGACCTTAAAGAACACTCAAAAAATCTGGGGCATATTTTTTAAACAGCTGACAAAAAATAGATACATCCTCACACCGTGAATTATATTTTAGGGTGTGTGAATTAGGTGTATTATTCTTTATTGTTTTGCAAATATTTTTTATGAATACTCAGAAGAAAGGAAACCCTAGTGTTTCCAAATACAACTGCTTTTTTAAACACAACATTTACAAATCCAGGGAAACACTGATTCCTGTGGATCCTCAGAGACTCCAACACATACCATGCCTGACACACTAACTTCTTACAGAGGATTATATTAGAGTTCAGTAATATCCACTCTCCCCTAGCCCCCACCCTGGAGGAGTACTCACCCCCATCCCATTGGTTTTGCACTCAGCTGTATGATATGCCCTGGCCAATGAAACAGGAGTAAAAGTGAAAGAACTATTTTTGAGTGGACTCTTTAAGGGTCACTAAATTTTAGTGATCTACCAAAAAGTTCACTGAAAGCTCTTCTTGCCTCTTTGCTGTGGCATGACAACAGCATGCCCTTGTAAGAGCCGTTCCTTCAGACTAGACTCTGGACAGTGGTGTGGGAAACAAAGGCAAAAGAAATGTAGCTTAAATTAAAATCTCCTTACAGCTTGCAACCCACTGATAGATACCTGACCATGCAGAGCGTGACTTCCCTCAAGGAACTCATGGCTGCCTTACTGCCTTAATGTTTAAAAGTAACTTCTTGGCAGCAGCTGGCCCCTCAGGGTCCTGAGAGCCTTGCTTCCAGATTCCTTGGAGACTTGCGCTATCCATAACCCCAACTAATAAAAAAGTATACAATCAGTCACTGCTCACAATCCCAGTACAGCTCTTTCTGCCCACAGGTCCTGTCCTGTACGTAGGGAAGGGGTTAAGCTACAGGCAAGAGAGACTGGAGGCCCCCCGACTTCCCCAAAGGCTGGAAACTATTCCCAGCAGGTGGAGACACTGAGACAGAGCAGAACAAGAGATAAGGGAAGAAACCAAGACAGCACAAGAAACTCGAGGAAACAAGCTTCCCAGTCAGTTCTCAATAAAAGCCCGCCACTAAAAGCCTTCAGTGGCAACCCACTCAGGGCCCCTCTCACTTTTTCTTTCCTTTCTGCGCTCACTTCCACTTAATAAACTTTCAATTCACTTCACCATTTTGTGTCGGCGAGATTCATTCTTCGACTCCGTGAGACAAGAACCCTGCAATCCTGCAACATCAGGACCTGTGGTGCAGACCAGAAACTAACCCACGGCCTGAAGTAGAGCTGCTGCACCCAATCCAGATTGGTGAATGGGAAATCAGTATGCATTTTTGTCAACCAGTGGCATTTGGGGAGTATTGGGTTCATAGCATTACTGCAGCCACAGCATATCAACAGAGAAGTTGATCCTTAGAAGATGTTATGCTGGGAGAGCACAAACCTAAGAAATGTGTCACCTGGCTCTGGAGCTGAGTAGAAGGCAGCACAGAAATTTGAGGCTAGGCAAATGGTGCATTTTATGGCCAGATATTTGGCGACACTGTCACCTGAAGTAATTCAGAAGGCAGAAAATATACCTCAGGAATCTGCAGATTTGAGCAAGGAGATCTTGAGACAGAATACTGCTGGCCTAAGTGGCTTGTTACTAGCTGCAGTGGATAAACATCATGAGAAAGAAATGAGCTCAGGAAACAACTGGCCTCTTTACAAGGAGGACAAAAAGGGAAGGAAAAAATCCGAATATTCCTGAACTTTCGAAGTTCAAAGATGCAGCTGATTCTCATTTCCAGCCTCTTCAGCCTTTAAATGATGATCAGATTGAGAGAGCTGGGAAGAAAGACCAGTCTAAGACAAGATTCATAGTCTTTGTTAAGACCTCTGACTGGATTAAGACATCTGCCAGTAATTTTTCCCCCCAATAAGATGGCTCAGTGGAAAGAGACTAAGATCACAATCCACAGAAGTCTAATAATCTCAAAATATAAGTCTATAGATATGTTGGCACAAGGTGGTGAGTGAAATCAAATATATTAAAACCTTTGGGAGAGTTCTATTGCTAAAAGTGCTGCAAAGCTAGACCAAAAAAGACTGAGGGTTAAAGAAGTAAAATAATGACCGGCCCCCAACTTTCTATGGACAAGGGACAGACTGTGAATGCAGCTCAGCACTAAGGAGGGGCCTTTCTTCCATGCCTGCCTCAGATGTTAGGAAGAAGTATCGTGGAACAGGAAAGCCCACTGAGAGGGCTGAGTCAAAGCCTTGGAGAACAATGAACTTGAGAGCTCCTCATAGGACAGAACTGGAGCCTATCAAAGAATGTCGCCGATACCCAGAATAAAGGGCTTCAGAGTTATCTGCCCGGTGGGCTTTCACAATAGCTGTCTATCGATGACTACTGTGTGATGCCCTTTCTTCCCCTCTTTGAATGGGAGTGATTATTACATTTGGCTTTCCTTTGTACTCTGTGTGTTGGAAATGTAGGGGGAAGATAACTTTTCTTTTCAGCTTATAGATTTCTACAATGAGTTGAATCCGCCATCATACAGAGATAGATCATCACAAAATGTGTTACACTATTTGTTGCTTATAGAACGAATGAAGTAAAGTCACTGAGGTGGTGCACATACTGAATACAGTTGACCTTTAAGGTGCTGACTTCCCCGTGCAATTGAAAGTCATGTGTAACTTTTGACTCCCAAAACCTAACTACTAAGAGCCTACCGTTGACTAGAAGCTGTACTGCTAACGGTCAATTAACACATTCCACATGTAATGTGTTATGTTTATTATATAAGCTATTCTTACAAAAAAGCTAAAGAAAGTGTTAAAATCATAAGAAAATACATTTACAGTACTGTACTGTAAAAAAAAGTACATGTAAGTGGACCTTGAACCCATGTTGTTCAAGGGCCAACTGTATTTTTATCAGAAGTTTACTGTACATAATTTAATCATTTAATATATTCATTTAACAAATACTTATTGGTGTAATAACAGTCCCAGAATCCTCTAATTGTTCTTCTGTTTCCTCTTGACGAGGAGAATCCATCATCCACATAAACCATCAAACTGATTTATCTAAAAAGTAGAGCTGACCACACTGGACACGACTCTAATTAAACCCAAGGTGTGTCTTCCACTAGCCACAGGATAAAGTTCCTACTCCTTTATAGGTCATACAAGATTCTCCATGAAATGGTTTTTGCTTTCGTTCTCAGTGTTTTCTTTTTGTCCTCAAAATTTACACTTATAAATATTAAATTGATGGGAACAAACAAGAGTTGTTTGAGGATGCCCAAATTAACCAATTTTACTAGATGTATCCATGCCACAAAAGTGACCTGACCAGACCAAGTTGGCCTCTGAGATTATTTCAACAGAAAAACTAAACAAGAAGTGATAGATTGACAAGGACATCCCTGTGCCATTTGTTTTGTTTCCTCAGTCCCGTGACTTGCCCCCTCCACCCCCCCAGGCTAGAAAACATTTTACTGAATGCCTGATTTAACTGAACAAAAGTGACTGGTACACCCAGACTGCAGCATTATTTGACACTCAAAAAAATAATGGTAACATAAAGGGGAGAATCACGAGGGAAGGGTTTTCTTTCATTTATTTCTTCAAACTGTCACTATAAAGAAAATATTTATGGAAGGAAATAAATAAATTTGGCAACTTCCAAATGTCAGATGATTTAATGCTATGAAGAACACTGATAGTTAAACAGATTTTATAATAAGAAGCACCAAAATATTCACATAATCTATACATTAGCTGATTTTTACCTGAATTGTCTTGATCGTCTATATCAGGTTTTTCTAACTTCACCACTATTTCTATTTATGGCCAGATGTTTTTGTGTTGTGTGCGTGTTAGTGGTGGTGGGGTGTGCTGACCTATGCATGGTAAGATATTTAACCATATCCCTGGCCTTTATCTGCCAGTAGCACTTAGCCTTCCAGCTGTGACTATCGAAAATGTCCAAAGATATCTCCCTGGGGGGGTGGGGGGGGGGAAGTGCAGGGGAGAGGGTAAATTTCCTGGCCAAGAAGCCAGTCTATACAGATCAAATTTTTTGCAAATTCTATGTAATTTTCTCCTTCATTTTACTCACCTAGGTGTATCTTTGAGAACTTAGACCCATGACACTAGCAGACCATTCAGATGATCAGCTTAGTTTTTCTTACAAATTACTCTTCAGTCTCTTTGCAAACAGTGGGAAGGCTTCTGTGAATTAAATTCCTCACTGGATAACAAGACAGCATGCCTACTTCTGTTGTACCATCACACAGTTGAAAGAAAAATTGATTTTCTTCTAAAGATCTTGTGTTCAAGGTGTGGTTTCCAAACAACCAGTACAATGCTCTTGAAAAATTACTTAACTATCTCTGCCTCAGTTTGCTGATACACAAAATAAAAATTATGTCTATCCAGTCAACTCGAATGGCTTGTTCTGAGGCGCCAATAAGGTGGTAAATGTAAAATTATATTATAAATGGCATTCTAAGGAGACAAGCTATTTTTTAATAATGCCATTTCCCTAAACCCAGTTTGGATATGAAAATCAAGATGCTCAGTTTGAATGATATTACGTTTATTCCCATCTCAAACCTCTAAATTAAAGCACTTCTAGAAGATCAAGAAGGGATATGGTAACAGTAAACTCTTTTTAAAGTGAAATGATGTAGCAAATATTCTCTGAACCAGTTAAATTTTAATTGCTTGTACATGGATGATTCTATAGTGCTTTGCTCAGATAAGTGCTTAATAAATACTTGTGGAATTGAATTAACTGAACCAAAAGACATATTTCCTTCTAATAGATTTAGCAGTGTTGACAGTTACCTGTTCCATCATGCAGAAATAAATTACGATGTCTTTAAATAGCAGCTTCATATGGAATTGATAAGAGTTCAGTATCACCTACTCTATATCCATTCATTACTGTTCCTTTGTTTCCTTTCTGTTCACTCCAACACTATCAGTATTAATATTTTTGCGATCTACCTTGAAGCTGAGAGTGTTACAACAGCATTTTAACTTATCGTATATTTTCTCATTTTACCTTTCTAAATTTCCCATTCTTCAAAGCCCAAATCAATATCTTCTCTGTAGTCATCTATACATACTCAGAATTTTGAAGAAAAATCCATGTGATTGTATTTGTGGACTCTGTAGAACCATATGTGCACTATTTTATGTTGCTAGCACCTAAAATTTCATTTATTTTGCATTTTATAAATGTTGTTCAGTAAATGGACGTTTGTTCGTTTTGTCTGTCTCTGAAAAGCGTAAGTTCTGTGAATGTAAGAACCGTGTCTTACACCTATTTTGCATTCCGCGAAGAATTCTTTCAACAAATATTTGCTGAATATCTGCTATATGCAAGTCGCCGTGCTCAGTGTTTTGGGGGATACAAAGATGTGTCAGCTGCAGTCCCTGTCCTCCAGTACTTTAAATGTATAATTGATAAGTGGCCTGAAGCCTATCTTATAATTACATGAGTTCACTCAGTTTAGGATATTTTAATTTCCACTACCACCTGTTTGTTGTTTTGCTGTTGGTATTTTTTTTAAACTCAACATCTAAAGGGGAATGCAAATGAATCCCCTGAATATCGAATTTGTGATGTGTGATGACATCTTGCGTTTCCTTTCTCATTATGTTTTTTTCTGTCAAAAGAATGCCAATGCACACATTTAAATCAGAGTATCTGATCTCACAGTTTTATTTTATCCCCCCTCAAGTTAGTCCTTTGAAAATTCATCTATTCTATCTTTGGGCCTCCTTACCACTTTTAAATTCACAACCTTACCACTCTGTTCCAAAGATTTTCCTCTCCCCTTTCCAAGTCTGATTGCTATGCTTTTTTTGAGGTAATTCCAGAAAACACTCAACAGGTGCCTCTGGGTAAATAAAGGTTGAATAAATAAATTCTTGCCTTTTCAACAGCTTATCTTTAAGACTCCGTAATTGTCATTGCAAATGCTACCCATGCTGGAAACAAATTCCTTCAAAGGCCAGAAAGTGCATTCGGATAATGTGGCCTACAATCAATTCTAGACAACTTTTTAACCATTCACAATACCAAGTAACACTTCTTAACAACCAGAGTTATGGATACATGTCCTTACACATTTGTCCAAACCCACAGAGTAAAGAACAGCAAGGGTGAGCCCTAAGGTAAACTACGGACTTTGAGTGTTTATGATGTCTCAATGCAATTTCATCAGTTGTAACAAATGTACCACTCTGGTTGGGGGTATTGATAATGGGGGAAGCTACGTATGTGTGGGGGCAAGAATATATGAGGAATCTCTGTGCCTTCCTCTCAATTTTTCTGAGAACCTACAACTCTAAAAATATAATGAAGTCTTAAAAAAGTGTTATGGTCACTTTTTTGGGTTCAACACTAACTTTCTTCAGGTTCTATTTCAAAATTTTAAGTATATTAATCCAGCTCTTAAACAATGAGTTGATCAGATTAACCTAGGCGAATACATATGTGCTGCACTCTCTCCTCATTATCTATATCACTGTTCAGTACACCTATGTTAATAATGATGTGAACACTAAAGTTATTCGCCAGTTACTGTGCTAAGTCTTGATATATATTAGCTCATTTATCATCATATAAAGCTATGAGGTATAAACTATTAATATCTCCATTTTTTATGTAGTGAAAATTAGACCCACAGAATCTTTATAATATACCTTTGGTCATCCAGCTATTAAATGACAGAGTCCATGACTTTAATTACTTAATTATTAATAAGTATTAATTATTGTGCTATACTTCTAAATATCATTTTTCATATGTAAATTGCCACATCATTCTTTTCTAATATCACTCTGTTAGGTCTCATTAAAAATTGATTTGGGCTGCTTTTGTTAATAAAAATTTGAAATATAAAATATTCAAAAATATAGGTTCACTGACTACAGATATTTGAATAACTTGGGAGTTGACTAATATATGTTGCCTAAAAGCTGAATCTCTCAATTGGCTTCTTTTATTAGAGAATTATTTGTAATTCACACGTTTTTATAAATAGGAATTTCAAAGTTTACTGAGTGAACTTGAAATTTTTTGAACATATGCAAGCAAATATAAAACTGCAGTGTTTTTCTTTAAAAAAAAAAACAAAAAACTAAACACAGGATCTGCAGAGTATAAACCATATAGGAAACATTGTCTATAAATTCCAAGTTAAATCATGCAGAACCACCACAAAAACATGACACCAAAAAGCATACATGAAGACATCTAAGGAACTTAGCTATCAAGAAGCAATTTTTCTTCAAGAATAAAAATTATACATAATATAAGAGGGCATATTAATTTCTAACGTTTACCATAATTCTTAACATATAATAAGCACCAATACTGATAGTTGGTTCCCAGATGTGAGTTAATATTTGTCAGTGGCAGTACTACTGATCATTCTCACTATTCCTTCCCCTTCCCTATTTCTAGTTCAGTTTACATAAAAATGACATGCCAGATGGCTCAATTCTCTAGAACTATACTTCATCACACGTGACAAGGCTCCAATGTAGCATCCTCTGGCATAGTCTAGAAACAACCTTCCAGGAATCTTAAGGCACCTTGCTATACCTGGGCAGAGTGACACTGACAGTGTTATAGAGAGAAGGGAACCTGAGAGCTGTCTTAAATTTTCCCATTGTCAAGACTTCTGTTGCATCCATTTCTTAGAACTTCTGGATTCCTGCCATTGCCAAGGCCTGGCTGTTCGGCACCATTAGATTCCATGAGATACCATAATCCCTTCCAAAAAGGATTTACTGTGTTTAAGGTTGGCTTCTTTTATTTTCAGCAACAACAAAACTGCAACAAAGTCTTTACTATTAAGACCTCAGTTTAAAAAGACAGGTCCTTCCAAAAAACCTAGAAAACCTCTTACCACTACCAAGGGCGTTTGCCTTTCACTGTACTTGCCAAAACTCGGTATATAATTATACTTGGTATAATATTTTTATTATCATTAACAATTTAGTAGCTGAAAATGACATCTCATTGTTACTTTCATTTTACTTCTTTGAATACTAGGGAGATGGAATATATTTTCACATATAACTTTGGCCATTACATTTTTTCTTTGTTAAATGTCAGTTAAAGTTCTTTGCTCCTATTTCTACTGGGGTGTTCACCTTTCTCATATTGATTTGTAGAAGCTATTAGAAATACTAACTCCTTATTTGCTAAATATAATATGAATTTCTCAACTTCATAGTATGCCTTCTCATTATTCTGGTCCTTTTTGGACAAATAGAAACTCACTCATTTTTAAAACAATGACTATTTCCAGGTCTGTTTCTTTTGTCTTTTTCCTTGACTTTTAAAACTTCATATTCATTCCTTACCCTGATTTTTTAAAAATTTAATCTGTATGCTTCACTCTGTATTTCCTCTAGAATTTATACTCCTAGAAGCCAGAGCTCTGCATTTACTAGGCAAGTTATTTTTTTGTTTTTTTTTTCCCAAAGAGCCCTCAGTAATATGGTTAACAATTATTCCTTTCTTTTCTGACTCAAAATACCCCTTGTGGTAGACACTTGTGATATTTGCTTTTCAGTCTATATTTCTTCCTTTTGCTGATAACACCATTAAGTACATTTTGAAGGGCAAATGTCAGCCACATGCCCAACGTGTAGGCATGACGGACGGACTCATCCAAAGGATCCAACGAATTGGGTGTTCTTTCACTGAGATTTGGACTCAGATGTGCAATAAATTGAAAATGACTGGAGTTCATTTATCTCCACTGTGATCAAATGAGGGTCTCTAGTTCATGCCACCGCCTGCTTTGCTAGAGCAACCAAATTCCTTTCCCTACTAAACTGCTCTTCAGCATTCAGTTTCCCTTTGGGATATCCATACTCTTAAAATGAACTTCCTGCATTTACCCAGAGCCACTTTATATTTGTGAAGCCAAAATACCTGTTAATATTTGCATATTTATAGAAAAAGTCCTGAAGGAAATATAAAATAGATTCTCACAAGCAAATAAAATATTCGTAAGAATATATTTTATAGAATATTATTGTCTTATGCAGAAGAGGCCAGAAGGCCACTCAATGTGTTTTTATACTGGGTATGGACATGAATGAAGGGCAAAGGCTGCCAACATAACCTTCAGCTTACTGACTGCTTTGGCCAGTGTCAGCAATAGAACTTTCATGAGAAATTCTTAAGCGGTGTAAGAATCTGTAACAAGAAAGCAGACCCTCTTTCCAAGCCTGGACCTCTGCATCCAGCACAAGGCCTCCCCGGGAGGTAAGGGTGGGGCAGGTAGCTCAGCAGCATCGATAAAAGGGCCTTGGAGTACGTTAAAGACTCACTGAGGAACTCTTCCCTGGGAGGCTATGGAACTATGAAGGAAAGGTTTGTCACATCAGAGCAGTTGGAGATAGAGATGTGAAAACTATCTCCAGGTCATGTCTAAGAACTGACTTGATACTCTCAAGACTGAGCCTGTGGTTTACCTTTTGATGTCACTTAGACCCACATTCTAACTGGCATTATGTTCCAACCAACATCTTCAGAATACGGGTCTACTCTCAATTTAAAACTCACTACATTAGAGTTAGGCTATGTTTTGAATACAGACACTCTTAAAATATCCCCCTAAACCAGTAGATTCTACAATCTTTCCTATCTCAGTTAATATCATTTATTTCCAGTTGCTTTGGCCAAAAGGTATCATCATTCCTTTGAATCCTTTCTCCAAAAGTCTACTCAGTTCTGCTTTCTAAACAGACTCCCATTCTAACCCCTTTTTTACCACTCCGTTGCCCTCTCCTTGCCCAAACCATCATTGCTCACCTGGATTACTGCAATAGTTTGCTTTTCTTGCTACTCTCCTGGGCTCCCTGGATCCTTGCCTGAATGTGGCTGCTAGGCTAATTCTATTAAAAATAGGTTAGACTATGTTTTCTCAAAATCCTCCGATGATCTCCCTTCTCAAAGAAAAAAAAGGTTTTTTTTTAATCTTCTATGTGTGATGTGACTTCCCATGACCTCCCTTACCTTACCTCTTTCCACTCCCTGTGTTCTTTGCTCGGACCATACTATCCCTCATTAACGCCCAAACCGGCATGCTCCCATTTCAGGGTCTTTGCACATGTTCTTTCCTTCATCTGGAATGCTCTTCTCAGGTAGCTGCCTGGTCAGTCCCCTCAATTGCTTCAGGCCTTCATTCAAGAGTCATCTTTTCTAGGAAGCTTTCCTTCATTCCTATCTAAAACCTCAATTTCCCTCCAACATTTCACATTCTGCCTTCCTTATTTTTTCACCTCTGTGCCTATCATACTATTATTTACTTGTCCAATTTTGTGTCTCCTACACACATAGAATATGAGTGTCATGAGGACATATTTTTCTCATCATTGACCTCGTCATCCCCAGCACCTAGGATCATGGCCTAATACATTGTAAAACACTCAGAAGACAGGTGTTGAATGAAATATGGATGAATGGTTCTTTCCCTAGTCAAGAAAAGTTTTTAGAATACTGCAGTCTTCTACTGTGAGCTTCTAGAGGGCAAAAATCATAGCCAGTTAGTTTCCTGATGGAATGGATAGAAAATATAAATGTAAAATATTCATAAATGTATCAATAGTGGTCATCATGAGAGGTTTGGAAAATGAAACCCAAAGTAGAAGCCTTATACAAAAGACCTGGGCGCCTGGGTGGCTCAGTTGGTTAAGCGACTGCCTTTGGCTCAGGTCATGATCCTGGAGTCCTGGGACTGAGTCGCACATCGGGCTCCGAGCTCTGCGGGGAGTCTGCTTCTCTCTCTGACCTTCTCTCCTCTCATGTGCTCTCTCTCTCTCTCAAATGAATAAATAAAATCTTAAAAAAAAAAAAAAGACTCTGTGTACCTATTACTCGAGGGAGCTAATGAAGCACATGATTTAGAAACAACCACAGAACAGAAAATTAAAAGAGCCAAAGAGATGCAGCAGCTTCCATCCCTAAACAATTTTCTTCTCTACAGAAAATGTCTGAAAAGGCTGTATCGTTATCTAGAAGATCGTTACAGCGTGACTAAAGTGGACACAAACGTGTGCAATTATCCAGGATGTTTACATGAGGGAACGATCCTTGAAGCTATAGAAAACAAATTAGGGCAAAAATCAAGCCCTATTATTTTATAGAGTAGGTAATAAAAATACAGAATTCATTAACAGTATACAGCAGAGGAGCTAAGAAATAGAAACAAATTAAGAGGGTTTTGGAGAATACATGGGTAAAATCAGTCCATATCTAACTAGTATTTAACAAATAGGATTCAGGATCCATCCTGAAACTTTAGAGGTTCTCATCGTGAACAACTACCGACTAATCCTCCCAAATCTTCCTGATGCTCCTGTAGGCAATAGGAAATTAGGATTCACCTTTGTTCTGAGGAACTATAATAAAAGTTCTTATATTCTTAGGTCTAAATATCTGAGCTCCATCTGGTTCAGCCGCACTTATCTAGACCGTGCTTCAGTTTTTTTTAAATAATAAAAGTACTTTACTAGGGAAATAAAAATAGCAAATGCTGATCATTGGTTGTGGCTTGTGAAAGAACACAGTGCTTATAATATAGATACAGATATTGAGTCCTGATGAGTTGTAGTTTATGACTGCTCACAAAACTAAATTAATCTTCTACTCACATGGCATAGTAAAGCAAATCAATGTACAAAATGACATACCTTGCAATCAAGCAATGTAAATAAATCAGATCAACCTAAAATCAATATGCAAGTAAACATGAAACATAAAGTAATAACCAAAAGTCTGAATATGAGTGGTGATGCAAATTATGTCACTTTTTCTTTTTTTTAATCAAATTTACCTAATGATTAGAAAAATCTCCCTATATGGTTCTAAAGTACATATTTCCTGGCTATGTCCCCTAGAGATTAGAATTCAGGGATTTGGGGTAGGATCTGAGAACATTAATAAGCTATTAATATAAACATTTGAAAAATGAGTACTTATAACACTGTTAATATTTCTTAGCCAAGGTTGTCATTGACCATTTAAAATAAAATAAGATTAATATAAGGAGACTCGTGTGTAATCTGAAATACTTGTAAATACCTTTAAGATTATATTGGTTTTACTTGAACAACGTAGTGACAGTTTGAAGAAGTCAAATATCGGGATTTATACTTTGGGAACACAATGTAAAATCTAGTCGGGAAGACTCTTTTCGGACAATAACAACTCACTGAGCTCCAATAGATCGACATGTCTGTTAGAGGAAGTGTCACAAAATTAGCAAGTGTTAAGTTTCAAACACGCGCGCGCGCGCACACATACACACACACACAAATATATTAATGTCTACTTTTCTTGTCTGCGTGGTAAGATGTTCACGAAGTTTCTTAGAATTGCACAACATGGCTCGCTCTTCCGTTTCCACCTATGGAAAGTTTAGAGATCTCTATTCAGGACCAATGCTCACAGAAGCTGCTCTGCCTGATATTAAGTGCCCTCGAGAGCTCACTATTAAGTCTCAGCTACTATACATTTCCCAATCACAAATTTAAATGTCTTGTTTTTCAACTGGAAAGCAGCAACAATAGCAGTATCTGCCTGTATATGTTGGCATGCTTTCTCTTGCGACTAAAAATGCTTCATCTGTCCAAAGAGCTAGGGCTGACTTGTGGTTCATTTGGATGCAGACATTCAAATGACGTCATCCAGGTCAGATTTTTAATCAAAACATTTAGACATTAAAATCAAAACCTAGCTAAAGAGATAAAATAGTTCAGATACACCTTAAGATGACGCTTTATCTATACTGATCCCTTCCCCTTATAGGCCTCTTTCCACCTTCCAGATCATCACTAAATTGTCTGGTGTTCATGCTTGTTTACTTGATCCATAAATGAAAAAAAATAAATACACAACTTTATGCATGCCTCAAGTGTTTTATAAAGATCTTTGCATATATATTCTTTTGCATTTGTTTTGTTCAAGCTATTGGTGAGATTTATCCATATAAATATGTGTAGCCCTAGTTGATTTACTTTCTAATGTATAACATTAGAATGTATAACATTCTAACATCTGTATAACATTCTAATTCTACTGACTGACATTTATGTTGCTTCCAATTTCTTTTTACTACTAAAACACAAGTGAAACATTCTTATACCTATCTCCTTTGGTAAATATTCAATAGTTTTTATTCGGGGCTTATCTTTTTCTTACTAATTGACAGGAATTCTTTATAATATCCACTGCAATCTTTAGTTTAATAACAGAAATTGTCTTGACAATATCTTCCTAGAATTTATAGCTTGTCAAAAAAACCAAAGATTTATATTTTACTGTCACTGAATACTGCAATATTTTTTTTTATAGTTTGTGATTTGGGAGTATATTTAAAAAGAAAATCTATCATAACCCAAGATCATAAGAGGATTTTCCTTTTAACTTTTTCATATATTGTAGTTTAATCCATCTGGAATTGATTTGTGTATATAATAAGTAATTAAAAAATATTTCCATATGGATATAAGTACTTGCTTACTCTAGAAAGAATCCTGTAGCAGGGAAAGGAGATGAACCAATTCCCTTAGCTCTGGGTTACATGTTTACTCCTAAAGTATAGATAGATCTTCACCAAGAACAAATGAACTGAGAACGGAGAAAATTTGAATCCTACACCTCCATATTGGAAGTACTTTGATTAAACTCTTAGAAGAGAACAGCAAAGAATTTGGGTTGGGGTTTTTTTGTTGTTGTTGTTTATTTTATTTTATTTTTTGGTTGTTTTGGGAGACTTTTTTTGGTGGTAGTAGTGCAGTTCTACACTAGCAGACTTAATTCGCGAAAACGAAAATTGATAATAGAAGGAATAAAGAGTATACAGATTACTGGGAGTTTCCTCATGCCCTTTGTATTGTAAGTGTAAGTTTAGAAGAGACCAATAGCAGTTAATCCCCGTATTAAATTTCAGTTAGAAAAACCACCACATTTTCGAACGTTGGATGCCTACCACCTACTTATCCCTAAGTGAAGCCTCAAAATTGACCACCTCAGTTCCTCACAGAGCACCAGTCAACCTCTTGGTTCAGAGGGAGGCTTATTATATAAGCAAACTCACACAACAGAAGAGGAAACAGACTAACTGTCCAGAATTAATCCAATTGTCATAAAATAGCAATAGAAAACAGCCGTATAGAAAAAACAGCAATAGAAAAGTGAATGATCAAGACTGAACAGCAAAACAACAGCAAACAAAAACTCCTGAGCCCTGGAGAAGCAAACATACATAACTCTGGGAATAGACTCCCCCCGCCCCCCCCCCAAAAAAAGAGAGAGACACACACACACACACAGAGAGACAGAGAAACAAACTAAAATAACTAATGTTCCTCGGGAACATAAAGATGTTACTCCAAAATGGAAGCCATCAGGGAATAAGGAAAACCTGTTGTAAACGGAGAGGCAGAGGATCAACCAAAGAGGTCCAACATCCAATTAAGAGATATTCCAGAGAGAGCACACGCGCACGAAAGAACTAGAAAAAAAAAAAAAAAAAATCACAAAACCTAAGTAGAAGAGTAATTCCTAGCAGTAAGCACACAGATCTTCTCACTGAAAGGGCCCAAAGAATGTAAAAGAAACCAGTTCTATACGCAATCCTATACAGTTTCAAAAAACAAAACTTTCAAACATATCGATGACAAAAAAGCATATACATATGTATAAAACAAATCAAATCTGAAATAAGCAACACTTGCTCTGAAAGCTCTGAGAGAAAATAATGCTAAACTATAATTCTATTAATACAAACTGTCAAGTATAAGATCACAATAAAAATTTCAATATATAAAAATGTATAGCTTACTTTTCATTTCCTTTTGAGGGAAAGAAAAGGACATGGTATATAAGAACATGGTTAAAAAAAAAAAAAAAAAAAAAAAAATCTCCAAAAGATGCCTACGCAGCTGGTCTAGAAAGATACTGGTCCAAATTAGAACAGGAAGTCAGTAAGCTAGGAGCAAAAATATCCTCAAGAGAAGGTACGATGAATTTCACTCAACAGTTACCCAATATGGAAATCTGTACTTCAACCAAAAAAAGAAAAGAAAAAAAAGAGACGTTAACTTTGCCCAATGTTAACCAAACTAAACTATACAGCATAGTTTTCAATTGATGGAATATGAGAAAAGGAAATTCATTGGAACTTGATCTTTGAAATAGTCTCCATAAAGTCTTAGGAATTATGATATTATACAAACAAAAGAAAGCAGAAAAGACTATCTAATCATGGCATACCAACTTACTTTCAGGGAGGAGTGTTTCCATAATCATAAGGTAAATAATAAATGGCTTTCAACTTTATAGTATAAAAAAGAACAGAAAAGAATCGAAAAGGTATTAATTTGATAGTGTACAGATAAAGCTATGGCTGATATTAACTGATGAAAGGTGGTAGAAAGAATGGGAGTACTTAGTATCCTCATTTATACAATAGGAAAGAAATGGCCTAAGCTTTCTGGGACAAGAAGTCCAAGTTTATGAGTATTAAGTATGCCTGGCAAACCAATAGACTGAAGACAATCTAAAAATTTATATTTGGAAAAGAGATGGATGGGGTTACTATTGGTAAGCTAAATCTTCATCTTCCTTAAAAGAAAATGTAAGATCAAATGTTGATTATTCATAGCTATGGAAGCAATCATCAGAGCTGCAAGTATTTAAAAAATAGTTGTTTCAGCTCTGGGAGCTACAGACTGCTGCTTTATTACATAAGTTCTTTTTGATTATTTGTATTTTTCTACTGTACCTGAATTCGTGTTTTTTTTTTTTTTACTCTAATTTTTTTTTTAAATGCCATAACAAAATAACTGACGGAGAACACAGATAAATAGGCTACTTAGCCTAAATCCATATATAACTACTAACACATGTAATGTAGCTCTGCCTCATTGATTCAAAAAGAATAACGTTGTTGGGTCTGTGAAGTAGATTAATGGGCTTTCCTTGGTTGGCAGAGGGTTTCAGTGAGAAAAATACCTCAGAGGTGGGTAAGGAGAGTGCTGTGTTGGTTAAAAGATACTCAAACACTCATTTCATTCTCTTAACTTTCTGAATAGTGCTTTGAATGAAGTATTAATAAAATATTTTGGCCCCTAGCAACATAAAAATAAAGGCAATATCATATTCAAAATAACTTTTGTTCATTAAGGAATTAGCATCTTTTTAAAAGCCAAACAGAATGTTGCGGAAATAACCAATCCCAATAAGTCATTTTGTTCTCGGAGACTAGTATCTCTCTACAATGCTAAGTTTGATTTTAAAGTATTTTATAAGCATCATTTTCATTTACTTTTTTTTTTTTTTTTTTTTTAAAGATTTGATAGAGAAAGAGAGAGGGAAGGTATACATGCGCAGGTGGGAGGGGCAGAGGGAGAGAGAATCTTTCAAGCAGACTCTGCTCTGAGCCACTGAGCTTGACATGGGGCTTAATGTCAGAACCCTGAGGTCAAGACCTAAGCCAAAACCAAGAGCCCAATGCTTAACTGAGCACACCACTCAGGCACTCTTATCTTTAAAATTTTGAGAGTGTCTTAGTATAGTGTTAATACAAATACCTAAATACAAATAGCCTATTTTCTAATTTTCTTTGATATTCTAAAAAGAAAAATTCTTTTTTTTTTTTTAAAGATGTATTTATTTATTTGACAGAGAGAGAGATCACAAGTAGGCAGAGAGGCAGGCAGAGAGAGAGGGGGAAGCAGGCTCCCCGCTGAGCAGAGAGCCCGATGCGATGCGGGGCTCGATCCCAGGACCCTGAGATCATGACCCGAGCCGAAGGCAGAGGTTTTAACCCACTGAGCCACCCAGGCGCCCCTAAAAAGAAAAATTCTAATACACTGGGTTTTAATGAAAAATCACTCTCACAGGGGCGTCTAGGTGGCTCAGTCCAAGAAGCATCCCACTCTTCATTTCAGCTCAGGTCAGGATTTCAGGGTCCTGAGATCGGAGCCCCATGCTGGGCTTCATGCTCAGCAAGGCATCTGCTTGAGAATGTGCTCTCCTTCTCCCACTGCCCTCCTCCATACCCCACGCTATCTCTAAAATAAATAAATCTTAAAAAAAAAAAAATTCACTCTTACATGAATACTAGTAAAAAAAAAAAATTTAACTGTACATGTTTATTTCTCTATACAATATTCCCTACATTCTTGTGTTCCTTAAATAATGCATTATCCTTTTAATAAGCTCTCAAATACTCCATATTCTACTTCCAAAGTCACTGTCCTTTTAAATCAACTCATTTCCTGAAAAGCAACATTTATGATTCCTGTGTTATTTGTCAAATTTTTAAAACATTCACTTCATAAAGAATAAGGTAGGAATTGTGAAATTTTGGTGTATATATCCAATGATATAACGAACACCTTGAACTCCAGTTCAGATCCAAGACATATGTTTCTGATACTCTTGTGATGCTCGGGATATTTACGCAGAGTTTCTCTATTCTGCTACATTTTTCAGGTTATATGAAACACATTGATCTGGTAGACATACTGACTTTAAGAATCAACCTAATTGTTCAAGATTAATTTTAGGGCATACAAACTTAGTTTTTAATGTTTGGTGTTTGAAAATTTTGAAGCAAATAAATTGATGTAGTTGGGTAGAACTAAAATCATGTAATGCAATGAAAAATGGGCAAATGATACATTTTTAATTTAGTTTCATATTTGTGTTAAAAAAAAAAGGTTGGACATTAGTGGAATCATCCTACCAAGAGAAACTCATGAAAGACATGTGGTAGCCATGATTAAAAACTGAAAAAAGCCATGTAACACAAAGGATATTGTAAAAACTATGAGGTACAACCAATTTTACGAACTCTGTTTAAAGAATGTATGTTAGCATCACTAGACCAAGCCTTACACAGGCAAATATAATTCCCATGAAGTGCTATTTCCCCAATATTAAGATCAAACAAGATCATTTATAGGCACTGCACTTTGGATTCTTGGAAAATTTGTGATAGAAACAGCTTATTTATTCACCAACTTCCCTCTTCCTCCTGTGCGCCCAGCTGTGCTGCATTTCTTTCCAGACAATTCCAGCCATGGGGCTAAAATCTGGCTGGAGGAATGCAGGATGGAGTAAGTCCTCCACTTGGCCACTTTGCTCCTATAAATCCTCCGGGGAGACCCTCAGCTTTCTCGCAATCTTCTAATTGGATCAGGAGGACAAGTTGTTATGTGCCTGGGTCGGCAGAGGACTGAACAGACTAGAGCTCCTCCTCCTTGCCCTGCGCTGGATTGGGACATAGAGAAGAAATAAGGTTCTATTATATAAAGCCACTGAAATTTTGGATTTTACAGCCAGTAGCCTATCTTTAGTCTACTAAATATACCAAGTTACCAATAACATAGTATAGTAAACATTCCCAGATTAAGAATCAAGAGGCCTAGATCCCAGCCTGGACCTGCCATCTGCCACACAACCAGTTAGCACCAGTAATGTCACCTCAGATGAACTTCACATAGGCAACATCACCCCTGCTGAATCCTGTTACTGAAACAGCCACATGATAGTTACACTCTGAATACTCATTAAGTTGCTTACAAGATGAGACAGATATTCTGCTAATTCCTCAGGTAAAAACAAATAGGCTCAGATTTTTTCAAATGACATAGCTACGAAGTCGCTGAAGCAACATTAGATGCCCAGGCTCTAGGACTCCCGCTGCCTGCTAACGACTCCTGGGGGAACTTCACGTAGGCTCTTGACTTCTCCACACTCTAGCTTCCTCCTCAGAAAAAGAAGAGGACTAGGCCAGATAAAATTCTGAAGGCACTGACTCCAAGATTTCTTTATGAGAAATAAGTAATAGTTGTCAGGAAAGCATGGCATATTGGTTGACATACTCACCGGCGTTAAACTATTTTAGCTGTGTTCTATCGCCTACTAACTGTGGGGAGAAAGACAGTGGTCTGACTAATCATCGCTACCTACACACCCACCTTGTCTTCCATAACTTATAGCAATTCATAATGTGACTCATTTATTTCACAGTTTATTTGAAAAGTAAACGCCAACCAGAGAGAAGATTAGACATTAGGGGGCCTGAGGAAGACCAACTTACATAGGATATGAACTTTATACCCAAAGAAATTTTACATATTACTTGGGCCAATACTCAAATAGCAAGTCTTTACTATGAGGATTGTTTTATAAACAGGGATAGTGATCTCTATACAAAGTCCTTTGTGAGGAAGTTGAAATGATCCTTGAAGAACCAGCAGAATTTGTATTATGTTAAACAGATGGGCAAGATGGCAGGTGACAATCCAGTTGAGGAAACGGAAGGAGCTAAGCTGTCGTGAGGGTGAAAAGCAGGAGACTATCCATTAGTATAGGGTATAGTATAGAATATTTCACTCTATGTGGCCTCCCCTTCTACCCCGACCTTACAAATTCATTTCTGAGGTATTTCTGGTCTCTACTCCTTCCATGTCTACCACTTTATCACCTGTATGTTTATGACTTCCACATCTAGGTTTCATTTAACAAACACATATGGCACTTAACTACATCAGACTCTTGTCTAAGCATTAACAAATATTAGGTCATTTAATTCCTTATACAACCTTATAAGGTAGGTGTACTATTTCAATTCCCATATCCTAGGTGAGAAACAGGCCCAGAGAGGCTGCATAGCTCGCCCAGCTAACACTGATTAGAGCTGGGAAATAACCACTCTACTTGGACACAGTTCCTAAATCTCAAACGACTATGTTCAGATACCAAGCGTATGGCATAAATTTGGGAAGTCATCTAAGTAGATGGGGTTGTTGAAGACCTGGAGAGGGTTCAAGGTCTGATTGTCAATGTGCACAGAATACTGGAAAAATAACGAGATACAACTCTGGAAATTTCCACTTTTAGAAATGAAAGGAGGCAGAGTCGAGGATAGAATGGGAGGTAAAAGCAAGGCAAATGAGGGCTTGCACACCATACAATTTGAGGTAGAAGGTAAAACAAGAATGTGGTCCATAGTGGCCTGAGTTCTAAGAAAACGCCATAGTACTTGACATTCTTGTGACCTGAGAGCATGATCAAGATCAGCAGGTAGGCAACAATAAAATGGAGACAGCGACTGTAAATTAGTAAGGGAAAAGATGGTGTTGCAGACAATGCATTAAGAGCTCCAGTTCTGCTGAGAGATTTGAGGATGCCTTCCCCCCACTACCCACCATTTTAACCTTTTTTCTCTGCTAATAAAACAGAAGAGTTTGGCTGAATAGTTTCTCCTCAGATTTATGATCTTATCAGAATACTGATGCAGAGGGACAGAGGAGGTAATTGGAAGGTTGGGGTGTTTGTTTAAACCAAATATTCATTGGTAAGCATGCTGAGGTGTAACCCAGCTCTGCCGGCTTCAACAGCTATCAGGAGACCCAACTGACTCTAAGTGAGACACACAAAACTACTAAGAGCGAAGTTAAAAAAAAAAAGAAAAAAAATCTAGTGGAACTTTGTTTTATTTCTAATTGCACCTTTTAAGTGGACATTCTTAGGACTCCTTGAGAGGCTCTGAGGACTAAAATTACTACCAGCAAATCCTTCTTTTCCTATGTGAGCCCTTAATTTTGGCCTTTTTATTCCCTTAAGATCCTGGGTTCAGACACAGCCATTGAGTGCTTGGGGTGACCAAATGTGAACTTCTGCTATTTGCCATCATTTATGTAATTTCAGTGTCAACTTGTTCACTTCTAAAATGTCAATAACACTTCTTCAAGCTGAAGCAAACAAAGAACTTTGGGATGTCAGGGCATTCTAAGATCACAGAAGGAAAACAAAAATACTTACTGGTATGTGTTCCAAAGGACGCTAGAGGAGAGACCATAAGCACGGAGATGTTAGGAGCCGTAAGAAAGATGCAATAATCAGTACAAATCAACTCTCTATTCCAAACTCAAAGGCATTCAGGCTCTATCAAGGCCAGCAGTAAGAACTAATGGATGTCGCAGAGCCCTGTATTTTGTAATCACAAAAGCTACTTAATGTAACCTCCAGCTCTCATGCCTATCGATGAGGTATAGTGGACATTTATCTCATTCAAACCTTCTGAACATGTCCTTTTGTTTTGCAACTTCCTACCCATGAGTTCTTATTTCCCCAGGATAAGACTTTTGCCAGCCTCCCTTCCAGCCAGGACACAGGAATACAGATTCTGTACGTAGGCCACTCAGAAACGTGCTCCTGAGGCTTCTTTTAGGGAGAGTGATGTGAAGAGGGCAGAACTGTGTAAAGGGGCAAAGGGCAGAAGGATGTTCAGTTCTCAGAGGCAGCAGCAGTAGAGATCAAAGCGGAGACACTCCTGCTCAGAGGCCCGGGTGTAAGCCACCTGTGCCTGGAGGCAGTGGCGATCGAGTTTCCTATGGAGCAGACCAATGTGTAATAGGGATGTAGTTCCTGGCTAGCCACCTGGGCTTAACTCCTTTTCCTCTTGAAAAAAGGAGGATGCCTCTCAGTGTCCTTTATAAAATCCCTTTCACCTTAAATGGGAGAGGTTTTAGTTTTTGCAACTAAACAGAAGTTTAGTTCTAGTTTAAACAGAAAATTCAAATAGCTGATTTTTGAAAGACAGAAGTGTAATTACAATAAAGATTATATTCTGGTCCTGTCCACTGTGCCAGTTTTGCCCCTATTTTTCCGCCTTCTCAAACCACTTCTTCATATGCACATGGCTTCTTAGCTCTGCTGTCTTCATTCATTTGTGTATTCATTCAACTGTGATGTAGTGAACATCTATAATGCTTATTGAGTGTCTAGAATCCAATGAATAATGATGACTGAAACTCCGTCCTTGACTTCATAAATCTCTCAGGACTAATGGTAGAAGTAAACTAGAAAACAAGTATGTATAATACAATGATCTCATACAATTAATATTACGATAAAAGTGAGCACTAGGGGAACACAAGGGTGAGTGCTCCATTTACCAGAAGCCTAGAGGTGGGAACGTCAGGACAGACCAGAGAAGGGAGACTCCAAGTCAAAAAACAAAGGATGGGTAGAGGCAGATAAATGTGAAGGTGGAGGACTGACAGCGGTAAAAGAATAGTGTAAACAGTCTTAATTCCAAGAATAATCACTGTACACCCAAAGAACTGCAAAGCATGCAGTCTAATTTGGGCTGTAATAAAACTTGGATGTGAAAGAAGTGAAGCTAACAGGGAAGCAAAGAACAATGTTCCATATAAAGGAATTGGTCAAAAAATAAATAGAAATAAAGGAATTGGGTCAGCAATGGGAACTCACTGGGGAACTGAGGTCTTTAAGGCCAAGATACGCCCTCAAATGAACGAGGATGAAGAGGATGATGGTGCTATGAGGATTTTTAAAAGGGGTATTTTTTCCTGATTAACAGCAATTTTTTCTACCATGTGCAAAACAAGTAGGGGCCGATCAGTGCCTCATAGGAGGGTACTAATGTAAGTAAGCCTCTTGGTCGATATTAATCAGCCAGAGGTCATATGTGCACAGAAGGTGCCGAGCAGCAATAGAGCTCTCTCCTCACTTCGGATAATATTGACCAGGTTTCTTTCCTGAAGTTACCCCTTCGGTAGTTTGGCCCCTCCAAGGTATAAGCCTTGGTGCCTTAGAAACGAACAGTCATATTTACAGGAGTCTTTATCTCATTACTACCAATGAAAAAAATCCCTGCTCTTCTGACCCAAAATACAGAGCAAAACCTTTTCATATATCCCTGCCTCTTCCAAAACTCACCCTCCTCTGCCTAAAACGAAGTTTCTTCCTAGGCCCAAGTCAAGCAATAGGATATTTTTCACTTACTTTATCTTCTTCTACAAAGAAATCAAGTCTTTTCACTCTGCTAAAGCATATCACCCCAGAACTGTGTTCCCAAGGCTGGCTACATTCCTTATTCTTGGCAGCTTATTTCTTTATTATTTTCCCCTTTCATAGATCCTTTATGAAATAGTAAGATCTGAAGCAATCTTGAGCCAAAGCTTTACGGAACTTGGAACCATTTCCTACAGTCACTCATCATACATGCAATGACCACGTACACCACGTCAGCACCGTGCTAGGTGCCGATAGAGCAACAATGAACAAGACGGCCATGGTCCCTGGCCCCAGAGCTTAGAAAGGTAGTTTCCTAGTCTGAAGTTCTCTGAAGGTCAAGGACTTAGGATGGTTTGGCTTTACAATGGTGGGAAAGTGACAGGGATTCAGGAGAAGCCATACTTTAATTTTTATCTTTTCCCAGGCTAGTGATACGCAGCACAGTACTCTCTGGTGATGCTGAGCAGGGGCAGAGAGCTGCAGCCACGAGATCAGAAGAGTAAACAGCCGATACACCTGCAACCATTCTGTACCCATACAATCATTCTGTTTTTCACCTTCATTGCAATATTCAGTAGAGTACATGAGATTTTCAATACTTTATTATAAAACAGGCTTTGTGTTAGATGATTTTGCCCACTAAGAAGTGTTCTGAGCAGGTTTTAGGCAAAGTTACGATGTTTGGTAGGTGAAGTGTATTAAATGCACTTATGACTTAGGGTATTTTCAACTTAAAATGGGTTTATCAGGACATAACGCCAACATGAGTGGAGGAAGATCTGTAATTACTTCCTTACCAGTACTTAGCTGAATGCTGTGCTCAATTAAAAGCATGCCAAATATCTACATATTTGGCAATAGCTGCTCTGAACCATTCAGGGGAAGGTGTGTCATATTCTTAATAAACTCAAAATCTGTTTTTTTTATGCAGTGGAGACAAGTATTCAAGTCCTATCCATAGCCTAAACAGGTGATACTTTTACTATTTATCCTTTTATTATTTATAATATTTATTTATCATAAATATATATTATTAAACATATATTTATAATATATTATTTATAATAATTTACTATTATTTCTCAGCAAGTTAGCTGAGAAAGTGTTTTATTGAATTATTTAAAACTAATCCTAACCTATCCTCTTATCAAATTTAATACTCAGATTTTTATTACAGTGATTCTCTGGTTTGGCATGGAGTTGTAACTTTGAGATCAGTAACAAGTGTGCTACAGGATGAATGACAACTGTAGCTATTCTTTGGACCATAAGCCTTGGCTCTTCCTATGGACCCATGATGCTCAAAGTATGGTTCCTAGAACAGCAGCATCAACAGCACTTGGGAACTTGTAAGAAATGAGAATTCTCTGGCCTCACTCAAGACTTACTGAGACAGAATTCTGGAAATCTGTGCTCTCCCAAGCCTTCAGGAGACTGATGCACTCTCGACTTTGAGAACCAAGCTGCAGAAACCTTACACCTAGTGGCTTTCAAATTTTCAACTTTAAAGAGTTAAGACCCTCACAAAAGAACACAAAAAAGTCATGTAAGTGAACAATTTCACTAGAATTAAACAAGTTGACAATAAACCAATGTTCCTCTATGGCTTAATAAACTAGCCAAGATTTGACAATCATGCTAGTTGTTGGCACAGGTTCAGGGAAATAGATCTTAGAAGTATAAATTTGTTCACATTCTAGAACACATGTTGCTAATGATCAAAAGCCTTTAGATATCTCTAACATCACCCCCAAATTCCAATTCTAGGAATTTAACGTGAAGAAATAAGATTGAGAGCTTCAGCTCTGAAGTTAAGCAGACCTGGGCACAAAACTTTCACATACTAGCTTATGCCTTTGGATAAGTTCTTTAAAGTCTCAAGGGGTCAGTCTCTATTGTCTGTGAAATGGGGTTAATCACACAACCCCTTTATAAACTTGTTGTGATAAATGGCATAATTCAGGTAATTTGGGTTGCCACATAAAATGCAGAACATCCAGTTACATTTGATTTTCAGATAAACAATGAAAAATGGTGAGTACACATAACCCTCAAATATCGTGTGAGACGTATGTATACTAAAAAAACTGTTATTACCTGAAATTTAAAGGTAACTGGCCGTCTTGAACTTTTACTCCCTAAATATGGCAATTCTAGAGTAAGCTAGGTATTCAGTAAATACTAGGTATTTGTTTATTGTACTTCTACTTAAAAGATTTATAAAGCAAACTGGTGACAAGTAAGTTTGCTGGTTTAAATTGCGATTAGCAGTTGTGTGAAACTCAAAAGTTTGTACTTATGAAAACTTCATGATATGCAGATGAATGTGCTAAAATACAATCTTAAGATGGCTCATATCTAGAAATACCCCTGAGTAATCAAAGACATTCAGTATCTTGGGTTTGAATAAACCCAAATTAACTAGAAAACCTGATTTGTTAAAACATTTTAGCATCTCAGTTCTGCTGCACTATAAGAAAATATTTGCTTATACATGTATCAAAAAACTCCTCTGATAATAGGACAAAATAGAGTGAAAGTAGGTCTGCTGACTTTGTAAGAAACAGAAAAAACCCATGTGCTATCAATTTGTTACTAATAAAATGTAAACATCCTGAAACTTTAAATTGCATTTGATTCAGCAACCAAAAATAAATTCATCTCTTTAAAACTGTAAAGTTATCTCTTTATGCCAATAAAATTTAGTGACTTATAATTATGCCCCAAAATGTATGTGACAGTTTAAAACAAAGTATGAAGTGGAACAGTGATGGTTATAATTTGCCTCTCCACCCCCCCCCCCTTAAAATCCAGAGTTGGATGCAAATGAAGCAAGAGGACAACATTGTGACAGACCCTGTCTTCACTATTAAAGTGACTGGATCGTGACTGGACACAAATGATCAAGTCATTCTGGCTGTCTTACTTACTGATAGATGGAGATACTTCCCAGATCAATTCTGCCTGCCAGTATGAAAGGCGATGACCTACAGGCAGCTGGAAATGACTGAGCTGTGGTCGAAAACACTGGCTATAAAGATCTGGCTGCAGTTGGGATTGTCCAGAAAAGTGAAATCATTTCCGGCAGGAAGGAGTCAGGGTGAGGGGGTGGGGAGGGGGGTTGCTGTCTGAGAAAGATCTACGGAAGAAATACTATTGGATTTTGGTCTTGAAAAGGACAAGGATTAGGTAAAGAGAAGAAAAGAGGCATCCCGGACAGATGGGAGACACTGAGATCATGTCCACTGCGGATCAATGAGTAAAGTGGAACAGAGCATTCTTGAGAATAAAATAAGGTGAAATAATTTTGGGTCTGCCTAGAGGTCCTAAGGAGTATGGATCTTAGTCTACCACAGAGGAAAATCTTGGGGGTTTGTAAACACCAGGGTGATAGAGACAGATCAGATTTTCAAAAGGCTAATCCTACAGGAATATAGAAAGTGTGCTGGTAGAAGGAAGGAATGGAGGCAGAGAGATTGGTTAGAATCTCTCCTAAGAGTCCTGGCATTAAGATGTGAGAGATCAGCTTTACGGAAGTTTCAAGAACAGAAAGCAGCCATGATGGAAATTAAGCCATGGGTAGCAAGAACTGCTAAAACTCAGTCTATACTGGGAGTGGTATAAGGGATGGAGGGGAATCTGGCTTAAACTGGGAAGAGGGCAGGGGCCAATCTGATTAAAGATCAGTGATGTCTTGGTAGGGTGTCCTACTGGAAGTGTCCACTGGCAGCTCAAAATGCAGAATTACATCTTTTTAAAAAAAGTTTAGTGACAAATAAAAATCTAGGAGACCAATGGTGGGAGGGAAAACAGAGTGAGAATATATCGGAGAAAGGGGTGGAAAGAGTAAGAGTGCAACTGGTTAACATTTCATACCAAAATAATCCTGTTGCAAGAGTAGGTGAAGACGGAGCACTTACAAAATAGGACCAGGAACTGTGAGACCCAAAAGGAGCAGTACTAGAGAGACAAAGCTAGCTTAGAATTCAATCACAAGGGCACCTGGGTGGCTTAGTCAGTTAAGCATCTGCCTTCGGCTCAGGTCATGATCCCAGGGTCCTGAGATCAAGCCCCATGATGGGCTCCCTGCCCAGTGGGGAGTTTGCTTCTCCCTCTGTCTCTCTTGCTATCTCATGTTCTCTTGTGAATAAATAAAATCTTTAAAAAAATTTTTTTTAAAAATTCAAACGCAAAAACCAAAGTTGGAAAGACAATCAAGAGATGGAATAAATGTGGAGCCTGGGTGGCACACTGTGTAATGTATCAAATTGTCTAGTCAGTTATATATCTGAAACTAATATTGTATGTCAATAAATACCTTATTTAAAAAAATAATAAAATAAAAGTAGCCAGTGTCGATGGAGCAGGCACAGTAAAAAGTAAAAAAAAAAAAAAAAAAGACGTCCTAGGCAGGTCAAATGGCGAGTATAAATTCTGAAGCGGGAAAGAATTTCAGAGGAAAAGAGCAGAGTTTGAACTCCCACTTGGGTTCGAATGCTGATATTCTTCCATTAAATGGAAATAATAATGCAGTTATCACTGAGAGTTTCCAGTCAGGTCATCTGGGTCAAATATCCAGAGCTCCAATCAGTAAGGGGTCAGAGAACATTTCCTAAATACAATGATAAAGATCGGTTCATTTCTAGAAACTTCTTGAAGACTGTGTGTGGTTAGAAGGAACACTTTAATTAGCTATTTGGATTGGGAGTGAGCATAACGAAGACTCCATAAATTGCTACCCCATCCTTGCCAAAGGCCATTCAACATAAAATTGATACTCCCTTGACTGAGAAAAAATTATAGAGTTTTTTGGGTTTGGGGGTTTTTTTGTTGTTTTTTTCTTTTTCAAAGTGGTCTGTGCTGCTATGGTCACCTTAAGGGGTATCATTTTATGCCTATTTTTTATGCCTATTCCTATTCCTTATAGGCATATAAGGACTCACTGTCCCATCTTATTAAACACTAAACAAATACGTGAAGAATATAGTGAGGGGGAGCAAATTAGCCTGCCTGAAACACCCACAGGTCTCAGCCCGGCCCTGACCAGTCTCGTTGTAAAAATTAGACATAGATGACTCACTGAGCACGGAGCTGGCACGCTGTCCAGTAAGTGGTATCTTTCCAAATTGTTATCCAACTAACGTGGCTTCACAAGAGGTCTTTATAAAGCACTACGGAGAGATAAAAATATAGGTTTAGGAGAGAACATGGAAGGTGTTATGCCAGACCAAGGGGTGAAGACAAGGGGAGACACTGAAATGAGATTTCTGTAATCCATGGCTTAGTGTTGACAAGCCCCGTTTTAATCTCAGCCTACTATTTACAAGCTGTATGAGCTTGAGCAAGACACAAACTTTCCTGAGCCTGTCTGCTCCCTAGCCTCTAAAATTAAAAGGACACTTAATTTTAGAAAAAAATTCTTCATTTTTTAATTTTAGAAAAAAATTTTCATTTTTTTATTCTGATGTGTCATTGACAACATCATCAATAAACACTTATCATTAAGCCAACAAAATTGTAGCTGTAAGGGCATTTAGAAGCATGTTGTGGTAACCACTGATAGACAGCAATCGGTGGTAGAAACCAAACTGAAGGGGGTTAGAAAAGGGATGAATAATAGAGCCCGACGCCAGTTCTTAGACATTTAGAAGATGGCCAGGAAGAGTGGCCACAGAGCAAAGGAGGGCCCAGCGACTGACCTACCTGCCTCTCCTCCTCCCACCTCCACCTCCCCATTTACCTTCCTTCCCCCTAATTCTCAATACGGTAAGAACTATTGCTGGTAACAAAGAAGCCACCAGCACAGTTAATAAAATGATAAGTACCAATCCCACTAAAAATTAGGGTTTCTGCTGGGATTCCTTCTTCTTCCCTTTTTATACAGCATAGTAGTACATTTACACAAACCGTTAAATATAGAATGTCCCTAAATTTGGGATAGTCGTTGTCTTAGAGTTATGTATTGCTTGTTAATTGATTCTTTCTATCAGGAAGCGGTCAAACTCATTTCTCAACTAATGAATACGAGGAAAGGAAAGGTCTAATGCTGGCTGGATATAGATCCTTGATAAACAGGACCCAACAGAAAGCCTTTTGAGGTGCTGCAGCAAGTAGGGCCTTGTGTTTCCCCTGAAGCTCTGCTCATAGCGACACATGCCTCTCAAGGTTAGGGGGTAGATGGAGATTGAGTGATACTGTGACACTCAGAAAAGTCTGTTCTATCGCAAAAAATAGCCAATAATCAACGTCTTTTTGCCACCTGATTCCTGTTTTCATTGTTTCTTAATGCATGAATCACATAAAAATATACTTTTACTATGGTCAAGTAAAGAGTGATGTTTGGATTTTAAAACCACTTTGAATATTCTCTTCCCATCCTCGTTATCCTCAGTTCTACAAAATTAACAGGTTATTACTGACACCAATAATTGATAGGAAGCTTTTTTTTGTTTTGTTTTTCTGCCTCTTTTCAACCTATCCATCCCTGATAGCTATGCAGAAACACTCCCTGGGTCAGTGATGTGATTTATAAGGAAAGCCAGCGCTTATGTGAAAAGGAAAATGTTCGAGTTTCATGCATCTATAAACAAGGAATGGGTGACAATCCCCGAAGATTTGGAGTGATTTTCATTTTAATCAAATGGCATAAACTATTAATGTTTACTCTTAAATTTATAATCACAGATTAAATAGTAATATTGCTATCTGGGAAAAGAGACACCATGGTGCCAGTTGCCTTGAAATTGCATTAATAGATAATACAGTGGTTGTTTTGGCCTTTGGTCTGTCGTATTTCACAGTTTTATTTTCATCAGTGTTTGAAGTGATAAACCTCAACCACCATTTCCATAAAGAGACAAAAAAAAAAATCATACCTTTGCTTAATTGCTAAAATATGTATTTTAATTTCATTTTAGATTCCACTTATTTGAGAAACCTAAGTTAGAAAGTCATTTTTCTAAGTCAACATGGCAAAGTATAGATTAATTAACAGTGGTTTCACAAAACCGGAACGCATAAAACCATGTCTTATCTCTCACCTGACTTCAAACACAGCTCCATTTACACCATCTCAGACGGAGAAAACCCTTCTGCTTTTAAAGGACTCCAGATAGACTTTCCTCCCTCATTTTCCTCATCTTCTAAGTGGCTAAAATTGACCTCATAAAACTGAAAGATTAATTATATGTGGTCCTTAGTGCGCTGCCCAGCATACTATAGCTGTTCAAAAAATTAACTATTATTTTCTTATTACCCAAGAAACTTCATGTATATGTATAAATATAAATGTAAAAAATTTAAGACTGCAGACTAGAATGTATTTCCCTACAGAACCATTTATTTCAGGCTGCATTCTTTTTCCTCAAACACTTCTTGAGCGTGCACCATGTACTACACTATCTGTTGGCACTAGTAATAAAGAAAGCTAAGCCCGGGCTTTGGCCTCATGGGACATGCATTATTTTACACCCTAACAGCATGCAATTCCCAGCATGCTTTTGTAGGCTAGTTGCTCTAATATCTCATATAAGAACTCTTTGAAAAGCTACAATATCAGGATGTAAACAGCTCACTGGTATAACGGGAAGAATGCCGGGCGTAAATGGTTTTTGTTTTGTTTGCTTATTTTTGTAAATCAGATTTTTATCTCGCTCATAAAATGAGGAAATGAAATCCTGATTTATCTCCAAATCAACAGGGTATGAGGGATGCACAAATCACAGTTCAATACCCATTACCTGTTCCAAATCTGTTTAATGGATAAACTCACAAAATTTGAAAACTGGAAAAACAAAAGATTCTTAAGCACAGCAAATTGCCTACGTAGGAAAATATCAAAATGTTATCCCTTCTTTCATATAAAAATAAACATAAGAAATGACAAGGTAGCCCAGCAGCCTATTAATAACCACCATGGATTGGTGATAAAGCCTTTTTCCAGTGCTGAGATGGGGGAGGGGTGGGTAATACATGTCACTGAACAATATAAGCACAGTGGAAGATTCAGTAGGCTACTCGAATCAATTTGAGCTTCTGAAATGAAGAATCACTTTGGAAATGCAAATGAAATAAAAAGCAAATATGACAAAACACACACACCACATGCACACACAATTATTCCCTTAAGACTGTCAAACAAGGATATTATGCATTCTACCTAAAGCAATGACTATGTCTCCACCATGAAGGAAATCTTTTAACCTATCTAAACAAGAGAAATTGTTTACCTATTCATATAAATATTTGTTCTGTGTTTGTGCACTATGTAATTCAATAGGAAACAGAAGCTTATTATCCATCCTCTTGCAAGGGGATCTATGCTTCTTCATTTTTTATTCTGATGACTGTGTCATTGACAACATCATCAATAAACACTTATCATTAAGCCAACAAAATTGTAGCTGTAAGGGCAAAAATCATACTATTATACATCAATTGCTCAATTGAAAGAGTTTAAAATTGTTCAGATCCTGTGAATGTTTCTAGAACTCTAGCAGATAAACACTCCCATCCATTTCCCAAAGGATTCGTAACCACTGCCCTGGTGCCCAGGCACTATGCTTGGCATTAAAACAAGTCAAATTCAGTCTAGTGGTAAAGATGGACAGTAAACAATATGAAATCTTAAAGCCTATAATTATGTATGCCAGGGGAATAGCTCATTGACTTTGGAGAATGAAACAATAGTCTTCCAAATGTAAAAACCTCATAATCGTGATAAAAAGCAGGATTCCCTAAGTAAAAAATATTCTGTTGAAGGAGAACAGGAAAGAAAAGAAAATCATTCTGTAAGATCTTGGAGGGAAACCAACAAAGATTAAGTGGCAAGAATAATTATTTTATGAATTTCTTTGGATCTTTGGTTCTGACACGTTCCTTAAAAAATGTACTAACATATTGTTTTTTTGATGCAGCATTGGATAGATCCTATAGCAGAAGTGTTTTGACCTCCTGGATAGATTAACACTTTTTTACAGAAACTCTTGTACTCTTCACATAGGCAAGGAAAGCATGAGTAAACTTTGAAACCAAATGTGTTTCTCCCATTTCACATTTGACAAAAAGCTTCTTTAGAAAAATAATAAACAAGTTATTAGAATCTTTACTGCATTAATCTTGAATGGTGATAGATTAGTTACAAAGTGTCCAGGAATAGCACCTTTTGCATATTTATTTTTAATCAAAGACCATTCCTGGGACACCAATAGCTCACTTTTCCAGAGTACTGGATCTGAGCATTTTCCAAGCAGAGGGAGGAGGAAGTGTGGCTCCAGGATAGAAAGTCTTCTCAGTTAGCTGCTCTTTCTGTACAAGCCCTCATTTTATAGGGACATGTTACTGATTATTAGAAAAGAATATCCAAAAACAACAAATCAGGTTCAGAGAAATCTTGCAAATACTTACAATCATTGACCATGGCTTATCCAGGTGTCCACGAAAGGTAATTGATGTGTATTCACTAACGCTTCCTTTGTCCAATTATTTAATTTGGAAAGGAGGGAAAAGTTTTTTTATTTCCTAAGGTATAATAGCATCAGACTGTGGCCAAAGAATAAGAAACTCAGCTTTCAAGCAGAAGTCAGCTTTTGGTCCTCATCTGGATCTCTTTCAGATTCAGACATGAAATAGAAGAGGATTTTTCAGGGCTAGTCACAGAGATGGACAACTTGAGTAACGTGGGGAAAGGTGTGGAGTGGCGCGGGGTGGGGGAGAGAGGCGTGGTGAAAGAGATGGCTGTAACTATGTAGATAGTTTGAATTTTGTAATAGTGTTTCTTTCTACATAAGGGAGCCAGAAGCACTGAGGAGGTCACTCATTAAAACCAGTTTATAAAATTTCCACATCCCAATCACACTCTGTGGTCAAGAGTCATTTCCCATGATGAAAATAATACCCAAGTCCTTAGGATGCAGTCCAGTGTAGAACTAACCTGTACCTGAGAGATCATCCCCAGACAGCCTTCCTTCCCTTTCCTCCACATCACTTTTTCTCCCTAAATCATCAATCACTCAACCCCTTCATCTCTTCTACCACTTTGGTCATCAGCTGCCAACACTCATCAGATTCTGACTGTAAATTATATTAAGCCCCCACTGCCTCAGTCCTATCGCTCCCACCATGTTTATGTCTGCGACTATAGCACCAACACTAGTCATCTCATTAGCTTCCAGGGCCTTTGTGCCCCTCTTCCTCCACATGCGATATGGTGCTACAGCTTTCCCCTCAACTGTGGTCTCACTACCACTTTGGTGAAGATCAACAGAACTGAAAACAACAAAGAACAACAATTCCTCAAAACCTTTCTGTACCTAGGTCTCACAAACGCACAAAACTCAGATTTTAAAACTAGAGAAATTCTGTAAGAAGTATCTGATGAAAGAGAAACTTTTTTTTTTTTTTTTTAAAGATTTTATTTGACAGAGAGGAGAGAGATCACAAGTAGGCAGAGAGAGAGAGGGGGAAGCAGCTTCCTGCTGAGCAGAGAGCCTGACGCGGGGCTCGATCCCAGGACCCTGAGATCATGACCTGAGCCAAAGGCAGAGGCTTTAACCCACTGAGCCACCCAGGAGCCCCGGAAGAGAAACTCTTAATTGAATAACTGGAAGTTCATCCCAATTCGCAAAATTGATTATCTTTAATTTTCCTTTCCTGTTCGCCTGTAACAGAAGAATGTAGTTACCATGATCTTTCTTAAAAATCCAAAAATTTCCAATTTCCTGGACCTAAAAAAAAAACACCATATTTACTAACTACCTACTTTTCAGAGAACAGGGTGCTTAGCATAGTGGCAAGTAACTAGGTCTAGGCATCCAAAACTCTTAGAAACAAGAGACAAATCCATTTAAAACACCGTAAGTGCAAATATCGTGAAGAGATTAATCCCTTTCATCTACAGATTGTGTCTTCACATAGCAATCAACCTCTTGATTTATTAGAACTCTTCCCTTAGACTTGTTTTAAATGCCACCAGTATACATAATACAGGAAACCCAAGTTGCCTGAAGGAAGTTTCAAAATCCTTTCCTAAATTGTTTTTAAGAGATATAAATAGTGCAGACAGGCGTTAGATATTCAGTAATCCTGATAACATTTAAAATTTTCCATTCCTCCCACAATTGTGCCCTCTGAATAATAATTAGGACCTTTCTTTTGAATGCTATCCTAGTGGTATCTACTATGCCTTTACCTATGTGCCTTATTATTACCATGGGGTCAATGGACCAGTTTTGAACTTTTGTTTTTACCATTTTCTAGACAATACTTCAAATAGCTTTGAATACTTTCTTCCACTAGATTTCATAGATTATATAACTAAATAGTGAAAATCCCACACTAAGCTTCTCCTCAGGTCTCACTCCTTTGGTTGCAAACCACATTATATTATTCTATAAAAATTTTCTTATAATAAACCTACAATTTTTTCTTTAAGCCATTTAGAATGAGTTCATGGAAAATAAGTTATCAAAAAGCATCCATTTCTATTAATCAGCCATCAAATATAACCAATCTGGTATTTCAAATTTGTCTCCAAAAGGTAAAGAGTAAAAAAAGTTATAACTTAAACAATTTTCATCACCTGAAGTCTATGGTTTCTGTGATACACTTAGAAATCATTGATTAATCATGTCAATGCTTTTATGAAATGAGTATTATCTCTATAGTTACAGGATTTAAAATTGAGACTTTTTTTTAAATAAACTTGAGCATAATCTATTTTTTTAAAAAATTTATTTATTTATTTGACAGAAAGAGAGAGAGATCATAAGAAGGCAGAGAGGCAGGCAGAGGGAGAGGGGGAAGCAGGCTCCCCACGAGCAGAGAGCCCGACTTGGGGCTAGATCCCAGGATCCTGAGATCATGACCCGAGCCGAAGGCAGAGGCTTTAACCCACTGAGCCACCCAGGCACCCATAATCTACTTTAAGTAGGATTCAAATCACTGTCGGGGGAAATGTTTTAACGTATGAATTTGGTGATACAAAGCAATTTGTCAGTATGGTTTAGATTCATTTTGATTTCTTAAATTACCTTAAAACATAATGAAAAGTCATACATGTTTTAGGACCAACTACTCACTAAAATGTTTCAATTCCAAAGTTCAACAATATTATCGTTTAAAAGACCATGAGGCTGATTGCAGAGGTTTGCAACCCATGTGTTTATAAGGCTGCCAGCCTAAAATATTGATAGAACTCCTTTAAAATTTAGCATATTTAGAATTTAGCATTAAAAAACTTTTATGTGAGAATTTGTACTAAAAAAACCATGACTTCTCATTAAATCCCAAGGAAGCATAAGTGAATAAAATTAGCTAATCATTATCATCATTTTCTCGTCTCTCTAGTATACCAGTGCACATGTTGTCCCTTCCACTTGAATTTCATATTTACTAAGAGTGAATTATCTTTGTTTTGAGACCTCTTCATGGAAGTTTTAATTATGTAATTTAATAAAACATAAACTGATGAAATATGAGCACAAAAGAGAAATAATTTGTTTTACGGTAACTATTATAAATGCTTTGGAAATTTTCCAAAAAGATGAGTTATTTTTAAAAAAAAAATGCTATCAAAGTAGGTGTAGGTGAAGCCATTACAAGAGACTAATAATTAGAGTACAGAAAGATCTACCGTTTGATTGCATCACAAGTGCTTCTAAGTTCCCACTGTACCATAAACAGAAACTGAACTCAAAAATCATTCCTTTCTGCCATCTGAACATGGTTTTTTACAGAAAAAAAAAAAGCAAACAAAGAACACTGTGTCCTTTTATTCATATAGGAGTCAACATAATGTATCCTATGTTGTAAGTTAAAATAATTTGTGTATCATTTTTAGTGACTCTACATTTTATCTGATGTTCTTGAGTAGTTAACTAAAATTGCATCAAGAAAGGATTAGATAAAAACATTTCTACTGTAGTATCTTAAATCCTGAGGAAAATCAACCATAAAGAGTTTTCCTCGTTTTTAGGGTTCTGAAAATATGGATATATACCCTTAAATAAGGATATTCATCCTATTCTTTCAGATAATAAAGATGAAGTAATCAAGACCAACTGTCAAAACTCAATTTTAGAGAAAAGGAAAACTTATCAAAAATGCCTTTCTTTCCACTTTTGCTTCTACTTCTGAGTAATTACAAACCCTAAGAGATGCCAAGAACCTTTTTCTCTTCTGTTTGAATATCTCATTTATATTTGTACTCTTGGACCATACTTACATACATCTCTCTCCTTTACTCTGATAATAGCAGAACCTGATGGGGTTCAGAACATGCTACACTAAAATACTGCACCTTGGTGTACGGAGTATCTTAAGCTGAAAGAGTTTGGGAAAACAGCAGATGCAGGAAAGTCACTCTGGGCTCTCCCCACTTTCCCTGAAGCAGGTCACAAGACCCTAAGAGGTGCCCTCTCTATACCCAGAGGAAAGGAACATTCATATCTCTAAGAGTGATGTAGGAAGGACATTAGGGTTCAAAGCTGATGGCCAAGAAAGAATTCTTCAGACATCTTTGGTGCAAAAAGGTTATTTTATTAAAGCAGGGGGACAGGACCCGTGGGAACAAAGATTTGCACCAGGGTCATGAGGAGTGGCCCATTATATACTTCCAAGTTGGGAGGAGGTTAGGGATATAGCCTAAGTCACTAAGGAATTTTGGAAGCAAGGTTTCCAGAACCTTGAGGGGGCTGGCTATTGTTGGGAAAAGGTCATTTATTACGGTCTAGGAAAACCTTAGTCATGAGACCCTTCAGATGTTTATCGGTGAGCCATATGCTTGGGAGATGATTGCTAACATGTATCTTGGTGGGTTTAGAGATAAAAGAAGTTTCCAAAATAATTTTTATATGTTAAAGTAGGCTTACGCGATCCTGGAAGTGGGTGGGGGGGCGCAATCCGGCTAGGATTCCTTTCTGTCTTTAGCAAAGTGTCAACATCCAAGCAGTTGAATCCCTGGAGGACTGTCATTCTGCCTGTTTCAAGGACTTATCAGTGCGCTGTAGGTCGTAAGGAAATTTAGTAATTTTTCTTCTGCCTGTTTCCCACATCAAAAGGAACAAGAATCTACACAAACAAGGCTTGCTCAACTCCCCCAGTCTCCTGCACTTCAGAGTCTTTGCCCCATATTTCCCCCACGATGGTCCACTCTACATCAAACCTAGTTTAAAAACAGGTTCAACTGTTTCTTCAGGTCTTCATTTCCTTTTGAAGGTTTCCATGCCATGTAAAATTTACCTTAAATCAATGTGTCAGCTTTTCTCCTATTAATCTTTGTCAGTTCAATTTTCAGACTGAGCCAGGAACCCTAAGAGAATGAAGAAAAACTTTTCCTTCCGTGCAAAGCCAAAAGGAGAGCTTGGCTAGTTATGCTCATGTGATATATTGAGAGAAAGACCGTTACAGAAAAACAATGATTTGGTTCAATTCTTTCCTCTCCCTCTTATCTGTATGACCCTTGGGAAAACACTTTGGGACCTCAGTTATTTTATTTGAAATATTAGGTAGTAAAATTAGAATTAAGATACAATGTACCAGACACTATTTTCCATTTATTGTCTCATTTAATTCTTAACAATAGTCGTATAAGGTAAATGTTATTACCCCCTATTTTACATACAAACAAACAGAACTGTATGAGTCAGTAGGTGGGAGAGATGAGGAGAAAAAAAGCCAGGTCTGCCTGAACCTTACGGTCAACAAGGTAATTTGAAACTCAATTGCTTAAAAAATAAAGTCAAAAATTTTTGTTCCAAAATTAACCAGGCTTGTCGACTGCATGATTCAACTAGTTTTAGTGTTTAACTATTACCTATTTTGTCAAGCCCCAGCAAAATAAGCCTAGAAGAGGACAGAAGAAAAAGACAGCTTCCCCATTTTGCAACATTTATAAACTGAGTTTCAGGCTGGTCACTTCACTTTTGTGACCCTTCTGACACATGTTTAATATATGTGTTTATTTATACTACCCTGAAAGGAGACAAAAGGTCTCTGGGTCAAGAACAACCTTTTCACTACAATAAGCACATTGATTCCTTATGCACCATTGTTCCCCTTCAGGGCAATGAAAAAGGAACCAGATATATCCTATGCATCCTATATGTTATTTTTCCCCCCACCGCAGGAATGGTACCCCAAAATTATCAACCTAGGAGTTTATGTAGACTACATGCTGTCCTCTCAGCTGCCACCCCCTAGAGGAGAACGAGAAAGACTTCATCTTCATTAAGTAAACAAATTCTCACTGGGAAGAGAAGGAAGAAGGCAAGCATTTGGCTCTGGGGGCAATAGGTTTTATTATCCTTTGAATGAGAGCAGATGGTTCCACAATAAAAGCGATAAGCCACTCTAGCTCTAATGCCCTTGAAATATGAGGAACGAATATATCTAGAAAAAAGTTATTTTAGTTATATATTATTCTCTATACTTACAGCATAGCATTTATTTTGCCAAGAATGCCCCAGTCACACAGTAGTATGAAAGCATTCATAAGGCTTGTCAGCACTTTGGTATCTTTGCCTGCAAAATAAAGGATTTGCTATACAAGGTCTCCAAATTCCATCCATTTAAGATGTTTTAATAGAAGTGATAGCTCTACTTAGGAAAACTTAGGAAACATGCAATGGCTCGAAAAATAAAGCTAAGACCCCCACAGGCAAAATGGCAAACTAAAGAAATCGCTGAGCTAGATGTTCTACCTCTCATCTAGGGCAAGTCATTTAAACTTCCAGCCTCCATGTTCTTAAGTGGTTAAATGAATAGCTTGGGCGAAAAGAACTAAAACTCCTTTCAACTGCAAGGCTATGAAAGTACTTCTCAGTTAAAATAAATGAATATGTGTGTTTTTAAATTTTATTCCTATAATTTCATTTCCATTCTCAAATTTCCATCAGTGACGCTACTGGCCAGATTCTATAGTTACTATGTAAAGTAAATATTTCAGTCCTTCATATAATTGAGGTCATGAATCTACTTTTCATTTCTTTTTAAAGATTTTATTTATTTATTTGACACAGAGAAAGAGAGAGAGAAAGAGAGAGATGACAAGTAAAGAGGCAGGCAGAGAGAGAGGGGGAAGTAGGCTCCCCGCCGAGCAGAGAGCCCGATCGGGGCTCGATCCCAGGTTCCTGAGATCATGACCTGAGCCAAAGGCAGAGGCTTTAACCCCCTGAGCCACCCAGGCACCCCTACTTTTCATTTATTATACTTCACTGCTGGTGTTGATTTTACTTTTCCAAAGGAGGCTGGGAAAGAGAATATTTTGAACTCGAACTTTAGCAGGCAACAGAAAGAATCATCCAGAAATCTTGCTTTTTGCACCAGTCTCTAATTCAGTACACCTGGGATGAGGCCAATCACTTGCTCGTTAAAGTTCCCACGTGATGTTAATACTGCTGGTGAAGGGTCCATACTCGTAGAACCACTGACTTACAGATCTCTAACAGTGTTTCTAAAACTTTAATTTATAGAAATCACTTGGGGATCCTGGAAAAAGATGCACTGATTCAGTAGGTCTGGGGTGGAGCTCGCCATTCTGCGTTTCTAACAAGCTCCCAAGTGATGCTGCTTTTCCCGAGCAACAGCCCCCACAACACTTGTTGAGCGGCAAGGGTCCCTATAAGCATCACCTGGAAGCTGTTAGGCTCACAAAACTGAAACTCGAACATACTGATTGCCTACTAGGTCTCACTATAAAAATTGCTAGCGTCCCCAAATTAACTACACGCTGCCTATAAACTCAGTTTAGAGAGGAAATCAGAAAATTAAACACATAGAAGCTCAATGATAAAAGCATAATAAAAAGCACTACAGAAAGACAAATCACGACCCACTTAGCTCTGATTAAAGAGTATGAGGTTTGGAAACCTGAGCATAGAGGGACAGGTCTTTCCTGGGAAAAATGTAAATATAGTGTATTTTATTAAAAGGCCAAGAAAAATTAAGCTTAAGACACAATGTGAACATTTTGAACTTTGAATTGACACACATACTAGAATAGGCAGAGAAAAAAAGGCACTACTTTAAATACTTACACCAAGCAAACAACCATTTTCACTTTAAAGGGATCTAAACTTAGCTAACCAAATAAGCAGACATGTCAAGCCCCCCGTTAAAAATAAAATAAGCAAGTAAAATAATTCACAGGATTTCAAGTAAGGTAAATAATGCTCCACAAAATCACTCAGATGCCCAAAGATTTAGGTAACGCAAATACCAAGTAGGCCAAAGCAAACAAAGACTTACCGACTCCTTCACAGGTCCCAGAAAAAGAAGGCAACAGTAAGGGGCCTGCACCAAATTTAAAGCGCTACCAGGGCTCTGATTGGCCAGGAAATCTCCACCTCCAAACATTCCCTGTCCTGAGAGGGCAGCTTCATTCTGCGGCGCTGTAGACAGCTGAGTCCCATATAATTGAAAGCCTACGAGGAAGTAGTTTCTTCTATACAATGGAAAGTGTGGACTCCCTAACTTCTCAGCTAACAGTGTTTTTTGGTTTCTGGTTTTTGTTTTTTTGTGTATATGGGCAATAGAAACTTAAGACAAAACGACAACAAAGCTGCGCTTTCTAAACAGAAATAACTTATAAATTAAAACAGTCACACAATTAGATATAATTGAGTCACCACTTCGAAAAAAAAATGGTTTCTGGTACACTGTCGAGTCACTTTCTCAATACAAAAGCCAAGAGAATAAAGCTACCATGATGTATAGGTTTTGTTTTGTTTTGTTTTGTTTTTTAAGCTGTGCTATAGGAGGAGGAAATGAAGATAGGGCAGAACTCGGACCCGAAAAGAGAATTGGCCTTTCCCTCAGGGCGGGTGAGAAAGGGCGGGAGCTGAGGCTAAGGCACTGCTGAATACAAATGAAAATCCTCCGTCCTCACTACTCTCGGTGTAACCTCAACGGCAGACCTTGTTTTAGGAAGTCAAGAGACAACAACCAGAAAACAATAACAGCGACATAGCAAACAAACAAGTGTGTGGAGGGTTCAAGTTTAAGGGTCTTCCAGCTGCGTCCACGGAGGGTTTTGAACCAACACCCAAGAGCGGGGTTCGGACAAGAGGGAAGCATACCCGCCCTGCGCTAATGAGCTCAACAGGTGCCACGACTGCCCAAAACTAGTTTCGATTTTTGTTTGTTTGTTTTAGGGGTGGTGCTCGTTGTTATTGTTGTTGTTTTTAACAGATTAATCAGCTGGATTTAGCACTATCAACTCAAGTGACTTAAAGTCCCGCTGTAAAAATAAGGTTAATGTGCTCACTCTCCACCAAGCCCGGATTATGCTCAGCGTTTATTGACTACCTACTTGACATAAAAAGTTACAAATATAGAACCTCGGGGTAAACTTCACGGTAAAGCTGATCGGTTGGCAGTTTAGATTGCATTGCACTCAATGGAACACTACCCTACCAGGATGGCCAGCGCTACAACGAAATCTCTTGAGCACATGCCCTCCGTCCTTGAGTCATAGAACCCCTCGGTTATAGGGGCGGCACGGCTCACCCCTACAACCTGAGGCCACTTCTCACCTCTTGCTTTCTTCATTTTAATGAATGCGAAAGCCGAAGGGGATTTTATACACCTAGGACTGCAGGTACTGTCCCTGCTTAGTGGAATAAAACAAAATCCGCACAATTCATGGCCCTGACTTCCGGACAAACTAAACAGAGGGGGGAGAATGAATAATGGATAGGAAATAAGCCTTTTTTTTTTTTAATGAAGCAAAAAAGAAAAAAATTTAAGAGAAGGCATTACATCTCTGTTTTGTTTTGCTTTGTTTTGAAATACCTGTTTCTAGAGTTAAACGCATAACAGTTAAAACCCAGGCAATAAAATACAAAAAAGAAAATGAGTGTAAACGTTTTCTGAGAACTGCTCTTTATAGACTTTAATGTGATGTTACCCTCTATTTAAACATATGCTTGTAAGTTCACTGACTCAGAGTATATTGGATGTGTCAGAAGGTAGAGTTTTAATAACTAGGAAAAAATCTCAGATAAACTCAGACTCTTAGACATGAACAAAAATGTCATTCTCTTTGCAGCTAGATTTTAATACATCCTTCAAGGTGTAAGGAGTGTGGGAAATCAATAGCAAATCCTAGGGCCCTTCTGCTGAGATATTCAAAATGTTAATTCTAATGGCAGTGGTACCAGAGAATAAAGGCAGATATAACCTAGGGTTGAGCAGTTCACTCAAGAGCTGGAAACAATTATTGTGCAAAATCTAAACACATCTTGTGTCTTAAATAACACAAAAGCTTGTATTTGTCATCATAATTTCAACAAACAATGTAGCCATTTTTCAGAACTGGAAGCACTGATATGAAGGTAGATAATTTTGGAGAAATTATTTTCTCTTGTTTAGTAATTATCATTAATGAAAGAAGATTTCTTAAATACTAATAAATCAGGGCTGAATTGACTGACCATGCATCCAAATTGCTGCATTATTCACACTGGAATTACTCCAAAGATTAGCTGCAAATTGCCCTCTAAATTGAATTTATGGTTTCATTTTTCATAACTACTGTGTTGTGACAGATGAGAGGAATCTGAGAGGAAAATGACAGCGATGGACCCAATTTCTTAGTGCTCTATCTTCAAGATAGAGCCAAACTATCTCCATAATTTATTTTGGCAAGCATAAAACCCTGGGAAGCTAAGATCCAGGAGATTCCACTCCATATTCCTTTCAGGAAAAGGAAAAGGTCAACACTATTTTTTGTCAAGTGGAGGCTAATCAAATCGACATCCATAGAGGAGAAAGGAAGTTCATATATGTGACACAATTATGTTGTGTGTCACATTCTTTGATTTAATCCCTACAATAGCACCATAGAATAAGTCCTTGTATCTTCATTTTAGAGAAAAGAAAAAAATGAGATGCTGAGAGACTGGAAATCTGCCCATATCCGGACTTTTGAGAGGCCTCTCTAGTGGCAAAATCCATGGTAGGATCTCCTGCTACGACACTGCCTCGAGAGGGTTACTGCTTTGAACCCATTACCAAGGCAGACACATTAATTTTATGACCAGCAAATCATTTGGGGGTTCCTTTTCCCGCCAAAGAAAATAAAAATGACCACAGTACAGGTTAGACTTGGTTGGGGGGGAGGGACGGGCAGGGCACACAAAATGATTCTAGAGACTGGGCATCGTGAACACATCTAAATCTTTGGCATGACTGTTGTTAGACTATTATTGAAAACCTGAGACAAAATAAGAGCGCCAGATCAGAGAGACAGGACGGGCCTCTCTCTATATGAGGTATGTAACTTGTTGCAATACAGAGAGGGGAAGATAATTTTGTTAGCCTTTGAATTGGGTTCGTATCATCCAGGCCTCCCCGGTTAAAAATGATTGAAAACAAATATTGGGTTGGAGTTCGTGACAAATGCAGTCGATGCCTTCAGGTTTATGAGACACTGGTATGTGAACATAGGCTGTTTGTAAGACAAATGATTAGGCAGCCTCCTGCAGCTTTCTGTTTCTAAAGGTTTAGGACAAGTCACCATCTTTCTTCTGTAATGGTCTCAGGTATCCTTTCTTTTATCAAGCTAGCTCTCACGTGGACGCACAGATACCCAGGCATTAACGGCATTCCTAAAATGCGCGGAAGCCAGCCAAGTTATTTTCACTTACAAATAAATGTTTTCACTTTTTTTTTTTTACATGCAGTTTGTTAAGAGGGAATTGAAATATTCCTTTAAGAAGACAGAAGGAAAACCTTTACCAGTTAGAGGGGAAACGGCAAAGCTCTGGGTCCCTAGATAAATCTTTGTGTCCTTTACCCTTTTAATGCAATTACTTTATTGCTGATTTTATGATGTATCTTTTTGTAATGCATATGATTTTTTTCTTCTCTGAAGATAATTTTTAATAATTTAACTTATGCTACTATGATATGTTTTCAACTAAATATACATATTTCTACTCTCCTGGTACCAATGCTGCCTTTATCCCACCAAACTGGACCATTTGGGTTTTCTCTTGGATTATTTTAAAGGAAACTAAAGTGTTGACAGTTGAATTCAAATTCAAACACTATTCTTGGCTGACAACAGATGTGAAAACAAACTTTACTCAACCATTCCACGTACATGGACAATATAATACTAACTCTGGATGTCCAGAGCAACTAAATTCTTTTTATTTTGGATTTTGCCACTATGTAAAAAACACATGCCAAAATCCATGGTACACAAGATACTTTAAAAGTTCAACTAACTGTGTGACCTCTGCTAAGTTCCTCAACATCTCTGAGCTTCTTCACTAAGGATGTGGTTAAAATTGCCCACTCATAGGGATGTTGTGAGGACGAAAGAACCAAGTTTCTGGATCTTATTTAGAAGGTCTGTCCTCAAGCCTTGACATTGTTTCTGAGAAGAAGGGGTTGAACTTCACTGTTGGGACAAGGAGGAAAGGATCCAATGATGAAAGAGCAAAGCAATACTAAGTCCAAGTCAATGGCCTGGATTTGGGTTCTCAGGAAGACTTTCCATGTACAGTATGCAAACATATATGATCAAAGAAATCCAGGGGGAACATCCACAATTTGAAAACAACGGCTCCTTGGGAACGAGGTTAGATGGACTTTCATTTTCTGTTACCTATTTCTGGAATGTTTGAAGTTGTTTATAATAAGCATATATTACTTTTGTGATAAGAAATTCTAATAAATATTAAAAAGTAAAAAGTGCCTAGCATATGGTAGTGCTCAATTAATGAGTTTCTTTTCTCATCTTCCAGAGTCACTGGCTATAAAAAATAAAGGCATTCATTTGTCTATCCACGCTAATATTTATTGACTTCCTACTAGTTCTGAGCTCTTATGGGTGCTGCTGATTCAAAGTGAAAGGAAATAGACAAGTCTGTCTTTCCTACGTGACGACATATAGGGAAAGGTAATAGAACTTTCAAAATTCCCTACAAGGAAATTTTTCAAAAGCTTTCTCAATCTGATTCTCTCTCAGTTAAATTCATACCACGGTGAGTCTCCCCATCTGAAAATTGGCCACTATTCTCTGAAAAATAACGTTACAAAAATACTTCAGGTATATGTATAAACAAAATATAAATTGTTGTGATACTATGATATCCTTTTCTGAGTAAAACATTAATAAGCATATATTTGCTTGAACTATGTATATAATTCCTGTTTTAATAGGTCGAAATGGCCAAAGAGCAATTTCACATGATCTAATGTTTACTCTCAAGATGGTTTCAAGACAATATTGCATCCACGTTTCAATGAAGATCCCCACAAAATAAAAACCTTTTCATTTTACAAACCTTGCCCTGAGTGCAGCTAAGAATTCTCAGAATAATTTTCTAGAAAATTTTTGATATCTGCATGAATGGATGCGAACAGCAACACATATGAGCCAAATTGACTGAAAGTCCAAAGATTATTCACGTATGGCTTTCAAACATTCCCCAGAAAGTACAAGGATATATGCCTTAATGAATGATATCAACAAACGTCTCAACCACCTGCTGTTACACCATATCAATAACTCAAAAGCAGGGTGTGCAGAATAGAGAATCCTCAACTCCTCCAGAGAATGCTTCCATGATTTCGTTGTGCCAGTGATTTAAGTGGGGCAAACTCTAGTAGAGTAAGTCTCATTCCCAGAACAAAGAAAATCTACCTTGGCCTATACAGAAGCATTGTCCATTTATCATCCATACCTTAACTGACAGAAGCTGAGAGCTAAGTCACAACAACAACAAGGCCAATGAAGAAAAGAAAGTAAGACACTCCGAAGCAGGAGCTGCTTCGATGGTTAAATTTGTATAACCCTAAAGTGTTTCCTGGCGCTCTTAGAGCAACATGAATCAGGGCCAAAGCTCAAGGGGGGAAGTGCAGAGCATGACGGGATTTCTGAACTGCACAGAAGCCGGTGTTGATAACTAACCTGTTTCTGACACACCTCCTTGAGCAAGGAACGGAGAATCTGGGGCTTGGCATGGATGCGGATCCTGGGGGCTAACGGTGGGTGGGAGTAAACGGAGATGGCCTCAGGGAGAGCAACCTGGGAAGAAAAGTGGTTCAGTGCAGCAGAGAGCACAAATGGGATTCTAAATGGAAGGTCAGGAGCAATGAACCAGGGCAGTGAGGTAGAGCCTGTGGCTTAACCTAAGGACAAATTTAATTCTCATAACTTCCTTCTGTCATACAGGTTATTATTACTCTGTATTTTAGTTCTACCTTGTTTACACTCTCATAATCTGAACACAACTGGCCAATGCTTAGCCTTCATGTTAAAGGTAATTGCCCACTATTGTTTCCTGCATCTCACGCCTACCTTCTAAGTATAATATCCTTCTTACTCATATATATCTTAGTACTTTTTTGTCAGCTAAGGTCTCTGGGTCCTATACTTTTCTTTGTCTGAAAATGTTTTTATTTTATCCACTTTTTAACAGATACATGTACTATATATACAAATATACACACAATTTAGTTGGAGTACGACATGTTGAGGAATGCTCGTGAGACTGACATATATAGCTTGGTGAATTTTTGTTCCGTGAACACATTGATATAACTGAAACCAGGGCAAGGAGTAGAACATTACAATCACCCCAGAATCTTTCCTCATGCCCCATTTCAGTTATTACTCCCCTGGCCCCAAATAACTGTAGTCCTCAATGGGTAATTACTTCTAACACCACAGATTAGATCTGCCTGTTTTTTAACTTTATATAAGTGGAATTATGCATATAGTCTTTTGTTTGGGCTGCTTTCATTCCACATTATGGTCATAATATCCACTCATGTTTATAGAGAGTTTCTGTTTTGTGGTTCATTTTGATTATCATTGACAGATATATTTCATTGCCTATTTATAACACAATTTCACCATTGTGTTGTGTACATTTGAATTGTTTCTAGTCATAAGCTACTACAAATAGGGCTCATTATGAGCATTCTTGCATGTTCTTTGATGCACATATGTACATAGAAATGTACATAGCATATTAATATGTTCACCTTACGTAGAGACTGCCAGTTTTCCAAACCAATGCTACCATTTCATACTTCCACCAGCATTGTAAGAGATTAAAAGATAATTTTCAAAGTAAGATAAAATTATGACTCTCATAAGATATAAAAATGAACACGTTAAACATTTTATTTAACATATTCAATGAGAAAATCAAGCTGATGTTATAATCAGGTTGAAAGAGAATCTAAAGAAAAACATTTTCTTGTAGAGTTGAAAACAGCTCAAAGATAATAAACAGAAATAGAATCAAATAACCAGAAAGAGTGTGCCCTACGTAGAAGATGCACTGTTGTAAAATAACTTAAAGACAAAAGCTAGAATCAAATGACTTATAGGAGTGTCCTCTAGATAATGCATAGTTTTTCACTGAAATACATTTTTTCCCTCCTCTACAGAGTGTTCCAATTGATCAACAAATGCTCTAACACTCATTAGGTCCTTTTTTTTTTTTTTTTAACTATCTTGATGGCTGTGCATTGTGACTTAATTTGAATTTCACTAATGATATATATCTATGAACATGCTTTCATAAGTCAATTGGTTCATTGGTCCCCTTCTTTAGAAAAAGGTCAAAGGAAGTAGTGCGTCCCTTTATACTAGTGTGTTGACTTTTTTACTTGTGCATTTGTAGTAATTCTTTACCTATTCCAGATGTGAATCCTTTATCAGTATATGCATAAGTATTAATCTGTGGCTTGCCTTTTCACTTACTTAATTGCATCTTTCAAAAAGCAGAAGGAATTACATTAAAATAGTCTTTGTTCAATACAACTCTTGAATTCCAGAACTCATGTTAGGTTCTTTTTTTTTTTAATGTTAGCCCTGTGAATATCTTACATTTTTTTATGGCTTCTAATTTTGCTTTTGAGATAAATAAGTTTATTATTTCTTCGCAGCTCTCTTTGCTTGCTTTTAAGATCTACTTTTTCCTTTGCTCAAAGGACCTTTATTTTGACTGTAGGATCATACAATCTAGATAACTTGTGTCAGGGTGTGGATTTACTCATCTTTATTTCCACCCGGAATTCTTTGTATTTTCCTAAATCTGAGTAATCAGGTCTTTCAAATTTATCTCTCAGAATCTTGTAATTCCCTCTACTGCTCATTCAGGAACTCAAGTCAGACATTTGATAAACATCTAGTTATCTCCTCCATGTCTCTGAAATGTTCATATTTTCCATTCTCTACATCTCACTCTGCTGCATTCTGTGTAACTTCTATGATCTGTTTTCCAGTTTGCTACCTGACTCTTCTGCTCACTAAAATCCTCTGTTTAACCCAACTTTTCTGTTTTAAATTTCAATGACAATATTCTTTCCTTTAAAAGTTCAGTGTGGTCTTTTTACTTAACCATTCTATACTTGTGTTATTTTTTAGATTCTTAATCTTTTTTATTTTTTCAATTATGTTTTCAATTTTTTCCTCTATTCGTCATGGTAAACACGTAACATAAAATTTACAATCTTAACCATTTGTAATGGAATCGTGTATTTGATCATGATTGCCAAGGGTTCCAAAGCTACACGATAGAAAAAGAATCCTCTCTTCAACAAAGGCCATCTGGTCCTGGGCTAGTTTCTGTTGTGAGGTGTTCTGATTATGATTCAATCTCTTTAGTGGTTATAGGTCTATTCAGACTTTGTTTCCTCATGAAGTGGTCTTGGTGGATTATATGTTTGTAGAAATGTATCCATCTCTCCTAGGTTATCCATCTTGTTGGAGTACATTTACTCATTATAGACTGTTATGTTCCTTTTAGTTTTGTGGCATCGGTTGTGATGTCTCCTCTTTCATTTCTGATTTTTTAATTTTAAACTTCTCTTTTTTTCTTAGTACAGTTAAGGGGATGTCAATTTCATTGATCTTCTCAGAAAAAACAATTATTAGTTTTATCCTTTTTCTGTTTTTCCATTTTCCATTTTACTTCTGCTACCATTATTGTTTTATTATTCCCTTCCTTATGATAACTTTTGATTTAGTTTGTTATTCTTTTTTTAGTCCTTGAGGTATAAAGTTAGGTTGTTGATTTGAGAACTTTCTTCTTTAATGTAGAGATTTATAGCTATAAATTTCCCTCTTAGTACTGCTTTTGCTTCATCCCATAAGTTTTAGTATGTTGTGCTTTTATTTCCATTTGTCTAATTATATTTTTTTTATTTTTCCTGTGATTTCTTTTTGACTCATTAGTTTTTCAAAAGCATGTTGTTGAATTTCCACATACTGGTGAATTTTTCAGTTTTTCTTTTGCTACTGATTTCTAGTTTCATTCCATGTGGTTGAAAAAGGTTTTGATCTGATTTCAGTCTTCTTAAATTTAAGACTCGTTTTGCAGCATAACATGCGATCTATTCTGGGGAATGTTCCATGTGCATTTGAGAAGAATGTATATTCTATACATGTCTGTTAAGTCCAATTGGTCCATAGTGTTGGTTCAGGTCCTCTGTTTTCTTGCTGATCTCTCTGGCTGATATATCCATTATTGAAAGTTAGGTGTTAAAATCTCCTACTATAATTATGTGACTGTCTATTTCTCCCTTTAATTCTGTCAGTGTATACCTCACATAAATGGAAGCCTCTTGTTAGATGCTAATTTATTTATAATAGCTATATCTTAGAGAATTGATTTTTTATTATATAATTTCCTTTTTCTTTTATAAGTTTTTTACTTAAAATCTATCTTCTCTGTATAAGTAAATATGGTCACCCTGCTGCTTTTTGGTTACCATTTCCATGGAATATATTTTATTATCCTTTCACTTTCAGCCTATGCATATCTCTATATCTAAGGCAAGTCTCTTGAAGACATTATTTAGTTGGATCTTGTTTTTTTATCCATTCAGCCACTCTATGTTGATTGGGAAATTTGATCAACTTACATTTAAAGTAACTATGCACAAGGAAGGGCTTACTATTGCCATTTTGTAAATTGTTTTAAATTGGTAATTTCAATCACATATATAAACTCTTCTACACCTTTACATACTCCTTTACATCTCTCTGCCCCCACTTTATTTTATTGATGTAAAAAATGAATTTTTTAATAATCTGTATCCATTAACATAGTTTTATGGTTATTGTTATTTTATGCTTTTATTTTTTAAATTCTATGCCTCAATTAAAAGTGATTTATGCACCATTACAGTATTTCAGGGTTCCATTTGTATTTGTCTAAGATGTATACATTTTCCTTTACCAAAGATCTTTATATTTTCATAAGTTTTTGTGTTGCTTTCTAATTGCCTTTGCTCCAATGTGGAGGACTCCTGTTAGGAATTCTTTAAGGCAGATCTAGTCATAATAAACTCCTTCCAGTTTTGTTTATCTGAGAAGGTCTTCATTTCTCCTTCATTTCTGAAGGACAGTTTTATCAGATATAGTTATTCTTGGTTGGCTGGTTTGGGGCTTCCACCATTTTGTCATCCTGCTGATGTCACTCCCCTGTCTTCAGTGATTTTTATCATACTGTTTTAAATGTTCTCCAATTATCATATGATCTTTTTTGGTGGACTATTACTCTGTTGTCTGAGCTGAGACTTCTTTGGCATGCATTTCTTCGTTATGTATTTATAAGTTCGTACTATAGGCTCACCATCCCTGATACTGTGCAGCTTGAGTTGAGGCACTGTACAGGCAGAGCAATTTTTCATATTTTAACTAGTCCCCAAAGTGATTTTTACCAGCTGAAGGCCAATCCTAGGATAATACCCTGAATAGTAGATTCCTGGATCATGCAAGTAATGGAAATATAAGCCCCCATATGGTATGAAATACATTCCCATAGTCACATATTCTCAGGGAAACCTTCCAACTTTGTATATTTGCTCAGACCTAAGACAGAACTGGCAAACCTCTTTGTCATCACCCTCAGTCGGTAGTCAGATTTTCCTTCCTTTTTTTCTCCCCAAGTTCTAATCTTAAAAAGAAAAATGTATTATTTTATATCAGTGTCTGTTAAAAGGTTGCTCCTTAACCAGGGCAAAGGTATTTCTTATGTCATAATTTTTCCTCTACTACTTCAGAAGTTATATATTCTACTTCGAATTTACCAATACACGAACTTAATCAATATCATTACCTTCCTCCAATGTAAGGCACTTAGAAAACTCCAACATCAGTCACTCCTCTCCTAACTTATAGATTATAATTGTCTCTTTCTTTATTTTTTTATTTTAATTCCAATATAGTTAACATAGTGTTTTATTAGTTTCAGGTGTACAATGTAGTGATTCAACAATTCAATGCATTACTCAGTGCATATTGTGATAAGTGTATTCTTAATCCCCTTTACCTATTTCACCTATCCCCCCACTCACCTCCCCTCTGGTAACCTTCTGTTTGTTCTCTATAGTTAAGAACCCATTTTTCTGTTTGTCTCTCCTTTTTCTTTTTTTTTCATTTATTTTGTTTGTTTCTTTTTTTAATTCCAGTATAGTTAAAATACAGGGTTATATTAGTTTTAGGTGTACAACTGTCTCATAGTTTTGATATACGCTCCTTAAAATTTCACAAAATTTTATTACTCTTGGTCTCTATAATTAATGGTTATCTAGCTATATATTTACCACTTCTTTTGCTCATAATTTTTGCTTCATGTGCAATCGTTTTCTTTTTGCGGAAAGTACATGCATGCATTAGAATTCCTATTAATGTGGGTCTGTTAGTGGTAAAGTTTCTTAGATGTCTGAATGTTCTTTTGTATCACAATATTGAAAGATATTTTCACTATGTACACAATTTTAGATGGACAGTTATTTTATCTGAATATACTGAAAACAACTTCCATCTTCTGGTTTTCATGATTATTGAGAATTCACTTTTCAAGCAAAATTTCAGTCCTTCAGAGATGATCTGTTTTATTCTTCTGTTATAAAGATTTTCCCTTTGTCTTTGAAACTTTTCAAATCCACTGCAATAGACCTAGACATGAGTTTCAGACCCTACTTTGGATCTAAGAATAGAAATTCTTCATAACTTCTGAACAGTATTCAACCATTTCTCTTAACTTATTTTTAACCTTTTTTCAGTTCTTTGTTTCTCTACGCTATATTCTGATTTTTTCACTTAACTATCAACTAAACTGCTGGTAAAACTACCCATTTCTGTTTAATTTAATACATAATATTCTTATTTCTAGAGTTCTATATGGTTGTTCTTCAAATCTTTTTGGCCATTCTGTTATGTTCAATCTATGTAAAAATTTCTTTTATCATTGTTATGGTCTGAATGTTTTTGTGCCTCCAAAATTCATATGTTGAAATTCTAAACCCCAAAGACAATGGTAATAGAAGATGGGGCCTTTGTGAAGTGATTAGGTCATAAGAGTGGAGACTCCAAGAATGGGATTAGTGCTCTAAAAAAGAGACTCTACAGTTCTCCAGACATTCCCGTCATGTGACAACACAGCCAGAATATACTGTCTATGAACCAGAAAGTTGGCCATCACTAGACACCAAAACTGCCAGTGCCTTGATTTTGGATTTCCAGCCTCCAGAACTGTGAAATATAAATTTCTGAAGTTTATAAGCTACCCAGTCTGTGAAGTTTTGTTATAGCAGCTTGAAGTCTAAGACAAGCATATTGTACATATACACATATATGTACACATATGTACATATATTCTGGAACACATACTTCTTGAATTCATAGCATATCTGATACTGCTATTATTTCTACTGAATGCAATCCATGATGACTTGTTCCTTTGAATGCTTTGTAATTTTTCACTGAGGGGCCCCAGGATCCTGGGATCAAGTCCTATGTCAGGCTTCCTGTTCAGCAGGGAGTCTGCTTCTCCCTCTCCCTCTGCCTCTCCTCCCCACTTGTTCTCTCTCTCTCTCAAATAAATAAATAAAAATCTTTTTAAAAAATGAAATTTTTCACTGAGACCCCATATTTCTTAAAATTTTTCTGTGAAAGGAGGGCACGGGTTGTGATGAGCACTGGGTGTTATACTCAGCTAATGGATCATTGAACACTAAATCAAAAACTAATGATGTACTATACAGGGCTAACAGAACATAATAAAAAAAATTTATCTGTGAAAATTATGAGTCCTATATGAAATGTTAATTCCTCCAGAAAGGATTTTTTTTTTAATCTGCCAGGTATCTGTCTTGAGTTTATCTGACCTGCCACGTAACATGGATTTGGGCTGCAAATCCACCAGAGAGGTCCAGTTTTTAGATACAGAATTTCAAAAGGGATTTCTCTCATCTCTACTCAGCACCAAAGTTCAAGACAGATACCTTTCCTGCCGCAGAGGCTTATAAGGAAGCAGTTTATTGGTAATCAACTGTACACTACTAGAATAATTTTTCAGGGTGTTCTATGTCATTTTTCATCACATGAGAGAAATAATCAAAAGGCCTAAGCCAACTCCACTGCGCTCCTTACTCCAAAGGATCTGCCTTTACTTAGTTTTTGGCTTCAGAGTATGCTTTTATTCCTATTAGCTCATTAATACATTTTAATATCTGCAGTAAGAGTAGAAATCAGATTACAAAATATACCAGACTACCAGGAAAAAAATGGCAGGTTTCTTCTTTTTTTTCTTTTTAGTATACATTTTTACTCAGTATGAAGCCCCTCAAAGGAACCAGCTCACACATGTGGGCTTTACACCTTCTCCCTTGGCTCAACGTGGGCAACACACATATTACATAAACCAAAGCCCGCCACCATTCTCATCCTCCATCCTCAAATAGGACATCTGCAGAGTTTTAGCTTCCTCTTTGTTTTTACTCTCTGGACATTTTCAGTTACTTTATTTAAAGTTCAGCCTGCATTTAAAGAAACATGTATGGCATTTTATGAGTATTTTACAGTATTTCTAGACTTTTATAGCAGATGTATCATCATGTTAGATATTTCACCAAATTAGTGAAATTAAATTTTTGGCACACCTATTTACTGAAAGTCAATGGATTAAAAAAAACAGAGCTGCATTTATAAATTTTAAAATAGCCCATTATGTGGCTTGATTACATTTTTATCAGGGCATTTTGTACGGTATAGAATTTATATTCTCTTAAAAGTTGAATATGGAAAAAAAATGAATATGGTATCTTGCACATTTTTCATAGTAATTTTTATGGGATTTCTTTTTCAGTTTGCAATAATATTGTCATGCCTGGGGAAATACTCTGTTTGTTTTCTCTATCCCAAATATTCCATTTCCACCCAAGTACAGCACTACAATGCAATTCTGGCACTAATTACCCTATTGTCACACTCTACAGGCTTAAGGGCTCAGTCCACCACAAGAGTTCCCTTAGTTCGGATGCCAGCCACACTTCTGCCTGACTAGTTACAAAGTTAGCATTTCCCAGGATCCCCTCAGCTTCACATTCACCAGGATGCCTCACAGAATTCAAGAAGGTGCTATACTCATGATTATAGTTCTATTACAAAGTTTACAACTCCAGAACAACGAAGTAAGGATGAATCACAAAGGGAAAGGTCTGGGAGAGTCCTGCATATTGAGTTTCCAGGCCCCTTCTCAGATGAGTCTGGTACATCACCTTCCCTGTACATCATTGGAAGAAGCTCCATGGAGAAGCTCCATGGAGCTTCGGTGTCTAGAGTTTTATTATGGTTTCATTATGTAAGCATGATTGATTAAATCACTGGGCACAGGACAGAGCTCAACCTCCAGTCCCTCTCCCCTATCTGGAGGTCAGGCTGACCCAAAATTCTCACCCTGTAATTCTGTGTCTAGCCTTTCTGGTGATCAGTCCCCAGGCCTTAAGCTATACAGAAGCACATGATGAGTCATTCATTAGCTTAACACAGACACTCATCACTAAAGAAATTCCCTGGGTTTTTGAAGCTCTACTTGAGGAACCAGAGACAAAGACCAGATATGTTCTTTATTATACCACAATCCTATATACCAAAAATATCATAAAATATGTTAACTTATGAAGTACTTCAGAAAAATGAATAGGTTACAGAGGTAATGAATAGGTCAATTCATTCCTAATACATCTTATATCTAATATATATGGTATGTACTTCTAAATAGTCTAGGTGCAAACTTATATTCTTAACATCGTCTTCTAAAGTGTTTAAAGAGGGTGCCTGGGTGGCTCAGTCAGTTAAGCGTCTGCCTTCAGCTCAGGTCATAATCCCAGGGTCCATAATCCCAGAGATAGAGTCCCACCTCCGGCTCCCTGCTCAGCAGAGAGCCCGCTTCCCCCCTCCCTCTGCTGCTCCCCTGCTTGTGCTCTCTCTCTCTCAGGTAAATAAATAAAATCTTAAAAAATACAATACTTAAACATTAAAAAAGAGATCTCCTATACTCATCATTCCATTGTTATGTCCAACTTGCAAAATTATCGTGCCATTTTTCTAGAAAATTAAGATTTAATGACTTGCCAAACTCATAAAACTATGCAGCAAATCTAGAGTAAAACTGACTCCAAATTAAGCAATCTCTAGCTAACAACATAGGTTCCATCTTAATGCCTGTGATTTTTATCAGATGAAAGAGAATGCATCTTTTATTTATTGTTTTGTATTTATGCTCCCTCACCACCATCAACAGAGATGAAATCCTCTTTGTCTTTAAATCCTTCAGATTCCTTTGGCCACAGCCAATTAATGCTGCTGTTCCTTTGACCTGAGAGAAGGATGTTAATTTGGTTAAAAATCACATGGTGATTTGTTTATTGTAAGTCAGAGTTAGCTAAAGAAGCTAACCATAAAGCAGTGGTTATATTCCTTTCTCTTACGGAAGGCCTCTGCTGAACTTGATTTAATGCAAGTACAGTGCTGCATAATGAATATTGCATTTTCCATTTCTATAGTGAACTAATATAACCTATTGTGAGTGTTAGAATGTAATAATCCATATATTATTATGTTTTATTGATGGGTTTTTATATTCTAGAATCCATTCAAGCATATCCAAGCCCAAATACCTTTAACTGAATTTAATTCTGTGCATGAAAGTTATTATATACATCATCACACTTTTTACCTAACTGCACAACATTTAATTTCATGGCCGTAATGGAACTGTAGACATTAACTTTATTTCCATATATGGGATCGGAAAAAAATAAAATTCTTTTTTTAGTAAGATTGAGGGTAAATTGTTACACTATGGCACTTAATTGAAACTAATACTCAGTTAAAATGATTCCTTCTTCCAAATTCTTTAAAAAAAAAAATAGAGGTGATGGATCAATTAAAATCAGGAGGTTATAATTCATCAAAGTGCATTTAGGCCACCAGACATTCTATGAGGGCAAACACAAAATGTCGTTCTTTTATATTTTTAGTTAGTAATCAATTTTTATGTCTAGAATTTAAATAAGCATCTGATTTTTCTTCCAATATATGCAAAGGGTATTTTGACATAGAGAAGCATGGCAAAGTAAGACATATTGTAATAATTAACTGAATTATTCCTGGCATGCCGTGAACAATTACAGGATTAATAACCACCCAACCAAACGGTGTTATGTTGGAATAAATTGACCGACAAGGTTTCTCAGCTAGGAAATGAAGCTCAGATAGATCATCAATAAAAACGACTGTGACAAGCATACTTGTGAGAACTCCAGTGTTTTAAATTTACAAAATATGGCCATGGTAACTGTGCTTAATGATTGGAAGAAGGTATTTAAAAATTCATTTAGAATATTTTGCCCTTTTTAATTGCCTGCTGAAAGACATAATGTTTGATGGTCACTAATGTACCATACAATCTACATTTAATTAAATACCTGTAGTAAGTTCTGAAAGCCACTGAGAAACAGTCTTTCCTAAATAAAGAAAAAAAAGAGAGAAAAAAAAAAGAACTGCAGTTGTTTGGAATATATACTATGCCATATGCATCCATACCAAGAGTAATATTGGATAAAAAAACAGATAATTTTGAGAATGAATGATGTCATTTGCCATGCTATGTATGTATGCAATATGTAATCAGATGTGAGATTTTATAACATACCTTATGAATACAGTTATTGAAAGGTTCGACTTAAGGGAAATAACTGAAAGATCAGGTAGAGCACCAATATTTACTGTTTCGTCGTATACAGTTTCGTCGTATAGTTTTTGCAGATGGCTGTTAACTTTAAATCAGAAGAAAAGAGCAGAAAAACAATGTTCAGGAAGAGGTAAGAGTAGAAGAAGGAAAGCTCAGGACATTGAAAATGTCATGCATGTGAATGTCATAAAATATTTTCAGATTAATTGGGTTCATGAGGATAAGATAACTAAAATCATATCCTGCTGCAAACAGGAGGAATTAATTTGTAAACTAATCTGTTGTCTTCCTAGAGCTTTACTTTCCAGTCATCTTTCAAATAAATAGCCTGGCCAAACCATCAACTTACTATACAATAGAAGTAGCATAACAACCTATCTTTAAGTGAGTTTCCTCATTTATAATATAAAGGCAATTGGCCCAAGAAAGACTACTGTAAAAGTAATTAAGTGGACACACTTAAAAACTCAAAAACATATTCACCTTGGTATGAAGTCGGTAGCAACCATAACATAGTACCAATTCCAGAAGCCTGTCTCTGTGGCTTCCTCCATGGAGCCTTACTTGAAACACTGTGATTTCCCCAAAGTGACAGTTTCTCCCTTCATCTCTCCTTACCCTGTCCACTCTTCCCAGCAGCCCAAGGCTCAGCTTCAAGTACAACCTATATGCACCCGTCTCTCTGTCCTTCCTTTCCCCCACTTGGATGCCCCATAAATACTTTCCAACTCAATGTGTTCAAAACTAAGATTAGCATATTTGTCCCTCAAATCCCTTCCTTTAATAAAAAATACTTTACTTATTTTAGAAATAGATAGATAGATGGGGGGGGAGGGGGACAGGAAGAGCAGAGGAGGAGGGACAAGCAGACTCTGCGCTGAGTACAGAGCCCAGTGCAGGGCTCAATCCCACCACCCTGAGATCATGACCTGAGCGGAAATCATGAGTGGGATGCTTAACTGACTGAGCCACCCAGGTGCCCCTCAAAGCCCTTCTTTTATGTTCCCTATCAGTTCAAACTAAGAGTGGTATGTCTCTTCATCCTTCTCTTATACCCTATTAGCTCCTGAATCCTCTCATTGCTCCTATCTCACACCATGATATAATATCCATTTTTCACTACCTGATTTTCCACCACATCTTCATAAAGGGCCTCCACGTCTCCATCCTCACCTCACTCTCACCCATGCTCACACTATCGTCAACCTAAGTCTTTTGCTTAAAATGTCAACAGTCCAAATGTTCTCAGTATAAAACGCAAGTTCCTCAACACGAAAGACAAGTTCCTCATGAACCGGGTCTTGCATACCCCTTCATCATTTCTCCCCACTTTCTCTCTTGCCCATAGATTCAGGTCATACTAATCTATTAGAAGTTTCCTGAATGTGTTAAGCTCACCTACAGGTCAATGCCTTTGTATAATACTGCTTTCTCTGTCCAAAAATCCCTTCTCTTCACCTTCTCCCTGCCCATAGCTCTGTGTTTAACTGTTAGTGATACTAAAATCTAAGTTCAGAAGTCACCTTCTCTAGAAAACGTGGTGTGACCCCACCTCCACCACAATCTGAACTAAATGCATCTCTCCTAAGGACATAGCGTTACATCTACTGGAGTAATTTTCAAACTATTATCACAATTACTAATGCTGTGGCCCCTCCAACCAGACAGTGAATTCTCACTGTACACAGGGTTCCCAGGAATCAGATTCTAAAATATAGATGTGCCTGCAGGAAGTTTACCGGAAACGGTTTTGTGTTCTCTGGATCAAAAATTGTGAGGAGCGAAGGAAGCAGGGTTGGACAGAGGGAGACATTGAACTGTGAATTAATGCAATGACAAAGAAAGCCTCAGCCAATCTTATGGGGAGCTCTAATGTTAAACGGCCCTGCAGAATTGTCCTAAATTAGGGCAAAAGAAGTAATCCCCCTATTGGCCAGTCATTAAATGTGGTTTCACTCTGGGATAGAAGCATAACATTGGGTGAGGTGGCTTTCCTCGGTCATGGGCAAGGCCCAAAAGGAGACTAGCTAAGAGCTGTCAGCCACCAATGTCCAAGCAGCTGGGGTGACAGTCTATGGGCACAGCGCCCTGGAATCCACTACAGCTCCTTAAAGACAAAAAGGTTCTCTCATTCACTTTTATGTGCCCTGCGCTAGCAGAGACCCTGAATTATAGGAGGCATTCAAAAATAAATGTTTATTGAATGAATGCATAGTATGATTTTTAGTCAAATTCATCTTTCTGAAAGCAATCTGTGCTGCAGATACCTTATGTTCAATCTGAAAATAAGGACCAAGGAAATTACAAAGTGCAGAATAAATAGCTTTTAATCTAACTGCAGTCCCTTGGCTTCTTAGAAGACTCATAATGATCCTCTGTCTTTAATCTCCCCAACAGAATGAAAAGTTAAAAACAGCAGCCAGGATGAAAATACAGAAGAAAAGTCTTTGTATTAAAAGAACATTCATATGGTTTTTCATCTGAAGAAAATGTAAGGCTGCAACATTCCTAGTATTAGCTGAATCCCAATATTCTGCTCTTATTTACGTTTGGTAAAGGAAGGCAATTGGGTGGCCATCGCACACTCGATGGTTGCCTTCGAAGTTTGCACATAGGCGAAGCAGATAGGCCAAATGTGAGATGCGTTTGCTAAGTAGTATGCATGTTTAATGCTGAAATTTCACCTGACAAATACTGAAAAACAGGTAAAATGACACAAAATTACACAGACTTGATTTGGGCTTACTAATACACAGCAGAGACACTGAAGGTGAGGAGGTGGCTGGGAGTGGCTGTCGTGAAGAGAATATGATCAGTAGATAGTCAGTAAATTGAGATTAAGCTGTTAACTGAGGCACTGCCAAAGAAGTTAAAAAATTACCAAAGATGATAACAGATGGTGGGGTAGAGAGGAAAAAATAAGTGGGGTACTGAAGGCACTGAGTCTGGGGACATGGGTTCTTTAGGGAGTGAAAAGACATGAGGGTGTAGTGATTTAAAAGTCCACAGGAAGGACCTGTAAATCAGCTTTAGAGAATTGGAAGAGAAAAGGGGACAATGTTTCTCCTCCCACACCTACACTCACCGAATGAGAGAGTCAGAGACCCATGTGCCTAACCTCATAGAAGGCATTAAACAGGAAGGGCACTTAAAATAGGGAAGATCCAAAACCCTAAAAGTCTCCATGCACCCAATGTTCATCTCGACAAGTGCCCTCCTCAATACCCATCACCCAACTAGCCCATCCCCCACCCACCTCCCACTATCACCCCTCAGTTTGACAGAACTATTATTTTGTAGTAGTTCAACATTGTACTATTTAAATTGACCAGCCATTTAATATTTTTCCTTTTTCTGAGATCTGTGTTACCAGTCACTAGAATTTTCTAAAGAAATGTTATCTCTGCCACATGCAGGCAGAGGTAATTTTTCTTGAGACACTTCTGCATTTTGGAGGTGGGAGGTGGGAAGCAGACAATACTCTCTTCCCCTATGTTCTCAACTCTAAGCATTTTCTCTAGGCCAGGATACTGAAGGTACCAGTCCTCTAAACCAACACACTTTGTATTAAAAGGGGCCCTGCTACTTAAAAAAACTACAGAAAAGAATAAAATCTTCTGGTAAGCTTCTTTTATTCATCAACATTAGTCATATCCCCTGGAGAACATAATTTTTGGGGGGTGGGGGTGGAAATAGAATTTTATTTAAGAGCAAATCACAAGTTTCATACATTTTCCCTTGTAATCCCTTTCTACTCTCTCAAAATATTTCCACTTTTTAAAATCCAGCTTCTTTGGTAGGTAGAAACCCACATACAATGAAACTGGTTATGTTTTATGAGTCATTGCAGTTCAAGATACTGATTTCATTATCTGTAAAAATATATATAGAGTGCTTATCCAGTGTCTCTCTACTGATTCAGCAATTAGCCCAGTTAAATCCTGGACAACTGTTATACTTCATACATGTAAGAGATATGTTATGGCAAAGCTGTATATTATTTTGTTAGTCACATAGTGTTTCATAATAATTGACAACCTGTGTGAGTTCTCTTCAGTTTCCACACCTGTAAATGAAGGGGCTGCAATCAACAGCTCCCCTGGTCCATTCTAGTTCTAACATTCTATTGTTTATATAAATACTAACAGAAGTCTACTGTATGTATCTTTATTTCTTATTCAAAATGATTAATAAATCTATTAATTATTCATATAGTAAGCAATCATCTCCTAATTACTTTTTTTAAATACAAATCTCTACTTTCCATTTCCAAGTTGACTTAAATTGGAGTTCAAAGATTTTTATTGTAATCCTGTGCATTATAATCATTAATTTTACTGACACTAAATGTTCAAAGGTAATCTCATCTCAAAGAGCAAGTTACAAAGCAAATTTGAACAATGATGAGGAATCAAATCACTAAACCATTACAGTAAGACCTCAATTATCTGGCAATGGTAGTAAAATGGGTCATTTTGTATAACTGAATTTTTAAGTTAATAGGATCAGCAGCTATATGGTAAACCCTTAGCAGCAATGTTCCTATATTCAATTAATAGATACCTTTAGGAAGAACATATTAATTCACTCTTATGAAAAATCACGCAAAACTTGGAAATAAGTTAAGAAAAAGGAAACATCTTTTCCTTTTTTAAAATAAATTATATATTTACATTTTAATAGGCTTTATTTTTAGAGCAGGTTTGGGTTCACAGCACAATTGAGAGAAAGGCACAGAGATTTCCTGTACACTCCCCGACCCCACACATGTGTAGCCTCTCCCATTATCAACCTCCCTCACCAAAGTAGCACAATGGTTACAATTGATGAACCTACAATGGCATATCACAATCACCCAAAGCCTATAGTTTCTATTAGGACTCACTCTTGGTGTTGTATAGTCTATGAGTTTGGACAAATGTGTAATGACATATACCAACCATTATCATACAGAATATTTTCACTGCCCTAGAAATCCTCAGTGCTTCACCTATTCCTTCTTCCCCACCCCCCCCCCAACTTAGGTAACCACTGAAATGTTTACTATATCCATAGTTTTGCATTTTCCAGAATGCTATATAGTTGGGATCATGCAGTATGTAGTCTTTTCAGATTAACAGAAAGCCTGTAGCACAACCTGGACCTCCCCACTCCAATTCTGGCACCTTCCTCACTGTACAAGTGTTTGGTAATGCCGCCTATCTGCCACAGTCCATGGGTAGTGGTCCCAGGCTTAGGGAAAACAGATCTTTTCAATATCATTCAGGGGTGAAAGCAACGTAAGCATTATTTAGAGAAATATACTGACATCAAATCACTATTTCATATTGATTAAAGTCTTCAGAATAAGTGAAGTCATACGTTAAGTTGTAGACTTTAGTCCAGAAAAGAATCAAATAATTTTTGCCTCGTGGGATGGAGAACTCCAAAGATTATGGCTTATTATACTATAAGATATTCACCTGTTTTCTATCTATGCCAGAAATATTCCTAACTTTCCTAATTAAATTGCACACATGCACACACTCACCCCTTGCTTTTCAAATGCTCTTTGAACTGGTTTTAGTATCTTACTGATTCTCTCATTAATTAATGAACTGAATAAAATTTCTAATGTGTTTATTTTATACTTATAAGAGAGTCATCATTTTGCCTTTTTGAAAAGTAGACTGTCAATTCATTCACTGTAAATGTCTTTAATATATAACATGACTCAGTCATTGTGCTATGAGGCACATGGAACCAACAAATAAAGGTCAATCCCAACCCTAGAGAACCCCTTAATCTAATTAAACAGCTAACTAGAGAGCAAAGAGATAAATATCTGGCAGAGGGTTCATCAAAATGCCAACAAACTCTGATGGAATCTTATACTGACTGGATTAAAAATAACAAAATAAATAAAAAAGAAAGATTTCAAAACAGTGTAGGGTTAATTTCTAAGCTCAGCATATAATGTAGAAGTCATTCATAAACAAAATTACCCTTGAGGAAATTCTTTTTTCTTTTCTTTTTACCCTTGAGGAAATTCTTAAATTCTTAATTAACTCATAAAGTATAGCACACATTTTGTATATATAATCCTGCATGGTACTAGGGATGTATAAATGTGTCTAATGTAAATTGTAAGGTAAGGTAAGTAATCTCAGAGAAAAACTATATTCAGAAATCTAATCACTTAAATGTTTTGTTGCTAGGAAAATTCGAGTAAAGTTAAGGCTTTTCTGTTCTTTTTGTCATTTTTTTCCCTATAGACTATCTTTTTAACTCTTTTCCACAGACCAGTTCTTTTAACTGTACATTAGGCATTGTTTCTCTACGAATAATTCTGCAAATGAAGGTCATCACAAACAAATTCATGGCCAGCTGAACAACATATTTCACTTACTTATTAATTGTCAGGAATATATTAAAATGACTCACATATTTTTTCCATTGGTTTTGACCAATAGACATTTACTATTTCAGACTTAATTGCACCCATTGTCTGGGTCATCCACTCACCCTACCAAAAAGGGGAAGACTCACAAACTCTATAGGTTTCTTATGCTATTGTTTGTAATTTATTTTGTGCCTGTGTCCCGAACTGGGTGAAGGGGTTTGTTAGCTTTTCTCTAAGCATGTTTATTTGAATTTAAGTAAATTAAATATTTATGTACCAAAGTACTCCACTGTTACAGAGAACCTACCAAAATGAATATAAGCAAAGGGATTAATAGGATAAGTAGTAACAAGTGGATTCAATCTATAGGGCAGATTAGAGTAACTAGGAAAATCCTGGATTGGGTATAATCATTTTTTTTCCCTCAGATTTATTGAGATACAATTAATATTAACATTGTGTATGTTTAAAGTGTAGAATGTATTGATCTGATACACTTGAATACTGTGAAATGATCATCACAGTAAGATCAGTTAATAACTCTATTGCCTCCCAGAACTACCATTTCTTTTTTGTGGTAAGAAAATTTAACTCAGAAATGAACCCACAACTATATGGTTAATTAACCTGACAAAGCAGAATAGAATATCCAACGGGAAAAAGACAGTCTTTTCAACAAATAGTATTGGGAAAACTGGACAGCAACAGGCAAGAGAATGAAATTGGACCACTTTCTTACACCATACACAAAAATAAATTCCAAATGCATTAAAGACCTAAATGTGAGACCTGAAACCATAAAAATCCTGGAGAAGAACATAGGCACTAACCTCTTTGACATCGGCCATAGCAACTTCATTCCAGATAGGTCTGCTAAGGCAAGGGAAACAAAAGCAAAGATAAACTATTGGGATTTCATCAAAATTAAAAGCTTCTGCACAGTGAAGGAACAGCCAACAAAACTAAAAGGCAACCCTCAGAATGGGAGAAGATAATTGCAAATGAAATAATTGATAAAGAATACCAAAATACATAAGGAACTTATAAAACTCAACACCCCCAAAATAAATAATCCAATTAAAAAGTGGGGAAAAGACATGAATAGATACTTTTCCAAAGAAGACATACAGGCAGCTATCAAGGATATACAAGACATACAGATCATCAGGGATATACAAATCAAACCTACAATGAGGTATCACCTCACACCTGTCAGAATGGCTAAAATCAACAATGCAAGAAACAACAGGTGTTGACAAGGATGTGGAGAAAGGGGAACTCTTTTGCACTGTTGGGGGGAATGCAAATTTGTGCAGCTACTCTGGAAAACAGTATGGAGTTTTCTCAAAAAATTAAAAATAGAACTACCCTACAATCCAGCAGTTGCATTACTAGGTATTTACCCAAAGAATACACAAATACTAATTTAAAGGGATACATGCTCCCCAATGTTTACAGCAGCATTATCTATAATAGCCAAATTATGGAAACAGCCCAAGTGTCCATGGACTGATGAATGAATAAAGGTGATATATATATAGATAGATAGATAAATATAGATATATCTATATATAGATATATATAGTGGAATATAGATATAGATATAGATATCTAGATATAGATATATCTATATATATCGATATATATAGTGGAATATTACTTAGGCATAAAAAAGAATGAAATCTTGCCATTTGCAATGACATGGATAGAGCTAGAGAGTATTATGTGAAGTAAAGACATATGACTTCACTCAGATATGAATTTAAGAAACAAAACAAACCAGCAAAGAGGGGGAAAAGAGAAGCAAACCAAAAACAGACTCTTGGGGCCTCTGGGTGGCTCTGTGGGTTAAGTGTCCAATTCCTGATTTAGGCTTAGGTCATGGTCTCAGGGTCATGAGATTGAGCCCTGTGCCAGGCTCCATGCTGGGCATGGAACCTACTTAAGATTCTGTCTTCCTTTCCCTCTGCCCCTCTCCAATCCTCATGCTCTCTCTAAATAAACAAAAATTAATAAAAAATACAAAAATAAACACACTCTTAACTACAGAGAACAAACAGATGGTTATCAGAGAGGAGGTGGGTGGGAGGGTGGGCTAAATAGGTGATGGGGATTAAGGAATGCACTTGTGATGAGCACCAGGTATTGTACAGAAGTGGTGAATCACTATATTGTGCACCTGAAACTAATATTACACTGTATGTTAACTAACTAGAATTTAAATTTAAAAAAAAGGAGAAAAAACATTTAAGATCTACTCTGCTAGCAACTTTCAAGTATATAATACAGTATTGTTAACCATAGTCACCATGCTGTACATTAGATGCCCAGAACTTATTCATCAACTTATTCAACCTGTACTGAAAGTTTGTACTCTTTGACCACATCTTCCCATTTCCTCCACCCTGAGCCCTGGCAACCATAATTCTACTCTCTTTTCCTATGAGTTCTGGTTTTTTAGATTCAACATATAAGTAATATTCATTGTCTGTCTTTATCTGACTTATTTCATTTAACACAGTGCCCTCAGAGTTCATCCATGTTGTCATAAAATGGTAGGATTTCCTTCTTTCTAATGGCTGCATAATATTTCATTGTATGTATTTTCTTTATCCATTCATCCATAGATGGACACTTAGATTGCTTTCAAATCTTGGCTATTGTGAGTAATGCTGCAATGAACATGGGAGTACAGTTATCTCTTAAGAGTTCCTGATTTCATTTCCTTTGGAAATGTATCCAGAAGTAAGATTGCCAGATCATATGAGAGTTCTATTTTTAATCTTTAGAGGAACCTCTACATTGTTTTCCATAGTGGCTGTACCAATGTGCATTCCCATTAACAGTGCACAAGAATTCCTTTTTCTCTACATCCTTGCCAATACTTGTTATCACTTGTCTTTTTGGTGACAGCCATTCCAAAAGCTGTGAGGTGATTTCTTATTTTGGATTTGATTTGCATTTCCCTCATGATTAGTGATGCTAATCATGAGGTTATTTGGATATCTTCTTAGGAAAAATGTCTATTCAGTTTGAGTTGTTTGAGAGTTTTTTGTTTTGTTTTTTTGTTTGTTTGTTTTACCATTGAGTTATATGAATTTCTTATATATTTTGGATAATCACCACTTATTTATAATAGATACAAACTGCAAATATTTTCTCCCATTCTGTAGACTCCCTTTCTATTTTGTCAATTATTTCTTTTGCAGTACAAAAGCTTTTTGCTTGATGTAGTCCCAACTATTGATTTTTGCTTTTGTCACTTGTGATTTTGTTATAAATTGTATATATGGTTTAACTATTTTAATCTATTAATAAAATCAATAAAGGAAGAAGTAACACTATTAAACATCAAAAGATTAAAAATTATAATAAATCTAGAAAATTATTTTATAAAGACACTCACTACATACACAATTTAGAATTACTTGCTCAAAAATGGAATATATCACGAATAATCCATTAAAAAACTTAAAAGTCATAATAAATTGACGAATGCCTCTAATTTAGATTTAAATTAGTGGTGGTAAAACCTATCCAAGCCCAATATATTATGGGTGAAACAGTTCCTATAGCTTAAAACACCTCTGAAGTGATTATTTAGAGATAAACAGAACACTAATAAAAGATTATAAATACATGACAGGTAAATGTTAAGAGATTAAACTATAAAGAGTTTAAAAGAAAATCTGTGTGGCCATGGGTTAGGAAAATATTTCTTTGATATGGTTCCAAAAGCATAATCTACTAAGGGAGAAAAGAAAGGAAAAAAGGGAAAAGAAAAGAGAAGAGAAGAAAAGAAAAGAAAAGAATGGGCAAATTGGACTTTATCAAAATTAAAAGATTTTGTTTTTTGAAAGATACTATTAAGAAAATGGAAGACAAAACACAGACTTGAAGAAATTATTTGCAAACATACATCTAATAAAGGAATTGTGTCTTGAATATATAAAGAATTCTTATAACTCATTAATAAGACTAATAAAAACAGGGCAAAAGATTTGAATAAACACTTCACCAAAGTGGCAATGAGTGAATGATAAAATGCTTAAAATCATTAGTCCTTACCCACAATAAATGTAAATATATTGTACATTTAAAATGAGAAAATGTAATGATATATATAATTGTAACTCAATAAAGCTGTTTAAGAAAATACTCAGATTATCTTTTTCAAGCACTCTCTTCTTCTTTTGGAATATTTGCTACTGGCCTATTTTCTATTTCACAAATCTCTTTTGCTGTATCTAATCCACTATTTACCCTATTTTCTGATATCTTAATTTCAGTTATTGTATTTTTCAGATCTAGAATTTCCATTAAATTTGTTTTCATAAATGCCAGTTCTCTATTGAAACACCCCATCTTCTCATCAATTTTTAAAATATAGTAATCATAGTTCCTTTGTTGTCCTTTTCAGATAATTCCAATAAATTGATTATCAAGTATGTTTGTCAGATCTAAGTATTTTCTTGTTTTGTTTTTTTTTTTTTCTTGATTTGGTACTGTCTATGGTCATGTCTGTTAATTTTTATCAAATGCCAGATAATATATATGAACAATTTTAGAGGCTCAGTGTGATGTTATCTTGTTCCAGATGGGATTTAATTTTCTTCTAGGAAACAACTGGAGGGCAGGAAAGCACTTTAATCCAATCATGAATTGGAACTAACTTAAAGCTGATTTCCAGTTTTATATAGTCTACTTTTGCTTGATCATATTTCTAGGATTATATTTCTAATGTAGCCCTTCAGATTCCCTCAGGAATCTCACTAAAGGTCTGGATATATACCAGGGTTCTTCTTTATGGTGGACTCTGAATTCCATTTTTTGGTTCTTTGTCTCGCCAGCACTATGAGATTCTCAAAATCTTTACTTATCTTCTTAACCTCTTAGCCAATGTTTTTTTTTTGTTCTTATTTCCTACAACCCAGCAGAATTTATGAAACTACAAATATTCTAAGAAAAGATTGCCATTAGCTAACTTTTTATCACTTCCTATGTTCCAGATTCTTAGCCACTGAAGACCTGGCTGCTTTGGCCCCCTACTCTTTTTGTCTTTTTGATCCCCTGATATTGTCAATGGGATTGTCAATGCCTTGACTATCTGCCTGGCATATTAGCCTGTGCTACTTATGAATAGACAAGAGGCTAAGTGGCAGAGTGTCTAGCTCCTCTCAAGATATTTCTGCATTTCCTTATGACTTGGCCTCTGTGAAGTCCTGGCTGCCAGAGGTATTCTCTTTCTGCTTTTGGATTTGACCTTTTGTATTGTATCCAGGTTTCAAAATTCTTAGCTGGAGAGATGATCTGATACAAGATATTCTTTCATAACCAGAAGCAAACATGACAATACCACTTTATAATTTATTGGTAATTGTAGTGGGTAGAATAGTGGTCCTCAAAAAGATATGTCTACCCAGAACCTCAGAATGTGTCCTTGTTTGGAATTAAGGTCTTAGCAGATGTACTTAGGACAAGGATCTTGAAGTGCGATCATCCTGGTTCAAGTTGGGTCATAAATCCAGGGACTAGTGTCCTCAGGAGAGACAGTAAAGAAAACACACAGAAACACTATGGAGAACGCCCTATGCAAATGAAGGCAGAGAGTGGTGTTAATGCAGCTCTAAGCAAGGGAAGCCTGGAGCCACAAGGAGCTGGGAGAGAAATGGAAGGCTTCTCCTCTGCAGTCTTTTGAAGAAGCCCCAACCCCATCAACACCTTGATTTCAGATGGCCTCTGTCTCTGTGAGAAAATACATTCCTGTTGTTTTCAGCTACTGTGTTTCTAGTAATTTGCTATAGCAGCCCTAGGAAACTAATATGGTGACAAATCCTACTTTTTAATTTATAATTAATTAAATATAAATAGCGTATCCCAAAATGAAAAAGCACTTAAAATCATTCTTACTTAGATTTATTAGTTTATATATTATTAACAAGAGCATATTATGTAAAAAATATTGGAAATGCAGATTTAACTCCGTTTTCTTATTTTACAAATGAGGAATTCATGGTTCTCAGAAATGAAGGGATTTTCATATCTTAATCTGCCATCTCCCATGCAACGTTTCGATACCAGACTTTGCCTGGTCTATTTTGTGATTATTGATAGACCAACGCAATCACTCTGTATTTGAAGTCCTTGTCTTCTCTTTAAAAGCCTGACCCAGGCAGTTTTTGAGTGCAAATTCCCATCTTTGATTCATTGTGATGATAAAAGATTGAGGCACAGGTCATCTGGGCCATGGCACTCTATATTGTATTTGAAAATGAAGATTCCCTTTTGATAACTCTTTAGTATTATAGGAGGTTAAGCCACCAACATTTCGTTTCTTCTAGGCCTCTTTGTCTTGTTAGTATATCTGCTATCATCAGTCTAGGCAATTATCTTTCTAATCAGTTATCTAGATATATCCAGCTTCTAGCAGGCCCTCAAATACCCAGCACCTTTATGACTCTGGTTCTCTCCTTTGTACCACCAAAACTCTCCCACTCTTTTGGTGTAGTATTTAAGGCTGTTGACTCATCTCCCACCAGCCTTCTCTGACCTTCTCTGATATCCTCCCTCCCAAAACTTGAGTTGAAGGTCTTCTTGTGCACTACAACAATCCCTTTAAAATTTAATTTAAGTGCTGACCTTCTTTACTGTGACCTTCTTTCTTGTGAGTGCCCAATAGCAACAGATCATGTGCTATTTATTTACCTTTGAGACTTTCAGTATCTGGCAATAAATGCATACTGAACTAAATGGAACTAAGGGAGGAGCAAAGGTGCCACAGTCTGAGGGGTGCTTGCGGGACTGCCCCACGTGGTTGTGAAAATAGCTAACCACACAACTCCAGGCACCTTATTCACATGTAGTATTTAAATGAAGGGATTACCACAGGTTCATTCAGGAAAGTCTTGGCAGTTTTTCTCTCTCACGCGTGCCAACTACATTGAGAAGGTCATCCTTTCTGCTTTCTCTAATCTACAATCTATCTTCAGGTTGTCTAAAGGATCCTTTGTAATAGTAATCTTCTATCAAGAAATGACACAGTGCTAGGCCCTTTACATATATTGTTTCATGCATTCTTTAGTATAATTTAGTTATTCATCCTATGAATAAGGAGATGGAATTTTAGAATGTTTAAATAGATCCAAAATTTATAGCCATGAATATCTGACATTAAATCCATCAATTTTCTGCTATATCATGATGTTATTGCCCATAATTTTCATAGAACATGTTTGACTAGTTTTGTTTTTCTGAAGCTAAACCTTCTAGTTTGTAGTCTATGGTATGAAAATGTGACATGAATGTATTATTCAGGAATACACAATTTCCATAGTAAATACTACCCATAGTGCAGTTGACATGGCTAATGATCTCTTATTAGTGGGCACTTGGATAAATACCCGTGTAATGGAAAGAAAAACTGCTGTCTATTTTTTTTTTCAAGTTCTTTCTAAAACATTTAGATGCAAAGCTCAATTTGGAGTATAAACACTTCTTTTTGTTTTTCTCTGGATTAAGTTTAAATGCAATAAAGCATCACTTTTTCTTTGTCTTTTACCTTCTTTTGCACTGGATACATACCATTTAGAATGCATTTTCATCATATGTTCTGTCAATATCCATATTTGAAGCAGTATTTTTATTTTTTCCTCTAGCCTTGCAATATTTCTAGTTTCTTTGTCTGCTGTTGATTATTTTCCAATACACTGATCAGTTGTCAAATATTTGCTCCCTGACTTCTATTTGGTTTGTGGATAAAGGAGATGTGTGTTGGCAACTCTTTGGAACATCCTTGGTTCTCTGTTGCAAAGCAAATTTTTAGTCCTTGGATATTTCTTTACAGTTAGTGAAGTATAACTTTCTGACTTGAGGGAAAAAGGCTTAAGAAGGCTTATTCAAAAGACACACAAGATTTCTCAAACATCAAAGAACTCTTAAAAGCAATGTGTTGATGAATAAAATGCAATGAATCATAAAGTTTGCTTGACTCTTATTTGAAATGCATGTAGATTTAAAAAGGGCAAAGTGACTGAAAGAATGTATTTTTGATAGCTTCAGATGAAAATATATTACAAATATGTAGTGCATTTAAATCATTCAAGTTCTCAAATAAATTCTTATTATCAAATTACCAATATTCATTTGTTGCTTCAGGTATTTTGAAACTTACTCATAAGCTAGAAAAATTTAGCTATTGAGTTAATAAGCACAACACTTGAACTCATGGGCTTTTAAAACTATTTTGCAGAAATCATTAAAGAAATTGATTTGAGGAAATCAAACCAGTCATTTAACACCACCACTGTATAATTCCTAAAGAACTTACCAGTCTTCCTTTGTGTAGCACCTGCTCTAGATAATTTTGCATTTAAGGACTTCTTTCACAGTGATTATTTTATTGTTCCTTTGGCCTAGGTTATCTCTACTGCATTTGTTGAGAGATCTTTTTCTTACAAGCCCTTTCCAGGAATAGCCACGCCCAGTTTCCAGCTCTATTGTCCATATCCAGTGGATGACAGAGAGAGGGGGTGGGGGAGGGGGAGAGGGAGCAAGAGAGAGAGAAACCTAAGCAGACTCCATGCTGAGTGTGGAGCCCAGCACAGGGCTGGATCTCACAACCCTGAGATCATGATCTGAGCAGATATTAAGAGTCAGATGCTTAACCAACTAAGCCACTCAGGTGCCCCAACATCCATGTATTTTTATACTGATAATAATGGCTTCAGATTTTCAGTGATGCAGAAATTGTCCATTTTCTCAGCTCTTCTTCCCAAGCAGAACAGTTCTGTTGAAAGCTCTTTGGCAAGGCTGAGAAGTAGACATGCTTGTACTCTTTGAACTTACCTTTCCAGTGTTCCATGATCCCATGCTTTTATGCTGATAAATGCTTCTGTATAATCTTGCTATATGATAATTGTTTTCTCCATTCTAAGAAATGTATTTTTCTTGGTGTCGGGCATTTCCATCCTTTATATTCCTTATCAATGTCTCATCATTTTAAAGGTATGTATGGATTGCACATATATAGATTTTTCTCTCAGAATAGTGTTCTTTAATGTCTTTATTTCTTTAATTAGGAAGTGGATTTGAGTACTCTCTGTGCAATTTCTTTCCTGTGTACCAATTTCTTTCCAGTACTCTCTGTGCAATTTCTTTACTGTTGGCACACAGGAAACTCTTCAATTCTATCTGGTTCTACAAATGAAAGACTTTCTGTTGGTTTCTTCTTTTATCTCCTCAAACCAAAGAATTTCAAAAGCTTTCAATTGTTTCATATTCTATTATTTCTTTTCACTCCTTACATTTTCTACTGTTTACCTTATGTTGTATGCCTGACTATTTTCTAAGATTATCTATTACAAATAATACAAAGCTATTTCCTTTAGTTAAGCTTAATCTTACACAAAGTAAAATCAATATGCTAAAAAAATGCTTTTAGCATAACTTAAAACTTTTCTGAACAAAATTTCTAGAGAGTTGACTTAAGAAAAAAGAGTTTGAAAGTTGAACATAAATTTTTGACACATATAATTTTAAAGTAAAGTATATGTGATAAATTCTTCACAAACTATTACTCAAATTACTACTATCTGAATACTAGTTCAAATTCAAATTATTCTTAATATTAGCTAGAGCTTGAATTGACATTTTTATAAATATGCTTACTGTGGTAATTTTGAGATTATCTATAAATGTCCTTTTTTGTATTCAATTTTGTCAAGCACAAGCAAAGATTTTGCTAATTAACTGGGCTTATAAAGTATTACTCACACCCTTTTATTTCTGATAATTGCTGATCATTAGAGGTACTTAAATTAGTTACAAAATTAGTAATTTTCTATTTATATTTCCCATACTTGACATTAAATGAATAAGCTTGAATTTAGTTGAATTTCAGGTTTCAGCAAGGATAATTTTTGGTCCAGATAAAATAAAAGAAACGATAAGGGAAAAAATGACATGGACTTTTAAAAAAGTAAGCAGCATGAAACATATTGAAATTATATAAAAGCTAGCACTATGATGAGGACTACATGATCATGAAGTTAAAAGGCAAATTAATAATCATCAAATTAAGTTGATTCATTTAATCAATAATGAAGAGTATGCCCTGAGAAGCTTTAACAACTGTCCACGACCACATACTTAGCTACTGGTTATACAAGGCCAAAACTCAGGTCTCCACGCTCCGAACGCTATTGTGGTGGTTTTGCTATTTCCACTATGTGTTCCAGAAATCATAGCTGGATGATGAGAGATCTAACAGAGAGTGTGCCCTTCTACCTATTCCTGCATTTTAATTTCTTTTGTTAATGCCCTTGAGCTAACTTTCAAAGGAGCAATGCTTGGAAAGCTTTTCAAGCATTAGGAAGCCTTGAATACTTATTATCTTGATATGATAGTGATTTGGGGTGTATATATTTTAGTCTGCTCATCAGTACATCATAAATCTTTGGAGACACCTCCAATATGTTCAGAAGTTAACTTCTCAATGACACTGAACTACATTTGGCACTGGGAATAGCTTTAAATGGGATTTCTACATGGAGTCAGAGTCAGCCAGTTTCATGATTCTAGTGTGAAGTAGGGCTCCTAGATCCCTCAAGTAGGTTGACATACTATCCCCATCATCTATGTAAGCTTAGACACCTCTGACACCTCTGAGCTCTGACTGTTGGGTAGATAATTAACAGCAACAATAAATGATGCCTCAAAATCATGAGTCTGGAATAGGCGATTTCATGGTCTCTTTCGGTTCTAGGATTCTCAGATCATCTTCCACATGATAGCATCATACAGGCTACCAAATGTAGAGTACATATCAGGAGTATAATAAATGTATCAGGTACATTCCAAAGAATTTTATGTTGTTTTCTTACCTGCAAAAAATCAAAACTTTAACTGTCAACCTTCAGATTCATGGTGGAGTTGTCAGAGGTTTTCATTGAAGTATCACATAGATACAGAAATCGCACATTATTAATGCCTTTCTCAGGTAGATATATTGCAAATATCTCTTCCTGCTCATTTTCCCAAACTGTGCAAATCTGTGTAACCACCGCCTCAATTAAGAACAACTAACTAGAAGTTCATCTTTTGCCCCTTCCAGTCACTAGCAGTTCCACTCTCGAATCAGAAGTACTATGCTGAGGGGCGCCTGGGTGGCTCAATGGGTTAAAGCCTCTGCCTTTGGCTCAGGTCATGATCTCAGGGTCCTGGGATTGAGCCCCGCACCGGGCTCTCTGCTCAGCAGGGAGCCTGCTTCCCCCCCCCCCTCTCTGCCTGCCTCTCTGCCTACTTGTGATCTCTCTCTCTCTGTCAAATAAATAAATAAAATCTTAAAAAAAAAAAAAAAGTACTATGATGAATCCTAACACCACAGATTAGTTTTACATCTTTTGTGCTTGATATAAACAAAATCGTGAATTTTTTTCTTTCTGGATTCTTTTGTTTGACATCATTTTTGTGAGATTCATCCCTGTTTTTGCATGTTAAATGTAGCTCATTCATTCTTATTGCCTTATAGTATTCCACTGTGTGAGTTTGTCACAATGTATTTTATTGCTAATGGACTTCTGGTAATTTTCAATTTTAGGCTATTACCGACAGTGCCATTATGAACATTCTATTATATGTCTTTTGGCAAAAATACATGTGCATTTTAATCAGGTATACCCTTTGGCGTTAAAATGCTGGATCAGGAGAATATGTAAGTTCAGCCTTAGTGCACACTGACAAATAATATTCCAAAGTGATTTTACCTATTTACACTTCCATATTCTGGTTAATACTGGTTGTTTTACCCTTTTCTTTTTTGTCATTCTGCTAAGGATGTATTTTTGCATCATATTGTTGATTTAAACTTGTGTTTCCCTGACTAACAAAACTAGGCACCTTTTCAGGATTACTCGATTACTTTCTTTCATAAAAATTATCTTCAGTTCTTTTACCTACATTTGCATTGGTCATCTGCATTTTTCTTATTGATTTGAAGGAATCTTTTATGTATATTTAGATAAGAGGCCTTTCTCAGGTTGATGTCTTACAAACATCCCTTCCCACTCACATTATTTTCTCACTCTCTTAATGGTATCCTCTGACTAACAGAAAGTTCTGGTTTTTAATTTTCTAGTTTATTGATTTATCTCTTTTATGGTTAGTTAGGTTTGTGCTATGTTTAAGAATTTATTTCTTTTACGGTTATTTTTTGTGTGTGTGTGCTACATTTAAGAAATCTACTCCAAGACAATGAAGATATTCTTACTAAATTTTATACTAAAATATTTGTTTTACCTTCTGTAGTTAGATCTGGAGTCCATTTGGAATGTGTGCATATCTGTGTGTGTCTGTGTGTGTGTAATGGGGTAGGAGCCAAGATACATTTTTTTTTATGTGAACATTTGGTTAATTCAGCACCTTTTACTGAAAGGCCATACCATTTTCTTTACATTTCCATGAAGTATTTTAAGTACACTCACTTTAGGTTTGGACAGTTCAAAGGAGATTTTTACCAAAGAACTTTCAAGGTAGGTGATTCAATAATTGATTAAATGTTATAGTGATAATTTTCTTAGGAGAAAATATTTGAAAGAATTGGGAGAATCTGGATTTCTAGAAACAAATTAAACTTTTTTGCTGTGTGTTCAATTTGCATATAACTAGATAAAGTAGTTTTATAAAATTCCTATGTCCAGGCATTTAGATTTCTTCAGGAATATTTAACGTATCTAGTAATTACCAGTATCTTCAGATCATTAGCCCTTTCAAACTAACTACACTATTACAGAGAATAGGTAAGGCTAATTTCCTAACATTATCTCCTTTGATAATGATCTCATATTTGCTACCTATGTGCTTTAGGAAGAATTAATATTACATCAAATATAATTTTCTTCTCTTTGGAATATCACTATAGAGGAAGTAGCGTCGACTACAGATTTAGACAGATTTGTTTCCACTATGAATTTGGAGGAAAACAAGTACTTTCTGAGGCCCAGTTTTCTACTCTTATAAAAATGGAAGCAGTAATAATGCCCACTCCACACAATTACTGTGATAATCAAGTGAGATAATGTTTGTTTTACAAACACCTTGCCAAATAAGTGATGCTGAGGAAATAATCTTTTTGAAAGCGAGAGAATGTGGAGAAATGCAAATTGCTTATGCTTAATAGTCAAATTGATCAAATCCAAACGCTTCTCTGAATTTTCAATTTAAAATAGCTTTGGCTATTTAGTCAGAATGTACATTGCTTCTCCTCTCCAAAATATCTGCAAAAATGTTGCAAATGACACAACTTGAAATAGTGACTAAAACTATCGATTTACCAGAATCATTGGAATTTGATTAAGAAAAGCAAGAATTTTACTCATGTTTACATCATAAAAGAAAGCTGGGAAAATACTTCTCCATATCATACTCCCCCTTTGCTCAAGACTCAGAAATCAAGGGTGGGTATCAATTGAAAAGCTGGACAGCTATCCTTCAACATCTTTGGTATTTTATTGTATTATGTATGTCGTGTCGTGTTGTGTTGTGTTGTGTCCCATCACATTCCATGTCATTGCCTCACGTAGTATCCTGCATAGCATCATACGGTAGTATATTATTTTGTACAAAGTGGCCAGAATAATAGTCTTGTCTCCACGTGTCTTTATACATCATTCTGTTTTTGTCTTTTGGTCTCTCAGAGCTCTACAGAATGGACAGTAGGAAAACAGAGTGGGGATAGATAGGATGATTTAAGCACACTGCATTTGCTTAAGTTATCCTTAAGCAAAATTCGGGAGGAAGACCTTGTCCGTAACATTTGGGAACTATATTGTTTCATAAATCTCAGTGTCATAGAAGTAGGTGATAAGTTGCTATGTCTGTCCATCAAAAACATGCTAGAAAAATTCTTTCTAGATACCAAATATTGGAATAAGAGCTGTGAATTCCAGTCTCTCTTCCAGATGTAGATCAGAAAAGTGAATTATTAAGCAAGTGGATATTAAGCAAGATCAAGGACAATCCAAAATCTCAATGTTGTGTGTCAACAGAGTCATCCTTTTTAAAGTAAGAGTAACTGGAGAAAAAAATATAATTTATCCCCATAGCGTAGACAAAAGGAAACACCATCTTGGATAGTTAAAAGAGAAAAAAATGCACCTCAAAATCATAGTAAAATCTAGGCATAGGAAATCTATAATACCATTTGGAACTCTCAACATTATGTAATTATATGTGACCATAAGGAAAAAAGAGAGGCAAATCATAAGAACAGATCAGGATAATAGTCTATACTACTAGGATGGGATGGGAAAATAGGATAATATGCAAGATAATTCTTTAATGGTAGAATTAAATCGGTGGTAGAATTAAATGGTAGAAGTCCAATCATCCATTGGAAGCAATCAAGGAACAGAAATATTACTAAATGAAATCAAAAGAAGATACTCTGGATATATTTGCAAAGTATTCTCAGAATACGGAGGAAAGGCACCAGAGTTACAATGAAGAGAAAGAAGTTGATAGAGAGAGGAAAGATATGGTGTATTAGATATTACTAAATTAATATTGACTTTGTTAGGTATGGTAATGACATTATAGTTACATGAGAAGATGCTGCTATTCTCATAAAATATCCCAAAGTACTTATGGGAAAAACACCATGTCTGCAACTTAGTTCCACATGACCAAGACTATATATGTACACACAAGTATATGTATATATACACACATACACATTATCTATCCATCTGTCTCTTGATCAATCTACTGATCAATATATATGTCATCTATCTTTTTCTTTCTCTGTCTCTCTCTGAAGCAGATGTGCAATCTATTACCAGTATGTGAAAGGCATATAGGTATTTGTTATCTTATTCTATGCACTTTTTTTTACAAGTTTTATAGTTTTTAAATTAAAATATAGAGGGAAATAATATGGTATAAAAGCAGCTAATGTTTCAGCAAAAATAAAGGAACATGATTTACATAATGAGAACAAAAGTTTGAATTATATTTTTTTTTTATCTCACAGATACGGAAGGGTCACAAAACCCCTTGTAAATCATGAAACTTGGTTGAGCTCAGATTCTCCTAACGTGGCACTAAAGACTAGATGATAGGGGAAATGTCAACAAACATTTTATGGAAAATATTGCAACACATAATAGCTTCCATAGCCTATTATTTTTGGTGAAGCAAATGAAAGCCATTCACATGTGAAAAATTAAACACTTGTTCTTCTTGGGAAAAAGAGGAATTCAGATCAACTATGCAAGAAGTCACAAGTAAGAGAAGGAATGACATAAAACAAACTAAGAATGGTTTTAACTATTACATAAAACATTGTTATAACTGCCAATAAAATCCCAGATGCTATGGCTAAAAGAAACATTTATAACAAAAATTATAACAAAAACTTAGATCCAAGTTTAGATTCTATTGAGAAAGACTGAAAAGCTGAAGGAGAGGGGAAAAGTATATAAAAGTATAAAAGTCAGAAGGTGCCATTTTTCCCCGAGTTTGATAATCAATAAAATATCACTGACGGGCTGTTATATTAAATGATGGTGATAATGGTAAATATTGTTAAAATCTAAAAGTGCCTACTCTCCAAATCAATACAGAACATAAAAAGCAAAGAAAACACAATCCAAAGACAGAAGAACAAAGAGAAAACGCATGTGTTAAAAAAATGAAGGTGCAAGCTAAGATTATAGAATTAGGACAAAGCATGATGTTGAAATGTTCTAGAGGAGAAGAGGGAGAGATGGAACAAGACAGTCTATGTAGCAGGATCCTCACATTCACAGAAGAGCAGTCGGTGACTCACAGCAGAGGACGAGAAACAAAAAACATCACTGTCTGAATGGGAAGTGGAAACTGACTTTTGAGACCCAGTACTCTAATGCAAACTGCACTTCTTTGGGTCTTCTTCCCTTTGTATTTCTCCATCCCTTTTGAAATGTAATTTCATCAGAGCCTAGAAGCTCTATCTTCTTTTATGTATACCAACTTAATGAAAGCTATTCCTTTTAGCAAGTCATTTATCTTCCCATTCTCAGACGATATTTCGTTCTTCTTTTGCCTGAATATCTGCAAAGAGCAAGCATCAACTTCAAAGGGAGGAGTCTCTCCTATAAGGGATGGGCAGTTCACTGAGAGTAAGAGTCTGGCTGCTGGTGATTTTTTTAAGCAAAGCTGCTTCCCAATTTCCTCTATTTATATATTTTTTTAAATACTATATCTCATGTTTTAACAAAGGCAACACAGAAACAACCACTAAGTAAGAAGAAAAGCATACATATATATGAATTTTTAGATTTCTTAAATAATGGACCTGCTAAAAATGTCTGATTCTGTTCCCTGTTCAAAACTATTCTATATATGTACCAAATTTTAACTCTCAGAATGAAATTTGACCCTAAAATTTTTGTTTAGAAAAACTTTGTTTAAACAAAAATTTTGTTTATTTATGATTTTTCACAGCTTGATATTACCTCATCATTAATATAGAATTTAGTGCAAATACATTTGTATTAAGATAAAAGGTTGGGGGGTACCTGGGTAGCTCAGTCGGGTAAGTTTCTACCTTTGGCTTAGGTCATGATCTCAGGGTTCTGGGATCCCTGCCCTGGTCAGTGGGGGAATCAGCTTCTCCTCCTTCTGCCTTCCTTGTGCCCCCACCCTTGTGCACACGTGCATATGCTCGCTCTCTCTCAAATAAATAATCTTCAAAAAAAAAAAGATAAAAGATTGGCTTTTTTTAGTCTTATGGTAAATTGTTATTGAAAGTATTACAGATGCTTTTAAAACTATTTTATGATCTGATGTGGGGACCTTGTAATAACGTAAACAATAAGTCTGCTTCAAAACTTACAAAATACATTTTTCTACACAAATAAAGATCTTTAACGTGATTTTATGCTTCATGTACTATGTAAACTGCTACTAAAGATGGAAATTTGCATCATATTCTAAAATTCTTAAGCCAAAGGTACTGTATTTTTGAAAAAGAAAATAAAATTCCATAAAGAATGCACATACCCCTAATATGATATGAAGATAATTGAAACACCAAAATTCTAAATATTTAGAATTCTAAAGTTGGTCACCATTAATCAATTCTATTCTGTGTGTATGAAAACTCCTCATGATCTGATAATGGTGTTGTTTTTCCAAAATGTATCATCAGAGTTTGGCCATAGTCTGATTACCTTGGAAGACCAAGTCAGTCCATACTTTTACATGAATAATTCATATGACATATGGTAAAATCTCTCAAAATGCAGTCTTCTTCATGTTTGTGCCACTGTTCATCCAAGTTCAGACTCTTCTTGAAAATACAGGCATTGCTTTCATTCAAACTCGTATGTGAAATCTGTCTGTAATTGTAACAACTGCAACAACATCATGGTTCGAATGTGTGGTCTTGAGATGTAATATTGGATTATGTATGAATTCTGTTTCAAGATTTTTATTTCAAGACACTTTCCCAGCATATTATTTTATGTGCAGCATTCATTTTTTGATGCATTTATCTACCCTGCCTATTTTAATTAAATCATCATTGCACTCTGATGTTTTTGCTAATTTTGGATGATGGATCCACCACTGTTTGTTTATAAAGGCTGATTGGAAACAAGGCATTCATTATGTCGTGCCTGATAATTTGTTCACTTCATTATCACAGGGCACTTGCTATAGTTGCATCTTTGTTATCATCAAGTTTTTATAAATACTGTGTTCTCTCTCAATTGACTTGCATCGGCAGCATAGTCTTTATGCTTGGAGTCACCAAATTCTTGTCATTTCTGCTCTCTTACAAAAATGCTTGCCTAATATACAGAAAATTATGTTTTCAAGAAAACCTGCATCTCAGACATTTCTTTAATAGATCTTTGATCCACCGATACGCTATTTGGGTAAATTAACAAATAGGTTGCTATTCCCACAGTGTATTGCATTCACTACTACAATCAGCTTCCCTAATGAATTGCTTTACATTTGTTGGCTTGCTGAGATCTAGTTATTTGGAAAATCTTTCCCATTCTTTACATCATCGCAAATCCCATTGTGGAAAATAAATTCCTACACACAGTTCAGGAGCATTTAAAAAAGAGAGAAATGTTAATGTTAAAATAGGTCTTTGAGTTGACTGTCATTTCAGAAAATGTACTGGAGAGACAGGTGAAAGAAATAACTGAGCTGTGATTTTCTTAGTTCTCTCTTCCAGTTATACCATTGAAATTGATATTGATTCTTTTGAATGATACATGAGGAAAACAGTCAAAATCTGGAGAGTCTGCATAAGACATGGGAAAGTAAGAACTTGCTTTTCCCTTTAAAACATGTGTGTATATCGGAGCTGGACCTCGGGAAACATCCAAACATCTCCTAAATAAGCATCCTCACAAGAACTCAGGATCCTTTGCAACGTTAGTGGTGTGTATTCTGAGCTACCAGCATGGCGCTTGAGTCCTCATATCCATACAACCAGTTCATTCGATTCACATTCATTAGGAATTTGAAAGGTATCTGACTCAAAGACCTTGTATCATTTTATTTGAGAAGAGGTTACCCTACCAACGAATTCTACACCGCCAAAGATGCATGAACTTGGCAATTCTAAGTTATCAGTCTGTGAGTACTCCAATCAGAACCACCTATATTATTATCCAAAATATTTACAGAATATTAATTTGTGCAGGCACTTGTGCTGGGCATTGCACAAAATAAATTCCGGGTGATTTAATTTACTGACGATTGTAAGTTACCTAATAACTTCCTTGCTACTCATTAGGATAACTGAGAGCCTATGCATACAGAGGGGCTTTAAAACCCCTCAGGAAAAAAACAGAATGACTTATTTTCTACACTTTAGATACTGCCAAAATTGTAACGCTTCTTTCTGGCTTAGCCTTTACATAAAGTCTTAATTTTAAAAATATTAAATATTCCCAACATCCAAACAGGTTCTCATCACTCAAGTGTACAGATATTAATATTTTGTAACATTTCCTTCCATTTGCTACTTTAAGAAGTAAATCAAACTTTACAGGTTAAGTGTCACTCTCATCCTTGGTCTCTCAAATTCTCCTTGGACATGATCATTTATCCAAAGTTAGTGTGTAGGATTTTCATGCATGCAGTATTTTTATAAATTTACCAAATGTACATCCATCTATAAACAACATAAATACTGTGTTTTACATTTCTTTTTTAGCCGTAGTATATTCCCCATATTATTTTGTTGTCTGTTTCCACCATGATAACTTTAGATCCACTTCATTCTTTTACATGCTACATTGACTGAGTCACATTTTTATATCCAACTCCCTTTTGAGGGACAGATAAGTTGTTTTTACATTTTTGCTGTTAGAAAACTATTATTAAAATGCTGTTCTTGTACATATTTGGAGGAGTTTCTCTATGGAGAGAGCTAGAAGTGGAACTTTTGAATTTTATATAATATCCGCCTTGATATCACCGCATTTCTTTACTCAAGCTCTCTGGGTACGAATTCCTGTTTCCTCATATCATTGTCAAATGTGGCGTTATTAGATTTTTTTTAACTTTTTCCAACTTGGTGGGCATAAAACATTATAGATGATTTATTTTAATTTGCATTATTCTATTACCGTGGCTAGGCATTTTATTGACCTTGATGCTTCCATTCCAGTAAATTGTACTTTCATCTTCATCATCCATCTGTCCACTGGGTCGTCATTTTTGTATTGATTGGTAGGGGTCTGCCATGTATTCTCTGCACCGATCTCTTACCATTTTATACCAAGTGCAAATGTTTTCTTCCCATCTGTTATGCATTCATATTGTGATATCTTTTGTCATATAGATGATCTCTCCCATGTTATTTTGAGGATATAATTAAAAAAATGGGTATACTTTTGCCCCCAGTGACCTAAGAATTGTTCAGATTTTTTTTTTCACACTTAGTATTGCCGCCTGTGTCACACAAAAAGCCCACATTTATATGTCAGTCCTTTCAGGTTTGCCTTCTGTTCCACTGGCTTATTCTTATCTGCCTAGACCAATATTAATATTAATTAATTACTATGTCTTTATAACTATAGAGAAGAGTCCCATCTTACTGTTATTCTTTAATATTATCTAGAGATTCATATGCATTCTGTGTTAAGTCAAGCTTATAGTAAATCACATATGCACATGGTATACCTCATACCAACAAAATCTAATGTTATGCCATTAAATAAATTTTAAAATTTTCTCCATAACATTTGCCATATCTTTGTCACATTTTATCTCTATAATTACAGTTTTACCTGTTATCATCTGAGCAATTTTATCTATATTTTCTAGCTGTTGTTTGCATTTAGGAACATCTGCTTTGGGAATGGTAATTTTGCATTCGGCAAACTTGCTCAGGTTTTTTACTGGTTTGGATATTTTGTAGATTTTTTTATGTAGACAAGTATATCACCTACAAATAATTTGTATAAGATCAGATTTGTTTTTAATGTTTTGGAGAGCCTACCAGCCCATAGGGACATGGTTATTTTACTGTGGGAAGGTTTTTCACTATTGATTCAGTGGCTTTGGTGGATAGAAATCTATTCAGATACTTTTGTTTCTACTTGATCCAATTTTGTTCAGTAATATATTTCTAAGATATTATCCATTTTTTCTCAAGTGGTCAAGTTTATTAACACAAATTTATACAGAATATTTGGGGAGCTATCTATAATTAGGTCTTCCACTTCCTTCCTTATATTTTGCTCCTTTTCACTCATCTCTGCATTTTCTTGAACAACTTATCAGATGACGTGTCAATATGATTCACTTTCCCAAAGATTCTCTTTATTGTAACTGCATTCTATTTCATTGGTTTTAACACCTTGTTTATCATAGCCCTTTACCGACTTTCCTTGGATTTATTTTGTTGTGCTTTTCACAACTGCTCATCAATTTTCAACTCTCATTTTCTATCTAAACATTTAAGGCTGAAAATCACCCGCTAAGTACAGTTTTAACCCTAACTTATGTCTGAAGATGCAGTATTTTTTCATTTGTATTCAACTCAAAGTATTTTCTGGCTTTCATTATGATTACTTATTTTATCCGAGAGCTATTTAGAAGTATGTTCTTAAATTTACCAAACATAAGATTTGTTCCTTTCTTTGCTTTCATTTAATGATCAAAGAACAGTCTGTGTTTCTTGTTCTTGGCCAATTACCATGTTTCACATTTCTTAGATCCTAACTAGTTCTCTCTTTGTCCAATACAGTTATTGTTAAGAACATTGTCTTATGTTTTCCTACTATTCCCGGAAATTGATAAATTTCTCCTGCTCAAAATCTGCCATTAGGATAAAGTCTAAAATGCTCGCCAGGCTCTGCATGGTCTTGCCACCACTTTCCTCCCCAGCTCCATCTCGGCCCTCTGGTCTGAGGTATACACTGTAAACACTGCATCGTTTCTATTTCCAAATCATACCATACTCTTCCCCGCCTCTAAAACTTTATTGGTTAAGTGTCCCCACCACTGTCATCTAGTTAAAGTTCTTCATTTAGTGACCCCCAAGAAACTCTATGTCTGAGGAAAGGGACCCCAGTCGTACCACATATTTCCTCTGGCGTCGTATTTCAGCACCGTGTTTTAGCTCGCTTCTCTTTGTGTTTCCGCAACGCTAGGATAAATTCCATCTTGGGCACTGTTGTACCCCAGGACATAAAATCCAATACATAGAGGTTCTGCACGCCCACTCACACGCACACACACGCACACGTGCACACGCTGAATGAACTGAATTGCAACACTGGAATCAGCAGAGAAACACGGGGACACAGAGATCCAATTTCTCATTTTTAAAATAATCGTATGTTTTTTGACAGAAAACAAAGAACTTTTCTTGGAGGAGAAAGAAATCCTTTCTCGAAATGCAGGATTTTAATTACAGTATAGCTTCTCTGGCATCAGCAAGATGATAGCCACCAAATCCGGAAAGACATTTGAAAAGGGATATTTTCTTCTCTGAAGCGGTACTTCTCCTGAGTACTGACTGATCTCTTTTACATTTTTAAGATTCTCACCTTTGCTGCTCATTAGAAAGAAAAAAAGGAATTCGAAGACTGAGAATGTGTTTTTTGCATTATCTTGGCGGAACTGAAAACTCTTTGCTGTTGGTAATTTTCTTAAATCTAATGGTCTCTTTTATGTATATATTAAAAATTGACAAACACCTTTCTGTACAGTGTTTCATCTCCATAATAGCCTGAGCCTTGAGAAAGGCTGGGGCCCTAACAGTGTAATGTGAGAACACAAAAAAAGAGATGACAAGAAATCTCATTGCTGACCTCAGCCGGTCAGCTTACTGTACATCATTTTTCTTTTAATTCAGGAACTACTCAGATACTGTTTTCCATGTGTCTTATTTTGAGTAATTCTCAGTAATTTACTGCCATAATTTATAATCACATTAGAGCCCCACAGGTTAATTACAGAACCTTCTGTGTAAAAAATGTATTTCTCTTTCATTCGGTTCAATAACATAGCCTTTATTTCGCTTAGCATTCTCTGAATTTTCTACTATAGAACCGGTAAATGGACTGGCCCAGGGTGACCTATCTATAATTTTGTAGGCCTATTTCTCAACTCTCACCTAATTCCTTTCCAAACTGATGAAATTAGTTCTCATATCTTCTGTATTATATTGCAGTTTCAGTGCCCCTCAATCATCTTGCTATTGATGGAAAAAAAAAGCCGAACATTTTGCATTCATAAAATTTTCTAACCTTTTGCATAAGAACAAAGTTCCACAACACTGAATGGGTGGGAAAAGTGTATATTTTGTAATTGCCCCACTGGACATATACATACATACATAATCACTGCTTTCCCATAAGGTTATAATTATATTCTTATTAAATGGAAACTGTCTATAAAAATATCTTTATTAGTAGTGGATAAATACATTCCTGTAATAATTGAAAATAAGTGCTTTAATGGCAACTCTTCCTTGGGGGAAAAAAACACATTCTTTACTTAATATAGGCACTTCTCATACAGAGGTAGTTGTTGTAATATAAATTGTGATAATGTGATTAAGGAAGCATTTGCATAATGCAGGCCACTTTATATTTTAATATGAACTTGAGATCAATATGGAAGTTGAGATCACAAACTAGTATCCCTTAAGAAGTGAAAAAATAGCGTATAATTGAAATGACTTTTTAAAATTTATTTATATTTTATTATAATGACAGGTGATAATGGATTTTTAATCACTATAGTTTTGATGATAGGAAAATTGAGGCCATTACTCTTCCAATAAAGCTAGATGCAAATACTGGATTTGCTTAGTGATATTTAGGCTTTATAACTTTCTCGTACACTATAAAAAATAAAAGCAAATCACTTTATTGTTAAAATTCTTCCAATGTAAAATAATGTTAATGTGAGCCTGAATCACAAGCCTTAGTTTTTCACTGAATGAAGAAACAAGAGATTTCTTAGAAAGCAACTCTCGCATTACCAACAGTACTGGCTGTGCATGTGCTGTAAGGGTTAGTGACCGGAAATACCAGCTCTGGAATAGATTGCCTGGGTTTTAAATCCAAGCTTTGTTACATATAAGCTATGCAGTATTGGGCATGTTACTTGACCTCCCTCGGCTTCATATTCCCCTGTGAAATAGGGATAATAATAATCTATATCTCACAGACGTTGTTGTATTAAATGAGCCTAGTACTGAGTATAGTATCTAGCATATAAGATAATAACGATCTTAGTTATTACCTCTATTACAAAATTTTTAAATTGCATTTTTAATGTCGTTTCTCATGTCAAAAATATTTAATCGCCACTTACTTAATAACTACAGCATTTTAAAGAAAATGTCACCAATAAATTCCAATAAAATTTGAAATGAGTTCCTTATATTTTTTTTAGCTGTTGTTTCTTTCCTATATTTCAATCTTCTTTTTAAAAAATCTAATAGGTAGCTTAATCTCCACTGATACTACTGCAAAATACAATGTTAATAGAGAAGAGGAAGCAAAATACTATTAAAAATCTAGTTGTTGCGGATACCCTCCAGAATAGTGACGGCCTCCTCAAACCCCCCCAAAATTTGGTTCAGATGTTGACTGAATGCCACACATGTACCAAGAAGGTTTGAAACATGAAACTTCCTGAGAAGAGCAGGGCAGTCTTCCCAAGCAAGCCCAAAAATGTCTTGAGAAAGCAGAGAAAGGAGGCTGGCTTGGGTTGTTGTGAACAGTGGGTGAAGCTAGGTGAGGATTCCTACATTTATTATCTGAACTTCCCACCAGGCTCTGAAGGAGGGAGCACTAGGCTTTCTTATCAGGTTTCCCAGACATGGAGCAAAAGGGAAAGGGTGGAAGTGGGGCTTCAAACCCTCGGCAGTGAAATATCAAAAATGGAGTCAGTCTATTGTATCAGTAACTGTAGACCCTAATTTTGCAGGGGAAAAAAAAAAATGAATAAAATTTACTCAATTTTATTTTTATGCTCTAATTGTTCATAAATTATGTCCTCTATTATATTAAAATCCAATCCATTTTTTAAAAATTTAGAACACAGTTATATATGTGGCTAATGTAATTTGGATATGTCAGGATTTATGGGATTCTATGAGGTGTGCCATATTTCTAACATGCTCTGCCATTTAAATAGGATTGAGAATCATTGAACCAGGTAAAGTATTAAGCAAATTCCTCCTAATTTATTTACTTAGTCATTTGCTAAAATTAAAAATAAGGCAAAAGTTGAGGAAATGCTGAAAAGAGAATGGAGCGCAGTCCAAATAAGAGTTGGGGATTTTAAAAAGTATTATCTTCATTGTTTTTCCTGAAATGACAAGAGTTGGGGACCAGTATGGGTGCACTGAAGTCGGGCCAGGGAATCTTCTTTCTGTATTAAAATATGGGAAGAATCTACTCTGTGTTAGAACTCCACATCCTTATACAGTGGGTAAAATGGCTGGAAAAACTCGAGTGTTCATTCTATTCTACCCTGACACGACACAGGTTACACAGAGATAGAAGCTGGCACATTTCAGCAGTCCTGGAGACTTTTATTGGTTAAGAGGATGTTGCTAAAACATAATGACACTTCAGAAAGAGCCAGCCCCACAGACCAGAACGCAATGGAAACTGAAGGATCTGGATTTGCGATTTAACAGATATTTATGGAATGGATTCATACAAAAATAAGGCAATATTATAAAGGTTACCTGGTCTTCTGTAAATTGGCATAATACAGTTTCTCTAGGAGTTATAAAAGTTTGACATAATTCTATTTTGATATTTTAGAAGATTGTGTCTTCCAGCATTTTAATTTTAAGAGTTCTAGTAATGTAGGGGCTCCTGGGTGGCTCAGTGAGTTAAAGCCTCTACCTTCAGGTTGGGTCATGGTCTCAGGGTCCTGGGATCGAGTCCCGCATCAGGCTCTCTGCCTGCCTCTCTGCCTGCCTCTCTGCCTTCTTGTGATCTCTCTCTCTCTGTCAAATAAATAAATAAAATCTTTTTTAAAAAAAAGTTCTAGTAATGTAAAATAAAAAATCTAAATAGTAATGGTTCATGAATAAAATTGGAGGCAGGCAAAAAAAAAAAAAAAATTATGACTAATAGCCAAGCCTGAAATAATTCGTTTTCTCTTTGCCAGTGGTTTGATCCAAGCTATCTGGTTATTCTAAAAGAGTATAAGGTTATAATTACTTATGGCATCTATTTTGAATCCAAGAACTGCTAAGAAATGAACTTTATGTGCATGTCCTTCTGTTCTCCATTTGAGCCTGTTATTCTTGATGAACCAGAGGGATCAAGGTTTTGATATGAAGGCAGACTTTTATCTTGGAAAAGGAATGTTGGAGGATGCCCCAAGAAAAGGAAGAGGAGACGGAATTGTCCTAAAAGCAATTTTGACCAAAGCATAAACCTTGGCATGAAGGAAAAATAAGCTGCCAGACATGCATGAAGAAGTCTATCTCAGTTATCACGGAATGCCTATACATATGATTCAATAAATATCAGGGTTAAAAGGGAGGAGTCTGGAGGGAAATCCAACAAAAACAGCAGTGAACCTGAATGCAAGCCTTAATTTCTCTACCATATGTTGCCCCATATGAAAAAGAAGAGTTTGAATAAGATTCTGTCCACATTCTGTAGTGTCAACATTGTGTTTTTGCTTGTATTTTACTCTCACTGCCTATTTAGGGGATGATCACCTACATTTATCCTCTTTAATGCTATTTTGCTATCATATCTGTCTGATGTTTCAGCAATATCTAGCATCTTGGAACCAATTCCAGGATTTTGAACCCAAAGACAAGAAGAATACCTAGCAACTAAACTATCACCTTCCCTTTGATATGTTATTTCTTTCCTATTCCATTCTGAATTGCATTTGAATTTCTGAATTGCTTCTCTAAAGCCCTGAATAGGTTGGTAGGTGATTAATGAGGTAGAAATGTATTGGTTCTACCATCAAGACTATTTAGCACAATAAGGAAAGAAATTGGGGCTTAACCAAATATAGTGGGGTAAAAAAACCCAACATTTACATGTATTTATTTGTACTAGAGGAAAAGAGAACTGATTGTTGAAGGAAAAAGAGAAATCCAGTCAAAACAAGGAGAGGGAAGCAATTACCAAGGCACAGTACTTGAGGACTCAAATTTGTCAAAGGATAAGGAAAACCCACTGTGCCAAGTCAAAATGTCTTGAGGAATTTTTCTGAGCTCTGGTATGAAGATATTCTCAGCACAATTAAAGGCATGCCGTAGTGGAGGGGGCTGGGCAGAAGAAGATTTTCCAGACACAAAGATCAAGTGTATTAATTAAAAGCAAAACAAAGTGATACCATTTGTAAAAGTGGTTTTAAAAAAATAATACCCCAGAATAGCCTGGAGTATAGAGGAAATGGCAGTTTAGTGTCCTGCTTATAAAGTTTATTGCATGACACTTTGCGATAAACATTCAATGATTTAAAAATGTACTTATTCCTTGAACCAGTAATTCTACTTCTAGGAAATTTTCTTGAGGAAATTATGATAAATAGCAAAAAAGATTTATCTATTAGAATGATCACCACAGCACTATTTATAATAGTGAAAAATTGGATACAACATAAATACTGAATGATAAGTGATTGGTTCAATAAATTATGACACATAATTATGCACAATTTTGGCACATAATTCATTGCCATGTCCATAAAATGGACTACTATGGAACAATTAAAAATCTTACTGGAGGAAATTACTGAACCATATAAAAATATTCCAGATATCAAATGAAATGAGTTACAATATAAAATAACCAGAATTATTTAATTTTTATCTATAAAAGGTAATTCTCATACACACTTAAAATAGACAGCTATAAAATACAATTTTAAGCAATGATTTCTGGAAGGTTGGAGTACAGTTTTTTTTTTTCATTTTTTCTTCTCCAGAAGTTAGTATATTCATATAATGAATTATATTTAGTATATTTCATATAATGCTACAATAAATATTTGAGTTTTATTAGTACCAAAGATTCTTTTTTTTTTAAGATTTTATTTATTTGTGAGAGAGAGAGAAAGAGCGAGTGAGCACAAGCAGGGAGAGCAGCAGGCAGAGGGAGAAGCAGACTTCCCTCCAAGCAAGGAACCCGATGCGGGACTCGATCCCAGGACCCTGGGATCATGACCTGAGCTGAAGGCAGCTGCTTAACCGACTGAGCCACCCAGGCATCCCAGCACCAAAGATTTTAATGAGCATTATTAAAAAGTTACAGAAGAACAATACTGCATGATTCCACTTATATGAGGTATCTAAAACCATCAGTCTCTTGAAGGAGAAAGGCGACGTGGATACCAAGGTCTTGGCTTTGGGGGAGAAGCTGCTGTTTAACAGGTATTAACTTTTAGTTATGCAGGATAAACAAATGCTAGAGATCTGCTATATAACATTATGTGCTTAACAATAATGTACACTTAAAATTTTGTTAAGAGTAAATCTCATGTTACTTGTTCTTATCCCACACGCACGCACACACACACTCACACACACAATGTTACAGAGAGGATTTCTGTTTCTAGCAAAGGAAGAGTAAGAGGAAACAGACTAATTCCCTTGCCTGCAACAACTAAAAATAAATACAAACAGGAAATACAATATGTAAAACAATAGTTCTCAAGATATGAGTAATAAAAAACAAGGATTCCCGAGAGAAGGGAAACGAATGAGCTGAACCATATGACTGTTGTGGATAGTTACATGCAGAAAGCGTCTACGCCATGGTGCAAAGTGGCAAACCAGGCAGAGCACAGCAGACATCCAGAATTGAGGTAATGAAGACAAGGTGTCTAGAGTTCGTAGGATGAATACTGTAGAGGACAGAGCTGCAGAAGTCCTAAGATCTTCAGAGCATTCAGAGCAATCCCTTGGAGTATTCAGCCAAGTACTGCTCAGCCCATTCATGTAAAGACACTGCACAAGCCTGGGAAGTAACCACACGGAAAGATTAGAGGAAATAATCCCTGGTGCCCACACAGGGAAGGAAAAAGTGCCAGTTCCCACAAGCAGAATAAAAAACTTCTTAACTCATGAGGAATTAGAAAAAGTCCTCAGGAATGTTTTGCCACATTGATAGGGCAAGTTTCAGACTACACTAAAAGTTATTCTTGTCCCTTCTAATGAGGCTTAAAAGCAAGACCCCAAAGGATCAAACTGTTTTCTAGTAACTTAAATGTTTCTCAGAATAAAGCTGAAGAATATTATAAAAATACAAAAAAAGTAATCAACTAGGTAAAATTCACAATGTTAGGCACCTAACCAAACACTGGCAGGCATGCAGACATATAGGAAGAAATAACCAATAATGAAGTGAAAAATAAACTAATCGAATAGGCCCTAAAATGAAACTGATGATAGAATTAGAGGAAAATCCTTACAATGGTATTCCATATGCTCAAGAAGCTAGAGAAGAAAGTCTAAGTAGAGTCATGGCAAGTATAAATGGCAAGAGGTAAAAACTACAATATCTGGTATAAAAAAATAATAATAACTGGGTAGGATTAACATTAGCTTAGACACAGCAATACATTCATTAACTTTAATGTCAATACATTCATTAACAAGAACACAGAACAAAAATTATATAAAATAAAACACCAAGAGAATAAACACTAAAAATAAAAATGAGCAGAATATCAGCAAGCTATTGGACAAGTGCAAGCAACCTAATAGAAGTCTGATCCGAGTCCTCCAAAGACAGTAGAAAAAAGGACAAACAAAAATATTTGGAGAAATAAGGGCTCACATGTTTTAAATTTGATGAAAAATATAAATCAATATATGAACGAAGTTCAACAAATGCCAAACACAAGAAACATGAAGAAAACTATACTAAGGCACATAAAAATCAAGCTTCTTAAAACCAGTGATAAAGAGAAAATCTTAAAAGCATCCATGGAAAAAAGGCACATCACCTACACTTTATAAAAACTTTAACAATATATTATGGAGCTTATAACATGTATCACAGTACAACTTATTACAAAAACAGCATAAAGGTCTGGAGGGAAAAATGGAAGTATATAGTTGAAAGTTTCCTAGAGTTGAAATGACATAAAATCACTTGTAGACAGACTATGATAAGTTAAAGAAATCACTAAAATTGCACAGACACACACACACCCTCCACGCCGATATAAGAGACTCTTAACTCTAGGAAATAAACTGAGGGTCGATGTAGAGGAGCAGGGTAAGGGGATAGGGTAACTGGGTGATGGGCATTAAGGAGGGCACGTGATGGAATGAGCACCGAGTGTTATATGCAACTGATGAATCACTGAACTCTACCTCTGAAACTAAGAATACACTCTATGTTAATTAATTTAATTTAAATAAAATAAATGTTAAAAAAGAGTTAAAGCTAATTAGGCAAAACCGGTGATTAAAGACATCATAAAAAGTACTAGATTAATCTGAAAGTAAACAAAAAAGAGGGAAAAGGGAACAAAGAACAAATAGGACAAGTAGAAAACAAATAATATGATAGACTTAAACTCAATCATATCAGAAATCACATGTTCTCACCACACACACACACACACACACACACACACACACACACAAAGCCAACTCTGTAAGGTCATAGATCTGTTAATTAACTTGATTTTTGTAGCTATTTCACAATATATATGTATCAAATCATATTTTATACATTAAATGTGGACAATATTTATTAATTATATTTCAATAAAGTTGGAAAAAAATTTAAAAATTACATCTACATGCAAATGGTCTGAAGACATCAAATTGTAAGGCATAAAGTATCAAATGTATGAAAGAGGAAACTATATGCTGTGTTGCTGGGTATAAGAAAACATATTTTTAAATATAAAGATAAGTCATCTAAAAGTAAAAAGAAGCAAAAAAGATATGATATGCTAAAAAATGTTTTAAGTTGGTGGTACTATTTAACAACAGAGAAAGTTGATTTTAGTCAAAAAAATATTAACAAGGTTAAAGAAGGTTAATTCATAATGATAAAAGGGTCAATTCATCTAGAAGACATAACCTTCTAAATATTTGTGATCTAATAACAGAGCTTCAAAATCAAAATACATAAAATAAAAACTGATAAAATTCCAAGGGAAAATAGACAAATCCACTATTATAGCCAGAGATGTAAATACTATTGTCTCAACAATTAATAGAACAAATAAACAGAAAATCAATAAAGATATAGAAATCTTGAATGGCAACATAGTTTGACCTAATCTATTGACATTAATAAAACACTCCACCCAATAAAAGCATACCTTTTTTCAAGAGCATGTAGAACACTTACCAAGGTAGAACATATTCGAAGCAATAAACAGGTATCAATGAATTTAAAATGACTTAACTCATATACAAAGCATATGAAAATATGCTTTGAAATATGAAATCACAATGAAATTAAATTATTAATCCATAACAGAAATATAACTTAAAATCCTCACAGGTTTGGAAATTATGTAACACTTTTAAATAACTATATATAAAAAAATGAGAAAGTTTTTAAATTAAATGAAAATGACAAGAGAATGCATCAGAACTCTAGAGATACTGCAACAGCAGTAGATAAATGGCTACAATAACTACAAAGTTATTTACAAAATTATGTTAACAAAGAAACAGGTTCAATTCAGAGATCTTATTTTCTGTTCAAAAAATATTAAAAAAGTAAAACAAATTAAGTCTAACCCAAGCAGAAGAAAGAAAATATTAAAAAAATCAGAGACAAAAATCAGTAAAATAGGAAAAAAAACAATACCAGTCAAACCCAAAACTGGTTATCTCAGAGAATCAATAAAATTGAGAAAAATCTACTATGCTGATCAGTAAAAAAAGAGAAAGCACATAAATTACTAATAGGAGAAATAAAAGAGGTGATATGACTACTGAGTCTCCAGATATTAAAAGGATAATCAGGGGATAGTATGAACAACTTTAAGACAGTAAATTTCACAATGCTAATGAAACTGACAAAAGTCTTTGAAAGACAGAAACAATCAAAGCTCAATGAAGAAGAAATAGATTATCTAAACAGTCCTATATCTACTTATATTAAATTTATAGTTAAAAACCTTTCCAAGAAGAAAACTCCAGTCTAATTTCCCTCATAGATACAAAAAAAAAACTTAACCAAAATTTTAGCTTATTGACTTTTAAAATGTAAAAGGATCATAAGCAAGTGGGGTTTATTCTAGGAATGCAAAATTATTGAAATGTTCAAAAAGTACTACTGATTCTCAAAAAGGATGGAAAAGCAAATTGACTGAGGAAAGCATAATATTTTCAACAAATTGTATTGGAAAAACTGAATATCCATATTAAAAAAATAGAAAAAAAACAACTTTGATCCATGCCTGGTATCATATCCAAAAATTAACTTAAAATTGCTTGTAGACCTAAATGTGAAACCTAAGACTATAAACCTTTGGAAGAAAAGTTAGCATAAGATAAGTTAGATAAGATCCAGTTATTCCACTAGTAGGTCTATAATAAAGTGAATTATATGTTCACTTAAAAACTCATTCACAAATATTCAAACCCACTTTCTTTGTAATGGCCAAAAAATGGGAAATAACCCAAATGTCCATCAACAGGTGAATGGATAAAAACATTGTGGGATGCATGTGTATTCCATATCACAGAAAACAACTGCACAGTAAGGAAGGAACTAACGATACTAATGATACGCATAACAAACACGACTGAATCCCCCAAATAATTATACTCAACAGGGAGAAAAAGGCAAAAAAACAAAAACAAAAACCCCATACATATTATATGATTCCATTTATATAAAATTCTAGAAAATGCAAACCAGTCTGGAGTGATAGTAATCAGGCCAGTGACTGCCTGGAGAAGGGATTTAGAAGTGAGATGGATGGATTGCAAAGGAGTACAAGGAAACTTTTGAGTTGGCTCATTCACTACCTTACTTATGGTGACCGTTGCATGGGTGTATACACATGCCAAAACTATCAAAATGGTACACTTTTCTCTATGTTAACTATTATATGTTAAATATACTTCAATAAAGCTGTTAAAAATGCCACTGGACACTAATTTCTCTTAAAATAACTGCATTATTCTGACCAGTCCAGAATCTTGACAAATAGTACGTTTATCGAATGCATATTTACTGAAGATTTCGTAAGTGCCAGATAACAATTTTTGAATCCAAATAGGAAAAAGCCCCTGCCTTCAGGTCACTCACAATATACTATCAGAGGTCAAATGCAGACGCACAATACATTGAGGTCAATTCTACAGAAGAGGCCTGAAGGAATGGAGAGAGGAGGGAGAAAGGAAACATGGAGGCGGCCAGACAAGGCTTCCATGAAGAGGAGATGCTTGAGTATCACAATCTCAGAAGGTCAGGATGAATCTGCTAAAAACAGGGAAACTATACGAACTAAGGCACAGATTCATAAGCAAGCATAATGCAGTGAGAGAGTGACAGAGAGAAACAGAGATTGAGAGAGAGCAGAGAAAAAGAGTCCACAGAGAGAGATCAGAAAGGCTTTTGTGTGCTGGCCTAAGGAACTGCAACTGTATCCAGCTATCTGGAGCTAGTTAAGGATTTTAAGAGGGAGACAATGACATTATCAAATTTGAATTTCAGAAAAATCACTTTGGAAGCAGCGTGGAGAGCAGTTAGGAGGAAAATAAGACTGGATGCAATTAGATCAGGCGGAGAACGCTACTATAGTCTCCGCACGCAGCGGTGACTGCTTCAACCAAAGAGAGTGTGGAAGAGAGTTTGGATTCCATCAACGTTTTGGAGGTAGAGTCTGCAGCCATTCAGACCCTGTTAGTGAAGGAAATGAAGGATGCTTTGCTTCAGCCAGGCACCTGATGGGGGCATTCAGGTGAACGGTGATGCCATTCATTTAAGTGAGGACAAATAACAGGTTCAGAAGGAAACGTTGAGTTTGCTGCACCTTTGGGATATCTATATGGATGTATTTCAATAAGCAGGATTCTAGATAGATCTTAGAGCTCCTGGAACTCAGCAAAACTGATGTGACACATTAGAAACTTTCCCTCACTCCTACAGATGATATTCATATTCTAGCAAAAGAAATAATAGTTGCCATTTGCTGAGCACTTCTTTATACTTGTTACTGGGCTAAGCACCTCACACATATTATGCTATGTAATCCGCACAGAAAATCGATGTATTTTATACTTGTGCTATGTATGAGAAAAGTGAGGTCTGTCAACATTACGCAGTTTGCCTAGGAACACATTACGGTGCAGCTAGGTTTCAATAATGCAATGCTCTTAATGACTACAGAATGCCAGAACCCTACAATTTAAAGGTGTTCCGAAAAATGCAGAATGCAGCTGCGTCCCTAACTCACCCCAAGGATTGCCTCCAAAGAGCCTAGGAGTCAAAATAATCCTGAGAAAAAGCCCCTTGTCTTTAGAAAATAAAGGGACACAAAGTAAGGAACCACCATAACATTAATCCAACATCCAAGTGGAGGTCCCTAGGAGGCAATCACTTGTCTCCAAGTTCCCTCATTATCCATGTTTTCTACTTTGTATTTTCAGATATGACTCCTAGCCTGACTAGTTTAACATCTAGGGCCAACTTTCTTTCCTGCGTTGAATTGTGGACTCATGGCAAGGAATGCCTTAGCAGTTCAGCACTTTTATGAGAACTGACATATGAGCAATAGCCCTACATCTGTCTCTTAGAGGGTATATGATCTTAGGCGAGTCATTTAATCTGAGAGTCACTGTTCTCATAATTTAATGGTAATAATACATCCAAGCTATCTACTTCAGCAGAATCTCCTTCAAAACTACATATTAAAATATGCTGAAAACTATAAAACACAAGTAGAACTGTCGATGAACTCTCTAAGCTTTTGTTTGTCTCCTCTATAGCATCTCAGTGACCTTCAATGTATAGTTTTCAAGGACAAACACCAGACTCAAAATTATCTGGTGTGATTTATTCCCTAATTTTGCTTTTCCTTGAAAAGACTCTGAGAAATTGCCTGTACTTTACAAAATAAAGAAAATACTATTTTCTTTTGCCTACCAAATTGCATAGCTTCCGTCTTTCAAACTACTGCTCACAATCCAGTTATCAGTCTGTCTTCTCAGTTAAGTTTCTTGCATAAAAATGAATTTGATACACTCCTCCATAAAACAAAAACACCGGTATATTTCTCTATATACTTCACTATTATTTTTGGTAATAAAATGTAATGTTAAGCTATTGAGCTCTTAGCTGGTTCACTGGATGCTGGTGCATTAACGGCTCCATTTATTAGTGATGGAACTTTCACCAAATGACATCACGCCATCACTGCATTCCCTTGTCTCTAAAATGAAGCTAACAGTAACATTTGATTCGTAAGATGCTGAAGACTAAATAAATGACATAAAAAATCATTATGATGTCTGCCATAAATAAGAGTTCAAATATCAGATAGTATTGGCCATTAATGTCATTGGTATGCACTTTACATGTGCACAGCAAAGTGCTAACATACTACATGTTCCTCTGTTTTTTTAAATCTCTATTTTTTCTTGCTTCTCGTATCTTCCTTATATCCCATAACCTCATTTCATTACTCAGTAATACTGTCTTCTTGTTGCCATGTCTAGTCAGTTAATAAAGGCGTTTCCAGCCTCCTCCCCCCAAATATGGAAGCATTCTGTAACCAGATTATTCTTTACATGGAACTCACTAGTAATTACCTTTGTGCATCATACCTCCATTAATATAGGGATATCATGTCTGTTTAGCCTTCTCAGCAATTAGCTGAGAACGATCTCTAGTTCTTCGGATTTTTAACTGATGTCCTAATATTCCTTCAATCTGCATGACCAGATCACGGTTCCTTGTGTTTCTCTAATTTGTTGTAGCAACAACATCCAGTGTATATTTTAGAAATTTTAGTAAATTTTATGGAATTGTGCCCATGTAATTATGCAGCTATATTCCTATAATCTTGTATAATTCAGTCTTTTATATGTCATTTTCCTACAGTCTGATCTTTGCTTCAATCACATGGCCTACTTTGACACCACTGTCTCCCTCAGCCTTGCATGCACCGAAATTTTATTTGGTCAGTATATCCACACTGGATCTACCTCTCAGGAACAGATTCACCTTACCCATGCTCAAAGGAATGAATCTATAAAACCGAAATCATAATTTACTAGTTTCCAAGTAAAATATCACTATGACATAGTTCAGGATACTGACATTAACACAGTCATCACATTCTCTGGTTGACATTATACGGAGGGAACAGAAAATCAGATGCTATGGAGAAATTATTTTCACAGCTACTGAACAAACATGAAGTTTCACGAGCAGAACACTATCTCGCTCAGCAGACTTACATAGACAGCAACATCCATTCAAAGTTGCCTCAAGCAAGGGATCAAAGTAATAAAAATCAGAGAAATCAAATAGTTAAAAAGAACAGAGGAAAACCTTTATAAATGGGACTTCAGTTTCTGACAGTCAGCTGACAAAGGTTTCCTCTTCATGGACATTGTTGTAATGAGCCCAGCTAAAGAATCTTCTCTCTCTCATTCTCTCTCTCTCTTTCAATCTCATTCCTTACTTAGTCCTCCTACTGTGGGTTAACTTATTCTTTCTTTAATTGTATTAAAATATTCAATTCAGATTATCGTTGTCTCCTTATGGCAATTTGGTGTTTTTTTTTTTAACTCTGACATCTACCTACTGATTTTATTGTTCACCTCCACAAATGTAATCTTATTTCCTTTTTATAAATTCCTGGAGAAAGTATTTAAATTTTGGTAAAGATTCCAACTCATAAGGGTTTAGGCTGAGAATATTAGACAGCTCACAGGAATGTTTTCTTTCATAAGAAAAAAATTACACTGAAAAAATTATGCTCACAACACACACACACAACCCCCACATAAGTGTCTTGGCATATAAACAACTCAAAAATTGAATTGTAAAAGGAATCCACTTTGGGCTGGAGACATTTGTATAAGCACATTCCTGGCCTCTGTCTGGCTTTGACTGATTTTACTCCTAGGGAAGTGCCTTTTTGGATTGGTAATTTACAAAAGAATAACTATTTAGGCATACTCAGCTCAGCGTTAACTTTCCTCCTTTTGGGAGCAACCTTGCCTCCCTGTCCAACTGTTTGGTCTAACTAACTAGGAGTGTAGTGGTAGGCCTATGCCTAATTCTGGTAGGAGAAATTTGTAGGAGAAAGCCACTGTACTAACGAATTCAGAGTCCTGCCCTCAAAGCTGGCCACAGTGAATGTGTTCTTTTACCCTTATTTATTCCTAATTTCTCAACTTACTCATAAACCGGGTGAGAGATGGGTATACAATTTGCTAGCCCATCTCTTGGAAATTCCAGATCCAATGAAGGCTAAATTATTAGTACTCTTAATCCACAAGTCTATCAACTTCAGCAGCAAACTCTGGATCAACAATTTACTATTCAGCCTAGAGAAGACTCTAAATTATTTGTTTAAAAATGTTTTATAGGCCAGTGCACACATTTTTTTAAGTTGGAGCCGTGCAAAGCTCTCCACATGCCATTTTAAGCACTAATATGTTTCTGAGATCACACAGGTCTGAAAGGACGCACTTTCCCTTCCCAAAGACATCCTTAAGCCAGACACTTTAATTAATTCTTTGGGGGCAATGTATTGAGGGAAGACTCCTGGGACCATTTTCACATATACCACCAGCTTTTGTGTGAAAGGTGAGATGTGTTTAGCTCCAAGTCTCAATTACTCCTGCCTTTGCTCTAGTTGCCCACATCAGGTCATGCTGCTGGTAATAAAATCGTTTCAGGACCCTCGTGCAACAGTAAAGATAAAGTATGATAGAATTCTCTTCTTTTTAATGAGAAAGCTTTTCCAAACTTGACAAAACAGTACTGTATGACCACTTGATTTTAGTCTTTATGAAGTAAATTTATTCCCAATCAATTCCCTCTGTTCACAGGTAGATTTAGCTTTTCATTAAGATTTGTTAGGATAGTGATATTCAGTATTTGCCGAGTCTCCCAGTAAGACACTGAATTTATTGGCTACCTTTCCATCTTCTTTCAAAGCTGTTCAGCTTCAGCAAACAAATTTTAAAAAGTCATTTTTTCACAGAGAGAATGGGGTTGACTCCTTGTTAGAATTCTGATTACACAGTACACCCTTTAAAGGTAAATTTCAGAACTAGATACAGTTGCCAAAATCTCTCTCATTTAATTTGACTAAGGTATTATTTTAAAAAAAAAACTAATTCCACCTCCTCAGATCTCTTTGACACTCAGAGAACTACCATACAACTGGTCAAGTGGTCAAATGAATGGTTTGAGTGGCAACCTCATCAAAAGAATATAATCAGGAAAATCATCGCTGACTATTCCCCTTCAGAACGTTCTGTAAAGCATGGGAGGGATGTGGAAAGTGAATCATATGCCTAGACTTTCCAGATGGCAATGAGGACCCTTGTTCATTGTTGACCTTCACCAGGGATGTGATAGCCTAATCAACTCCCCAAAGTTAAATAAACTATTATTTATTCCCAAGGACTCAAGCGTCCTTTACAGTCAAATCTTTTCCCACCTGGAATCAAACTACAGGGATGTGTTTAAGACAATTCACTCTATATGGCTTCCCAGCTATGAGGGCAGCCTGAGTGTGGGAAATGTGGTTTGCGCATGCGTTGCCTTCACCCATCACATCTCCTTATCACACGGCCTAGTCCTAGCCGTGGCATCCTCCAAGTCAGGTTCTTTCAGGGGTTAGGCTACATGCATAAAAACTGGAGCTCAGGAAGTCGCAGGCCACAGAGCCTCTACTTCAAGATTACAGACATCTTCTATTACTGCCATCAGTTAAAAAAAATCTCTCCCTATCCTCAGTAAGTGTAACTTTGGGGAAATAACCAGTCTAAAGAAGCACCAAGGGGTGCCTGGATGGCTCAATGGGTTAAAGCCTCTGCCTTCAGCTCAGGTCATGATCTCAGGGTCCTGGGATCAAGTCCTGCATCGGGCTCTCTGCTCAGCAGGGAGCCTGCTTCCTCCTCTCTTTCTGCCTGCCTCTCTGCCTACTTGTGATCTCTCTGTCAAATAAATAAATAAAATCTTTAAAAAAAAGTAAAAATAAAAAAAAATAAAGAAGTACCAAGAAAGTAAGCTATCATGTGCAATATTGTTGTAACTTTAGACTGACCTTTATAATAGAAGAAGTAGATCATGTGTGGTGGTAAGACTTGGGAGTAAAAAAAAAAAGTGAAGGAAATCTGTAAGGAAGGAGCACAGCATAAACTTCAACCGGGGGAGAAGTCCGCAGGAGATAAGCTCTCAAAATGCCTTTCCCTGCAGGGCAGCTCTCCCTCTGTATCACCAACGTTGATTCGAAGACAGCTATTTTTTTTTTTTTTTTTTTTTTTAACTCAGGAGTCTACTTCTTTCAGGCTCTTTGAAATCTTGGAGATAGCGCTGTCAGCAGTAGATGAGATGAAGATTTACAGCTGGTGTCAGCAGCATATTAATGCCTTTGTGGTCTGTCGTGTCTTATGAGTTTCCGCAGTGGTTCCACATAAATTTTAACTTAAGACATATTAGGATGGAGTAATCTTCGGGGATACTGGAGATAAAAGTCCCTGAAGTCAGATGGAGACGGAGGGCAATGGGCAAAACACAGGGTTCCATAGTACTCATTACAGCCTCTTAGTGGTTAGGATCCAATAGTATCTTAATCCACAAGAGTGCCTGTTCCATAGTGTCATCTTAAGCAAAGTTTCTCATAGCAGCACAGATATTTTGGAGGGGATCATTCTTTGTTGTGTGGGGCTGTCCTGTGCACCGCAGGATTTTTCCGATCATCCCTGACCTCTGCCACTCGATGTCAGTAACACTTACCTCTCCAGTTGTGACAATCAAAAATATCTCAACTGTCCTCTGAGTGGCAAAATCACCTCCATTTGAGAACCACTGGACTAATGAATTAGTCATTCAGTAGTACAACCCACTGAATTTCCCATCATTTTATCTAGCAAAAACATATGCCCTCTGTATCTATATCTACATATAGATATGCCTATCTATATCTATGTCTATCTCTATATGTAGATGAACTGCTTTAAACTACATTTTAATGATTACTTTTTAAATAGTGTTCTACAGGGTTAAAAACATTCTCAGAGTATAAAAATTCTTTGTTGAATTTTCAGATGCAATTAATAGAGTTAGCTAGGAGGTTTGTAAAACCCTTGCTTATAGGCTCTGATTCAAAGTTTTTTGGAAGGAAGTTTCAGGGGATTTTAAATTATTTTTACAAAGTTACGGAACAGTTATTAACATATTTATAGGGCAATTTTAAAAGGACTTCTGTTTTCCTTCTTTCATCTAAACCTCACAATTATCCTAAGCATTGTTTTGAATTTGTATAAGAAAGTCTAAGTGACTTGTCTAAGAGCATATAAAAGAATTCTGGAGGAGCTAGAAATCAAACTCATGTCCTTTGACTTTAAAACCAGGTATCTTCCAACAGAATACTTGGCGACTAGGCTAATGAAAGTTGAGGCAGCCAGCAAAATTGATCACTAGGATCAGAAAGCTCAGAGGAGGAGGGGATGGTGTCTCTGAATTCATATGCCAGGTTGGGTAGGTTTGCTGGTTTCTTTTTAGTCGTGGTAAAAAACATATAACATAAAATGTACCATCTTAGCCATTTTTAAGTGCAGAGTACAATAGACTTAATATATGCACATTGTTGTGCAAGAGATCTCTAGAGTTTTTTCATCTTGCAAAATAGGACCTCTCTATCCACCGAGCGACAACTCTCTTTTGTCCCCCTCCCCTGCCCCTGGCAACCACAATTCTATTTTCTGTTTCTAAGAGTTTGATGACTTTATATACCTCTTAGAAATGGAATCATGAAGTATTTGTCTATTTGTGATTGGCTTACTTCACTTCATGTAAGGTCCTCAATTTGCTCCTTGATGTAGCAAATGGCAGGATTTCCCTCCTTCTCATGTATGAATAATATTCCATTGTACACATACATATACACCACATCTATCCATTGATAAATACGTGGGTGGTTTCCATATATCTTAGCTAACATGTTCGCTGCTCCAATGAACATGGGAGTGCAGATATCTCTACAAGATTTGGTTTTCAATTATTTTAGATATATACCCAAAATTGGGGTTGCTGAATCATATGGTAATTATATTTTTAGTTTAGTGTTTTGTTTTGTTTTTTTTTGAGAAAACTCCATACTCTCTTCCATAAGAGCTGTATCATTTCACACAAAGCCTACAATTTCTACATCCTAGCCAACACTTTGTTATTTTCTGGTTTTTTGATAGCAGCCACCTATTTTCTGTTTTTTGATAGTGAAGTCATATCTCATTATGGTTTTGATTTGCATTTTCCTGGTGATTAGTGATGCTGAGCATCTTTTCATGTGCTTATTGGCCATTTCTATATCATCCTTGGGGACATGTTTTTTCAGTCCATTGCTTATTTTTAGATAAAACTATTTGGGTTTTTTGGTGAGTTGTAGGAACTCTTAATATTTTGTAGAGATTAGGGGCACCTGGGTGGCTCAATCCGTTAAGCTTCTATCTCCAACTCAGGTCCTAATCCTGAGGTCCTGGGATCGAGCCTCAAGTCGGGCCCCCTGCTCCCTGGAGAGCCTGCTTCTCCCTCTCCTTCTGCCTCTCCCCCTTTTTATGCTCTCTCTCTCTCTCTCATGAATAAAATCTTTAAAATATATATACTGTAGAGATTAACCCAGTAATAGATACATGGCTTGCAAATATTTTCTTCCATTATATAGTTTGCCTTTCCACTCTTTTGATTGTTTCATATGGTGCACAGAAGTTTTTAAGTTTGATGTGGTCTCATTTGTCTATTATTTTTCTTGTCTGTGCTTTTATTGTCATATCTAAGAACTCATTGCCAAATCCAATGTCATGAAGATTATCCCCTGTTTTCTTCTATGAGTTTTATATTTTTGAGATTTTACATTTAGGTCTTGATTTCACTTTGAGTTAATTTTCATACATGGTTTAAGGTAAAGTTCCAACTTCATGCTTTTGCATGATAATATCCAGTTTTCTTAACACCATTTGTTAAAGGATAATTCTTTCTCCATTGTGTACCCTTGGCCTCCTTGCCAAAGATCATTTGACCATATATATGAAAGTTTATTTCTGGGCTGTCTATTCTGTCTTCATACCAATACCATACTGTTTAGATTACACTAGCATTGTAATAGTGTAATAATACACTAATAGCTAGTGTAATATTAAATTACACTAGCATTGTAATATTGTAACTGTTTAGATTACACTAGCATTGTAATTCTAAAAACATAAGAATAACTGTCTTCATACCAATACCATACTGTTTATATTACACTAACATTGTAATAAATTTAATACACTAGCATTGAAATCAGCATTGATGTTCTTTCTCAAGATTGGCTATTTGGGGTCTTTTCAGATTCCATATGAATTTTAGGATTTTTTTTTTTCTATTTCTAAAATAATGTCATTAAGATTTTGATAAGAATTTCATCGAATCTGCAGATCACTTTGAGCAGTTTGCACATTTTAATAATGTTAAGCTTTCCAATCCATGGACCTGAGATATATTTTCTTTTATTTGTATTTTCAATATCTTGCAGAAATCCTTTGTAGTTTTCAGTGTGCAAGCTTTTTTTAATCCTTAGTTAAGTTTATTTCTAAATATTTTATTCCTTTTGATGCTATTGTAAAGTGAATTGTTTTCTTAATTTCCTTTTTGTATTGTTCATTTTTAGTATACAAAAACACAAATGACACTGTGTGTTGATTTTGTATCCTGCAACTTTGCTAAATTTCTTTATTAGTTCTAGAAGTTTTTTAGTGGAATCTCTGGAGTTTCTACATAAGTCATCTAGCGGAGAAAATTTTATTTCTTCTTTTTCAATGTGGATGCCTTTTATTTATTTTTCTTGCCTGAGTGCTGTGGCCAGGATTTCCAGTACCATCTCAAATCGAGAGGAAAGAGTGTGCATCCTTGCCTTGTTTCTGATAGAGGGAAAGCTTTCAGTTTTTCACCATTGAGTATAATATTAGCTGTGGGCTTCTCATGTATGGCTTTTATTTTCCTGAGGTCATTTTCTTCTACTACTAGTTTCTTGAGTGTTTTATTATGGAAAGGTGTTGAATGGTGTCAAGGGCTCTTTCTATATTAATTGAAATACAGGGGGCACCTGGGTGGCTCAGCTGTCAAGAATTTCCCTTCAGCTCAGGTCATGACCCCATGGTCCTGGGATGGAGCCACATCGAGTTCCCTGCTTGGTGAGCCTGCTTCTTCCTCTCGCTCTGCCTGTTGCTCCCCCTGCTGTGCTCTCTCTGTGTCAAATAAATAAATAAAATCTTTTAAAAAAAATACAGATTCTATGGTTTTTCTCCTTATTCTGTTAATATGGTGTATCACATTGGTTGATTTTCATGTGTTGAAGTAGTTTGCATTCCAGAGATAAATCCTGTGTGGTTATGGTGTATGACCCTCTAAAAGTGCTGAGTTCCGTTTGATAGTATTTGTTGAGGATTTTTACATCAATACTCATCAGGGACATCGGTCTGTAGTTTTCTCTCCTTGTAAGATCTTTGTCTGATTTTGGTAGCAGGGTGATGCTGGCCTCACAGAACGAAATTGAAAGTGTTCTCTCCTCTTCAATTTTTTGGAAGAGTTGGAAAAAGATTAGTGCTAATTCTTCCTTAAATATTTGGTAGAATTCTCCAGTGAAGCCATCTGGTCTTGGATTTTCTTTATTGGGAGCTTTTTGATTTTGGATTCAATCCTCTTACTCATTATGTATCTGTTCAGATTATTTATTTCTTCTTGATTCAGTCTTTGTAGATTGCCTGTTTCTAAAATTTACCCATTTTTACTCAGGTTATTCAATTTGTTGGCATATAAATGTTCATCGTAGTCTCATGATCCTCTTTATTTCTATGGCACGAATCTTAACATATTTCCTTATATTTCTGATTTTATTTACTTGAATCTTTTTTTTTTCCTGAGTCTAGCTAAAAGGTTTGTCATTTTTGTTAGTCTACCAAAAAAAAAAAAGCAACTCTTAATTTCATTGATTTTTTTCTTACTATTTTTCTACTTTCTATTAATTTCTGCTCTAATAGTTATTATTTTATTCCTTCTGCTAACTTTCGGTTTGATTTGTCCTTTTCCTAGCTCCTTAAGGAAAGTTAGGTTACTTTTTAATTTTTTTTTTTTTTTGATGTAGGTACTAACCACTATAAACTTTGCTCTTAATACTCTTTTGGCTGTAGCACATAAGTTTTGGTATACTATATTTTTGTTTTCATCTGTCTCAAGGTATTTTTTTTAATTTCCCATGTGATTTCTTTTTTAACCTATTCCTTGTTCAAGAGTGTGTTTTTTAATTTCCACATATTTGCGAATTTTCCAGTTTTCCTTTTGCTACTGATTTCTACTTTCATTCCACTGAGGTCAGAAAATATACTTGGTATGATGTCAGTCTTCTTAAATTTTCTTTTTTTGTGGCGTAATATGTGATCTATCCAGAGGAATGTTCCATGTGCACTTGAGAAGAATGCATATTCGGCTGTTGGATTGGGTACTGTAACTGTGTGAGGTCTGCCAGTTTTTGACTTAAAGCCTCTTTTGTCTAATAGAAGTATGGCTGTCCCCGCTGTCTTCTGGTTACCACTCGCATGAAATCTTTTACTATCTTTTCACTTTCACCTTATGTATGTCCCTGTATCTAAAGTGAGTCTTTTGTAAACAACATAGAGATGTTTCTCACCATTGTTGGTTTTGACTGCAGAGTTTAATCCATTTATATTCAAAGTAAATCTTGATAGGGATGGACATATTATTGCCATTTGTTTCTGACCTCTGTATGTCTTGCAGTTATTTTGTCCCTATTTTCCTCTCTTGCTGCTTTCCTCTGTGTGTGTGTGTGTGTGTGTGTGTGTGTGTGTGTGGCGGCATGCTTTGATTCAGTCCCATTTTCTTCTGTATATCTTCTGTAAGTGTATTCTTTATGGTTACCATAGGGGATTTCATAAAACATAGTTACAAATATATATTTGTATAACTATATATAGTTACAAATATCTATGATAAAAACTTCACTTCAATCTGATACAAACGTGGTACTCTTTTACATCTCCACCCACTTTTTGTTACTGACATCACAAATTAAATATTTTACATTTTTTTAGTGATCTACATAGTTTTATAGTTATAGTTATTTTTATCCTTTTATCTTTTATATTCTATATTTGAATTAAAAGTGATTTACGCACCACTATTATAGTATTACATGACTTTGTATTTGTCTCTATGCTTACTTTTAGCAAAGAACTTCGTATTTTTGTATGTTTTTATGTTGCTTTGTAGTGTCCTTCTGTTTGAACTTGAAGGATTCTCTTTGTCGATTCTTTTAAGGCAGGTATAGGGGTGATAAACTCTGTTAGATTTTGATATTTGGGAAAGTCCGTATATCTCCTCATTTTTGAAGACCAGTTTTATTGGATATAGTGTTGTTCTTGGTTAACTGTTCTTTTCTTTTAGCACTTTGAATATAATATCCCATTCTCTTCTGATCTGTAATGCTTTTGCTGAGAAATCCACTGATAATCTTATGAAAACTCCTTTGTACGTAGAGATACTTACCCTTGCTTCTTTCAAGATTCTCTTTTGATAGTGAGATTGAATTACAGTGGTTGTTTTTGTTTTTTTTTTAATGTGGCCAGTCCTGTAAACTTATTTATTTGTATATTTTTAAATAAAATTTTATATATTATGTGTAATTCATGATGATGTGAAATAAATACATAGTAAAATGATTGCTACAGTCAAGTTAACTAACATATCATCTCCTGACATAGTTAACTCCTGTGTGTGTGTATGAAGAACCTGAAAGCTATTTTCTTAGCATATTTTCAGTATCCAACACAGTATTATTGATGATAATCTTCATGCCAATGCTTTAGATCTCTAATGTTCTTATAATCCTTTGTATTTCTATTGTATCTGTTGTAATATCTCCTCTTACATTTCTGTTTTTATTCACTTAAGTCATCACTTTTTTCTTAGTCTAGTTAAACGTTTGTCAATTTTTTTAATCTTTTCAAAATGCCAACTCTTAGTTTCACTGCTCTTTTCTACTGTTTTGCTAGTCTCTAATTTCTTTTCTGGTTTTAATAATTCTTTCCTTTTTCTAACTTTGGACTTTATGTATTCTTCTTTTCTAGTTCCAAAGTGAAAAGTTGGGTTGCTAATTTGAGATCTTTCTTCTTTCTTACCGTAGATATTTATCACCATAAAATTCTCTCTTAAACCTGATTTTGCTATATCTCCTAAGTTCTATATGTTGTTTTTCCATTTTCATTTGTCTTAGGTATTTTTTTATTTCCGTGTGCTTTCTTCTTTGGCCCACTGGTTACTTAAGAATCTGTTAATCTCTATCTATTTATGAATTTTCTTCCCTTATTGATTTCTATTTCATATCTTTCAAGTCAGAAAAGATATTTAATATGATTTCAATCTTCTTAAATTTGCAAACATTTATTTTGTGCCCTAATATTCATTTTTATGGTTTCTATCTCTTTGTTGAACTTCTCATTTTGTTCACATATTATTTTCCTGATTTTGTTTGGTTGCCTATATGTGTTCTCTTGTAGCTCGCTAAGCTTCACTTGCACGAAATCTTTCTCAGGCAGTTCAAAGTTCTCCATTTCTTTAAGGTTGGTTACTGGTAGTTCATTTATTCCTTTGATGGTGTCATGTCTCCTTGATTATTTGTGATCTTTGTGGCCTTGAGCATTGAGGTATGTCAGCAGCCTTGTTTCATAAGATTCAGCCTGGGGCAAAGGTGCCAGGTTGGTGCTGGGGTAGGCTGTCAACTAGGGGGAATGGTAGCCAGCCTAGAACTTGAGGCTGCAAGTGCTGGCCTGGATGTTTACTTTTCCTCATTCCTTTTTTATTTTCCTTTGACTCAATCATTCTAAATGACTTGTATTTGAGTTTGCTAATTCTTTCTTCCACTTGATCATGTCTGATACTGAACCTCTCTGGTGAATTTTTTAATTTAGTTCTATTCTTCAACTCTAGAATGTTTGCTTCTTTCCTATACTTCCTATTTGACATGTTAATTTTGTTGATATGTTCATTTTGCTCATGTATCTTTTTCCTGATTTTGTTTAGTTGTCTGTGTTCTCTTACAGTGAATTGAGATTTTCAAGGTGGTTATTTTGAATTCTTTTTTTCTTTTTTTTTTAAAGATTTATTTATTTATTTATTTGACACAGAGAGAGAGATCACAAGTAGGCAGAGAGGCAGGCAGAGAGAGAGGAGGAAGCAGGCTCCCTGCTGAGCAGAGAGCCCAATACAAGGCTCGATCCCAGGACCCTGAGATCATAACCTGAGCTGAAGGCAGAGGCTTTAACCCACTGAGCCACCCAGGCGCCCCTATTTTGAATTCTTTATCAATTAACTCATAGATCTTTCTTTAGGATCAGTTTCTACAGAGAATTATTTCATTCCTTTGATTGGGCCATGTTTCTGGTTCTTTGTGTGCCTTGTTACTTACTTACAATGATTTGTGCATTTGAAAAAAGAGCCATCTCTCCCAGTCTTTGTGGACTGGCATCATACTGCGGAAGAACTTCACCAATCATCTGGTTGGAGATTCCTGGAGCCTTTCAAGTCATACTTTATGAGGAGTATGAGATTGTGTCTTTCAGGGCTTGTATTTCCCTATTTAAGAGGTTGCTCATTACTTTTCAGAAGTTTATAATCTCTTGTTGATTCTGGGATCTATCTGTGGTTCTGAAGGTTCTCTGGGGCTTCAAGGAGCCAACGAACTCTCTTTTATCCTCTCTGACTCTCAAGCATCCGAAGTGCCAGCTCCATCAGTACTCTGAGTCAAGTGAGACAAAAACCAATTCTTCAAGTAGTCCCCTGAAACCTGAACTGTTGGACATACACATTCCAGTCTTCTCTTTCCCCCCTGAGGTAGAAGCCACAAACTGGGCAATTTTTCCTAATCCCTTTGAACTATACTAGCTTCTATCTGAAGTGGTTGGAGGTACTCTGGTGCTGCAACAAGCCAATGAGCCCTTTTGGTTTCATCTGCCCTACACATCCAAAGCATACTGGTTCCCTGTCAACGTTCTGAGTCAGGTGAGCAGGAACCAGTCCCTTGTGCAATGCCTCAAAAGCCAGAATGCTGGATAATATTACGTTCTTCTCTTTCCCTCTCAAGGAAAAAGCTGTTAAGTTGGTTTTTTTCTCCTGAATGCAGTAAGCTGTGCCAGCTTGGGGTAAGTGTTGATGTGGTTAGATCAAAATGGTTTTTCTTATCAGTTTCAATGCAACTGTTCTTGTCTTTGAGCTTGCTTGAAGTACTGAGATTCCTTAACTAGTTTCTGGAATTCTAATAAGAGCTTTTTTGGACCATATATTGTTGTCAAGTCAGTATCTCCATGGGGGAATGACATCTGGGGCTTCCTATTCCTCCATCTTGCAGATGTTACTCCCCAGCTTGCTGGTTTTTTAAAAGAGCATATTGTTTTATTTAAAAGAATAACTTAATTTTTAATTTTTTGTCTTAAAAGATGGATGTGATTTTCACATGGTATATACTCTCTGGTCTCAGAGCATATAATTCTTTTACCTTCTATCCAGAAGGAAATTAGATCAACTCTTTTTCAGATATAAAGATATGACTGATCAACAGAAATCTCATTTAATGGACTCACCTCACCTAGAATAGAACAAATGTGGAAATGAAAAGACGATTACAGTCCTATTCTAAATAATTACAGAAGGCTCCAGTTACTATGAATTCAATCAAAATCCACTTTAGCTTTTGTGTACCCTAAGAGAACAGGAAAAAGAGGTTTGAGCACTTGCTCTGCAACTTACTGTGTGATCTTATACAAGTTATTTCACCTTTCCTAATCTCCATTTCCTCATCTATAAAATGAAGATGATGACAGCATCTGCCTCAAAAGTTTATTGTGGAGATTAACTATGATAATGAGTAGGAAGTAAAAAATGTTCAAAAATATTCTCTATAACTATTGCCTGTGCTATGTAAATATTATTAACTTCATTACCAGATTCCCCCACTTATGCCACCATCATGGGAATAATTTCTAATAGAACAATTCTCCAATCCTTTCTACTAACCTGCATGATCATGTGTGTCCTATCTCAGGCTTAGGCTAATTATCACATGTTTACCCAAATGACTCTCCGGGTAATTCTGCTCACTAAAACCTTTACCTTTGAAAATTTTTCTGTTTGTTTTAATATTAAAATATGTCTTATTCCAGAAGTACGAGTGACACTCTATCTCTTTTAATACCCCTTTAAATAGTCTTTGCTAGCATTGCTAAAAAAAAATCTTGTTTTTTTCTAAATAAACAAACTAAAGGAAAAGAAATGGATTCTGAATCATATAGCCTCTGTATATAAGCCATAAGAAAGTAAAGCAGGGAATTTGGCTAGCATTAAGTTAACTTAATCAATGAAGACAGTGAAACTAAGTCATATTTAAAAGAGCATTTTCTCTGAAGCTGAATAATCTAGCCTATTTAAATTGATTAAATTATCTGGAGATCTTGCCTATTCTTCCTTTTTGTGCCAGGTAGAAGCAAATACATTGAGTTTCTTGGAAAAATAATGTATTTGTTATATTATGTAACATACACTAATTATCTTACCACTGAATAAAAAATTACCCCTGAATTTAGCAGCTTTAAATGACAAATATTTATCTCACAGTTTCCGTTGGTCAGGAGTTCAGGCACAGCTTAGCTGGGTCCTCTCCCTAAGGATATATCGCAAGGCCACAATCCAGGTCTCGACTGAGCTGCAGTCATCTCAAGGCCTGATGGGCGGTAGGATATATTTTTGACTTCCCTGATGAGACTGTCAACAGGTCTCAAGTCTTTCCTAGCTGTTGACCAGAGATGCCAACTCCTTGCCATGACAACTTCTCCATAGGGAAGCTCAGAATGCAGCAGTTGGCTTCCCTTTTGAGCCAGTAAAAGAAGAGAGGGTGCTTCAGCTGGAAACCAAAGACCTTTTGCAACTTCATCTTGGAAGTGACATCCCATTGCTTTTGCCACACGCTTTTCACTGGAAAAAAGTTGTAAGATCCACACAAGGGTAGGGAAGTACCCAAGGGTGTTTATACCAGGAGGCAAGATCACTGGGGACCTTTTAGGAGGCTCTCACACATAGATTAATAGGAAATGAGCAGGAAAGAACAACTGAAAATACTGGGTAAGTAAGGTAAATTAGGTTCTTTGCTTTCTGGATCTTTTACTCCAAATGCCGGTCAGATAGCAAGAGAATATAAATTGTTTTCAAGTGAAGAGTTTCCACTGCCTTTTATGATGCCAAGTTTAGGAGTGCAGGATTTTAAGAGGGATTCTTCAAGAGGAATAGCTCAGCACCAGCCAAGGCTAATGAGCGAACACCATGATACTATTTCTAGAAGTGTCACCTTTCTGGTGATCTTTTTCTTTAAAATCCCCCTGGAGGTCTGCATTTATGTCCTTTGACTAGGGAATGTGCAGTAGCTCACTGCAGAAAGATGGAGTCCCGCAGGAGGAAAACTTCTACAAGATATTATTTATTCTCTTCCTCCCTACTTATTCTAAAAGGAAGGGAAATTGAAATAGAGGAAGTTTTTGAACACAGCATGAATGCAGAGCTTGTAACTGTCGTGTTACTTTTAGTTTAAACTTAAGCCTCTCTTATTCTTCCAGTAGACCCTTTGAAACTGCTGCTGTCAATGCAGAGGAGACCACATTATTTCAGAGTGACTACTTTTCAAGCAAACACCGCATCTAAGTTAATTAAAATGCCTACGTTGTTTTCCTTCTTGAGCCTTAACAGCTTTGAGGAAAAAGCAGACAATTCAACTGCCAGGGGGAAAAAAGTAAAGTCAAACAAATTGACAAAAAAATCATGGGCTGAATGTAATCATCACCACATCCTTCAAACTGTACATTTCTTTTACTGGGCCATTGTTTTCAACTTGCTCCTTGTAGGATGCTGATGACCAACTGTTCTATTTACCTCTGGGTTTTAATGACCATGTCATTATCAATTACAATGCTTTGGGGCTCACTTCCCTTCTATGAGGCCACAGGGTGGCTGCTGCGAGCTTTGTTGGGTCTGGAAGTGAGATGAGTGAGCCCTACCAGCCTAGCCCCATGCACAGGCAGAGCAGACAGTCACATGCTGTGACAGAAGCAAAGCAACCCATTAAAGTATTTAAATTCATAGTGTCTAAAGTGTTAAATTCATATATTCAGGGCTCCTGATTGCTGTCTGCTAGTCTCCTACTTTGCAAACACTATAGAGATTAACCCACGTAAATACAAGTAATTTGATGTGAATTCACTAACCAGGTTGCTTTTCCTTGGCATTGTGAGGACTCTGAGGACACAGACCATTTATAGAGACAGTACCTTCAATCCTAGTTCTCCCTCCTCTCCCTTCACCTCCCCTCAGGACAACCAGTAAGAATCTATTAGACATGATAACATGGTAACACACCAACCCTGGGTGGTTCAAACCTCTGCCAGAAGCTGAACTATTCTCACTTGTGATGATTAGTCTTATGTGTCAACCTGGATAGGCTACAGTACTCAGTTACTTAATCAAACACTAATCTAGGTATTTTGCTAATGTAATTAACATCTACAGTCAACTGACTGTACATAAAGGAGATAAGACTCTATTCTCTGGGTGGGCCTCATCCAGTCAGTTCAAAGGATACAAAAGCAAAAACTAACATTTCCCAGAAAAGAAATTCTGCCTCAAGATTGCAGCACAAAGGCAGGAGACATATATATGTGTGTGTGTGTGTGTGTGTGTGTGTGTGTGTGTGTGTGTGTGTGTGTGTGTGTGTGTATATATATATTTGGAAGTCATTTTAGAAATCTTTCTTCTCTTTCATTCCTTTGTTCAATCCAGTCAGCTCTACTTCATATATATTTCTGAAATGAGGGTAAGAGGAAAGTAGAAAGATATGAAAGAGTTTGAGTCTATAAGATTTGGTCACCAATCAAATGTGTTAAATGAGGGAAGAGGAATATAGGATGACTCCTAGGTTCTTCTATTAGATAACTGAATTTGCAGCGATGTCCATGATTGAGACAAAAAATACAGAGGAAATACATTTTTCAGAGAAGATGGGTTTAATTCTGAAATTCTGTTTTTGAGATATCTGTGAGACTGCCAGGAGAAAATGTACAAGACTTGCTAGACTGAGGAAGCTTAGTACTCAGAGCACTCTTGGTCAGGAATAGAGAGATATGAGAGCCTCTCAGCCTACATACACTCACCTGAGAAATTCAAGAGGCAAAAAATGATGATGGGGATGCTAGGAAACAAGGAAACATGGTGTCAAGTGATCAGAAGACATAAAGGAAATCAAGAAAGAGTAGTTCAGATGACCTAGAAAGTACTTCATTTTCTTCTTTTCTTTCTTTCCACAGAAAGGCCCAATGCCGAAAAGAAGAAACAGATAAAGATTTAAAAAGTGCCCAACAGTTATCAAAAACTAGGAAGTTATTTGGTGACCTGACCAAGAGCAATTTCAACGGAATGGAAGCCAGAAGGCAGCAGCCTGAGCAATCGATGAGATGTGAGAAACTGGAGAAAGTGATTATACCCCTGAAGGGAAGAAAAGAAATGGAGTAGTAGCTGGAAGATAATGAATGTTGAAAGAGGAATGCATTTTTTAACTATGCCAGAGTCTAAAGCATTCAAATTAAGGGATATTTTTGTGTTGTTTGTTTTAACTAAGGGAGAGTCACTCTAGGATATATTTACATGCCGAGGAAAAAGAAGAAATAGAACAGGTGTTCTTAATTCGAGAAATGCCCGGATGGTCTGAAGAGGCTCCACAAATCTCAGAAATTGTAGACAAAGACCATGTATATACTACTCTCTGGAAGTTAGTTTTTCTGTGAACCCAGCTTTCAAGGTCTTTTGAAAACATACACGTTTAAAAATTGGTTGAATGAGCAGATGACGCAAACAATCATGGGGAGCTGTGACCCCAAAAATGGTCACCAGAATCCTTAAAGGTAAAATCAAGAGAGAAGCTAAGAAATATTTTATACCAAGTGAAATAATATTTACATTAAAAAAACAGAAGGTTTGAAAGACCCCAAAGTGTACTTCACTGGATATGGCAGACAATTTCCAGCTGTGAGATGTCTAAGCTACGGGGTGGGTGGGGAGGGTGGCCAAAGCAAATCTGGTGTTCTGGTGTATTTTCCAGTCCCTAAAGTACCAGACAAACTATACATGCATTGAAGACAGCCTCTCATCTTGAACAAATAGAACTTTACTGATATTATTGATTTCTAACCCTCTCTCTCTCTTTTTACACGACTGTATCCCAACCAAAAGTCTTTTGTTAAATAAACATTAAATAAATTTTCTTGCTCCAGGAATCGTTTGAGAGAGGGCATCCCATCTTAGCTCAATGTTAGGTCTCAGTCTCCAAGAAGGTCATGAACAGAGGAGATGAGCTGCCCTTACTTTGTAAGAAATGCTCAGAAGTATTTCTTTTAAGGAGACTCTGGAGAAACAGCTGGGGAGATGCTCAAATGAGAGATGTTCCATCTTGGAAGGTTAACATCGAAGCAGGTGCTACACCAAACAAACCACAAATACTTAAACTGTAAAATGAAAGGAAAGAAAAAACATATTCTAAATCTGTATTAAAAGTAATGCCATATAGCTGTATAAAACTCTAGTGAGGGTTGCGGAATGAATCTTTAATGGTATCATTTACGCTTGTCCCAATGCACTATGTTCATAATGAGAACTGCCTACAAATCTTGATGTACCATTTTACTGCACAGAAAACTGCCCACCATCTCACAGAACAGCAATTGTAAATTAGAAATATATTCTGTTTGGTTTGAGCCAACAACACATTTGGAAATTTATGAAGTTACATAAAAGTACACAAAAGCATTTCTGAGACAGTTGGGGCTTTTCTTCTGGTCTTCGGATTCCAAGAAGGGGAGTCTAGGCTGCTTCATCACTAGAGTGGTTCTACTTGAGTGTGGCCCCCCAACTCCTCTGAATCCAGTTGGTAATGATCCCTACATTCCCCCACCCCCACACTGGGGCCTAGCAGAGATTACTCAATGACCATGAAGGTTTCTGAATCCTGAGAAAAAATAACTTACGCCGCATGAGGTGTCTCTCATGTTACTTGGTTACATTTTAAGTAAATAAGACCTTTTTATAGGCATGAAATATATTTCATGGCAATTTCAGATGTTAGAAACTGCTGAATCCAAGTTTTCTAGACTAAAAAAAAAATACTTGTATAAAAACTCACTATATTTTAAGTGGTTTTCTTTTTTTTTATCCTGTTTTATTTTTTTCACAAAATGGTTATTTATTTTTAAGTGAATATTATTATTATTTTTAATTTTATTTTTTCAGTGTTCCAAGATTCATTGTTTATGCACCACACCCAGTGCTCCATGCAATACGTGCCCTCCTCAATACTTACCACCAGGCTCACCCAACCCCCCACACCCTTCCCCTCCAAAACCCTCAGTTTGTTTCTCAGAGTCCACTCACAAATCAATTAATGTGATAGAACAAATCAGTAAGAGAAGAGAGAAGAACCACATGGTCCTCTCAATTGATGCAGAAAAAGCATTTGACAAAATACAGCATCCTTTCCTGATTAAAACTCTTCAAAGTATAGGGATAGAGGGAATATTCCTCAACTTTATAAAACCCATCTATGAAAAACCCACAGCGAATATCATTCTCAATGGGGAAAAGCTGAGAGCCTTCCTATTGAGATCAGGAACACGACAAGGATGCCCACTCTTGCCACTCTTGTTCAACATAGTACTAGAAGTCCTAGCAACAGCAATCAGACAACAAAAAGAAATAAAGGTATTCAAATTGGCAAAGAAGAAGTCAAACTCTCTCTCTTCGCAGATGACATGATACTTTACATGGAAAACCCAAAAGACTCCACCCCCAAACTACTAGAACTCATACAGCAATTCAGCAATGTGGCAGGATACAAAATCAATGCACAGAAATCAGTTGCTTTCTTATACACTAACAACGAAACTACAGAAAGGGAAATTAGAGAATTGATTCCATTTACTATAGCACCAAAAACCATAAGATACCTTGGAATAAACCTAACCTAACCAAAGAGGTAAAGGATCTGTACTCGAGGAACTACAGAACGCTCATGAAAGAAACTGAAGAAGACACAAAAAGATGGAAAAACATTCCATGCTCATGGATTGGAAGAATAAACATTGTTAAAATGTCTGTGCTACCCAGAGCAATCTATACTTTCAATGCCACCCTGATCAAAATTCCACTGGCATTTTTCAAAGTGCTCGAACAAACAATCCTAAAATTTGTATGGAACCAGAAAAGATCCCGAATTGCTAACGAAATGTTGAAAAAGAAAAACAAAGCTGGGGGTATCAGGATGCTTGATTTCAAACTATATTACAAACCTGTGATCACCAAGACAACATGGTACTGGCACAAAAACAGACACATAGATCAATGGAACAGAGTAGAGAGCCCAGATATGGATGCTCAACTCTACGGTTAAATAATCTTCAACAAAGCAGGAAAAAATATCCTGTTTTATCAAAGTGTTAAAGGCCTTGGGCTTTTTAAAAAATTATTAAAACAAGAGATTCCTCTTTCCCTAGCTCCATTTTGTTGGGACTGCTGTTTAGATATATTAAAGATATGTTTAGACATATTTAGAAATATTGATTCTTAAAGAATGAGTTTAACTTTCATTTAGTCTTCGAATATTCTTTGGGTTAATATTGTTTCATGTCAAAATCAAATGCCAAATTTAGAAATCCAATTTTCAGATTTACGTTGATCATATGACCTAAGTTTCCAAAAGACAGAGAACACTAGGTAGCTAGGTAGACAGGAATGATAATTATATTTTGCTTTTACAAAGTTAAATCTAAATTCTATATCAAAGATATATCTAGATCTAAATAGACTCGAGCTCTCACATTCTTTTCATAGAAAATAGTTTCAAATATATAGAAAGTTCAAGAGGACAGAAAAATTCTTAGCAATGAAGAGAATGATTTAAAGGTAGGATTGGAAACACAGAAAGAGTAAATTTTAACAGATATTTACAGTGCTCTGGAAGAATTCTGTCTACACATAGCCTGTACTAACTTGAGAGCGAATGAGGAAAGGACTGTAAGCTGACTGTTAACAAAAAAAATACACTAATAAGTTTTTATTCTATGTAGACAAAACAGGTACTCACGCTAATAGCAAATAATACAGCCAAAATATGCCTGGCTATTAAAGTGACCTTACTGAAACAAAGGAGAATTATTCATCAAGTAACATCTCAGGAGGAAATTGCTTATAATCATCAAATGAAACATATCTGAATATTATACAATATAGCATGGGTAACATTAAAACATTCTTGAAGTCTTGAGAACTCTTGAGGATTTCCACTACCAGAAATCTAGTGAAGATGTTTGAACAAAATTGCAGATATGTTTCAGATATACTAAATACCAGCTGACGAAGTAGGGTTTTTTGTTTGTTTGTAACAGATTACAAACACTCTTGTCCTATTATATTGATTTCTCTTTTGAAGGGTAATCCATCTTCAAAATACAGGATTTTTGACTATCATTTACTCATCATTGTCTATTCTTTCAGAATTACTATGGTCACTCAGTTTCTTATGCAGAAGGACGTATTTATTTTTGAGCAATTTTATTGTAAATTGAGAAATAATTTAAGAATGGAAAAGACAGGAAAATCTCTTTTCCAGGAATTGAAAAACAGGAAGAAAAAATGGAAGACCAATTGAAAAAGGTTATAAGATAAAATTAGCTGACAAACAAAATTTCCTATTACTTCAAGGGAATATGTTTTAAAATACCCAAATCCTTAAAAGTTACATATTTTATTTTGAATAAAAATTCTGGAATAGACTTGATTTTTTCCCTATAAATAAAACCCCATTTAGCATTATTTTAAGAAAAATTATGGAATTTCTTTCTCCTGCTTGTGCTTGGCAAAAATGTCTCATACATCCAAATGAATTGTTGAATTAGATAATCTACTTCCCAAAGGCTTCAATTAGCTTTAATACACAAAATAATCAAAGGATCATTGATTTTTCGATAATGTAAAAAATCATCTTTTAGAATAAAAAGTCAAAATAAATTCCTGCTTTACAATGTAGTACATATCTTCTGTATCAGACAACCTCTAAGATGGCCTCATTGATTCTTCCGTGCTCTGTGTTACACTTTTCCTTTGTATGAAGACTGCACCTAGTGACTCCCTTCTAATTCACGGAATACAGCAAAAGTGATATGAGACATTTCTGACATTAGATTTCAAAAGGTCTGTGGCTTCTGTCTTGTGTGCCCTCCCTCACTGTCTTGCTGTCTTGCTCCAAGGCAAGCCAGCTGCCATGGAACCACCTTATGGAGAGGCCCACATGGCAAGGAACTGGCCAACAGCTAGTGATGACCTGAGGCATGTCAGTAACCACTGAGTGAACACGGCAGCGAATCTTTCCCCAAATGGGCCTTGAGATGTCTACAGCCTGGTCATCACCTGTGAGAGAACCTGAAACATAGACACCTACATGCCCCCAGATTCTTGAACCATAGAAACCTTGACATAATAAACCTTTGTCATTTTAAGCCACTAAAAGTTTTGGGGTTATTTGTTATGCAGCAATATGTACCTAATATATCATCTAAAATCGAACCCAATTCGGGCTCATGCCTAGGAAGTTTTGGTATCTGGAAGAAATTCTATTCCTCAGTGGAAACATTCCTACAAAATATTTGTGTACCAGTGGCACGAAGATGAAGTCAGAATCAAAGATATTCTTAAGAAAAAAAATATGCAGTCAAAGGGGTCATCTTTTTTTTTACAAATTATTTTGACAATTGTTAACATAATTTTGCAATTTTATTTTTACCTTTTTCAACTACTCAGACCTTTCTCATAATTGATATTTCAATATTACATGAGAGGTTTTGAAGGAAAAATGACACTGATGTCCTAAATCATCAAGAAATAAATTAAATTTCTGGAAAATATAAAGAAATTCATGTCATCCAAATAGTCCACTGTTGATTCCCCTGTTGGAATCCCCTCCCTCAAGAGATGTTTCCACATAGCTCCAAATCAGGTCTCCTCATCAATTTTTCCTCTTCTCTATCAGAGATTTAATAGGAAATGAAAAGGGGGAGCAATCAGATCAGAGGGATGACGGGGATGCCAGACCTGACAGTCAAAGGGCTCCACAGTCTCAGTACCACACACCACCCCAGAGCTTGCTATGTTACGGGTGCCTTCAATGAATGTTTTTACATACTCAGTTCTCTTTCTTACACAAATTTTGGTTAAAATCTTCCCATTGTAAATAAGCAATGGCAGATGTGTTTTAATTCATATGTCAAATATCAATTATTGGTATCATCTGTGTTAAGAAGTCAAGCTCAGCAACAAAGAAAGTTGAGGTCTTAATAACAACCACTGCCATTTTCCTGGGAGGGGACAGTGGGCCTGAGTAACACATTGTCGTCTATTTATCATCTCTACTGTGTGCTGCCCACCCTAAAATTTTATAATGATTCAAGTGTAGGAAATGCTCCAGTCTTGTTTGATGATGTTTGGATGCTAAGTACAGAGAATAATTATAATTAATTTTTAATGGCTAAAGTTACTTTGACCCTTTCTCGTCCAAATGGATGCATTTTTTTACCTTCATCAAGTATATCTAATCATCTAACCTAGATATAAAAAAAAAAACAAAACTATGTTACACTAAGAAAGGACTTCATTCATGAATCACTAATGAGAGGTCTAAGTGGGAGGGAAAAGACTTGAAACTTAAAATGTAGGCAGGTAACTACTGCAGGATGAACCAAAGTCACCCTGTGTCAAGATAATAACTCTTTCCATTTTCACCTTGCTGTGCTTTTAATATAAGTTTAACATGAAAACCTCCAGACATAAAATAAAATAAAGTAAAAAGGGCAGTGGGCACTTCGAAATTTCCAATATCTAACTGAAAAATCTTTGTCCTAATTAGCCATCTGCTATTATATTGCAGAGATTCACAGGATATAATAATGACCCTTACATCTTTTCACTCCTTATACTATAGTATCATATCGTCCCATTAGAGGGAGAGAGGCTGTTTAAGGGCTCTTAACAGCCAGGTATGCTCCATCTGGAGAAGCAGCTATTAATTCTAATGCCTTTTGTATTAACGCATCAAATCAAAGGAATCTGACAGATTGGAACTAATGGATCCTGCACCCCCTGCTTCCCTAGAATATGTCAATATCCCCTGCATTTCCAAAATGCTCTTCAGAAGTTTTTTAATTCATATTGAATATAGGAAGAAGTTTAAGAAAACTTTGTCAAAGTACACAATGCTCACAAAATTCACAGGATCCTCTTATTTTAAACTTCAAGTTAATTAAATATCTGCTACTACAGGGGCTGATTTTACTTTCTTCCAATATCACAAAGTTCATAAAACTCCCTCTCACTACGATTTCCTGGATTATTCATTTATTTACTCATTTAATTTTTTTTAACTGAAGACCTTCTGTTGACTCATAGCCTCAGTGTCTCTTCAGAGATTCAGAAGAACATGGGTATTTTATAAGGAAAACCGGAAATCTGCTATAATGTTTGCGATGCAATGCTGATGAGAGACACAACACCATAATCCTCAAAAATACTATTCCAGCCCCACCTCCAATCTCAAAGTTCTGGAGCATCAGCATCATGGGATGCATCAGCATCCCATGACAGGCAGTGGAACATACCATTCCATGGTAACACCTTCAATCAGCAACCCCAGAGCCTGAGTGCCCTTTCCTCTTTCTTAAAAGAGAGGAGAGCTTTTTCCTTCACTTTTATGCAACTGTATGGAGGTACTGATTAAGGTCAAACTCTGAGATGTCCAAAGAAAAAGATATTCTAAAAAAAGGAACAATAATACTCAGAGACAAGGAACTGTGAAGATTGTACATGTGCTGGATCTTTCTCTTGAGATGAATCTCTGGGTGGGACAGACATTTATATGATTAAAAAGAGCACTTCAAGTTCATATAAACCCATTAGTTACAGGATAGACTTATTCAGGATATAAAATAATTCCTCATTTTATGAAATAAATAACATATTAAGTCCCTTTGTTTGTTTATAGTTTATTAAGAACTTCATATAGTGAGAAACTCAATACTGAAGTGTTTCAAATTACTTTTTTTTTAAGATGTTATTCATTTATTTGAGAGGGAGAGAGAGCACTAGGCGGTGAGAGGGGCAGAGGAAGAAGCAGAGTCCCTGCTGAGCAGGGAACCCGATGCAGGGCTCCAACCCAGGACCCCGGAATCATGACCTGAGCCAAAGGCAGATGTTCAACCCACTGAGCCACCCAGGCACCCTCAAATTACTCTTAAGTATCAGAAATTATAAGGAATGCAACTGATGTATTGTTGAACATTACATCTGAAACTATGTTGGCTAACTGAATTTAATTGAATTTAAGTTAAAAAAAAAAGAAAAGAAATTATAAGAAAATTAAATTACAAGGAATATTAAAAATTATAATAATAAACTAACATTTACATGGCCATTTTCAGTTTTAGTTTTTAACTTACTAGGCAATTATAAACCTACTTGATCAAAATGCTGAATACTCCTTTGCTTACCTTCCATGGCCTTGCCCTTAATGACATGACTATCTTTTCCTCCTGGATGTATATGTGGATGGATGGATGGATAGATGGATGGATAGGTGGGTGGATGGATGGATGGACAGACAGATACATAGATAGATAGATAGATAGATAGATAGATAGATAGATAGATAGATCTTTCTCCATATATCTCTTCTTCATTTCTATATCACCAACATAGTCCAAGCTCCATCACCTCCCACTGACCTCCTTCTGCCATGGCCTCAGGACAGACCTTCTACCTCTTCTCCCCAACACCTTTTCCACCCTCATCTTACACCATGCCCAACACTTTTCTTGCTCTCCATACTCCATCCATACCTTCCTCCCTGCATTTCCACCAATTCCCCATGGTTACTCCCAAATACTAAGCCTTTATGATCCTCTTCCCACTCACTATCTTTCATGCTTTTTCCTATTCCTTTTCTCATTTAGTACCAATTCTTTCTTTAACTTACCAATCCCCAAAAGTGTTTGATTGTACCCACATCAGTAAAATTTTTGCACCTGCAGCCTAATAAAAGTATATACACACACACAGATACACTCATTAATGCACACACATTATATAGTTATAAATATGCTGTGTATGTGACAAAAATACATGAAAATAGAGAATTATTTTATAATATATTAGGACAGTCTAAGGATGAAATTAAAAAATTATATTTTGTAGTACTTCTTAAAGACTAAGAAGCTTCTTTCTTTACTAAAAAAATCTTTTCAATAAAGTTCTTATGAGATATGCAACTAAATATCCAGTGATTTGAAAGTCTGCTGCTTCTAAATTCTGTTTGTGTGCATGTATGGTTATTTTACATATATGATATATAATATGTATATAAACAGTTATTATAGCTAAAGAAAGATACCTCACAAAGGCATAGAGACAGTAGAATTCAGTAATTGTCCCCAGAGTCAAACTGACCAGATGAACCTGGCTTAACCATATTCCAATAGTGTGATCTTCCGGAGGGTTATGAACTTCTCTGTACCACAGTTTCCTTACCTGAGAAAAGACACTGTAATTGTATCACCCCGCAAGAGTTTCGATGACTAAATGAGTGAATGTGTAAGTCCCTAAAGAACAGAACCTGGCTGAGGAAGTTCTTTATGAAGGCCAGCTAACACTACTGTGTTTATAAACTCAGAGATACACCCCAGCTCTTTGCATACTTGTGGCTTCACTTCTCTGCTCCGCTATGAATTATCACAGAATGAAAATATTTTAAATGTGATGCCAACTAGGTACCCTTGCCCCATAATCATTCTTATAAATTTCAGCCAAGCTGCCACTAATATAAGAGTTTATACCTTCATAATTTGTCTGTAAAATGTTTTCATTAAAGCATAAGTCCAGTACATCTTTTTCTTTAGTCAAGTGGCTCACAAAAATAATTACTTTTATATTTCATTATTAAAACAAAATCTTGCAAATACCATAAGCTCAGGCATGTTAGAAACATCTGTTCCTTCAACCAACTGCACAGCAAACCTCCCACATTGTGAATTTGTTCTAATACTTGTTTCTTCAAATATTAAACAGTATTTTCTTTGTGCCAGTATTTACTGCCAAAGGAACGTATTTTAGCTTGTATCTTACTGTTCTCTACTGTTCTCAGCCGTTTTTGTTATCCACGAAAACCAAGTGGCACTGTGAATTCTGTTAATAAACAGGAAATCTCAGAGGTTTTTAAGCGGGCGTCTTTATGCTTCGTGAAGACACGGAGTGCTGCATTAGTACCACAAAACGGTAAGCATAATTGAAAACATTATAGAACTTTGTCCTCCTGCTTTGATTTCTTAGGCTTCCTAGTACCACCAGCTATTTCCCTAGGCATTCTGCGCACTGTCTGAGTGGATCATAATTGCTTTACTTCAGCATGAGTCCTAGGAAAAGAGCTCAAACTAGGAATGGGAGAGCCAGCTCTGCCATTTTCTTGTGCACGCTCCTTGCACTATTATTAGTGTGTTCTTCGGTTGTGATCTCCATATGGTCACTATTTTTTCAAGCAATCTGCTCATTTTGTGAGGATTAATGTGGTTTACGATATAATCTGACGTGCTATGACCTATGCAAAAGTAGACTGTGATATATCTCAATATACCCTGAACCAGCAGGAGAGTGAGCACACCACGGGCAGCCTCTTGGTAGAGAATTACCCCCCCGAACACAGCTCAGGGCTGACACAGAGATCAATTTAGGGTGCCCATATGTGTCCACATATTATTAAATAATGGTCAAATGTGTTTCCATTCTAATTTGTGGATAAATATACATACGTAACTTCTATTACTGTCTTGGTGCTCTACCAAAGGAATGCTTCGTATGTTGGTCATCCAGGATATGTCACCTCTACTTTTTTGGGGGGGGGGCGGGGCTGGGTTTTGTTTTGTTGTTTTTCCTCTGTTGCCATTCTGATTTTTTTTTTTAATTTATTTGAGTGTAGTTGATACACGTCACCTCCACTTTGGAGGCCCCTTCATCTCATTTCTCAATCATCACTTCTTTGGAAATGCATATCAGGGCCACGAGTGACTGTGAAGTGAAAGCTTTATCTGTTGACTCTCTTTTCAAGGAGTCATCACGCTGCTTTTACACTCTTGACAGAAACAAAGTCAACATGAAGATTGGGTAGACTGGTCTAGCAATCACCTTACTCCATATGGTAGAGAGGGGAAAAAAAGATGAATTGATTTTAATATGTCTTTCTGGCCACTCAGGAGTACAAATTATCCCTGATTTTGATCTAGTGGCAACATACATTCTTTATTTTTATTTCATTTTTTAATTGGCTTTGATGTTTTCCAAATTATATATCTTGGCTTCATTTTGAGTCTCCTATTCTAAAATTCACAAGTTTCCCTCAAATTGGATTGGAAGATGCCCAGAAAACTGGGTCTGAAAAGAGATGGCCGCAGAATATAAAACCTAGAAATAAAATTTAAAAACAATTCAGTAAAGAAGACAAATTACAGAAATAGGTTTCATTTATGAATCCCTCAGAGAGAAGTAATACATATATAAATATAAGTTTGGCTAAGTACTGATTAAGGTTGACAGACATGAGAATATCTACAAATGTTGTAAGGCATACACATTAAGGAGTGAGAAAATTTTTCAAGTAGAATTCAAAACATGAAGTTAAGAAGTAGTAAAATGAATGCTTTTGGAAATACTTTTGAGAGTAGAGACTTTTAGAATTTAAGAAAGTTTCCTCAAGGGGAAGGATAAAGAAATAATAATCACCTGTGGCTCCTAATTAGATGAGAAAAAAAAACATTCTGGAGGGTGTGTGGTGAAGAAAAGTTCTGAAACCTCAAAACAAGCTATTGGATTCGTTGAATTAATTGATTTTTCCACATCTGATTTTTCAAATTCAATCAATTTTCTACCAGCTTTTCTATTTTGCCATCTGTTTCTAAATCAAAACTCAACAGAAGTCTGTGGAGGATGAGGTTTGTTTTGTTTCTTTTCTATCTAAGTTTTAGTGACTCATGTCTAGGCTAAATTCCAGGTTGAATGGATCATCAAAATCCAGCATCACACCCACATGTTTTCTAAAATTCGGGCAGAGCACGTTGTCTTTCTTAATACATTACGTTTGAAAAACAGAAATAGATTTACTATGCTAAAAAGCATCCAAATAGCACGTGCAGTAGTGCTTTTTAAGTAAAGAGACAGTTAACAAGCATTTCAATACTGTTCATCTCTACCAAGTACCAAATTCTTTGCTGTTCTTAACGCATTTTTAAACTCTGTTTATTCTAAATCTGATAGTTCTTATGCAAATGAATTTGACATACACTGTGTAGGATAATCTGGCACATGTTGACATGTAAGGATAAACAACCTGCACACATTTACCATTCTGATTATGTTACAGATGATCCTGAGTTCAAATTGGTATAAGAATTCATTATGATATCACAATAAATGTCCATACGACAGTAATTCTTTCATTCTTCCTATGGATAAAGAATGCATTTGCCCTTGAGCTTTGGAAGAAAATAAATCAAAAACACTGTGCATAAATAAAGACCAAAAATCTATGTCAATATAACAATCCCTAACAACTGGGGCAAAAATATGAGGCTCAACTGAGAAATAATGCATGAGAAATGGTTGGTATACACAAGTTACTCAATAAATCTTAGTTGTTATTGTCATGAGACTTAAAACAACTGTATAAAACTCTGATTTTTACTTTTTAAAGGAATACATGAGGCAACGAAATGCTGTTCTTTTGCACACTAAAATCATGACTCATTCAGGAAAAAAGAAAATCCATTTCCAGGGTAATAGTAACCAAATTGCATACTCATATCTAATATAAAGACTTACACAGAAGTGTGCACAAGAAATGACAGGTTTGCCCTGAGGTGCAGAAAAAGATCTTTGGGTGTCAATTTAGTGTTTACTGAATTCCCACTCAAGTGCTGAGAACGTTACTTACTTGGTGTACTTAGTTGAGACCCGAGAGTCCACAGGTACAAAAGAAGTTTTGCTACAAGAGAAAAACACTCCTACAAACATCCCACAAAATGTGAACTCGGCTGATTACCATTAAAATCTGCATACCTTCAGGTACTGAATTTGATTCACTTTGAATTATTTGCATATGATTAAATAGTTGTTGATTTCTAGAAATGCATTCTGAAATTTTAAATGTAAATTGGTGCTCTTTAACAGATTATAAACTTCTTAAGGGCAGGGGTTATTTCCTTGACCTTCTTTGTTAAATAAATGGTTTATGAACTTAAAAGATTTTATTCTTCATAACTGTAATGATAATGTTCAAAATAAGACATGTGGGGGGAACTGTGATTTGATATTTTTCAGCCTTAATTTTTTTTAAAGATTTTATTGATTTATTTGACAGAGAGAGAGGGAGAGAGCACAAGCAGGGGGAGCGGCAGGCCAAGGGAGAGGGAGAACCAGGCTTCCCTGCTGAGCAGGGAGCCCAATGCAGGGCTCGATCCCAGGACCCTAGGATAATGACCTGAGCTGAAGGTAGACGCTTAACTGACTGAGCCACCCAGGCACCCCCTACAACCTTAATTTTTACTTTATTTTTAACAGCCTTACTGATATAATTGACAGACAATTTGATAAGATTTAAACATGTACACAACCATGAAACCATCATGGCAATCAAGATAATTAACATATCCATGATCCCTAAGTGCTTCCTCATGCCCCTTGTAATCCCATCCTCTGGACTCTCTTCACTGCTCCCTCCCTGTCCAGTCAATGGATCTTTGTTTTGCTAATGTTAAGTAGTTTGCATTTACAACAATTTTATATAAATGGATTCATATATAAACTTTTATGTTTCTTTTACATATGGTAATAATACAGAGATTCATCTCTGTTGTAGCATATTTAGTTCATTCTTTTTTTCATGCCTGAGTAGTATTTCTTAAAAATCAATATACCACAATTTGATAATCCTTTCACCTGTTGACGGTTAGCTAAGTTGTTTCCACTTCTTAGCAATTGCAAATAAAGCTACTATGAACATTTATGCACATGTCTTTATATGGATCTAGGCTATCATTTCTTTGGGTGAATACGTAGGAGTAGAATGGGTGGGTCAAATGGTGGATGAATGTTCAATTTTAAAGAAACTATCAGACTGGTTTCCAACGTGGCTGTACCTTTTCCATTCCTAGCAGCATTGGATGAGTTCTAGTTGTTTCACATCCTCACCACTGTATATGGTCAGGGTATTTTTTTTTTTTTTTTTAGAGAGGGTGGGGGAGGGGCAAAGTGAGAGGGAAAGAAGTCCTAAGCAGACCCGGTGCTGAGTGGGGAGCCTGACGTGGGGCTCGATCTCACGACCCTGAGATCATGACCTGAGCTGAAACCAAGAGTCAGATGCTCAACCAACTGAGCCACCCAGGCACCCCATTTTTTATTTTTATCCATTCTTATCAAGATGTAATAATAGTTCATTAGGTTTTAATTTTTCATTCCCCTAATAACTAGCAATGTAGACAGTATTTTCATATTTTCTTTTTGCCATCTGTAATCCCTTCTTGCTGAAGTGGCCATTAAAATCCTTTGCCCATTTTTATTGGACTCTTTTCTTACTATTGGGTTTTGAGGGTCATCTATATTTTTTATACACAAGTCATTTATCAGATAGACAGATGATTTTCAAATACTTTGCCAAGGCCTATAGTTTGTCTTCTGGTTCTTTTAGCATTGTCTTTTGAAAAGAACTACTAATTTTGATGAGGTTTGATTTATCAATTTATTCCTTACTCTATCATGTTTTGGGGGTTTGTATCTAAGAAATCTTACTTAAGGGGCACCTGGGTGACTCAGTCAGTTGGCATTTGACTCTTGATTTCTACTCAGGTCATGATCTCAGGGTTGTGAGACTGAGCCCCACATCAGGCTCTGTGTTGAGCATGGAGACTACTTAGGATTCTCTCACTCCCTCTCCTGCCCCTGCCTCACGCTCTGTCTCCCTCTCTCTCTTTCTAAAAAAAAAATAAATTAAAAAAAATAGAAATCTTACTTAACCCAAGGTTATAAAATTTTCTCCTGTTTCTCCTAAAAATTTTATCATTTGGGGAATTACACTTAGGCCTGCAACCAATTTTGATTTATTTTTATATACAGTGTAAGTTATGCGGAGAGGTTAAACTTTTTGCATATAAATGTTTAATTTTTCTAGCTCCCTTTGTTGAAAAAAATTTCTCTCTATTGAAGTGCCTTTTAATTTTTGTCAGAAATCAATGACCATATATATGTGGCTGTGTTTTGGGACTCTCCATTTTGTTGTGTCAATCTATTTATCTCTGTTGACATGAATACCAGACTTTACTGAATATTGTAGCCTTATAGTAGGTCATAAAATCATGTACCATTCATTCATCCCTCTGTTTTGTTCCTTCTCAATATTGTTTTGGTTATTCTATGCATTCAAATATGAATTTTAGAAATAGTTTGTCAATTTTTATCCAAAAGTCAGCTGAGATTTTGGTAGGATTGTATTGAATCTATAAGTCAGTTGGAAAATACTGATATCTTAGCAGTATAGAAGATTTTGACCAATGAATACAATAATTTCTCCATATATTCAATTATTCTTTAATTTTTCTCAACAGTATTTTCTAGGTTTCAGGGTACAGATCACTCATATATTCAAATTTATCCTATTTCTTTTTTTTCCTACTTCATAAATGGTACTCTTAAAAAATGTAGGTCATTTCTTGCTTATATATAGAAATATATTTATTTTGGCATATAATTTGAGTATACTGAGAACTTGCAAAACTCATTCACCAGTTCTAACAGCATTTTTATAGATTCTGTTGGATTTTCTATACGGGTATTATTTCACACAGAAATAAAGATTGGTTTACTTCTTCCTTTCCATTCCAGAGGCCTTTTATTTCCTTTTCTTACCTTATTACATGGCTAGAACTTAAAGTACAATAATAGTAACAGTGATGAGTGAACAACCATGTTTTTTCTAATTTTAGGGGGAAATTATTCATTCTTTCAATGGTAAGAATTATGTTAGTTGTATATTTTTTATAGATGCCCTTTATCAGATTTCTCTATTTCTAATTTACTCTGTTATATCACAAATGGGTGTTGAATTTTGATTAATGATATTTCTGCAACTACTGAGATAATTATGTTTTCTTCTCTTTTACTGTTAACATGATGAATTGTTTTACTTGTTTAAAAGTTAATCCAACCTCAAATCTAAAGAGAGTCCAGAAATAGATATACACATATATAGAACAATTGATTGTGCCAAGACAATTCATTTAGTAAAGCATGATCTCTTAAATAAATAAGGATGGAACAAATGGGTATCTATATTCCACATGGAAAAAAATCCTTGACCCTTACCTCATGCCATACACAAAAATCAACCCAAAATAGTAATAGGCTTAAATGTAAATGGTAAAACCATTCACCTTTTTGAAGAATACATAGGAAAAAAGTTTCCATGACCTTGACATTTCTTAGATATACAACAAAGAGTGTGAACCACTTAAAAATATATTTGGGACTTTATAATTTAAAATGTAGCTCTTCAAAGACACTGTTAAGGTAATTCATAGGTGGACCATAGATTAGAAAAATATATTTAAATTATATATATTTAAAAAGCCTTGTATTTAAGATAAACTAAAACTTTACAACACAATCATGTGATAAAAATTACTAATTAAAAATATAGGAAAAATTTGAATAGATTTCAGGAAAAAAAGTATGTGAGTAGGCAAAAATTGCATTAAAAGACATCCAACATCATTAGTCATCAAGGAAATGTAAATTAAAGCCACACTGAGATTTCACAAGGTCCAAATTGATCTATAGTTTTAATGCTATCATAATTAAAACAACAGGGGTTTTTTCAGCAGAAAGTGATGAGTTAATTCTAAAATTTATATGTAAATACAAATGATCTAAATAATCTAAACAACTTTTGAAAAGACAAAGTGAGAAGACTTATAACACCCAATTTAAGAGCTACCGTAAAGCTAAAATAACCAAATCCATAAGATTGGAATAATAATAAAAAGAGATTAATAGAACAAAATAGAATCCAGAAAAAGATTCACACAACTCCGATCAATTAATTTTCAACAAAAGTACAAAGGCAATTCAATGGATAAAAAATATTCTTTTAAAAAATTGTGCTAGAAAAAATGGATATCCATGTGGGGGGAAAAAAATGAACCTTGATTAAAGTATATAACTTTTATCACTTCCAAAACTTAATTCAAAATGATTCACGCAAATAAACCAACAAATAAACAAAAAGCAGAACATACCTATAAATACAGAGAACAAACTGATGGTTGCCAGAGGGGAGGGAAGTGAGAGGATAAGCAAAACGTGTGAGGGGGAGTGGGAGGGACAGGCTTCCAGTTATGGAATGAAAAGTCATGAGAATAAAAGGCACGGCCTAGGGAAAAATGATACTGTAATAGCATTATATGATGGCAGACGGTAGCTACAGTTGTGGTGAGCATAACTGATAAAGAAGTTGAATCATAACACGTTGTACACCTGAAACTAATGTAACATTGTGTGTCAACTATTCTCAAAATTTTAAGAATCACAAAACCATTCTAAAAATAAAGCCTAAAATTATAAAAGTTTTATAGAAAAATGTGAGAGAAAATCTTCATAACCTTAGCTTTAGCAAAGATTATTTAGATAAGACACCAAAAGCATAAGCCATAAGAAAATAAGTGATAAGTTGAATTTCATAAATATTGTTAAAGTAAGGTCATTAAAGGAAAAGATAAATGGAGAACAAAAAAGTCATTTCTTTTGTTTTCTGATTTTACATATTTTATTTCTCAAGTCTAGAATTTTTTATTTAAATTCAATTAGCCAACATAGTGTATCGTTAGGTTTTGATGTAGTGTTCAATGATTCATTAGTTGCCTATAACACCCAGCTCATCACATCACATGCCCTCCTTACTGCCCATCACCCAAAAGATTTGTACTGAAAAATATATATGTATATGATAAGAGATGACATGCATTATAGTGTGTGTATGTGTGCGCGTGTGTCTGTGTATATGGACAAACTATAATAAAACCCAGGATAACAACCATCTAACTTTGCTTGTTCTAAGCTGTTGCCTAATCCCTATTTACTCAAAGTTAATCGTTGAACCAAACCATTGATATCACCTTGAAGCTTATTAGAAACAGCATGTTACACCCCATCCTAGAGCAACCAAATTAGGATCTGTATTTTTAATGATTGAACTTCACATTAATATTTGAGAAATCCTGGAATCCTTTTCCCAGCTGGAGTCTTCCTATGCTGCTCAAAGCATGTCTTGGGGATCGTTCATCAATCTCACGAGGTGTCAAGATCCTTCACTGAAATCTTTACTCTCCAACTAGAGAATCTTATCCATGAATATTTTTAATTCAAAGAAAAGTTATTGTCCTTCACTGAATCTTTGCCTAGTTGTGGGTATTTTTAGGAATTTGTATCTCTCTCTCTTACTTTTAAACCATGACAATAGCGGAAATCTATCCAAATCCGACTTACCCTTTAGATGCCGTTATAACCCTGTGACTGTCCTTTCTCCTAATCAGAAAGGACTCGCTTTGTTACCTGCCTGCCCGCTCTCACCTAAGCTCTTTGTCCTTTGAAGCTATAGTTTTCACATGTATAATCTGCAATGAATAATTACTGGTTATACCTTAAACGCTTCCTTTAGTAGCCCTCAAGTTCTATGAACCAATTTTTGAAACTAATCTCATTCTGCTCTGGTCCCTGAAAACACAATCTGATAATCATTTAGAGGTATCATAAACATGCTTTGATACAAAATTGCAATGTGATTTATTCAATGTATAGTACTTTGGTTTTCATTTAGCTGCATTTTAAAAAAAGAAAACATACATCCTAAATGAAAAGATATAAAGATGTTTTAATTGTCAAATGCTATCTGCATGTTATGTAACTGCAAGATAAAGTAAAGAATAAAGGAATTGTTCTTTTCTCCATTGCTTTAAAGTCATGAGAGGTTAAAGGTAGAAAGAGTGTTGGGAAAAGAACAAAATCAGAAATAATATACATTTAACTCTGGTTAAAATTACACTTAAAAGTAGATGAGGTGGCTTAAGTCGGTTAAATGCCCCATTCTTGATTTCGGCTCAAGACATGATCTCAGGGACCCGGGATTGAGCCCCATGTGAGGCTCTGGGCTCAGCGGGGAGTCTCCTTACGATTCTCTCTTTCCCTCCCCCTCTGCCCCTCCTCCTGCTCTTTCTCTTTCTCTCTCTCAAAAAGAAGAAAAAAAAAAGTAAATGAGACTATTGATGCCTGTTCTCCTCCACACACATGAAAACATAATACGGTATATAACATCTACACGAAACCAAGCTGTAGTGTAAAAGTTCACTTGCGATCGATAAACCAATGACTAATTAAAGATCATTTACTCATACCTAGGTATAAAATTACCTGAGATTTACACAATTTAGAATTGTCGATATATCACGGTTAGACAGGTTTTTTTTTTTTTAATTCCAGATCATATAAGGTCCTTATTCTGTATATTTTCTCTATACCTTACTAATTTTGAAAGCGAAAATATTAACCATGCATATTTTTCAAAATGATCCCCAAATTGCCATGGTGACATTACAACTATTCCTTTTAATATATCTCAAATTAGATGCTAGCTATATAGAATTTTATGTGCTTTTGTAGGGGTTATCAAATCCCACAGAAAAAACTGGTTACTTAAATTTAACTCATCGCCCCAAGATTTTTTTTTTCCTATTTCAGGTCAACATTTGACATGGCTCAAATATAATAAGCTCATATGCCAAAGCCTGCATTTCAATGACTATATTTCTCATTTAAAACATGAGCTATTCTGCCAAAGCTTCCATTTAAGATGACTAGATTTCTCATTTGAAGCAGTAGGATATAAGTTTGCTGAAATAATAAAACCAAGTTTCTAAGTGAAAAACAAATAATTAAGAAGTAGTGAGAAATGCTTCACAAATAGAAATGTAATAAAGACACATCATTGGCTCACTTCTGGTTTCTTAGAAATATCATCTCCTGACCTTTTCTCTACTTGATTCTCTGAAGTTCTTTCTAACTACATTTTGCATTGATACAATTCAGTTCTCCTTTAACCCATTGGTGTCATTCCTGCCTTTGTACCTGCTCTTAGCCTTCCTCATTTTCTATGGATTTCTGTAACAGCTATGAATAAGCAAGGCTTGGAAAACAAGAGAAAAGAGATCAATTGGTTAGGCAACAAGCTTTTGCTTTCACTTCTCTGTTACTCATAGAGGATTTAGCTGGTTTTGTCATTTCCCCCTACAGTATAAACCATAAAAACAAAACCTTTAAAGTTTAAATGTATAAGCTTGGCCAGAGAAACAACAAATTGGCCAGTCTTGGCAATGCAAGGTTAATTGGCATTTCAGAGGTTCCGTTTTCATCAGAAAGACCTTGACACTGATTCTTTCCAGGAAAAAAAAAAAAAGTTTCATCAAGACATTAGCTAAAAGAGAGAGCATACTAAGCTCTAGGATTGGATAGAGAAAAGTTCAAGTCTTCTTTTCAGTGTTAGTTCACAGCCAGATGACTCCCTGGGCTTTCATATGTTGGGAGAGAATTTTCCAAGGGTCTCTTGTATTTCTGCACATTTTGCAAGTAGATGCACTGAGAAGTTCTGTACTGGACAATCTTTTCAAGGATATTTTTATAGAGAATAGGTAGAGGAAATTGGGAACTGACTTCCTGTAGAGGAGAAGGTGGATTTGTTTGCTCGCCAGTGTAATAAAGATGGTATCTTCTGGGACAAGAACTAAACAGGTTTGCTTATGGCTCATTATAAAAAACTGGGTTCTCCTAAATTTGGGGTTCCTCATGGAGACACAAACACACTGCCTGAACAGCATTCATCTGTATCATCCTGTGTTGCCCTGTGGAAATCTGGGAGCGTGAGGAACCGGTAGAAACATGAAGATTATGCAGCTTGTTGCATCGTGAGTAATCAAGTCCTCTGTCTCTGGCCCAGGAGTCTCATGTTCTCTGCCAGCATCTATGAATCTGTGGCAAACTAACTTGTTCACTTGCAAGCAGGGTAGAATCTCAGACCCTTCCCATTTCCATATTCCAAGTCCTTCCTGATCATTCAATGCACCCACCTTCCTCAAACGCTCTGATATTTCAAATGTATCCATAAGGAGATGCTGACGCAAATGTTTGGGCCAAAATGTGCCTTTACTCTTTAGTTGTTCGTATTACTTAATCCACATAAAGGGCACCAACAAAACATTTTTTAAGGACAAGAAAACATTGAAACAGTTGCGGTATCTTTATGGCGGATGTGTTTTATATAGCAGTTTCTTCTGCTTTCTGTGGAAATACTGCTCCACCAGCACAGGAGCCTTGAACTGGTACATAAAAGTAATCAGAGAGTCCCACCAGGAAAAGGATCTGAGTGAGGTTTATTACAGTTGTGAATGAACTCTTCCCATTTATAAAGAGGCTAGAGAGAAGGCACAGAGGTAACCGTCCACCAGGCTGACCCTCAGCTGGTACGCAGACATGCCGATGTCCCAGTTGCACATGACTGCATCGGTTACGTTACAGGTACCAATGTGATGGTACGGCAGGCGTCTCCTCTGACCACTCAGACATCCATATTCGCTTTTGTCTCTGCCACCACGGTACGTTTTTTCTGGGTAGGTCAGTCAGGATAGGGCATACGTAATGTTGAGACTGCTTACAATATTTTATCCAAACAAATATTTTATCCAAACAATATTTTATCCAAACAAACTTTCTCACAGTGTACAGAGCGCAAGGATGTATCAAAAAAGTGGCAAAAGACCCTGGCTAGAATGGGTAACCAAGGATAAGCAGAAGCGTTTCTGTTAAAGGGAAGTTATTACTTATGAGATTGTGGTCGTCTACAGTAGATTCAAAATAATTAAAAGCTACAAAGTTATACCAGTATCAGAAGGAATAGGTAGGTGTATGGGAAAACGTAAGAATAAGAGATGAGGGGACTGAAAGAAAATATTTATTTTCCTTCTCTGTTCCAAACTGATCAATTATTTCTAGTATTCATTACTCAAAGAACGAAATTATCTTAAGCATGGAAATAACAACTAAAAGGTACAAGCTATGTGACAAAGATAAATGGCATTCACAACATTCTTTGAGAAACTTCTCATTAACCCAATCTGCCAATGAAGACTGGTGTCTCACAAAGACCAAGCTCAAAGAGCTAACAAGGGACAAGGCACAAGTTTTAACTCTCTTTTCTCTGATTCAAAAGCCACATTCATCTGACCAGTTTTAGTCCAAATAGCCACAGAATTGTGAGGATTTCAAGAGATGACAGGCTAAATGCTTAGCCCAGTGTCAGACACAAAATAAATCACTGAATGCTACTATTGTTGGTAATTTTAATAAATTAGAAAAATGTCAGCAGGATTCAGGAGTCGGATTTCGTTTTATCACAAGAATTCTGGCTCATTAATTCAACAAATAGTTTTCAAATGCTCACTCCCATTCAGGCATGGGAACGTTGTGTCCTGGGTGAACAAAACTAAGTCTCTACTGTCAGGGAGCTTACAATTTAGTTGAAGACAGGCAACTGCACTGGCCATTTCAAAGCCATATTTTAAGGGAAGTTTTGGTGAGGTTAGTATGAGCGTCGCAGAAGGACATAGAAGACACACCGTCCTAGTTTAGGGGAATATTAGGATCAAGACATTTTCCCCAGTGGTTTCATTTTAGTTAGACACACTTACTGAGAAGAGTCGGTTCCTACACAGTCCAACTTGTTCCAAAGGAGTATCTGCCTTCTGCCTTATTTATTACTACCGCTGAGACTTTTGTAGACTTAATTCCTGGGAGCAGCAAGGTCCAGAGAAATCAGCAACATCAGTGTGCGTCTGAAGTCCTGTTATCTGACACCACAGAAGTCCGAGGTAACTTCTGTAGCTTATGCTGCTCTCCAGCAATGAACCAACTGTGGTATTTTCCTCCCTGAGTTTCTCAAAGGCCAGGAATGAAAGGACAAGCTATACTATTATTTCTAAATCATTACCTGTATATCCAAAATGAACTACAAAAGAATAATTTTAAGGAATGTACTCCCCATATAATCAAACTGAAGTAAAGCAACTTTTGACTTCAAAAACTTCCTGACTCTTTTAGCACTAAGAACACATGTTGGAAATAAGATAGTTTAAGCTACTTACTATGCTCTGAAGGCACATTGCAAATTCCCCTGAGCTTTTCCGCCTGTAATACCTGCATATAGTTTGGAGTCGGCCCACACAGAACAAATTCCCTAGAGCCCAGTGAATTTGAAGAGAATGCTAATTATCATGGGCAAGAAAAGAGTCTAAAGCTACATCTCATCCTCTCTGATTCTGTACAATCTTCCCTAAAAGAGAGATTTGAAAATGAGCACTTCTCTGTACTTTGTCCACTTCTTGAACTGGAATAACTGCCAGAGTTTGCTGAGGATTGAAACAGCAAGAAACAGAGAAAGGATAAGCAGACCGTGAAGTCTTTTATTTCTACAAAAGCCACTGTGGGAAGCCCCATCCCTCATCCCGGCAGTGTACACCTGCAAGTTCAGGAAATAAAAACACACACACTAAAGCTGAGCCTCTGAGGACCCCCAACGCCAGCCCCACCCTTCCACAAACCAGTGAGTACCCAAGTCTGTAAACACATCACCGTCCTGGGGCTGGGGCCGATGTTGACTTTGCTTCTGCAGACACCCGAAACTTCTACCAACAAAGAGACAGCCAAAGAAGGTGGGTCTACAGATGTTCAAACTGTTAGCAGAAAGTGACCTGACCACTTTAGAAATAATCCTCTTACAACTCTAGAAGAGCAATGAATGAAGGTTTGTACAAGCAGCAAAACTAGACACCCAGATAATGCTCTCTATATTTCTTATATCTGATTTTCCCCTTCTTTTAAAAAAAAGAAAACTGAGATTTGTTCTGTCTGCTTAGGGGCAGTAAAAATTATAAACGTCTGCTCATTTGGCCTGGCATCTCAGAGTAAAGCATTTGCTCTTACGAGCATGAGGAGAGGCTGAAGGGAAGTCTCTGCTTTGGACAGGGGAGATGAATTGTGCCCAAATCAGTGCATACAAGTCACTTCCAATGATTTACGTTCCTGAATGTATGGCTCTTCAAAACAGGTGAGTAAATGAATATCTGTGTTTACCTTCGAGGTTTATACCACAGAATTCCTGAAGGGAAATGGGACATTGGAAATGAAACCTGATTAATTCTGATGTGAGAGGCATTCTATGCAATGGAAATTAAATTTGGAGCCTTGGGGATTGCTAGTTTCTTTAGCTCTTGAATAAAATTGGAAGTTGCAGAAGCTTTTGTGAAGTACAGTCTTTAACTTTGCAGGAAAAAGGTTAAACACTTTGTTTCTTTCTTTTTCTTTTTTTCTTAAACAGTTATTCCTTTAATAATCTTAGACTTTTTACAGGAATTTTCTTGAAAAGCTTTCAATTCCTTGATAGGTATGGAAATGTGCTCTTTAAAAAAGTAAAATGCTCTCTGTGCACTTGTCTAGAGAAGAAAAACATATCCTTTCAGGGGAGAACAGGATGGGCTGGCTCTCTGCATAAAGAAATGAAACCAGCATTCAGGAGAAGATATGTCCTAGATACTCATATTAACATTGTGTCCTAGATACTCATGCTGTATGTCCTAGATACTCATATTAACATTATGTCTTAGGTACGTAGATTAACCTTGATAACCTCAAGAATTTAAAATCGATAAGGTATATATTGATGTAGTAGAATATACCAGCGTGCTAATTTCAAAGGATCATGCTTTAGAACTAATCTGGTTGTCGCTATTGTTTTCATGATCACTATCATTAGTTGTAGCAGGAATGGTAGTAATGGCGGCAATATTCGGGTATCTATGGTCTTTCAACCCTGTAGGATGTAAATTATGTAAATTAAGTTTTATGTAAATCACTTCTAATCTTAATAGAGGCCCTGATATATATTATTCTCACTTTATAATGGGGATACAGAGTTTAAGCAAGGGTGTGAGATCTTGAAAAGCTCAACTTGAGGAATCGCGCTTCACAAAAAGACAAAGTCAGGAGGGAGGGCAGTTGGCCAGAATGGGAATAAGACTGTCTCCCAAGATGGCACAGCAGTTATAGGCCTATAAATGTTAAGTCTGCAAACTTAAGTATGCAGGCAGTGGAATTTTTTTTTTTCCAAAACTAAGCCGAATTTTAACTAAAAATATAGAGAAATACTCTCTCCCACTGTCGCCAAATGGTTAAACTCTGTCTATGAAGTAGAGCGTCAGCTACAATTTGGGGAAGAGGCTTCTGTGGTGAGAAAGCCTAAGAGGGAGGGGAGGTGCCCAGGCCCTGGCGATCCACCCGTCTGAGTTGGTATTCACTAAGACACGCCTATTCCTTCCAGTCTTTGACTACAGGGCCACAAGGGCATAACTTTAACATACTGGCCTGGGCAGCCAAGGTCTGCTGGCTCCCTGGGCCATGTCCATTCTGCTGCTAGGTGAACGTGGATCATCCTTTTTTGCCCTTCGCATGATGCATATATTTAAGGCCTGCCTCCAGAGATTCCCCACAAGACATTTCTTCCAAGCTCCACAGTGGAAATGATCTCAGATTCTCAAGTTTTCGAGGCAACGTGGTTGCTCTGGCCTGGCCTCATCCTCTGTGAACCAGATACAGGTGCAAAACACCATCTAATAATGGAAACAGTCCTCCTTCCCTAGACCCCGCAAATAAAGTAAAATAAAATAAATAAATCTTGGTTCTGGCTAGAACTGGTAGAGAATTGAATGGGAATAAGAATGCAGGTATAATGCTTCATACTGACTTGCTCTAGGAAATGAAGAAAGGACATAAAGAAGCTTTGAGGAATACTTTGTAGAATATTCTAGCAAATGCCAGCTTTGAGGTGAGAGTCAAGACCAATTCCTGCACCTACTACCGTCTAGCTGGTCTGCCTATGAAAAGTTTCTCAATTTACCTCTTGATGGTGCAGTGTCCTCATTACAAAGCAGCATGAGGACAGCTTCATTACAAGGATTTTGTGAGGATTTAGTATGAACCAAACTTAAAGCTGTTACAGAGCTCTCATAGGTCAGGCACTGTTGCAGGGCTTTGTGCCTAGTCACTCAAGTAATCCTCACCCCAACCACAGGAATAGATGTTATTATTATCCCCACTTTGCAGTAACCACAGTCCAGAGATATCGAGGAATTTATCCCACATCACGTGACAATGAAGCAGCGGAGCCGAGATTTCTCCCTCAGGGGGGGCTCTGTGCCACAGCTCCTCTTGCTAGCCTCTCTACCATGTGGCCCTTCCACCGTGACCGGAAGAAGGCTGCCATGTAACGAATCGTCCAAATCAGGATCCTTCGGAGTCAAAGGGGCACTAAAATAATGACAATAGGACAAGTCATGTAAACAGAGATTCTCCCGGGATACTAAGACATGGGAGCACGTTAATCATGCGGCCCTCAGCACTTCACATACAGGGCCTTACCCTCCAAAGCAGAGAAAAGAGTACTTAAACATGACATAGAGCATGAGCCACGTTTCCATACAATCCACCGAAGCCAAAACATGGCAAAGTTTTCATCGAGAGAGTGGCAAAAACAAAATTAAGCAGTCTCTTTGTGGGAACCATGTCTCACCACAGTATCAAATTTCTCTTCGATTCCAGCTGGCGATCACCTCCCCTGATTCCATGCTCTCTCGCTGTCAGTCTAGTCGGAGACTGTCTCAGCATCTTTGCAAATCACACCACTAATCTCCCTATAGAGAAATCAACCCAGGTCCTCACTTGAAACTGAGAGCAATTGGTTAGGCTCCTCTGCCAGAGGCTTTCCCATTGAAGGCTCTCCTTCATTTCTCCCTGAAGCATTACTCATCCTCCACCTGGGAAGCTCCTCTCTCTCAGTAATCAGAAGTCTGTGGCAGGTGGGACAAGGAAAGCTGCCCAGGGAGAGGCTGAATGGTTCTTTTTGGTCCTCACTGCTGAATTGCTATTTTTCCAGGCACAATTCACATTTATTTAAGCTATATTGCAACACTGATGACTCACGGTCTGTCTGGCATTCAAAATAAATCAACCAACATCAATCAATGCATACGTATTGAACACCTATTTTAAGCTCACAGGGAGCCCGACCTTCGTTCTTACACAGCCAATTATTCCCCATTGTGCTGATGAAGGGTTTGCTTTTCTTCCTAGGCCTGCTGCTCTGTCCTTGCCCACAATGACCTTCACTTGGGTTGTCTTGACATCCTGCCCAGATCAACAAGGGCACTTCGAATTTTGATCCAGGCTTACTGGATGTTGGCCATTCTCCCATATCTTGATGCAAATAGAAAATGAAATGAAAATTTTCCTTACTGATTCTCGGTACCTCCCAGTAACTATTCACCATCCTGAGTCCAGCAATGAAGGGTCCAGCATAATGCGATGGATTCAATATGGGTATATTAGTTATCTCTTGCTGCAAAACAAAGTAGTCTAAAACATAATAGCTTAAGATCAAAAAGAAATTTGTTATTTCATGTACTGTCTATGGATTAAGAATCTGGGAGTAGCTTTGTTGAATGGTTCTGGTTCAGGATCTTTGATGAAGTTGCAATGATGATGTCAGTCAGAGTTTCCATCTTCTAAAGGTCTGGTGGGCTGGAGGGTCCACTTCCAAGTTGGCTCACATGTCTGTTAGCTGGAGGCCTCAGTTCCTCATTACGTGAACATCTTTATGCATGGCACTTGCTTCCCTTAGAGAAAGTGATCTAAGAGAGGAAATAAGAAGAAAGCTGGAGTGCCTTTTATCACCTTGCCACACACTGTCTCTTCTACCGTATTCTATTCATTAGAAGCAAGTCACTAAGTTCAAGGGAGAGCAGAAGTAGGCTCCACCTTTTGGAGGGAAGAATGTCAAAGAATTGTGACCATATTTCAAGATCACCTCCGTAGGTATATTAGTCAGGGTTCTCCAGAAAAATAGAACCATTATGACATACATCTATCTATCTATCTATCTATCTATCTATCTATCTACCTATCTATCTAATATAAGGAATTGGCTCACACAATTACAGAGGCTGGCAAGTTCAAAATTAGAAGAGCCAATGTCCCAGTCCTGGTCCTAAGGTCAGAAGGTGCTGTAGAACCAGGAAGAGCTGATGTCCCAGTTCGAAGACCATCAGGCAGAATTTTCATTTACTCAGAGGCGAGTCAGCCTTTTATTCCATTCAGTTGATTCCTTCAATTGACAGGCTCACCTACATTATGGGGGACAATCTCTTTTACTCAAGTCCACTGATTTAAATGTCAACGTCATCCAAAAAATCCTCACAGAAACACAAGATTAAAGTTTGATCAACTCTCTGGGGACCCTGTGGTCCAGTCCACTTGACACATAAAATGAACCATCACAGCTGGCATTCAAAACTGTTCATTAATAATTACATATTTATGTTGTTACTCCAGAATTTCCTCAATTCACTGGCCCATTCTCTGGAAAACAAGGACTCTTGTTCCAACAGAATATTGTAATTTGCAAACCATTTCTTCAAAGCTTTAGTAATTTTAAATTTCACATCCCTGATGAAAAAACTAAGGTCCAGAGAGGTTAAGTAACTTGTTCAAGAACTCACAGCTAATTGGAAGAACAAAATCAAAAATCAAAGAAGAGATTCTCTGATTCCAGATCTACAGAATTTTCCTTCACACAGTTTTTTCTGCAACTGCATATTCTCTTAATATTTGTGCAGACTAGATCAGTGGTTTTTTGTTTTTTACAGTGTTTACAGCAATCAATTCCTCTTGTAAATGAAGTTTCCTAAAGAATTAAATGTCTTGGGACGCCTGGGTAGCTCAGTTGGTTAAGCGGCTGCCTTCGGCTCAGGTCATGATCCCAGGGTCCTGGGATCGAGTCCCATATCGGGCTCCTTGCTCCGCAGGGAGCTTGCTTCTCCCTCTGCCTCTGCCTGCCACTCTGCCTGCTTGTGCTCTCTCTCTCTGACGAATAAATAAATTAAAAAAAAAAACTTAAAAAAAAAAGTTCTCTTTAAAAAAAAGAAAAAGAATTAAATGTCTTAAAGGAGAAGGGTGGATCTGCTGAGGTCGAAGACAAGCAAGGCTGGAGCAGATGGAGCTCCGCCTGCTCTGTCTCTCCTTCCCTCCCCTGTGGGCCTTCAGGCATCACTGAGGATCTGTGGGACCTGGTTTGAAATCCACTGGCCTAGATCAGATTGGCCTCTGTCCTGAGAATGAGACTTTGTGGGAGGAACAGAAAGCTTGAGATAGGAAGGATGACTGGGTTGTCACTGTTATTTCACCTTCAGGCAGATGGGCATCTAGCTCTAGTGTTCCAGCGTTTCCAAGAGGAAAAACTCGAGTTCACATTTGTAAGGTAGGGTATGAGGTTATGATTTATCTTGAGCCACTTACACTCCCACCTTTAAATTTTTTCAGAGTTATACTGTTTCTGAAGTTAGACTCTCCTCCGTTTCCTCAGTTTTCTGTGCTGTAAAAAGAGAATTACAAAAAAAAAAAAAAAAAAAAAAAAAAGGATGCCAGAGCAAAAAGGTTTGAAAAGGCACTTGGCAAAGTGAATTGGAACATAATTTAGAATGTCTGACTACATTACTTTTTATAATTAGAACATTTCATGATTATAATTGGTTGATTATAAAACCTCAGCCAACCTGTCAGCCAGATACCTTTAGAAGCTCAAAAAAGAGTACTTTTTAATCCTGAAAAAAGCCTCACCTAAACAATAAAGTAAGATAGGATTATATTCCCAAGTCCCAAAAGAAGAAAAAAAAAAAAAAACTCAAAAAACAAAAACAGTGGTCACTGAAGAGTCAAGCTAAATGCACACCCTCAGCTCCTACTGGATACTGCAGACATGGAGGGCACTCTGCACTAGCTCTCTCTAACTTCTTCCAGCTCAGACTCACTGAACTACAGCATGTCCCTGCAAGTCTCCTGACGCAAAACTCCCCATCATCTGTAGGACAACGATTTAATTCCTGACCCAGGGTATGAGATCCATCAAGATATACCATAGTTCTATGTGTTGGCATACTTCAGTGCAATTAAAATACATTTGACAAATATTAATTGAGAGTTAATAGGTCCCATGCTAGTTGAGAGGATATAAACAAACCGAAAAAGGTGCAATGTTGAGAAGCTCTCAACCTAAAGAGGTTAGGCTGACAAGTACACAGGTAACATACACCATGACACTGCAATCATAGACATGATACAAGGGACAGGGACAGGTAAGATAAAGTTGGAGATTTCCACATGTAACGGTCTTTGCTAGATGTTGAAAGGCACACTGATTTTTTTTTTTTTTTTAAGAAATAGAAAAGATAGCCAAGTAGAGGGCAGGTGAGGTGACAGGTGTAGGGAGGAAGGGTGAGTTCCAAGCACAGGGAGTAGCCTATCTAGAGCTTTGTAAAGAGATTGCCAGAGGTTTTCATCCCCAGCAGCTTCTAGGGCAGTTTCAAAGCGTCTGTAGGAGAGGAGACTACTAGCTCCCTGCTCAGGGGCCACAGCACGAGGCTAGCACTCGCCAAGGCACTGCACGCTGCACACTGGCCGCTGAGCTCCTAGCCTTCAGCCCAAGGGGGCAGTAGTTCCCAATTCTGAATAACCACCTACTTTGTTCTTTTGCTATTTTTATCCTCCCAATATGTATTTTCTCCAGTTTTAGTGAGATATAATTCACAGGGAACATTGTATTAGTCCAAAACACACAACAGAATTTAATACAGGTATATACCATGAAATGATCACCATGATAAGTTTAGTTAACAACAATCACCTCACATAGTTACAAAAATGTTTTTCTTGTGATGAGAACTTTCAAGATTTGCTCTCTTGGACTTCTGCAAATGTATAATACAGTATCACCAACTATAGTCACTATGCTGTACATTACATCCCCAGAACTTATTTGTCTTATCATTGAAGTTTGTACCTTTTGACCTCCTTTACCCATTTTACCTGCCTTCCTCCCCCCACCTCTGGCAACCACCAATCTGTTCTCTGTATCTATGATTTCGGTTTATTTAGATACCACGGATAAGTGAGATCATAACCGGATTTGTCTTTTTCTGTTCATTTCCTTCAGTATAACATCTTCAAGGTCCCATCCATGTTGTTGCAAATGACAGGATTTTCTTTTTTTTTTTACAGCTGAATAATATTCCATTATGTGTGTATGTGTACATATGTGTACACATACATAATATACATATGTCACATTTTCTTTGTCCATTCACCTATAAATGGACACAGGTTGTTTCTATGGATTGGCTTTTGTGAATAATGCTGCAATGAACATCCAACATCCAATATGTTTAACTTATTTCCCCAGTTGAATTCTCTCTGTTTGAAATGCCTAGAATAACTCATGTTATCCTGGCTGGACATCGACTAATACAAGCTCCTAGTACAGTGTTATTGAATAATGAAAGAATTAATGAGGACGTGCTTATTCTCAAATTACCTAGTTTTGGCAAAGAAGTCATGCACTTACAGTGACATCGTGAGAAGAACAGCATCATCGAGCAATGGAGGATTTCCTAAGGTTCTTAAACAGAAAAGGGAATGACCACAGCTTCATTGTAACTATATTAAGCTACACTGGAGATTTTATAATCCTCTATCAACATTCTCCAACAAATAAGAAGGAAGAAAATTAGACACCATTTTGGATTTGGATATTATGAATTGCAAAGTACACCCTATTTTCTGTTGAAAAATATAAAGTCTCAATGGAAAGGTTTTATACTTTCCATTATAAGCTTCCTTAATCTCTAGGTTTTCTCTGGTTGTATTTTCACACAGCCATTGGAGGTGAAATCAGAGTTATCTGCAAACAGTTTTCATTTTCAATGAGGCCATAAAGTTTAAAATGTACAGAAAATCATGTATTGACTATACAGCATTTGAGGCTATTAGAGCCAAAGTGAATAGACTACACTTTTCTGCAAGGGGACAATTTTGTCAGTAAGCTCTGGCAAGCAAAGATCAGACAGGGGAATTAGAGGGACGGTTTGATTTCTTAGCGAGATCAATGAATATGACAGGTTAATAGATGGCACACAGCTGGTGTCAGGTTCAGAAGAAGTGACGACAAGGGACAAAGGAGAGGACAAGACAAGCATTTATAGAACCAGAGTCCAGTTCTGTCTGGAAAATAAGAATGCCCTGGGGGAGACAGGAGTTAGCAGTTATCTTTCCTGAGATAAGTAGAGCAATCAAAACATCTTAGATATTCAGAGGGTCCCCTAGGAACCCAGCTACTTTCTCCTCAAGGCCACAGAGACTTCTCCAAACAGCAGTCTATGCAGTGAAAACGTGAGCCATGGTTTTTGGATGAGTCTCCCCTGCATGACATGCTCCCCTCGGGAAGACAGAAGGTGTTCCCACCTGGTGAAGGTCAGAAGCAGGGAAATATTTTTCTCTGTGGCCATTACCCACTTATGGGGAGCAGTGTAACTGAGCAGAAGGAAAATAATCTTAGAAATCCAATATACCTGCACTGAAATTCAGTCTCTACCATTCAAGTAATTTAGCATTGATTAACCTCAGTTTCCTTTGCCTTAAAATGAGACTAAAAATATCTCCAGCCAATGATCACTGAAGGCTGTAAATGAGACAATGGTGATGATGATGCAAATGATAAAAGCAAACATTTGTGTACAATTTACCAGCAGACACCATTCTGAGTGCTGTACATGTCAAGTCAGATACATATTTAAGATACAAAATGTTTATAAAGTGCCTGTATAATACCTTGCACATTAGGAATGCCTAATAAATGGCAGCTATCTTGCTGATGTAAGTTGGTGGTGGCCACTCCCCCTTGAGTTCCAACTGCTAAGGCCTGAGTATGTCTTCTCAGGCTCATGCTTATAGGACTTATAGCACCAGCAATTCTTATCTAAGGACTGCATGATCTAAGCAGAATTTAGACTACCTACAAAAAATCAAAACATCTTTATTGACATTATTCTCAATATATTATACATTCTAGGTCATGTAATGAAAAAATATGAGTACCATCAGAAGGGTAATGTGGGGTATGGTGAATATTGAACTCGGGATAAAAATTCTTAAAAATCAGTAGTTCAAGCTTTTGGAAGTGCACATTAGAAATAAGAGTGCATTTGTGCCTGGGTGGCTCAGTGGGTTAAAGTCTCTGCCTTCAGTTCAGGTCATGATCTCAGGGTCCTGGGATTGAGCCCCACATCGGGCTCTCTGCTCAGTGGGGAGCCTACTTCCCCCTCTCTCTCTGCCTGACTCTCTGCCTACTTTTGATCTCTCTCTCTCTCTCTCTGTCAAATAAAAAAAAAAAAAAGAATGCATTTGCAAATATCATCTCCCATAAGAACTTCTCAAACACCCAAAAAATAGATCAACTCAAAAAATGGGCAGAAGACAAGAGCAGACACTTCCCCAAAGAAGACATACAAATGACTAACAGAGACATGACAAAGTATTCATCATCATTAGCCATCAGGGAAATACAAATCAAAACCACATTGAGATACCACTTACACCAGTCAGAATGGCAATAATCGACAAGGCAAGAAACAGTAAGTGTTGGAGAAGTTGTGGAGAAAGGGGAACTCTCTTACACTGTTGGTGGGAATGCAAATTGGTGCAGCCACTTTGGTAAACAGTGTGGAGGTTCCTCAAGAAATTAAAAATAGAGCCACCGTATGACCCAGCAATTACACTACTGGGTATTTACCCCAAAGATAGAGATGTAGTGAAAAGAAGGGCCATATGCACCCCAATGTTCATAGCAGCAATATACACAATAGCCAAAATGTGGAAAGAGCCCAGATGCCCTTTAACAGATGAATGGATAAAGAAGATATGGTCCATATATACAATGGAGTATTATTCAGCCATCAGAAAGGATGAATACCCAACTTTTGCATCAACATGGATGGGACTGGAGGAGATTATGCTCAATGAAATAAGTCAGAGAAAGTCAATTATCATATGGTTTCACTTATTTGTGGAACATAAAGAATAGCATGAAGGACATCAGGAGAAGGAAGGGAAAAGTAAAGGGGGAGAAATTGGAGTGGGAGATGAACCATGAGAGTCTATGGATTCTGGGAAACAAACTGAGGGTTTTAGAAGGGGGAGGGGGGATGCGTGAGCCTGGTGATGGGTATTAAGAATGGCACGGATTGCATGGAGCACTGGGTGTTATACGCAAACAGTGAATCATGGAACACTACGTCAAAAAACTAATGATATACTGTATGGTGACTAATATAACACAATAAAAAAAAAGTGCAGAGAAGATGCTAACTGAGAGGGAGGAGTATAAGTAACAGGGTGCAAGGGAGAGAATTTATGGAAGATAACTGAAATGACAATCTCATAGTAATTACGGGTGATGAATATATTCAAGAAGAATCAGAGGTTCAAACTCTGTATCAAAATGTCACAAACTCAGGTGGCTCAGTCAGCTAACTGTCTTCCTTCAGCTCAGGTCATGATCTCAGTGTCCTGGTATCCAGCCCTGTGTCAGGCTCCCTGCTGAACTGGGAGTCTGCTTCTCCCTCTGCCGCTCCCCACTGCTCATGCTCTCTCTCTCTCTCTCAAATAAATTTTCTTTAGAAGAGTCACAAACTCATAGAACATGAAGACAAAATCAGAGAAACCATCATTCTCTAGAAAATATATGCTATGTTCATTTTTATAAATAATGTTTAGAAAGCACATACACAAATAGTTACAGAAATAGTGTGAGGGTGCACTGGCCTTGGAGTCAGGCTCTTAGAGTCTAGCAAGTTGTGTAACATGCCTTGAGTTTCATGCCTTTGTCTACTAGATGGAAATATTAATATCTGTCTCCCAGAGCCAGATTTGTTTACCAAAGTGATGTATGTGACATGCTAATCTCTACACAGTAGTCACTCAATAAATGTTAGCTCCTTCCCAACTTAAATTATCTAAGTTCTTCAATAATAACAGCTGGATAAAACATTCTCATATCATTGGGTTAAGAATATTAATTCATGGGCCCTTCCTAGTAAACGTAAGATCAACTTGATAGCACTTGGTGGCGGGGGGAGGAAATGTTTGGAATTTTGTATTATATGAGTAATGTTAATTAAAATTCGACAAATCATAGGAAGAGTCAAAATCTATAATCAACTTTTTCCCTCAATTCTCTCTAGAATTCAGAATATTTTTAAATGACCTTTAACAGGCTTAATAGGAAGATAAACAAACAATCAAAATTGAAGAACTAGACCACAATACTTTGAAAACAACCCTTAGTAATTGATTAACTGTCTTAAGAGCAGCAAGGCAAAAGAGGACTCTAGAACAGGGCATTGGATATAGGTAATAAATATGCCACTTCATTACATGCAGAAACAAAACTCTGTAATGGGCGTAATCTATGTAATACATACTTCTGCAAAAATAACATTGCAAATGAGAACTAGTAAAACTCATATGATATTGAATATGAATATGTATTGCATCAATATCTCATTAGATAAGAAATTGTGTATTATCCAAAGAGAATTTCACAGGACTGCTTGAAGGTCAGTCAGCAGGTGGGGCTTTGGGAGGGGACAGTGGACACTGGTCTAAGAAATGCAGTATAAAATGGTGTAGGAGGAGGTCTCTGTGCAAACTCCAGCCATCAGACGGTCTCATCTGGGACCGTACACTTGTACCTACACTAACATCTCAGCTAGAGTGCGAAGGGCAAGGCAGAAAGGCTCTCCGTGGGTGTCAGCTACCCTGGCAACAGAAGTGCTTTTCTAAGACTGCTCTCCAATCGTTAAGAACACTTACGCCGTACAACAGAACCTGTGGTTTGCTTCACTCTGCTCTCAGCATCCTCATTAGTAGAGCTGCGAGGCCACGGCACAACATCTCATGTACAATGGGTACATTGCTAGCCTGAAGATTCTCAACTTGTGCTTTCTGGGTTGCCTGGTTTGAAACTGCCCGGAGTGATACAGGTATCTACATCCACCCCCTGACTTTACAAGGAAAAAGTTTCATCCCACCGAAGGGTTGCTTTGTGTGTGTGTGTGTGTGTGTGTGTGTGTGTGTGTGTGTTTTAACAATAAAGTGTTTCCTATTTTTCTAATACATTTGCCATGAGTCACTTTAAATAGCAAATACTTTCTCTAGATCCTTTCCACGTAGGTAGCAATAACTTTATATTAAATATGATTTTATACTATTCACATAAAGTGAATAAAGAGAACAGGGAAGGACTGACTGACCTATAGCTAGTTATACCTCATAAGTCTAGCTGGGAATCAAAATTCCCCTATAATCCCCTTCACCTTTCCACGTGAGATATTTATTGAGCAGTTATTATGTGCTCACATTGCCAAACATTAAATGATTGAAACAATTAAAATCCACCCCAATCCCCACATTTCTATAAGCAGCAAATGAAAATATGTGGGAGCTATAAGAAAATGATTAAGTGATAAATATTACTTTTTGATCGTAAATCAAACAACACCTTTACTGATCATATATTATATGTGACAACATAGTATATTTATCAGAAGGCAACCTAATGCAATTTATCTGTCTCACAATGCTACACACACACACACACACACACACACACGGAATTAGAAGGAATTAGAGGTCAAAGAATCAGAGAGATAAATTTTGGCTCTGTCAATGTACTAGCTGCAAACTTGAACGTATTTAATCTCTCTGAGATTTAACTTTCTTATTTATAAAATGAGGATCATAATATCACATTATGTATACAAAGTATTATGTATTTATATATAAGATTATACATATATATATAATACTCTCTCTATATGTATATATATACATACACACTCTATAGATGAATGAGATAAGATAGCAGTCCACAATTGCTCAGGAAATACATGCTCCTTTCCCCATGTGCAGAGTTCTGTCCTGATAGCAAGGCTATGGTGTGACCACTGAAGAGAATTATGATGATTTTATAATATGCTATATTTTTACTCTCAAGGAACTACCATTTCAGTAGAGCATGAAAGACAGTCATTCATGAAAAGTTAAATTATAATATTTTAGTATACAGAGGTTGATGGTGAGATGCCTGCCAAATTTAAAGGCAGATTCTATATCTGAAATTAGACAAGTAAAACTGTACCCCTAATGGTTGCACTGTGCCACTTGTTGAGGGGGTTCAATACTAACGAGCATCAGTAACTGCAAACCCAAGGCATGTGGGAAAAACCCCCATCCAAACAGCTATGCCAGACAGGGCTGGGGGCTACAGTGAGAGAGGTGTCTAGGATACCCTGAGGAGTTGAACTCACGTTCTGGTCAGTCAACTCAACAGCTGTAACAATTGACCTAACTTTCTTTGTTCTGATACCAGGCTCACAAAATAGCCTTTTGATGGTAACTTGACTTCCTAGGTAGGCTTTCATCCTGGGGAAAGGATTTACTGACCCATGGACACATGCTTTCCTTTCTGTTTGGAAGTGCTGTTTTCATTTTACACTTCACACTGTAAACTAGCAAATACCATAAGCTGTCATAAGTTTCAACCACCAGAATCATTTCCCTTGAGACTAGACATCTCTGGGCACAAAGACAAAACTGAATGAGGCTTTGGACTACCAAACCAAGACCAAATCCTGGATCACATAAGGTGGCATGCTTTTCCAGTCTCAGTAAATATTAATCGGCATGGTTTATGTTCCAGATTGGTGCTTCAAAATTAAAATCCAGAAGAAAACAGCACTAGAAAGAAACACTCTCATTTCACGTTTAGGTCACTGGGAATGTAAAATGGCAGATTAAACTTCAAATAATACAACAATGATTCTCTACTGTGGTCACACAGAACCATTGCTTTTGGCTTCTGGATATCAATCTATGTATAGATATCCAGGCATAGATAGGTAGATAGAGAGATAGATAGAGAGAGAGAGAGAGAGAGAGAGATCTCAGGCCACAAGCTTATGTCTTCTAACTATAAACCAAGAAGGGTTATGTGACATACAAAGCCAACACAAGTCCTTAAATAGCAAGGAAAAATTAACACATACTAATTCTGTTATGTGACATCCTGATCAATTAATTGGTGTACTGTTTTGCTTTATCTATTGATATCTTATCTTGATATTAGTCAAGAGCCGAAGTATCTTGAAGGAAGGAATTACATTTATTTTATGTTAGTTTCACTTCCCTAGCCCTGAACACACCCTTGAGTACTGATATGTTTTTTAACATATTATAAATGTGATATAAGAAATACCTTATAGATTAAACCAGTCTTTTTTTTCATGTTTACTCAGAAAAAAATATGCAATGAATCAAACAAGTATCCAGGAATGTAATCAGTGGTCAAAATCAGTCTGTTAATTGCAATATTAAAAATCTCTTTCTCTCCCTTTCTGTCTCTTCCTCCACCTACCTCCCCCTGTCTCTCCTTCCCTGCCTGCCTTCCTCCCTCACTCTCATTCTCCATCTCTTTTTCTCCCTCAAAAGCTAGGATTCACCTGATCTTGAAAATAGCACTTTTTTATGTACAAACAACTTGTAGAGAAACTGAAGAGAATAAGTTTTCTGAAGACTAACAGTGAACAACCATGGACGGGCCGGAATATCGACCACAAAAGATTTTAATTACACTGACATCGATTGGGATAATGGCAATTTAATTATAGAAAAGAATAAAAGTTCTGTCCTCAAGTCACACTGGTTTTTGTTCCTTAGAGTTTCTTTGCATAATCTTTATGGAGAGAAGTTTTTGGGGTTTTTTTAGTTTATTTTATTTATTTTTCCTCCTGGAACCTTTCCTTAGAAATTCAGCGAAGTATGATAAATCAGATTGAAGCTGGGGAGCATCTCAAATCTAGTTATCAACTTATTATTTGATTTGAAATGCTCAGGAGAGTATGCTGCTTATAAAGAGAAAGAACGCAAGGATTTCTGATTTTGGGAAAGAAGATTTTGAAGATTTTGAAAGAATGCAAAGTGCCCTGAGGAATGTTGATTGGAATTCTATAAGGTATGAGAAATTTACTGCACATAAGTAAGGAATTGAGCATTTAGGAAATAATTGGAAAGGCTAGCATTGAAATTCAATGGAGACAAGTAGTAATCACAGCACTGAATTTAGAATGAAGGAGTTGGATGTGAAATAAAATACACGAACATTCACTAAAAGACCATTAAAGGCAGTGCTTCAGTTGAGGGGTTCTTAAAAATTTTTCTTGTCCATGATACAGTTTATCTTAAAACATCGTGTACTTCAAATCTGCAAGGAGGTGAATACTTTATTATGTTGTAGTATTACAGAATGTAAATACATAGCCCATGATTAGACATTACTTTTAGTGAAACGTATTTACTCAAGAGAAATTGATGTAGAACACCTGGATCTTTGAAAAGAATGGACTAGTCTAAAAAACTTTTCGTAACTACAAGTAACAACCTTTATAATGAGAATTTTTAAAAATTGGTCATCATTGGATGGGACTGAAATTTTTTTCATTATGGATTTGGGGTTTTTTTAAAGATTTTTTTTTTAATTTATTTATTTATCTTAGAGAGAGAAGGGGCACAGAGTGGCAGAAGGAGAGGGAGAAGAAGAGAAGCGAAGCAGACTCCCCACTGAGTGTGGAGCCCAACAAACACAGGGCTGGATCCCAGGACCCTGAGATCATGACCCGAGCCAAAATCAAGAGTCGGATGCTTCACTGACTGAGCCACCCAGGCGTCCCATGGATTTGGTTTTAATGGCATTTGTTAGAATAGGTTTGACCCCAAGGGAGATGATACATATATATATATACATACACATATACATATACGTATATATAGTTACAGTTATGTAGTTATTAACTATATTAAATTATATATATTAAATTATAAGTATATATAGTTAAAATAGAAATATAAATACACGCAGGACATGACAACTCATGAGGGAGAACGTAAAATATTTTAAATATATGAGGGCTCAGAAACTTCCTTCCCCTTTTAGCCCTTTCTACCTTTTAAACCTCACTGTATTTTATTCTTTTATTTTGGTTTCTGTTCCTTCTTTATTCCTTAAGTTATTTAAGCATGTGTGCTTTATAATGTCCTTCAGATTTTTTACCCAAGTTCTTAGTAGGTAACTTCTGGATCTCCATAATGGATTACTTCCTCCTATGGTTTATAACTTTTACCAGGGGTTATTTTAACTCTAGGAGTTCTGTATAGCCTGGGTTGTAGAAAAATCCCGACAGGAGTGATGCATTTGCTTCTTGAGGGAGATCCATGGGTTTTACCAGTGTGGGACTAATTTTTTTCCCCTAAGATTTATTTATTTACTTTAGAGCGCAGTAGGGAGGGGCAGAGAGGGAGGGAGAAAGAGAATCTTAAGCAGACTCCCCACTGAGCATGGAGCCTGAGGCAGAGGCCAGGCTCAACCTCATGACCCTGAGATCATGACCTGAACCGAAACCAAGAGTCGGATGCTCAACTGTCAGCACCACCCAGTCACCCCAAGGGACTAATTGTATAATAAATTTCCTGGCTTGGGGAATTCCACATCTCATGTCAAAATATCCAAACATGGCACCACTGGTGGCTCTGTTAGCTCAGGGGAAACTTTGCCCAACCTCCGGAGCTTCAAGCAGAGTACACAGAACCTCACTGAGCAGGCAGCACTTCCAGGACGCCTTATGCAAGAGTCTTAATTCAAGCTCCATATCTTATGTAAGCCAAGGCTCCTACCTCTCGTCCCCATATGGTTGTTAGAAACTCAGCCCCAGAGCTCCTATAACCAGGAGTGTTAGGTCCCAGGTTGCTGTGACATCAGCTGGGATGCTTACTGCTCTGGCTTTAATCACTGGTGTGGGCATTTGGGTTTTCCTTTTCTTTTTTTCCAAGCTCAGTGTTTATATATCTAAATTCTGTATACATTCCATTTTGTTCATATGCATTTAGATTTTTATTGCTACTAGGAAGAGGGCTATGTTAAATGAGTCTTCTGCATTGCTAAAATCAGAAATCTCCTGATAACGGGGAGAACAGATTTTTCATAAAAAAGCTGTCAAGAAGGAAAGAAAAACTCCCCAAGATTTTATTCAAAGTTGTCATGGCATATGTATTTAAAGCCCTTCAAAATTATAAGAAAATCTAAGTATGAGAAAATCTTATCTAAAAAGACTTATTTAGATCTAGTACCAGCTATACATCCAACATGTTTTTCTTCTACCAAAAAAAGTAAAGACATCGGTGCTGTGGAAACATAAAAATGTGAATTGTTGGTGTAATTTAGTTCAAGCCAAGATTTGGACTAAAACGGGATACTTTCACCGTTCTTACCAAGTGCCTATTATAAATCTCGTAACCCAAGAGAGGCCAGAATGCCAAAATGAAATGAGGTGGGGTGGTGGCAGGAAAGGATTACAAGGTACTAGATTAGGGTCTGGCCCTTTTTTAATAGAAGCTTTTAGGGAGTAGACAGCTGCAACCAACCACCACCAAATATGTCAAAGAAGCATCCCACAATCCCAGAACCACACAGAGGCAATGGCGGCAGCAAATCCAAGTGCCAGGCAGGCAAAGAAAAGCCAGAGTCTGACACGAGGCATGAGTGACAGAGCAGTGAGCAGCAAGGCACCAGAAAGGCATCCAGGACACAAATCTGTTCTGACAGCATATTTGGGATGGTGAACAATTCCTGAAGTTCTAATCCGGCCTTTGGCTCCATCCCATGCTTAGGAGAGAAGTGCCCGATCCTTGGGCATAACCATAATTTACCTCAACAACACTGGTTCTACTGCTGTCACAAGATCATCCCCAATGTGCAGGCACCTAAAATGTACATCAGCAGGATTTCTGTCAGATACAGCGCAGGAAAGCCCTTTTTCTAATACCGACCAGGAGAGGACCAGGCTTCCGTCCAACAAGTTTTTCATTACAATTAAATACATCACTTCCAGTAATCATACATATGTGTGTAACCCCCACTGAATGTGCGAATAAATGAACATATGTATATCAAAGCTTAAAGCTAGAAGAAACCTTGTGGAGCATATTTTCAAATACCTGAACTTACAGGGAAGGAAATTCAGGTCCATGACTTGATGTGGCTTGGTCAACTCTCTACTGCTAGCTGGCAGCCTGGCGAATATGGCAGAACATATGCTAGGATCGAGTTTCCTGACTCTCTGGTCAGTAGTCTTCTCAGCAGGCCAACGCTGTATATATAATTTCTGTAGACTCGTGAAGAGGGTTGAATTCATCATAATTCTCATAATCCTCAGCTATTGGTACACTGTTATCTTAGTCCATATAATACCTTTAACTGACATTCTCTTAAATTTTTAAAAGATGTTTTCTCCTTATTCTCCATTTCCTATCCTCTATACAGGAACTCATTCAAATGTGACCAATATATGATCTTGAATATGTACATTTTCTTTGCCCATTCATCGTACATGTGCTTCGGTGTGCATGAATGTGTTTTTAAGTTCCCTAAATGATATGGATACAGTCCGAGTTCTTACTCCTCTTCCTAAAATCTACCTTTTAAGAACAGAGCATCGTGCTGTATGTACTTCCAATTCATTGCTTCTAACCACTACCTAGTGTTAGTTAGTAAATGTCTACCACATTTTAGTTATCCACTCCCACTGATAATAGAATTTAAGATCCTGGAGCTGTTGAATAATTTCCTGTTAATGCCTTTTTTCCTCCTCTGAAATTCAAACAATTACTACAATCTACAGCCAGATTCTATCATCCAATAGGGCAGGTTTCCTTACAATATATAAGGTCCTTACAATATATAAGGTCGTATGAGCCTCCCATTTACAACTTATGGAATCTTTTGCTCAATGTGCTATTTCTTAAATATGCCACTAATAGTTACTAACATGGGGGAAAATGTCAATGGTTACAGGAATTTGGGCTATGAACACATCATATCTAAATGGTATGGGATATAAATTCTCTTTAAGATTAGAAATGTGCTTTGTGGTAAGTTTATTTGTGTCAATTAGAACTAAATTTATTGGTTCACCATCAAAAAAAGCTTTAAAATGTATGGGAACATCATTTGCCAATTAAAATTCTAAAAACATAAGTCAATTGATGACTTTAGTCACAAATAAATAATGAGAAAGTATTCACAGTACAATGTGTGGGAGTAAATACGCAAAACAAACAACTATTAGTGATTCAGTATCCCAAAGACTAAATATTGCTAAATATTACCACCCCCAACATGAAAAGAAAAAAGTTTGTTTCTCTTAGTTAGGATACTTACTCAAATCTGATTATGTATTCTGTCCAATATGAATAATTCATTTTTTTACTTATACTTTTAAACTAGAACTTAGACAAGGAATGAGAGCACATCAGGCATGGAAGAGATTGAGATGGATGAAGACTCGGGACAAGCAGCACAGCAAGGCAAGCTAAGAATTATGTCACCCATATTTAAGAGTTACATTAAAATTCTGCATGAACCCCAAGCAGTGACTATCAGGAAAGCTGTGAGTTCTAAATGGAACCCCTTGTTTAACTGATGTATGACTTTAGGTTAGTCATCCAACCTCCCAAGAATATCCTGATCCTCTATTAAAGAGAGAAGAAACATGTCCTGCTTGACATAACATGTTGTGATCATAAAACCCAGTGACACTAAAGCACTTAGAACAAAAATGAACTTCATTATTTGAATATTCACATAGGATGACTCATAACTGAAGCTGATGTGCCGACCACCAAGAAGGAAACATGAATAATATGGAAAGTCGTGCTTTGGGCGTTTGAGAATTTTCCTTTGTAGTTAAATTTCTTTTTATTGAAGTTGATGTGTTATGGCTTAAGAGTCACTTAGGGTAGGGGAGTATTTAAAAGACATAAGAAAATTATTTAACAAGATTATTAGGGTAATACACACTAAGCTGCCAATCAAGAAACGTTACTAGCTACTGTTGGAATGTAGGGTTCTGTATGCATAATCACAGAAGGGAGAAATATTCATGGGGCGCCTGGGTGGCTAAGTTGGTTAAGCGTCTGACTCTAGGTTTCAACTCCAGTCATGATCTCAGGGTCATGAGATGGAGCCCCACATGGGACTCCACGCTCAGCTTGGAGCCCTCCTTCTCTCTCCCTCTCTGCCCCTCTCCCTGCTCATGTGTACGCACTCCCTCTCTCTCGCTCGCTCTAAAATAATTAATTATTTAATTAATTAAAATCTTTAAAAAATAAGAAGTGGGAAATAGTCTACTGAAATGCCAATAAGAGGCAGGGTAAGCTTGAGGCTGTCTACACAAAAAGAATCTCTCTAAACCACCCACCCTTCAAAGCATACATACACATACACAATCACACACACACACACACACACACACACGAATTAGGGGAAAAAAATCAAGTTCCAAAAAATAGCTTAAAAGCACTGAGGGGAAAATGCTGGTAATAAAAATGATGTGAGAGAAGGTGAGAGCCTTGGAGGTCAGATCCAGGAGATAAAGTGCACATGACAATGAATTTCAAAAGAGAAGCAAGAAGCAATGAACATGTAAATAGTACAAAAAAAAAAAATAAAAAATCAACCAGTAAAATAAAGAATTGGATTTGCAAGTTGAAAAGACTTTTTCCTTGAAGAATTCAAGATAGAATATCTCTTTCTAGGTTTATCTCGGTAAAACATTTGAATTACAAGGCTTTAAAAAAAAGCCAATAATCATAAATTAGGAAAAACTAAACAAATTTACCTATAAAAAATTAAGTGGTAGGCCATAATAAGTAAGAGAAGAAAGAAAGTATACAAATTTTCTACCTTACACTGTGTAGTCCTCTACAATACCGGTACCTAGAAAAAGAGTAGAATAGCAGGTACAAATTAAGAAGACAGCAATTCAAATTTCCTCCCTCAAGGCACCAGATTCATCTGTTAGAATGAAAGAATGCTATTCAACAGTAGATGGATGGATGGTTGGATGGATGGATGGATGGACAGAAAGATAGATGATGGATAACTATTAGATTGTTAATATGGGGTACATTCATGTAGGAATGCTGCTGTAGCGAGAGGGAACAGAAAAGAAAAAACAATAGATGGCGTCTTCTTAAAATGTGCATATACAATTTTACATCTGTATTAAGACAAATTATATTTTTGGGCATATGTATAAATTAACATGTAGATTCTTTAATAAAAAGATATTTTTTTCTGGAAAACAATGTCTAAAACTGTATCAAGAAATAGAAAATGTGAATAGATCTATAACCAAGAAGTTGGAAGAAAAAAGGTATAAAAATTCCTGAAAACATATAGAAGATTAGCACAGCATCCTTGTAATAGATACAAAAAACACTGAGTAAACAGAAAAAATATATATAAATAAGAATTCTTCAAATTAAAAACTTCAGGTCACCAAACAGCAAACTGTTAAGAAAACAAACAAACAAATAAAAGCCACAGAAGGAATAAATATAGATATCTGAGAAAAGGACTTGTATCAAGAATTACACAAAGGATAGCATTAAATCAATAATAATAATAAAAAACAAATAAATGGGCAAAGGCTTGAAAAGACACTTCACAAAAGAGACTAAATGACAACAAGCAGATGAAAGGGGATGGGCATCATTCTTCATCAAAGAAATGCAAATTAAAACCACAATGAGATTCCACTTCACACCCACTCGCATGACAAAAAGACTGATAATACCAAGTGCTGGTGATGATGTGTAAGAACTGTCTTTCTTACTTATTGCTCATGGAAATATACAATGGTACAATAGATTTCGAAAATGGTTTGGTAGTTTCTTACCAAGCCTCAGTTATGGGTCAGCAACCACACTTTTAGGTGTATATAAAAAAGAAATGACAGTGTATTTCTATAAAAATGGATGAACACAGGGGCGCCTGGGTGGCTCAGTCAGTTAAGCATCTGCCTTAGGCTCAGGTCATGATCTCAGGGCCCTGGGATCTGGTTCCCTGCTCAGCAGGGAGCCTGCTTCTCCCTCTCCCCTCCACACCCCAGCTTGTGTTCACTCTCGCTTTCTCTCTCTCACTCTCTCTCAAGTAAATAAATAAAATCTTTCAAGAAATCGATGAACAGGGGCGCCTGGGTGGCTCAGTGGGTTAAAGCCTTTGGCTCAGGTCATGATCTCAGGGTCCTGGGATCGAGCCCCAAATCGGGCTTTCTGCTCAGCAGGGAGCCTGCTTCCCCCTCTCTCTCTGCCTGCCTCTCTGTCTACTTGTGATCTCTCTCTCTGTCAAATAAATAAATAAATAAAATTAAAAAAAAAAAGAAATCGATGAACATAAACTTATACAAATACTTCATTCACAAGAGACAAAAAACAGAAATAGTCCAAATGTCTATTAACTCATACGTAATGATAACATATCAATATAATAGAATACTCCTCAGTAATGAAAAGAGATGATTACTAATATAAACAACAACATGGATGAAGCACAGAACCACTATATTTAGTGAAAAAAGTCAAAGACAAAAGACAACATACCGAATAATTTCATTCATACGAAGTTCAAGAATGGGCTTGAACGAGAATGGAAAGTGACATGAGGGAATTCTTTGGGGTAACCTAAATGTTCTATTGTGGTAGTGGTTGTAAGAATGCATTTATGTGTCTAAATCCATCAAACATTATGTGTGTAAGATCTGAACATTTTTCTGTATTTAAATTGTACTTCAATAAAACTGAGCTTAAGAAATATCACATATAAAAAACAAAGAAGCAAAGCCGGCATATAATATTAATGCAGAAGAAAACTTAAAGAACATTTGATGGTTAAGAAAATACAACTGAATCTATAAGAGTTGAAGTGATAAAATTAACCATGGTTTTAGCCATCATTTATTAAGTGCCTTCTGTGTTACAGTGCTGACCTATGCCTTTTCAACATGATCCCTTTTAATCCCCAAAAAGACAATGACACTACTGGTTCTGTTCCCCATTCTTTCCTACCAAAATTCTGTTTTTGTGCAAGTCCCCTGCCCTTCCCACAGAGCCATGCGCTTCAGGGGATCATGACTCCCCCTTCCCCTCCCCTGGATGGCCCAAGGTCTATCTGACTCTCCCTGACAATGACCAGTTCAGGAATGGGTAAGTGATCAATTCTGACCAATGAGATAAAAAGGTAAATCCAGTGAGATGCTTCTGGGAAAGCATCTTCCCTGTAAAGCAAGCCATATGAGATTATTATCTTTCTTCCTCCTCTTGACATTGTCACACCTGGGTGCAATGGTTAGAATTGCTGCAGCCATCGTGTCATCTTGAAGCCCTTGTGTAGTTATTTGCACATAAAAACAGCCCAAGTGACAGTTATGAGTAGTCCCCTTCACAAATGAAGAAACTGACCCTCAGAGGTTTGATAACTTGCCTGAGGGGACACAGTAACTGAGTGGTAATAACAGAATATGTCTAGCTCTACCTCAGTCTGAAATTAACGCTCTCCAATACTCCTTATTGTCTCTACTCAAGTTGATGTTAGAGCTAACATAAAATTTACATGTTCATAAAGCTTTACAAATCCTAGTCTACTGTCTATTTTACTACATCGAGGGGTAAAATATTCTTGTTACTGCATTCAGGTAAGGGTAGGATTAACTCACAGCTGCTTTTCTGTCTTTTCTGTATGGACCATCTCTTCATGCTCTCTCTGTATGATCAGCAAGCCTCAGGTCAAACGCCACCCCTAGCAAATCTTTCTTGACCTGTGTTGACTGTCTTACGCTTTCTCTCTTTTGTCTTCCTTGCCTCAAATACATGTCTGCCTGCTTCTCTGAGCTGCTGTTTTAGTCCTCTTTTATTCCAGCACAAAGCGTCACACCTGGTGTATCACAGATGATTAATGCTAATGGAGAAGTTGTCCTTATAGTCCTTAGCACATGCACTTCAATATTTAATACTTATTTATAACAGCTTTATAATGTTTACTGTTGAATGACTACAAGTCTAGCCTCTTCAAAAAGGTTGAAAGTTTGAAATGAGACCCTGGAATACACAATCTCTGGCCCATGCTGTCTTTGAGAGTCTATTTCTGTGTTTCTATTCAAGAACGAAGATCTTCTTTTATGATGCCTACCAAGGTGCTTGGCACAGGCAATGTTTGCCAATCACTTGAATATTTGAAAGAAAAAGTAATGTTCATGTTGTCACATCTTGACATTTCTAATCCCTCCAAAAAGTCATTCTGTAGTGATGGAAATTATGAAAGGAAAATGAGGAGGACAATTTGTCCAATTTGGTTCACTGCATCAGTGGGAAGCAGACATAAAAGAATTTTATGTATTGGGGCACCTGAGTGGCTCAGTCGGCCAAGCTCCCAACTCTTGATTTTGGCTCAGGTCATGATCTCAGGGTCATGGTCTCAGGGTCTTGAGATTGAACCCCACGTCAGGCTCCATGCTGAGCACAGAGTCTGCTGGAGATTGTCTCTCTCTCCCTCTCCCTCTGCTCCTCTCCCCACTCTCTCTCTCTCAAAAACATAAGTAAATCTTCAAAAGAAAAAGAACATATGTATTAAAATACAAATCCATAATCTCCCAGAGTCACCCAGAAGATAGAAGTATAAAAACATTAAAAAGTATTAAAAGCAGTATTATAAGCATAAGTTTGACTGAAGAATACAGACAACTTAGGCGGAACATTTGAAAGTGGTAACATCTTTTCCGGATCCCCAAGCTCCAGAGAATGGATAAATGGGGGTGGGGTGGGGAAGGAGATGTCAAAAACTATGTCTCACAGGCCAGGGATTTATTTTGTAATAAACCTGTATGGAAATACAGACCCGCCCCATTGTTGACTTACTGTCCACGGCTGCTTTCCAGCTGCAGCGGCAGAGTTGAGCAGCAGAGACCCAGACCGTACCGCCTGCAGGCGTCAATACTTAACTATGCGGCCCTTTAGGACCAAGGTTGCAGAGCCCCTACGCTAAACTACATACAAGTGTCACATTATTACGGGGGCGTTCCATCACGGTTAAGATACATTCTAGAAGACGTGCGAGGGTTATGTATGACACGATGAGGATTGATCGAGAACTTTCGCTAGCTTTGAGGGAAGGATTCTAAGAGTGTAGAGAGAGTAGGCAAAGCCTAAGCATTTATTGAATTACCCAAAATGGAAATTTGTCTTTAAAATGCCAAGCGGCCTGTTTTTCTTCATTAGAAAGCAGTCTCGGCTACATGTACAGTATGGATTCATCACAGCAGCGACATTCTAATTGCGGACTGTGAAGAGTTCTAATTGAAATAAGATTAATGAAGAGCCATGCCAGCCTCCTACAATATCACAATCTGTAGGAACACTTAAAGCTTCTGTGAGTCATTTTCCTCCCCAAAATAACTCAGATTAAACAGCAACTTCCAAACTAATGGCAACATTTCCGTCCAGATTTCTTTTTATGTCTTGCATCATGTTCCAGGATACAGCACACGGAGCAGGACTCATCTTCTGCCATCAGCTAATGTTGTTAAATGTCAGGCATTTAATAAAGTTAAAGGGCAAAAAAGTTTTAAAGAATTTATTCTGCCTAGCAATCAGCCCTTGAGAAGACTCAGGAAAACTCATTGCTTTATTGACTGGAGCAGAATGAGAAATTTTCTCATCAGGTTCTGAAAACATCACCTAATGCCTGGAGAAATTCGAGAGCCCTATGAACGATGTTCCTATAGGTGTATGTATGCATATTTGTGTGTGTACGTATGTATGCATTTAGGTACATTCATGAAATATAATAGTGAGTGTACTCTTGTGTACACAAATGTAGCGTTTGCCTACCAGCAAAGTGAGTTAAATTCAGGTGTCTGAGAACCAGGGCACAATTCCTAACAAGAACTGGTGGTATGTTCCCGTTGCCCAAACATCAGCCAAAGGGTGGGATACAGCAGAGCCCTACAAACCTCAAACCGAGAGGAAGGGTCTCTTATTGTGATTTCTCCAGTGTCCTTCAAGGAGAGAATCCCTTCAATCTTCCTACTCTATTCTACTGCTATACTCAGAGATGAAAAGATGAGGTTTACCTCCTTTTATTGCCTCAATCTCCTCTTTACGTATATTGTGAGGGAGAGGGAACTGGTAAAAATTGAGGGGAAAAATAACAATTTCAAAATGCCATCTTAGAGTATAAAAAATCAAACTTGCTAAGAAAAGAGGGTAGAGAGTGTTGGCAAGGTCAAGTCCCCTACCCTAAATGAATTCCATTCTAAGACAGACATTAGAGCACTTCAGCGTAAGTATGTATAGTTAAATTCTAAAACATTTTGGGCATCCTCCTTGTTTTCAGTACATACCACAGACTGATGTCTCCATTAGCTCTCTTAAAATAGAAATTCTGCAAGGAGTGGACTTATTTTAATATATTTATTTTATATATATATATATATATATATATATACACATATACTTATATACACACACACACACACACACACACACACACACACGCATGGAGTTATTTTTAAAGCCTCTGGAGCAAGATGCCACAAGCCTGAGAAATTGTTTCCTCTGATCTCTTGAGTTTTAATGACTAGCTAGCAGCATTCAATTACAAACTGGTCATTAACAAGAAATCTAATTGCTATTAGCAGACAGGTAAACAACTCATATTGGCATCACAACGTGCACGGACGGCCATTTTCTAGTGTCAAGTGAAATGAAGGTTTTCTTTATGACAAAATAAATAACATCACCGTATTTATAAAATGGCATTGCCTCGTCCCTTCATATATATAGTAATATAAGAATAGCTATAAACAATAGTAGTGAACTAGATGATACCGTATTTTTTGTAAATTTTTTAGTTAACAGTGCAAACAAAGCTGCTAAATAAGGCACAAATCCTATTCTCTAAGAAGTAAACTCCTACCATCATTTAGGGTTTCAAAAACGTAGGCCACCAAACGTGATCAGGAAAGAGTTTACCTATGAATATCCTCTGCTACTTAAAATATAAATATACATATATATTAAATTACCTTGTCAATATGTATTTAAATATTACATAACTTTATTAAACCAGAAAAAAAAGAAAAGTATTAAAAAAATGAATGGAGAAAGTGTAAGTGTAAAAAGATTCTGTGTTTTGATTTCGATATGGTTTCAAAAGAAGGTTAAGAACCTTCTTTAAAAAGATCTAGATTGGTTACTTTGCCTGGAGCGTCAAAGTTACTCTTTGTCTATATGGACTCACCCAAAGTGATTTTGCATCACATTATAGTTTATCAGTTAGGGCTTAAAAACACACAACACCCTGACAGAATCATCAAACATCCTTTCCTCTCTAGGTAGAAGAATTACAGCTGTTAGTTTCAACTTACAAAGAAAATCTTATCCTAAAATTCATCAGGAACCCTAGTAAAACAAACAAAAAAAAGAGGCCTAATATTATAAGCATGCTCTTTATCAACATATTAACCTCATATCATTGATGACCAGGCAGTAGGACAGACATACTTGGAAGTTCACTGATAATTTAAGACTCCTATGGCATTTTTCTGTATTTGAGTCTTGGTGAGAAATTAAAAGTTAGTGAAAAAAAAAAAAAGCATTAAATTCCATTATCAATGTCATGACCAGATTTTAAAAAAAACAACTAATTTTTACTGGGAATTAGTTTTTAAACAATAGACTTCTAAGTATTAAAGAGGAAGAAATCGTAAAGTCATGTAGTACCAAAGCCATCTCAAATGTGTTCCTAATAACTGTCCTCAATACTCTAAACCTTTGGCCCGGAAGGAGCAGTGGACTGACCAGATGACACTCACTCTAAAAAGTCCACAGATTCTCCCCCAGACACACAAGTTCCTTCTTTCAGCATTTAACAGCCCCGTGGTGAAGAAAATACGTAATAATCAAGTTCTTTCTTGTCTCTAGTCTAAATCCTTGCCACTTTGCAAATTCATTTTCTCTTGTTTTCCTCTTTGGAGACAGAGAACAGCTGGTTGTCATCTTCCAAATACTGTAACAATCCCTTATATACTTGAAGATAGTAATTAAGTCATCCTCTCAGCTTTCTCTTTTGAGAAACTCAAATTCCTTTTTAACACAAAGTATCCCAAAAAATTGCCACCGCCTTGGACACGGAAATTATTATTGCATCGACATTCTCTGTAAACCCCACTTTGTTTCTGGAACTGCTCCTTCTCCAAAAGCAGAAGCAGAAGCAGAAGCACAGTGCCTTGATGAGTTGGAGCTCCGCGGTCTGCCTTCCTCCTTCTTACAAGATAACGTCGCTGGTGAACTTGGGTTCTCCATTAACCTCCCACGAACACTTTGCACTTCTCAGGTAAACTCGTGTGACTCTTACCTCCCAGTCACCTTTCGCTCCCTGCCTCCACCTCCTCACATTCTAAAACAAGAGCCATCACGAGCGGCGTCTTTAGCAGCCCTGACAAGAGTGCAACTCCCAATACCACATAGGCTGCTTGAACCCAATGCTCCATCTCAACTGCGGGAATTTTCTCCATAGGGTGTTGGTATGCTAATAAGATTTCAAAACAAACAAAGCTTTCCTTTTAACCATATCCTTATTTAAAAAAGAGCACTCATTATACAGAGATATGAAAGAAAAAGAGCAGATTTAATGACAGCGTAATTTTAGGCAAATTATTTAACCTCACATTTTCGTACTGTGTAAAATGGGAATAATAATAGCCCATAGGGTTTGTGTTAAAGGATGAATGAAGTAGTCTTGCTACCCACCACATTGCCTGACAAAATTCCTTTCTCTGGCACTTGTGTGGCATTTTCAGCCTTCGGTGTAGTGTTCTTTATGACAATACGGGGGATTCATGAAATCAGTTCTCCCAGGGCCCATATTTGTATTTAAAGAGGGGCTTCTGTAGTTTTAATTAAAAAAAGAAAAAAGTGACTCTAATGACCAGCATTCCAAGTAGCAAGTTAGACTCGTAAGGATAGTGATTTGAAACAGGAATAACCCCAAGTAAAGCAAGCCAACTCACAGATGTGATTTCATCTCCCACGTGAGGCAGAAAGATGTTTATTTAAAGCCAAATATCCTCAATCTCAATGATCCCAAGTTGCTTATAATAAGATTTTCTCTGAAATATCAAACCATATATTTTACCTTGGGTTATTTCACTGGGAAGAGGATAACTCTGATTTTGGAAAGATTTGACATGCCAATTTATTCACAATATGGATCTAGGATATTAAGGTACCAACCTTTTACTTCATTTTGCTTTGGATAAAGACAATTACTCTCCGTGGAGATAGAGTATTTCAAGTGTGAAAAGATGAAAATGTTTTTATTTTTCTTATATGACTACAATTAAACTGTTTATAGTCCCCTTCTCTCTCCCTCTCCCACCCCAACCCTCTCTCTATATACAGCCTGAAAATAAGTTAGATCGAATATCTACCCTCCATAAGTATTTTAATTAATAATCATATGAGAAGGGCTTGACTACCTACTTACCTGGAATTAATGGATAACTTTTAAGTTTCATAATATCATGATTTACCTGTTTCCTAGTGCCCACAGATAATGATTGATGGTCTGTCCAGTATTAATTTCACTTAAATCTACAGGTTGTAGAGGAGAGGTGGGAGGAAAAGTGTCTCACGCAGGAAACAGTTCTTTCTGTTAGAAAAAAGAGCAAAATTAATTTTCTAAGCAGTCACACTCAATGGCCCAATCAGCTACTCGACAAAACACTTCCTTACCTAACATAAGCCTCTTAAATGTCAACCAATAAAAGTCATCACTTACCTGGAAAGTTTATCTTTCTGTGTTTAGAGGAAAGCTACCTGAGTATTTATATACCCAGAAAAGTGGATGTGTGGGTAGGTATGCATGTGTGTGTGTGAGTGTGAGTGTGTGTGTGTGTGTGTGTGTATGTGTGTGATGTTTATGAGGAGAGGGTGTGTGGAGGGATTATACACGTATAAAGCTACTTCTTCTCTTCCCTAAATGGCAGTATAAACCTGCTATTTGGTGACTAATTTCATAAGGTGATTACTTCTCACCACAGGCATTTCTAATTTTGACCAAAAAAATATCCCAATATACCTGTTTCTAATTTTTGACAAAAATTGCCAATATACCAAGAACAAGTTGTGTTTTATTCATGAGATAGTCTACCCCAAATGGCCACTGCGGACCATCAACCAAACCAGCCAACTTCTGCAACAAATGAACACTGAAGGTACCAAACCCTTGCTGTGAAGGAGTGACCTAGGAGCATTTCCCCTAAGGATTTCAGCAGTATTTTACCATTCTCATTGTTAACTCTTCTCCCATTCTAAAAAAATTTTTAGAAAATTTATCATTTGATTAAAGTTTAATCAATGTTCGACAGAATCCTGCATCTGCAAGAGTTGTGAAACTTTCCTCAACGAGAATGTGAGTGCCTTACGTCCATCACCAGAACTGGGTCGGGGAGACAAACAGTCAAGATGGCTGGACAGAGAAAGTTTAGGATTGTAGAAGGTCTGCTCCTTGAGCCAGCAAAATCAAGTAAAAAACAGCAGCAGGTTTTGTTAAATTAACTTCTACCCCAAAGCTCTTCTAGGTAGCAAGTGGACCATTTATTTTGTTTGGTCATCTATCTCATTAATATTGTTTGAAGGCTCTATTCCGCTTGCCTTCCATAGTTCCCTCTGCCATTCAACTCCTACTCTGTCTGATTTGCACTATTTATTGATTTTTAAATATTACATATAATTTAGTTATGATTCCAAAGGTTACAGTAGCAAGACAAATTGTCTCCAAGACTTCCAATGTGATCTTCTGTGATTTATTTTTTAAATTAATTTTTGAACAGCCTCACTCAGTCAGTGTGCCCTTTCTTTCTTGTCTTCTACCCTTCAGGTTTTGCTTTCCTCAATAAGATTTTTTTCCTTTTGTTCATATGACTCAATTTTTACTTTTTAATTCCATCACTTTTCTTTGCTAAACATAGTCACTGGGCTATTAGTAGAGCACTGGTGTTGTAACTCAACCGAATCTCTGATTACATGTACCTATTTTTCTTTTTTTTTTCATTATGTTAAGTTAGTCACCATACAGTACATCATTAGTTTTTGATGTAGTGTTCCATGACTCATTGTTTGTGTATAAAACCCAGTGCTCCATGGAATCCGTGCCCTCCTTAATACCCATCACCAGGCTCACCCATCCTCCTACCTTCCTCCCTTCTAAAACCCTCAGTTTCCCAGAGTCCACAGTCTCTCATAGTTCGTCTCCCACTCCCATAACCCCCCCTTCATTTTTCCCTTCTGTCCTCCATGCTATTTCTTATGTTCCACAAATAAGTGAAACCACATGATAATTGACTTTCTCTGCTTGACTTATTTCACTCAGCGTAATCTCCTCCAGTCCCATCCATGTTGATGCAAAAGCTGGGTGTTCATCCTTTCTGATGGCCGAGTAATATTCCATTGTGTATATGGACCACACCTTCTTTATCCATTTGTCTGTTGACGGGCATCTCGGGTCTTTCCACAGTTTCGCTATTGCGGACATTGCTGCTATGAACACTGGGGTGTATATGGCCCTTCCTTTCCTACATCTGTATCTCTGGGGTAAATGCTTAGTGGTGCAATTCCTGGGTCATGGTGTAGCTCTATTTTTAGTTTTTTGAAGAACCTCCACACTGTTTTCCAAAGTGGCTGTACCAACTTGCATTCCCACCAACAGTGTCAGAGGGTTTCCCTTTCTCCGCAACTTCTCCAACACTTGTTTCTTGCCTTGTCAATTTTTGCCATTCTAACTGGTGTAAGGTGGTATCTCAATGTGATTTTGATTTGAATTTCCCTGATGGCTAATGATGATGAACATTTTTTCATGTGTCTGTTAGCCATTTGTATGTCTTCTTTGAAGAAGTGTCTGTTCATGTCTTCTGCTCATTTTTTGAGTTGATTATTTGTTTTTTGGGTGTTGAGTTTGAGAAGTTCTTTATAGATCTTGAATATCAGCCCATTGTCTATAGTGTCAATTGCAAATATATGCTCCCATTCTGTGTGTTGCCTCTTTGTTTTGTTGACTGTTTCCTTTGCTGTGCAGAAGCTTTTTATCTTGACGAAGTCCCAAAAGTTCATTTTCACTTTTGTTTTCCTTGCCTTTGGAGGCGTGTCTTGAAAGAAGTTGCTGTGGCTGATGTTGAAGAGGTTACTGCCTATGTTCTCCTCTAGGATTTTGATGGATTCCTGTCTCACACTGAGGTCTTTCATTCATTTTGAGTTTATCTTTGTGTATGGTGTAAGAGAATGGTCGAGTTTTATTCTTTTGTATATAGCGGTCCAATTTTCCCAGCACCACTTATTGAAGAGACTGCCTTTTTTCCATTGGATATTTTTTCCTGCTTTGTTGAAGATTAGTTGACCATAGAGCTGAGAGTCCATATCTGGGCTCTCTATTCTGTTCCACTGACCTATGTGTCTGTTTTTGTGCCAGTACCATGCTGTCTTGGTGATCAGAGCTTTGTAATACAGCTTGAGATCAGGCAGCGTGATGCCCCAGCTTTTTCTTTTTCAACATTTCCTAGGCAATTCGGGGTCTTTTCTGGTTCCATACAAATTTTAGGATTGTTTGTTCCAGCACTTTGAAAAATGCCATTGGTATTTTGATCGGGATGGCATTGAAAGTATAGATTGCTCTGGGGAGCACAGACATTTTAACAACGTTTATTCTTCCAATCCATGAGCATGGAATGTTTTTCCATCTTTTTGTGTCTTCTTCAATTTCTTTCATGTGTGTTTTGTAGTTCCCAGAGTATAGATCCTTTACCTCTTTGGTTAGGTTTATTCCAAGGTATCTTACGGTTTTTGGTGCTCCTGTAAATGGAATCGATTCTCTAATTTCTCTTTCTTCAGTTACATTGTTAGTGCATAAGAAAGCAACTGATTTCTGTGCATTGATTTTGTATCCTGCCACATTGCTGAATTGCTGTATGAGTTCTAGTAATTTGGGGGTGCAGTCTTTTGGGTTTTCCACAAAAAGTATCTTGTCATCTGTGAAGAGAGAGAGTTTGAATTCTCCTTTGCCAATCTGAATTCCTTCTATTTCTTTTTGTTGTCTGATTGCTGTTGCTAGGACTTCCAGTACTATGTTGAACAATAGTGGTGAGAGTGGGCATCCTTGTCGTGTTCCTGATCTTAAGGGAAAGGCTGTATAGCCTTTCCCCATTGAGAATGATATATTTCATTCCTACTTTCACTCATTCCACAAACAATTAAAACATATCTGAGCTATACTGGCCAGTATACTGAGGCAAGTCACACATTTACTTATCAAGAAAGTTCATGAATAATCCATGCACATCAGCTATAGTCCACATAGCACTACTCCCTGCATCATAGGGCAACCTTCCCTTAACACCCATAAAAATGTTATAAAAATATGTTTCCCAATATTCTCCCCAAGAGAAAAGGAAGGAGATGGAAGACAGGAAAGAATAAGTCACTGTATACCAGGTTAGTAGTGGAGCAAAATGGCCGTATCAGACACAGGCTAGTGAAGAGGAGAAATTATGAAGGCAATAATCAAATGCTGATTGCTTACTGAAGGAAAATTGTTAACATGGGCCATGTGTCCAGCTGAAGGGCAAGGGATGTGTAAAATGGTGAGTTCCTTAAAGAGATAGTTCATATGCCCAGAAGTCAAAAGAACGAGCCTAAGCAGAAGTACACAGATGTAGTCAGCAATCTCTTCGGGAAATTATTGGTATAAAGGCAAAGGTATATAGGAATAATCTTCCTAAGCAAGCAAAGGACAAAGAAGAGAAGGAAGAAGAAAAGTCAGAAAAAGGTAAAAGTGGACAAATATGAGAAACTTTAATGGACACGTGTTCTTAAGAAGGAGAAGAAAATTAAAAATCCGGAACCGTTTTAGCAGTATAATGATCATACGCAGGTGATACATGAGTAACATATATAAACATAAACATATGTGTTTATATGTGAAAAAAAAACAATATAGAAATTGCTAATATCATTGAATAGACAACGTGAATTACTATTTCACTAAATTTTGTGGAATTTATACATTCAGGCTATAAGTAAACGTGATCAGATTCATGGCTTGATGGAATGGTGGACTACTGCCAGTACGTGATATTGAATTGCTTTTAAATTCTTTTTATATTCAGATAATTTTGCAAAAAAAATACATGAATACATAAGTAAAAGAAATAAATTAGTGCATATCAACAAATCCATCATGACCTTGTTATAATGTACAGGCAAAGATCTCATTCCATGAAGCACATGTCCAATTCAGCATAGCTCTTTCAAATCCACAATCCTATATTTTTCTAAGTAACATTTTTCACAAAGAGCTTTAATTTCTGCAAGAGTTAAATCAACCAAAATGCTAAACTTGGAAGGGAATGGTGTACAATTACAAAAATAAAGGGATAATTAGATATAATATTCTAGAATACTTAGAACTGTTTACTTCTTACAGGCAGTAGTTTTTCCAAATAAAAGCTCAGGGTGAATTAATTGTTGTAAAATAAATACACAATCAAGCAAATAACATTTTATAATCCCGAAACAAGCATATAATAGAAACTGTTTCAAAGATGCCTAATCCAAAGAAACGGGCAACTGGAAGTAGATTTGTGAATTAGCAAACGTGATGATCTGGCAGTCAACATCTCCGGTTCCCCGTGTTTGAATGCACACTATAGAATGAGCGAAAAGCACACAGGAAATTAAATATATGCAGCATATGAAAAATTAAGCAGGTGGGGGGGATAGAGAAGGGGAATGAGGGAACTAGCTGAGAGGGGAACAGGAGAGCAGGGAAATGGGAGAAGGAAGAAGAGAGGGAAATGAAAAATATTTGACTATTCAGAAAATCTGTTTATCTTCTTTGTTCATCATCTTCTATTGATCACCATCAGTGCTGGCAAATAGCTTGAAGCTGTGATCCTGAGTTGATATTTAATTAAAATCCAGTTCTATTTTAATAATATGGTAAACACATCACAATTCTGGATGTAAATAACATCAGCAGATGAAGGATAAAAGAAGAATCAAAACTAAGTGCTAGGAAGTTTACAAAGAAGCCAAAGAGCGAATCATGCAAAGAAAAACAATAATTAAACTCTGCTTCCAATTTATTGTTATCGTGGCTTTTATTAAGATTCTGCTTTAGTCTAAAACTTATTTTCTTTCTGTCTTATTTGTCTTGCCAAGGAGAAAAATAAGCACACACTGCATTTTATTCTTCTTATCCATGAAATCAGAGCCAAGTGCTGCCCTCGACAACTCATCCCCAAATCTCAATGGGCTCGATTATTTTCTTGATCATCACCTTTCACTTCCTCTAGGCAAAGTTCCTTCCCAAAATTCTTACCCTTGGTTACACTAAAATACCAGGAGTAATGGGAGTTATAGGTGTTTATCTAGGGAAAGGTTTGGTATTTGAGATAGATTCCACTAGTCAACCCAGCCAACTTCTTTGAAAGCCACTTAGATTTCCAAGCATCCTAATGGATTCTACTTTAGAGGTATGCTGTGTTCCCCTGGGAGCCATTGCCATGCAGTTATGCTCATATTTATGTATTTGTATGCATGCCCATGTATAAAATGAGAAAATGTTTATGAGATTTTTTTATAATTTGAAAAGTATTTTCCAAAATTCAAAGTAATTTTTTAATTACAATGATTAGTTAGTATCATAAATCTTTGTGCTTCACCCAGCAAGTGGGCTAAATTATGATTCCTTGGTGGCTTGGAATGGTTACAACTATTAAAAACAAAAACAAAAATCAACTTTAGTCTCTCCAAGCAGGGAAGTGCCTTAATTCGTTTGAGCTATTTTAACAAAAATATCATTCACCAGCTTGGTTAAACAATAAACATTTATTTCTCACACTTGTGGAGGCTGAGAAGATGAAGAGCAAGGTACTGGCAGATTCAGGCAGATCCCACGTCTAGTGAGCCCCCACTTGCTAGAGGGCTATCTTTTCACTGTGTCCTCACATGGTGGGAGGAGCATTAGATCTCTCGCAGGCCATTTATAAGGCCACTAATCCAATTCATGAAGGCTACGCCCTCACCACCTGTTCACCTTGCAAAGGCCCTACATCCCAACACCATCGCATCAGGCATTAGGATTCAACATACGAATCTGGGGAGACACAGATATCCAGTCCATGCCACGAAAACTTACTAAAGGTCATTTTTTTTTCTTTTCCCCAAAATTAGAAGTTCTGATTTCATGAAATAGAATCTTCCCATCTATCCATGGCACCTCAGTTCTAGAGTGAGAAAACAGTCAGTAAATGGAAATACCAAATGGATAGCGTCTTAAAGAATCAGGGTTGAAAAGGCAGGGAGCGTGCCTCCTAATCAAGTAAATAAAGGAGATGAAATGTAAGTTTCTTGAGAGAGCACAGCCAAAGCCATCGCTCCCTACATAACCCCTCACCTCAGCCCCCATCAGGCAGAGCAAAGACTTCATAGGATGCTCCACTGGGCTTACAAAGAGGGCAAGGAGAACAGCCATCCCTTCCATCCTCAAGCTGCTACCTCTTCCAGGAATACAGGGTCTAGTGCACTTGTGTGCATCATTTTTCTTTTCCAAAACAAATCTCAGAAACCTAACATTGCCCCAGGTGATCCACAGGGTAAGAGGAATCACCTACATCATTTGCATACCTCACAGAGATTAGCAAGCACCTGCACAGGCGGGAGCAAGAGGAAAGGCTCCCTGTGCTTAGTTATTCTATTCCTGAAGTAGCCAAAAATTCAGAAAGAGTATCAAAGAGGCCAACAGACAGGATTTTCTTTTCCCCAAGACTAGCGGAAGGAAAGTAAAGCCAAAGCGTCCAACTCCTCAGCAGTGAGGCACACTCTAATTATTTGAGTGGAAAGAGATATACCAATGCCAAAAACATAAAACACACAGAACAAATCCAAAGATTTGAGAAAAGGATGTGATTTGGCTAAGATATTATTTCTGACTTTCTCTACTTCCAACCCACTTTAATTCAAGCAGCTCACATCTGGTGTTTTATGTGAAGTCAAGAGGAAAACCTCACTGAACCTAAGCTGAGCAGCTCCAGGCTGGGAACTAGGCCCACACACTCAGAGAGATGGAGAAAATCACAGAGCACACCCACCCGCCAATCTCTAGCTTTCAGAACCCAGGATTTCTATGTGCCCTCCATTTCAGTTAGGGGTATGAGATAAAGAAGGGGTAAAATAGCTAAGATATAGTTAACCAGAAGTAAAATTCACACTGAACCCATTATATCAGAAGGCAATGACCTCACTGCTCTGCTCTGGTATCTTGCTTATCTATAAATAGCAAATAAAGATGCTACTTTCTATATTCGTTTATAACATCCTTTACTTTTGAACTCAAAGTTATTGAGATTTGTAAAAAAAAAGATGTTTTAAGTCACAAAACTTGCAAGGTTTTAATTACAAAGTTAGAGTTGAGATATTTTACCTACTACATAACTTTGCAGGTCAAAACAAAATAAAACCACAGAGAAGCTCAGCCCACAGCACTCATCACATACATTGTGTTAAAATGAGTTCTGATGCACTCTCAGCCTGATCTCACCTTCATGGTGGAGCTGAGTAACCCCACCAGAAACATACGCACTTCTTTGGAAGCTCATTCAAACAGTGAGAGTACTATCCCACTTACAGAGCTATTGTGAACATTGGGATCAGGGAAGTTTCTGGTACTAGCACAGTGCTGGCACATAACAGGTGCTAGGCAAAATAACAGTGTCCTTTACTTTCCTTTAGCACCATGGGGCTCCTCTAACGCTCGGAGCTGTCACGCTCACCAAATAACTGAGGAAAAAGACTACAGACCCAATCACATTACAAAAATCTGGGTGCATAATTTGAGAAATGGAATCGGTGCATGGTCATGACTCAGGAACTAAGAGGAGAATTTCTCCCCTGGGAAATCTCATCTCGACTAACTGTACTTGGAAGATACCCTGCCAACGTCTTGTATTTCTCTGTCCAAGTTTTCCTCTCGTTTACAAATGAATATTTCAAGGCAATTTCTCAGAAGTTCCCTAATTCTGATCTGATAAGATAGGCACCATAAATTTGTAAGGACTCCTGTGGTATCTCCCAGTTTAGCCTGGCTTCTTGTCGAGATCCTTCTGTGACTTAGCTCTCATTAGTTTGTTCAATTCTCAGGGATCAATCAGAGCTTCAGTTCTTATTGCCTATATTCCCTTTAGAGGAGCACTGAGATATATCAGATTGTTCTGTTTTCCCAAATTTCAAAAAAAAAAAAAAATACCACAGAATTTTTCCTTTCTTCGGGGCATCCGTGTTGCACACACATCTGGTCGGTCAGGGACCATCTCATACTTTGCACATAGTGCTCTTCTATAAACTGGGGTCATCTGCTCTCATTTCCTCCCACAACTATGGAGAGTGTGTGCAGCTGTTGCCAAAAACGGACAGAGGATCCTGTGGTCAGGAGAATAAGCAAGGCATTGTCTGGGAGAGGAGAAAGCCTGGATCAAACTTCAAGCATGGGCAGGAAGGACAAAGAGGCAGCCGGACAAATTCTGGTGTGTATACGGACATGCTAGGGGTAAGGACCATCATAGCAACTGCGCTGCCTGATGAGGGAGCTGTAGACAGAGCAAGGAGGCACAAAGGGTAACACAGGAAGCTTCAATTGCGAAATGCATTGGTCAGTTACTTCACACAGGTAAGTTCGCCAACAAAGAATATGTATTGCGGTATTTACGAAAAGCAAGCTACCAGTTAAACCTATCTCCCTAAAGACGCCATCAACGGCTTGGACAATCTGCAAATCTACAGATTAAAATACACACATGCATGACTTCCACTAATCACCACCTGAGTCTTAGAAGCTGCACCTTTATTTTCTACCTCTGGTTTCCACTGAAAGCTTTAGAGTCTTTAGGAGTTTTCGATGCTTAGGGTCTGAAAACTATTTTTTTTTTTCTTTGAAAAACAGTGACAGCATAAAAATACATCCACTTGAGCAACTGTCTTTCATCCTATTTACTAATGATGGAAAAGCAGCCAGGTATTACTGAAAATATGACCATGACCCTAACTAAATTAAATAAGCATTAATTCAACAATACAGAGTATACCCTGTGGCTACAAATATGTGCATCTTTCTTTACAGCTCCATTAGTTTGGACATGAACTTCAGCCCTTTGAAAATGTCAGTACTACATAGGTTGCAGAGGTAGTCAAATTCTTACCCTGGATTCGTTAATACAATTGTAGTCATTGAACTGCTTTAAATTCACATCCAAGGGCACTATGTAATAACACATTTTCCAAGAATAGGGACAGAAATAGAGATGACATGCAGATAGAGATAGAAACTGGAGACAGATACTATTACAGGCAAATGCAATATAAATTTCGTGTTATCTCACATAATTATCACAGCAAAGGACTTTTTAAAAAGATCATAAATATCCCATTAATGAATTTTTTTTGATACTCCCCTAAGGAAAATATTCCTTAAATTGCTTTTATTCGCCTTAGAATCTATACAGCATATATCACTGATTCTATTCTAGACTTGATCTTTATTTGGCATTACCTTTAGAAAACAGAATTGTTAAAAGGTGACTGTCAAGCCCTGAAATCAAGAGTAAACTCTCAGAGCTTGAAAGAGCAGACACAGATTTTCATTCTAATCAAGGATATAAAAACCACAGAGCCCATACATGGCCTTGCGCAAGTGTTAATTGCACAGACCAGCAACAGGGGAACATCTGAACAAGCTATGAAGAAGAGAACAACATGTCAACTCAGAAGGGAAAAAAGAAATTAAATACTTCAAAAAGATATATGTGATAGAAAGCTTAGAAATGAAAACTAAAACGTACAAGCAGGCAGATTTCTCCTGTCATTTTTAACACTTCCTTGCTCTGACATGTGTACCAGGCTATAAAAGCTATCTTACTGTATTTAAACTTTTCAAGCAGCAGAAACTTGAGTTGATTGTTTAAAAATGAAACCAACGTTAAACTAAACTTTCATGGGACGCCTGGGTGACTCAGTCGGTTAAGTGTCTGTGTTCGGCTCAGGTCATGATCCCAGGGTCTTGGGATTGAGTCCCACATCAGGCTCCCTGCTCGGTGGGGAGCCTACTTCTCCCTCTCCCTCTGCAAATCCCCCTGCTTGTGCTCTCTCTCCCTCTTTCTCTCTCTCTGTCAAATAAATAAATAAATTCTTTAAAAAAAAAAAAAAAAAAACTTTCCTAAACACAGAAAAGAGATTAGAGTTCAATTTATTATAGTGCTTAATTCATCCCTGCTGATTTTTCCATTCATGTTAGTGAGGTTAATTTGTGTCTCATATTATTTCACTCCTTTTACACACTACTTTCACAATGAAATAAAAATAAATCCAGTCTCAACTTTGAAGAGCGATAATTATGTTTCTGTCGCTTACATGAAAGATCTTAGGAACTTCCTCCTGCCTGAGGTTTCCTGAGTTTACAGGTCTTTCACCTTCATAACAGAAATATAATAACCATACTTCACAGGTGAGGCATTCTGCAACTGTAACTGGGAAAACAGAGTTCCGGTTCCCCCTGGCAAGACACCCTCCACTGGAGGTTGGAAGAATGAGCTCTTAATCTTCAAGATACTGATTCCTCAGGGAGACATTCTTTTCCCCACATAGCAGTTTGGGGATTAAGAAACCCAAGAATCTCCTGGGCATGGAAAACACATACGTACACACGTGCATGTATATATGTTTATATGCCTATATACTCACATGCATGTATATATAACAGATACTTGATATACTCTATCTAATTTATATATGTGTATGTATATAAATACAAAGATGAGCATTTACGTGCATGTGTGTGTGTTTCAATCATGGCGCTATAAACACTGTATATGGCCTCATACTGGGCTATACAGAACCACTGTAATTTCTTTTTTTTTTTTTTTTTAGTGATTTTTTTTTTTAAAGATTTTATTTATTTATTAGAGAGAGAGAGAGAGATCACAAGTAGGCAGAGAGGCAGGCAGAGAGAGAGGGGGAAGCAGGCTCCCCACTGAGCAGAGAGCCCGATGCGGGGTTCGATCCCAGGACCCTGAGATCGTGACCTGAGCCGAAGGCAGAGGCTTTAACCCACTGAGCCACCCAGGCGTCCCAGAACCACTGTAATTTCTTACTTCGTGAAAGTTCTCCAAAGAGTTGAAGATAGCTATCTTAATATGCTTATAATGGATCATATAACTTTATAATTATTTCATAGGGATACCTAAGTCATCTCATACCATGTTCATTTATCATTTCAAGTGAAACACAACTGTCACTCATCATTTGAACTTGTTTCCACATTTTTTCCCCTGAATCCACTTGCCAGAATCTGGAGAAAAGAACAGATCCACCTTAGCAGTAATATGGAAAACCTACAGAACAGACTTTGGCATCAAATAGATTTAATACGAATATCTAAGAAACAGTTCTGCTAGTTTTTTACCTATTTGTCCATGTACTAATTACTCACATCTCTACACTTCAGTGTCATAATCTTAAAAATTAGGATAAAAAATAGTTTCTTTAAAAATTACATGAAATTATTTACATTATTACAACTAGTAATCGGGCACATAATGACAGAAAATTGTTCATCACTATATTATTTCTTTAGACAGGGATGACCGTGTTCTATCCCAAAGTTTTCCTGAAATTATACTTCCAGTTATATTTTAAAAATGATAAACAAGTCCCTTGTTATGTCCAAGATATGCACTGTGTGGCATGGGACAAGTCTAAAACTTTAAATATGGAAGAGTCTAAAGAGTCATTTCTGTACATTAAGGCAGAATAAGCCTGGGAATATTTTTAACTCTCATTCTGGGTAAAATTCGTTGTAGAAAATATGGTTATTCCTTATCAAATACAACATGTGCCCCTCCCTCTCCCAGATCACTTTGTTTGGGCCATGTAATTATTTCTTGCCAATGGTAAGTAACCAGATAGGCCATTTCTGGTCCAAGAGTTTTAAGAGTGGCGGGAGTTCTCCAAACTTTCTCTTTCCCAGGCCTTGAATACTAAGTATGTTATGTTGAAATAATAGAGTCATAGGATGGAAACAGTCTAGATTCCTTAGTTATGGTCAGAGATTCCCACACCATTCTCAATAATTGAGAGAATAAGTAGACAGAAAATCATTAAGTATAAAGAATGCTTGAAAAACACTATCAATCAACTTAACCTAATAACTCCACCTAACTACAGGAGAATATACATTCCTGTAATACACATGGGATATTTACTAAGCTGGACCACCCTGTGGGCCATAAAAGAAGTCAAAGTAATTTGAAACATGTGTAAATCATGTATGTTCTTTATGAAAACAGCATTAAATTAGAAATCAATAGCAAATCAATATGTGGCCAATCCTTAAAATTTAGAAACTAAATCTCTCTCTAAATAACCAGTGAGTAAAAAATGAAATGATAAGGTATTCTGAAGTGAAGTCAAATGAAAACACAACATATGAAAACTTGGTTATGCAGCCAGAGTACTACTTAAATGCCAGTAACATTTATTTAATATCACTGAATAACTACATTACAACAGATGGAAGGTCTCAAATCAATGACCTTAATTTTCACCCTAAAAAACTAAAAAGAGAGAACAAAGTAAAACAGAAGAAGAAAATAAATAATAAAGATCAGAGCAGAAATCAATGAAATAGAAAACAGAAAAACCCTTTTTTGAGGAGAACCATAAAATTGATATATACCTAAACATAATGGTTAGAAATGAAAGATAGAAAGTATAAATTACCAATGTGAAAAATGAAAGAAGTAGCAATGCTATATATTCTAAAAGCATTTCATGAAAAATATATAGTGCCTGGGTGGCTCAGTGGGTTAAGCATCTGACTCTTGACAGCTCAGGTCTTAATCTCAGGGTTGTGAGTTCAAGCCTCATGTTGGACTCCATGCCCAATTTAAAAAAAATAAATAAAATTAAATAATGTTACATTGTATACAAAATATAAAAACAGCTTGAAGGATACAAAGTACCAAAGCTAACTAAAAAAGAAACAGAAAGCCTGAATACTCCTATATCATTTTTTAAAGATCGAATTTGAAGTTAAAAGGTCCCACAGAGGGGCGCCTGGTTGGCTTGGTGGGTTAAAGCCTCTCTGCCTTCGGCTCAGATCATGATCTCCTGGGATCGAGCCCCGCATCGGGCTCTCTGCTCGGCAGGGAGCCTGCTTCCCCCTCTCTCTCTGCCTGCCTCTCTGCCTACTTGTGATCTCTGTCCTCTCTGTCAAATAAATAAATAAAATCTTTAAAAAAAAAAAAAAGTCCCACAGAAAACTCCATGCCCATATGGCCTCCCTAGGGAATTCTAGTTAACCTTTAGGAAATAATAATACAATTTTATTCAAATTTCTAGAAAAAATAAAGGAAGAGGGAATAATTCCCAATTCATTCTATGAGGCTAGCATATTCTGGTACCCAAATTGGACAAAGATGTTAAAAGAAAACTACAGAACTATAATTTTCATGCATATAAATGCAAAAATTATTTTAAAACTTTAGGAAATCTAATCAACAATATATAGAAAATATAACACATCATAACCAAGTGGAGTTCATCCCAGGAATGGAAGAGCAATCAATGTAACTGAACATACAAAATTAAAAATGAAAAAGAATATGATCATCTCAATAAATACAAAAAAGATTGAAAAAAATCCAATAGGCATGCCTAATTAAAACTCCTTAGCAAACTAGAAACAGAAGGGGACAGAAGGAATTCCCACGAAACTACAATTAGCAGCATACTTAGTGATGAAAGTATGAATAATTTCCCTCTCAGAACTTTAATAAGACAAGAACGTTCACCAGACCACCTGCAAGTAAAAGAAATTTTTAAAAATCCATATTGGAAAGGAAGAAGTAAAGTGCTCTTTTTTTTTTTTTTTTATTTCATACTTGTAATCTTTATTTTGTTCCATACTGGTAATCTTTTAAAAGAAATTTAAAAATAGATAAGACCAAGGAAAATGTTATTTGGAGACAACATGACCTGGGGCTCCTGGGTGGCTCAATCAGTTAAGCATCCCACTCTTGATTTTGGCTCAGGTCATGGATCTCAGGACTGTGATGTGGAGCCTTGCAATGGGCTATGCACTGGGCATGGAGCCTGCTTGGGATTCTCTCTCTCCCTCTGCCCCTGCCATCCCCCCTGCCATATGCACGTGGGCGCACTCTCTTTCTCTCTCCCTCTCTTTCTCAAGTAAATAAATAAGTATAAATAAAAATAACATGACCATCGATGGAAAAAATTGTATGGACTCTATCACAAAAGTACTAGAACTAATAAATTAGTCTACAGGTTACAGAATACAAGATCAAAATACAGAAATCAACTGCATTTCTATATTCTAGGAACAACCAGAAGTTGCAGTTACTTTAAAAAAACACATTTACAACAGTGATCAGTATTAAATTTATAGCGATAAATCTGACAATAGATATACAAAACCTATACACTAAAAACTGCAAAACATTCCTTAGAGAAATTTAAGAATATCTTTATAAATCGAGACATAAACCATGTTCACAGATCAGAGGATTCATTATAGTTATGATATCATTTTTTGTCAGTTGATCTATAGATTTTATGTAATTTCAGTCAAAATTGAGCAGACTTTTCTGTAGAAATTGACAAGCTGATTCTAAAATTCACATGGAATGATAAAGGACTTAAAATAGCCAAAACATCTTTTAAGGAGAATAACAAAATTCTGTGAAAGAGAACAGATTTTCAAAGGCAATTCACAAAGGCAATTCAGTAAAGAAAGGATAGTCTTTTCAACAAATGGTGCTGGAACAATTGGATAGTCATAGGTATTAAAAAAAAAAAAAAAAAAAAAAGGCTTTGATCCAGACAAAAATTGACCCTCAAAATGATCACATACCTTACTGTAAAACCTAAAGCTATAAAATTTCCAACAAGAAATCTTTGAGATCTTTGATTAAGCAAAGTTTTCTTTCAACACCAAAAGCACAATCCATAAAGTTAAATGACAAAACCGATCATTTGATTTTCATTAAATTAAGAAATCCCTCTCTTTGAAAGCCGTGTTAAGAAAAAAACATAAACTACAGACTGGGAGAAAATATTGCAAACATATACGTAAGGAAGGCCTAGTATTCTCAAACTCAGTAACAAAAACAATCTTACAAGAAAAATTAGAGCAAAAGATTTGAATATATACTTCATAAGGTGAATATACAGATAATAAATAAGTACATGAAAAAAAAGTCCCTAACATCAGGAGAGTGCCAAGTCATATTGGAATCCAAAGCAAAAGGAAAAATCAGCATGTTAATACAGTCTTTATTTAAGATTTTGATACTTTGCTCATCGTGGGTATTTTGCTGTGTTTTTAATTTTTTAATATTGCACTAAGATATTATTTATCTTGACTACCCCCTCAAATTCTGTGGCCAGAGTGTCTCACTCATCTTATCATAGTATTTATTCCTTTTCATATCATTAGCAACTAGATAAAAGGAAATCAAAATCCTAATTAAACACATCTACATACCTATTAGAATATCTATGATTAAAGCAAGATTGATCATTTCTAGCATTGTAGAGGATATGGAATGGCTGGAACAACTCACACACTAGAGGTGCATTGTCATATGGTGCAACCACTCTGAAAAGCAGTTCAGCAGTTTCTTAAAAAATTAAACACACTACCACCACATTACCAAATCATTCCACTCGTAGATATTTACGCAAGAGAAATGAAAGCATATTTCCACTGAAAGACTTTCACACACCTGCTAAGAGCTTTGTTCATGATGGCCAAAAACTAGAAACAACCCAAACGTCCATCAACAGGTAAATAAGTTAACAAGCTATAGTGTGTCTATAAACGGAATACTAATCAGCAATAAAAAGGAATAAACTATGGATACGTGCAAAAAAGCATGGATGAATCTCAAAATAATTATGATCTGTGAAAGAAATCAGGAAAAAAAAAGTACCTACGATATGATTCCATTTATGTAAAATTTTAGAAAATGCCATGCAATTTATAGCAATAGAAAGCAAATCAGAGCAGGCAAGGGGAGTTGCAGGGAGAGGTGGCAGGTGGAATTACTAGGGGACACAAACGAATTTTGAGTGGGAATGATATAAGCACTATCTTGCTTGTGGTGATGGTTTTATAAGTCAGTGCATCTGCCAAGACCTAGGGATTTGGACATTTAAAATTTGTACAATTTATTGTAGGTCAATTACACCTCAATAAAGCTATTTAAGAAACCTATGGTTGTACAAGAAAGAAGTCATGTCTTCCTCTATTGCTTGATAGGTATCATTTAGAAATGCCAAGGGAAAGGCTGGAAGAATTCAATGTCTGTCTCTAGGGAGTACAACTGGAGGTCAAAGTAAAGGAGAAGAGACTACTTTTCATTCTAAGCCTATTCATTTCAGAACTATCTACATGCAGTGCATTGTTTTGTTAAAAATTAAAGTAAGTATTAAAAAGGGAAAATGCGGTGTGCTCGCTTCGGCAGCACATATACTAAAAAGGGAAAATGCGGGGCACCTGGGTGGCTCAATGGGTTAAAGCCTCTGCCTTCGGCTTAAGTCATGGTCTCAGGGTCCTGGGATCGAGCCCCACATCGGGCTCTCTGCTCAGCACGGAGCCTGCTTCCTCCTCTCTCTCTGCCTGCTTGTGATCTCTGTCAAATAAATAAATAAAATCTTTAAAAAAAAAAAAAAGGGGGAAAATGCATGGGCTTCTGGGTGGCTCAGATGGTTAAGCGTCTGCCTTCGGCTCGGGTCATGATCCCAGAGTCCTGGGATCAAGCCCCATATCAGGCTCTCTGCTCAGCAGGGAGTCTACTTCTCCCTCTGCCCTTCACCCCACTCGTGCTCTCACTCTCTCACTCTCAAATAAAGTCTTTAAAAATAATAATAATAATAATAATAATAAAATAAAAATAAACAAAAGGGGAAAATGCATTAGGACTTCTGATACATAACAAAGGTGAAAAATGATGGGAATGTCCAAAGTAATATTAATAAATAACAGACAGCAGTGTGGAAAAGAAGTTAAACTACATTATTTTATTTTCAGGGGCTCTGAGTTTGGTCTCTGTTGTTTACCTGGAATTCTCCAGATGTTAAAGGAATATTATCCCTTTTTTCCCCTAGAAATAGTGTTTCCTGAAATATTAAGAAACTACCACCATCCCCCAAAGAACGTAAGATATATTGTTGGAAACACCATATTTTTATGCCTCCTAGGAGTCTCCCAAATATAAGAAATACTTTACCACTTTGCGTTGTTAGATCACACAGTATTCTTACATACTAAGAAGGAAGAAATAACCTCACTGTGTGGACAAAAACGATGTTATGTTATAACCACTAAATAAGCCTTGTTCACAACGGTCATCAGTGGTGACCTCTAAAGTCTGGCTTGTCACAGTCATATACTTGAGAGCTCTGTAGTAATTGGTAACTCATTTTGCTTCTTTGAGCCTTACTTCCTCAAATACAAAATTGGAGAAGCTAGACTAGTTCTCCAAGCCTCTTGGCATTAGATATATTTAGTTCTATGACATGATGACTAAATGTCATATTTTATTGAACCTAAATGCCACTGATTTTAAGATGCACCGTTATTCAGCGCAAGCAAAATTTTGCCAATTAAACTCTTTTCCTGGCCTATAGGATTTTTATTTTAAATTCATCGAAAAAGGCCTTTTAAAACTTAAGTAGACACAGCTTTTTCTTTTCTCATTGCATTCTTGTTCATACATGAAAAAGGAAAGCGTAAAAGAAATAAATTGGTTTAGGTACTTGCGAAAGTTCTTTGTGTGCAGAAATTGGCTCTTCTGAACCAGTTGTTTGCACAGACAAGAGTGTGGTATGCAGCAGTTCTTAAAAGGGTGCTCCCCTATTGTCTCCAGGATTTCTTTCTAAGCTACTTGTACTCATTCTTCAAGATTTCATATTGGCGCTTTCTTGGAAAGGCTTCAAACTAACAACCCCATACTCCCTCTTCAATCAGTCCTTCAATGATATGTTGACTGACATTCCGATGGGCTGTACTTTTCCAGTCATGCCACTAAATTCACACAGGTACAGGCGATGACGGCCATGGCAAAACTGCCCTGTGCACCATCAGCTAGAAGATACTCTTGATTTCAAAGGAGTTAAAATGTGGAAGGAGATAAACACATTCATCTTAGGATGAACAAAATACAACCACAACAATGATGAGCCCCCAAAGTACATAAATTACTAACCCAGTACTTTATAGAAGCTAAACTATTTAAATTAACAAATGCTCCAGACATACACCCGTGGACAGACTCTGTGTCTCCCCATGTGTGCCTCCCACCCTCTGTTTCCAGCACACATGCACGTACAAACACACACAAGCACGCATGGGAGCACACCTGAAATAGACCAGGAATACGCTTACCATCGCTAGACCCCTTTCTCAGTGTGGACCCTTCATTTCATTTGAGCATGGATGATTTTAATTATACACTGACTCATTCAACTGTGATCATGCTCTGTGCAAAGAAAAATTGCGGACGATCATATACACCGTCATCTTAATCTTATAATAATTTTTGGTGTGCAAGCCTCTTAGGTAGATGAAGGTGTTAACATTTAAATACACGATTTATAGGTGTCTCATCATAATGATACCATGCATTCTCTCAAGAGGAAGATATACCTAATGGAAACATTGTCTCTTGATTTCTGCTTCCCAGTGGTCTCCCTTTGCCTGGTCAACTGGATTTAAACACATGTCATTGCTTTATTGGGTATTGGTTCCTCTCAAGACGCAAAAAGGTCTGGTTCCTCTAAGATTTAGAAAAGCAAAGCATTGCCGGGTCATTTGCAATATTATCAGTGTGTGAGGGCAGTGGGGAGGCTGTAAAGTGTAATAAATATACATGGGTCCTCATCACTTTTACTGAAAATGAATAGGCAGGAAAAAAATACCCAACTGATCAGTAAGAAAATATGTATTTACTTTTGCTTGCTCAAGCTTGGGAATGACTGCAGAAGCAAGCTAGCTCTGGGGACCAATTTCTCTTTGCCCTTGCTGCCCTGCAAATGACATTCTTACCAGACCATTAAGAAAACTGTTATAACTTCTAGTGAGACCACCTGCTAGGTCTCAGTGCTGGGACGATTACATCTATCGGAAATAATGACCCATAACTAGAATAAAACACATTAATAACATCACATTTACCCAGGATAATGCATTTCACCATTTTATATTGCAGAGACCAAGTTAATCAGTAAAAGCATTACCAAAAAACGAGAGCAACTAACAGGCACAGAGTGGATAATGAATATAAAAGCAAAATGTTCAGACTACTTTTTTTTTTTTACTTCTAGAAGTGAGAAGATATGTAATGGGCAGTAATGGATGGAGCACTAGTTTGGGAATGGGTAATCTTACCTTCTGTTTGTAGGTTCATATGCTAAAGGAAGGAAGATCTGGAAGTGCCTTTCTCCAGACATAAGAGAAAACAGGAGGTTGTGAGGTTTAATGGAAAGAGCTCTGGATTAAGAGTTGGATGACCACAGGTCTTACTCCAGCTGTGCTATTAATGAGCTGTGTGACCTTGGGCAATTCGCTTCACCTCTCTGAGCCTCAATTTCTTACCTGTAAAATGAACAGCTTAGACGAGGTGATCTCTGAAATCCCCTCCAATTCTCATATGTTATGATTCAAAGCAGAATGTCAACCTGACATGGGAGTGCTATGAAGTGTAATAAAAATGCCTATAAAACTTCGGAGTCCCAAGATCCTTAGAAGTGCAGGTAGAAAGGATCAGACTGCAGTGGCATTTAGGAGATGACTCTGACATAGTGGACTGAAACTCCGCTAAAAACTTTAGAGAAGTCTTGCATCAGGACTGGAGTAAGGAAAATCTGTGGTTCTTCCAGTATTTATTTTCTTCGATAAATGCTTCGATTGATTATAGCTTATTTCAGGAATTTTAATATCTATAAAAACAGGAAAAAGCCAATCCTAAATAAGATGGATCATACAAGTGAAATAAACCCCAATTATTAAGATATACAACACACCTCAGAGTTCAACCGTACAATTCATTATTCTTAGAGGTTAAGAGAAGACGAGACTAGGAAATTAGTTTTGCGTCTTAAGGTTTTGAATCTCTCTCATAATTTTCTGCTTTGTTTCTATGACTGAGTACTTTCATTGGAGAAAACACATTTCCTAACTCACCACAACAGCATTTCCATGGAGGCATAAAGTGACCAGGAACGACGGCAGGAAAACGTATACGGTGAAACACAAAACTCTAAAGGTCTTGGGACCAATGCCTAGTGTATGTCTTGTCTCCTTCATCCTGGTTGGCAGATGCTCCATTTTTTTGACTGTTGTCAGTATTTTGGAGGAAAAAAAGAGCCAGTGACCTTTTCATTTTAATCAAGACTCCAAGTGTCAAGCTGCTTTTAGGAAAAAGAAGTAGGTACAGGACGTGCTGGCATTTTGCATGCAGAGCCCCAGTGACGCCTGCACACCAAACCCTCTGGGACACAAAAACTCTAATCTTGCCACATAACACGGTTCCATTTTAGCCTCACATTATTACTTGGATTGAATTTTAAATTAGTCTACTTACAGAACAAATTACTAAAAGTTTAATTTCCCTTTTCCAACAAATCACACTGCAAGCACCAGGCACAAGAAGCCAAGAGAGTTATATATTTTGACCAAATGCAAGTGAACTAAAATAGCCAAATCAACTAATTTTCCCTCAAAATAAACATGTAACCCACTTATATGAACAGTCTTTGGACGAGCCAGATTTTAGACAAACATAATCAGAAATGGTCCTTAAGTCAAGCATCTACCTTGTTACCCTAATAAAATACAGATGACAACAGAAAGGCTGATAGCTTCTTGTAATGAAGGCAAAAGTGATGGGAAAAAGATGTAAAAATTAATGATATCTGGGTGACATTATTTAAATAGACAATGGCTCTATCAATAAAAAGAACCCCTAACAAATGTGTTTCATGACAGAAATATATTAACCACTTTTTATCATCTGGAACCTTCATAAATCAGTAAGAGATAATATTTACTCTGTCCTACTGGGGTGGCTTTTTGTATTTTTAATAGAATTCATTTAATTCTGGTTGCCATAGTTACAACAGAGTTGTAGAATGAGTTTTGTTTCATCATAATTGCTGAATGTTAGTATATAAACAGCTGAACTGTACCTTCCACTGGCAGCACTCATTTGTGAATAAAGAAAATCCCTTATCATAAAGTAATTGAACTCGAATTCAAAATATACCATTGAGCCCTTGCTCTCCTCAGAGAGTTGACAAATACTTCTCAAACTTTTTTTTAGCATAGTTATCTCTGAAAGACACATCAATAGTACAAGAAGAATTCAGAGGAAGATTAAAAATATTTAAAGTGATACAGAGGTTTACAGAATTTAAAATAACTTATTCTTGGTCTGTACCATAAGTCATGAGGAAAAATATAACCTTCAGGCTATTGGCCTAGCTTTTTTACCAAATACCTGTCAGTTTGTATAGATATTACATTTGAAATGTATTATTTCCCAATTTATCCACTGAAAAAAACACAAGCCAGAGGAATTATCGTTAATCCTGATATATTTTTAGCACTAATTTCAATGGCCACAAAGTAAAAGAAAAGGGAAAGATGTATCTTCTTGTTACATCTTTACAGTTGCATCTATCCAGAAAATACAAAATCAAAAAAGGAAGAACTGAATCCCACAACTTGGGAAACAGGTTATTTAGAAATCATAAGGAATAATATTTGTGCCCTAAAAAAACCTCAAAATTTTCATAGACAAAAGTCCAACCATCTACATGCCATAGCAATTACAACGTCAGTTCAGTTAAAGACACAACCCTTTAAATTTTGAAAAACAAAATACCTCTGGTTACCACTAAATCTTTTTAAATATGTATTTGTCTAGTAACATTCTGCGATACTGCCTGTGAAATCTGAAAGGAGAACATGTCATGAGAATATGGGAGGACAAAAAACCTCAACCAAAACTTTCCCATAAGGAAGCATAAGACAAATAGTTGTAAGCATGTTATTTTGAGAGATGCACAATTTTTAAGTAACTGAGGATATCTCAAGCTATTCCAGAAAGGAAAAGTAAAAACATGCATTTTTGCTTATTCACTTACACTTTTCTTATTTAGTCAGGGGCTTCCATTCAATATATTTCATTTGAAACTCATTTTATTCTATATTTATAGTAGCTGTTGTTTTAAGGGGGAAGGATTTCCTTCTATATATTAGATTGAATCATGACTGTTTTCATGATGTTTTATTATAATATGATTTTGAGCATGAACAAGACATGTTAATAATTCTAAAGATACGAAGATAAATAAGATAGTTCTTGACCAAAAGAAGGTGAACTAGGATCAGCCCACCACAAGAACTTAGTAGAAGAATGGGGAGAGGTGTTGAGGTAACACTAGGTAGTTATAGAATATGGGCTGGGTCTGAAAGAGATGAAGAGCAGAGTCAGTCAACACAGCAAGGAGCCCTGCACTTCGCAGGACCAGCAAAGGCTTCAAGAAGACAGTGGCATTTGAGCTGAGTATCCTGTAAAGGTAGTGAGGGATAGTCTGATATTCTAAAAGAAGGAAAAAAAAAACAGCAAAAATTAAAATGTTGACCAGGACAGGATATGTGATGTTCTTTCTAGAACCCTGACCAATTTTTTTTTTTTTTTAATTTTGCTTATTTATTTGACAGAGAGAGAGATCACAAGTAGGCAGAGAGGCAGGCAGAGAGAGAGGGAAGCAGGCTCCCTGCTGAGCAGAGAGCCCAATGCGGGGCTGGATCCCAGGACCCTGAGATCATGACCTGAGCTGAAGGCAGACGCTTAACCCACTGAGCCACCCAGGTGCCCCAGAACCCTGATCAATTTTTAATAAATACTGGTATAAGCAAATACAGATTATGAGTGGGGGCACCTGGGTGGCTCAGTCAGTTGAGCATTCGACTCTTGCTTTTGACCAGGATCCTAATCTTGGGGTTCTGGGATCAAGCCTGCATGGGGATCCAGCCTCCGCGGGGAGTCTGCTTCTCCTCTTCTCCCTCTTCCTCTGCCCCTCCCCCTGAGGGCTTGCACATGCAGGCTCTCTCTCTCTAGCTAATAAATAAATCTTTTAAAAAATTATCAGAAGTACAGTTTATTAGAAGTACACACTGCAGTTTTCACAGCAACAGTTGTGAAAAATTTAAGTCAGTTTTGTAAATTGAGGGCAGAGGCTATTTCCAGCAAGCAGAAAGAGCCTAGGAAGACATGCCTCGCTGTTTTGAGCGATACCAGGCAGCAGCTGGCAGGGTGAGGAACGGGCTTTGCAGACAGCCTGGTTGGGTGCAAAATACTTGCTTGAACACTTAACTAATGGAGCAACTGGAAACGTTACTTAACCTCTCCATGACTGTCTCCTTTCCTAAAGCAGGAATATCAGTAGTGCCTACTTCCTAGGTTGTCATGAGCATTAAAGAATCAATACGTATAGAGCACTTAACCTAACACTTGGCAAATATAAGCACCCAGTGTGTGTTAGCTCTTATTTTTTATTATGTGGAGCAGGCTGAAAATACTTTTAATTCCTATATATATATATATATATATTTTTTTTTTTTTTAACTGTTTTTTTCCTAAATAATCTCAGCCCGCTCTGGATCATCTAAGAATTTTAGTAATGGGGGGGTGGGGGGGGGAGAGAAACTAAAGTAAACGAAACTTGCCAATTAAAGATAACTTCCAATTTAAAAATCTCCTTCGAGTTTCTTTTTTTTCATTGCTGCAGTTCTAGAATTCAGCTGCACTTTTTAATCATATGAAGATTTCTTTAAAATACTAATGCCGGGATCCCACCTCCAGAGATTCTAATTTAATTGGGCTTGGCCGAAAGGAGTTTTAAAAGCTTCCCAGGTGATTCCAATGTGCAGCCAAGGTTGAGAACCACTAATCCAATGGGTAAATCATCTGCCAATTTGAAATTCAAAATCCCTGTAAGAGCTGGTTCCTCGGCCCTCAGGGATTTTCTCCTCCTCCCCTCTTTCCCTCTACACCGGTATAGGGGAATACCGTGACTCCCCGTAGTGAGGACCTATCATGGAGTTCGGTCTACTTTTGTTCTTGGGAGGCCGGCACTGCTGGCCACGGAAGCGTGGACCTGGTATGACCCCTGCCTGGCCGTCAGCCCAGGTGCCACTTCATCTCACCTGGCCTTCGTGGGCACCTTGCCGGATGTGCTGGTGAAACACAGCCTCACACGCGCACCTTAGGCGGCCACGCCCAGTGCTCCGTAGGCTCCTCCTCCGGACACGAAGGCTGTCTATTGGTCACGGGTGCTTCTGACGCCTCCCTAAACCACTTCCTCCACCCCCAACACCAAGCCCGTGGGAACTCCCAGGTCACTTGCAAACTTTGTGCAGGCCCGGGGGCTCCGGGTCCTTTTGCGGGCAAATCTCTCTCAACATCCCTTTCCCGCTGCTCTTTTTAGTCCCCTGGTCCTGGACTTCCTTTCCTCAGGTCATATCCTCAACCCTTCCTATGCTGTAGGAATCCTACGCTCTAGTGATCTGAGTCTCCTCGGTTGGGCTCTGGACAGGGAAAGGGAAGATTTTTGGAATTCCGCAACATCTTCCTCTTTCAGGAAAGCCCCAGCATATTGACTCACAGTGGACGCAAAAAACTTCATTTTTAGTCAAAATTTGACTAGGCAAGCTGTTTCTCTTTGTGTTTCTGCCCTGTCCTGCCTATATCCTTCCTAAGGCAGTGGATATACCCGGATATATCAGAGGACAGCTCCAGCCAAGGGAGTATAAAAAAGAAAAACACATTAACATATTTCAAACTACATTATTTCCATAGTATCTGTAACTGAAAACAATCCAAACTGGAATCTTCCATTCACACTTAAGTGGACAGTGGACAGGATATACCTCACCGTTTTCATACAATTCTTTCCCTCTGTCCCTCACATTCCACATCCTAGTGTGTGTGTGTATTTGCGTGTGTGCCTGTGTGTTTGTGTGTGTGATTCTTGTTTTACTCACTAGATGCTTTAGATTTATAAGTCACAACATGCCAATATGTGCTAAGAATGTAAGGCTAGGACTCATGCAGAGACTATCTAACCGCCATCACAGCTAAGAATAGAGTACACGGTAAGAACCGAAAACTGTTTCTTGACTACTCGCAATCTATCCTGATATCCTGAGTTTGGAGATTTTGTTTAAACGTTTATTTTCCTTTCCCTTTGGCCTCCTTCAGTCCTTCATGGAAAATAAATGCAGTAAAGTTCTGGCTTCTCTCCCATTAAGATTGAATCGATCTTCAGAGATCCAAATTTCACACAGTGTGCTTCCACCCACAGAAACCCTGGTGGAATTAACTTTGCCCCACGCCTCGGAGAGAATCCCCACTCCAGCTGCACGCCCTATCCCCTCGACTCTGCTCCAGAATGCTCTAGGTATGACTGACTTGTCACCTTGCTCCCCTGCTAAAAATACTTAGGCAAAGGAAGATTTCCATTTAAGAAAAACTGGAAAACTGGGAAGATGATAAAGAAACACAAGCATCTAATAATTATCAATATTATCATTCTTGTGTATTTCCCTCCAGTACAGTATAAATTACAACTAAATACGTATCTGCTTTATTCTCTCTCTCTCTCTCTCTCTCTCTTTTGAGAGAGTATGGGGGAGGAGGGCAGAGCAGAGGGAGAATCTTAAGCAGGCTCCATATCCAGCACGGAGCCCAGGCAGGGTTCAATCTCAGGACCCTGAGATCATGACCTCAGCCGAAGTCAAGAGTTGGATGCTTAACCAACTTAACCATCCAGGCGCCTCATTTTAGAATTTATTATGAAGATTTACTCTCATGTTATTTGTCTTTCAAAATGTTTGTCTCCACTATTTTTACCCATAAATAAAACTATGATGAAAATAACAGCAATACTATAAACAAAAAATATTACTAGAGTGTATAATTGCCACGTACTAGGTAAATCTTTAAAGTGCACTGTGCCATAGAATTTTCATAGAAACTTGGCATCATTACCATTTTACAGGTGAAAAACTGTCAGAATGATTAAAGAATTTGTCCAATGACATCACAAATATCAAAAACTGGATTCCGCACTGAAATTTAGTTATCTGACACTCTACTTCATACATGATTCTATTTCCATGGAGGAAAAAAGACATCCCCAGAAGTGGAATCCAAATTTAAACCATTTTAACTCTTTCATGCTTTCCCTCCATATCTAAGTGGCTTTCCAGAAATGCTTTTTAAAATATTTAGCAACCTGGGGTTCCTGGATGGCTTAGTCGGTTAAGTGTCTGTCTGCCTTTGGCTCAGGTCATGATCCCAGAGTCCTGGGATTGAGTCCCGGGATCAAGCCCTCTATCAGGCTCCCTGATAGGTGGGGAGTCTGCTTCCCCCTCTGCCTCTGCTGTTCTCCCTGCTCGTTCTCTCTCTCTCCCTCTCAAATAAACAAACTTAAAAAAAATTTACCAACCTATAAACAGCATATGAAAATACCTGTTTCACTGCACCTTTCTCAAATTGTTGCCAATCCAAAGGTGAGAAATTGTAACTCGCTGTGTTTGATCATGTTCTCACATATACTGCCCATTTGCATGTCTTTTCTGAATTGTCTTTTATTTACTCTTGTCCATTTTTCTGAGATATTTTCATTGTGGATTTTTAAAAAGTACTGAACGTGTTAAAGCTTATAATCTTTTGTCTTTGCATGTTCCAAATATTTTTCCCAGGTTGCCGAATTTGCTTTACATTTGGAATTACAGAAGATTCTAGATTCTAGATTTTGTTTTTTAATGTTTTCTGGTGTCCATCTTTTCTTTCATTTTTCTTCAGTGACTATGCTTACAAAAATCCTTTCCCATCGCAAGTGGATAAATATCTGACAGCTTAATATCCCATTGTTCTGTGTGCCTCATTAGGGGAAGTCCATTGTTTTGTGCAGTACATTCACTCTTCACTGGGATGGTCAGTGTGGAATCCCAGCCCTGCCCCTATCCACCGAGTGACCCTTTCTAAGATATCCCCATTTCTTAAGTGGTGATGATACCTATCTTGAAAAGTTGTCATGAATATTAAATAACATATTGAAAACACAGCATGGCATGCATTGTAAGCACTCAATACTTATTACTTAATTTACATGAAACTAATTTTTGGTTTATATATTATATAATTTAATTATTGCCCCAAATATTTGATTAGTTGTCCCAGCATTAGATATTGAAAAAAATCTTTCCTTCTGTGGTGTCTATTGCAATGTAGCTGCTAATCCTCTATGCTTGAGTTGGACATGGAAAGAAGAGACCATGCTATAAAGTGATTTACAGGGGCACCTGGGTGGCTTAGTCGTTGAGTGTCTGCCTTCGGCTCAGGTCATGACTGGGATCGAGCCCCGAATCAGGCTCCCTGCTCAGTGGGAAGCCTGCTTCTCCCCGCCTACTCTCCCTTCTTGTGTTCCCCTCTCTCACTGTCTCTCTTTCTGTCAAATAAATAAATAAAGTCTTTAAAAAAAAAACAAAGTGATTTATGTGCCTGTGTTCTCGGTCACTCTAGGCTCCATTATGCACTACTCTTTGGAAATGAGAGCTGGAGCTTTTCTGCCTCGTACTTCACATCGAACAACCTGGCAACCCTACCTAAGGGAAGGACTGGTGGAGTCAGGGGCAGGCCACAGACCCTGTCTACTGGCACCCCCACAATGGAATATACCTCTCTCCACCCTGACACGCACACACTGATGACAGAACCAACCCAAATGAATGGGCATAGCAGGGGACTCACAAGCAAGACTGCCAAGAGAGCCATCTCCACCCATTCTGCCCACAGCACTGGCAGAGAAAATGCATACAATCCTTGGTATTCTGATGAAGGGCCAGAGGAACAAAGATTAGACAGTAGATCTAAGGAAGATTATTATTCTCAACAGGGTGCTGCTTCTCCCACTCTGTTCATTCTCTTCTTATCCTAAGGATATCTTGAATAACTTCCCTCAAATAGGGGAGAGGCCCCTGAGATGTTCCTTTCAAGTTGTCAAATTCTCTCTCCATGAAACCTAACCTGTAGATTTAAAAAATTTTTTTCCTCCAGCTATTTAATTTAGCTCTTATCCAACAAGAAGGAAGGAAAAAGAAAATCTTTAATAAATAACATAAACAACTATACATAGATTTTTCACATTTGCTTTCAAGTTTAAGAGAAAATAACTTTACAGTGATGTAAGCACCTGTCTTCAGACGAAGACCTGAGTCGATGTCAGCTTTCACAATTACAGCAACCATGGATTGTGGTTGAATTAGGTTAGGTAATGTCTAACACTCTCCACTTCCATTTCTATTTACCAATGATTACCATAATTTTTTTATTCTCTCCTTGAATCCCACTGCTAGTTCCTCTGCCCTGGCCTCTGACTTAGCCTGCCACTGTGAAGTTTGCCTTGGTTCATTAATTCCTATGTAGGTTTCTGACTCGCCTCCAATTCACAGAGAGGATTTGTGGTTCTGTAAGGCTCCTGGGAGCATCTACTCTGAGAGGGTTGTTAGCTGTGCAGAGTCACCCCCTGCTCTGAGCTGCCTAATTCCACAAGCACAGCTGCCTTTGGTTTCCTCTTGGGTCTCAAGGCCACACATTGCACAAGACCCGAGACCTTAAAGCTGAGAAAGAAAGTGAACCCCTTGGCAATGAAGGGAAGCCTTTAAGCCTTTTTACCTCATTTTCCAGCTCTTCTCCTTGGGGTAGAGAGAGCTATAACAAACAAAGACGCTTCAACTCTCTGCCAGTGGGGTTTCTCGACTAATAGTAAAGCTGTCGCAAACAAGCCAGCTCCACGAGCAATCCTATTTCTGAACCAGTTGTTTGTGGCCACACTGTCGCGTTAGTTGGGACAGGCCTCTCCACACCTCCAGTGCAGCTCCGTTCTTCATTCACTCCCAGATCCCACCTGCCAAAAGTCAAGGACGACTCTAAAAAGTCACACAGGTTTCTCTTATTTTACTTGCCTCTCACATGATCTACTCTTTTGACAAGAAAACTAGCTGAACATTTGAAACATATATGAAAGAAAAAACCCTGTAGGGGCGCCTGGGTGGCTCAGTCGGTTAAGAGTCTGCCTTCGGCTCAGGTCATGATACCAGGGTCCTGGGATCAAGCCCCGCATCAGGCTCCCTGCTCAGCGGGGGGCCCGCTTCTCCTTCTCCCTCTGCCTGCTGTCCCCCTGCTTCTGCTCTCTCTCTGTGTCAAATAAATAAAATCTTAAAAAAAAAAAAAAAAACTTGTAACCAAACAATAGAAATATTCTATCATCTCCTCCTCCTCATCATCGTCACCATCTCTAACAATTATATAGTGTCTACTATGTGCCAAGCACTAATATAACTGCTTTACACCTACTAATTTATTTAATCCTCGCAACAACCTAATAAGCAAGGTGACAGTATTATCTTCATTTTACAGACAAGGAATCTGAGGCAGAGAGAGAATAGCCACTTGTGCAAGGTCACAGAGACAGTAACTCGCCAAGGCAGCTTCAAACCCGGATCCAGCTGCCCGACCCTTAACCCTTCTACCAGACTGCCTTCCTACCATGACAATCCCCCAGTGGCTTCTGCAAAACACTGTCATCTTGTGTATCCAAACAGCTTGTCTTCTGGGTTTGCAATTCACTCCTGAGTGTACCATTATGGATTCACCCCTGAAGAGACAGTCACTTAAAAATGTCAACAGAGCAGAGATGGCTTTAAAAGCAGGCAAGTATAAAAATTGAGCTTGAAATTTCCACAACAAAATAGCTGTTTTGCCACATGCATATCCAATATCTAAACTGTATCAAAACCTTTTAAGCAATAACATGGGGAGCACTGCCCCCATTTTCTGAATGAAGAAGCTAAAGGTCAGAGAAGTCAAATATCTTGACTACCACCATCCAGGTACAATCGGGGCTATTTGCCTATAGCATGCATGTTCTTTCCACTTTAATACACTCTTCATTAAAGATATTCTTATAAATTGTATGATACCCATAACATAATCTAATAAATTACTCTGAAACTTAATTCTAGAAGACTAAAGTTTAATTCTAAGAGAAATACTTTTCGACTATCAACATCCAGAGTTACCACAATTGGCAAAAAGCAGATCCACCATTTCCATGGGCTCTTTATTGAATTCAGATGACCCTCTTGACATTCAAATGAAAGAACTGACTGAAGGTGGAGGTGTGGAATGGAAAGACCCTACAGATATTACACAGAGATGCCTTGTGGTGTATAATTCACAGCCAAAACTCATAAGGTTTTCTTAGATGCCACAAAGAGCTAAAATTATTTTTTTTTTATTCCTACACTCAGCCCATTGAATGACACAACACCCAAATTGACTTGTCTGCTAGGTGACAGCAAATCAGTTTACCCAAAACTCATTTGCAAAGAGTAAAGTTTCACCATTCCCACTCTTTTGAGACACTGTGGTGTGAAATACTGAAAAGTTTTTTAAAAAAAAATCAACTAGATTCAAATCCAAGTTGTGCCATTTACTAACAGTGCAAACATGGAAAAAACAAATATCTAACTCCCTGCAAGTTTCATTTAATTCATGTAGAAAATGATAAGATAAAAAAAAAAAAAAAAAAAGAAAATGATAAGATATTAGTACTTATTCATTTAGATTTGGGAACACCAATAAATGCCACCCTATCTTCCACTCTTGAGTTTAGAACCAATGAAAAAATAGACATAAGAGAAGGGCCAATCCCTACTATAGTGCCTAATGTATGGATAAAACTGACTGAGGACCATGACTTCAGTTGGGCTCCGTAAATTGCTCCAAAAAATGAACGTAATGATTCCTCCACTCAAGGTAGAGAAGGATAAGCCCTAACAACTGGGATCTAGTCCAGACCTACCTAAATGGAAGACCACACCTGTGTCCTGAACACCTGTGAGCTGCATAAGAGAGACCCAGAAGGCACACAGCCCGGGCAAGATCGGTTCTTTCTACAGAATTTATCAATAAGATAAACCAGTCAGGGCGCCTGGGTGGTTCAGTGGGTTAAAGCCTCTGCCTTCGGCTCAGGTCATGATCTCAGGGTCCTGAGATCGAGCCCCGCATCTGCCTCTCTGCTCAGCAGGGAGCCTGCTTCCCCCTCTCTCTCTGCCTGCCTCTCTGCCTACTTGTGATCTCTGTCAAATGAATAAATAAAATCTTTAAAAAAAAAAAAAAGGTAATCAGTCTTATCAGTGAGGAGATAGTGAGGATGTCAAGAGTGATGTTTTCAGGATATCTAGGGAAGATGGTGGTGTAGGAGGACTGTGAGCTCACCTCCTCCCAAGGATACAACTAGATAACACCCACATCAGTGTGCATAATCCAGAAAATAACCTGAAGACTGGCAGAACAGACTTCACAGCAAAATGTTGAGAGGAGGCAACACTGAAGAGGGTATGAAGGACAGAGACATAGTCAGGAGCTAATCGGACCCCAGTAGGGAGGGACACCATGAATGTGGAAAGGGGAGAGAAACAGACTCTCACTCCAGGTATCCCACACAGGGAAAACAAATCCCTATAACATTTGGCTTTTAAAACCAGAGGAGTGAAATTTTTTGAGTTCCTATGAGTGGGGCTTATACCTGGAACTTTAAAAAAATCAGTGGGCTGGGCTCTGGGAGAGCAAAGGAAACTGAATCCCTGCTCTTAAAGAGACAGCATACCAAACAGCCCTGCAGAGATACAGCACAGAAGCAGGAGCTTGAAAGGTACCTGGGGTATATAGGAGGCAGAACAGTTTACTAATCTCAGAGCATGTGATGGAGGGGCAGGGATCATTGGGAGACTCCTGCAGGAACAAAGTATCTGGCAGGCACCAGTCCTCTCCCCCACACCCCAGCCTAAACACACAGACACCTGCAGAAATCACTGCATAGCGCCAACACTTGCTACTTAACTCCTCATGGTGCATCCTACCCTCATGTTCTCCTACAGACATGTCTTTCCAGCCAGGTCTTGGCTCCAGGTCTCCTCCCACAGCAGATCCATGCAAACCTAGCTAATACCATGCATCCCACCCCACGTGCTTCTGTAGATCCACCCCATTCAATCTCATCAGCCCCACTCCCTGTGGCTGCAGGTCCCCTCCCGCAACAGACCAACACAAACCTTCCCAACACTTCATGTCCTGTCCCTACATTCTCCAGTGGACCTGCCCTCTCCAATATGCTCTTGGCCAGAACCCATCCAAAGTGGTGCCGCAAGACTGACAGTGTGTAAGCAGCCCTGATAGAGGCCAACACCACACCAAAGCAACTCCCGCCCCATGGAAAGGGGAAGATAACCCCCCCACACACCAGTATGACTGTGGCCCAAGAAGCGCACTGGTGGCAGATATCTAGTGTGACTGCAGGCCCCATTCACAACCAAAGCTCCTCAGGGGACGACACAGATAAATTGCCCTGCAATTTGGTGCTACCACATCTCTGGAAAATGCCTCATCTGATTCAACTCAATCCCAAGGCCCAGATGGCCCACTAACAACATAGGGACCAAACCTTGCCCACGACAGGCAAAGAGAACCATTGCAGATGACCAGATTGAAGGCAAACATGGCTCACCCACAACAACAGGGCACACACAACACACACAGGAGGCACCCCTGAAACCTAAGATTCTGCTGAATAGGGCACATTAGACTACAGGGCACTACTTCTTCAGAAGTCCACTACTTTCAAGAGCAGGAGACATAGCTGACTTTCTTAACACACAGAAACAGACCCAGAGAGTTAAAAATGAGGAGACAGAAGACTACATCCCACATGAAAGCACAAGACAAAGTCACAGCAAGAGGCTAAATGAAACAGAGATAAGTAAAATGCCCAATAGAGAAGATAAAGTAATGGTCACAAAGATACTCACTGGGTCTCAGTGAGACCCTTAACAATGAGATAAAAAACATTAAAAAGAACTAATCAGAGATGAAGAACTCAATAGCTGAAATAAAAAATACACTAAATGGAATAAATAATAGACTAGAGAAAGCAGAAGAAAAGATCAGCACCCTAGAAGGTAGAGTACGGAAAGTGATCAAGCTGAATAGAGGAAAGAAAAATAATAATAAAAATGAAAATGGACTTGGGGAACTCAGTAACACCATCAAGCAAATAATACTCACTTTATAAGGATCCCAGAAGGAGAAGAGAGAGAAAAGGGGACAGAAAATTTATTTAAAGAAATATATTTATTTAAAGAAAGAAGCTAAAAACTTCCTAAATCTGGGAAAGGAAATAGAAATCCAGATTCAGAAGGCACAGAGAGCTCCCAACAAAATCAATCCTACCGGGTCCACACCAAGAAACATAGTAATTAAAATGGCAAAAGGTAATGATAAAGACAGAATTTTTAAAGCAGCAAGAGAAAAGAACATTTATATAAAAGGGAAACTCCATAATGCTATCAGTGGATTTCTCAGCAGAAACTTTGCAGGCTTGAAGAGAGTGCCCATGATATATTCAAAGCACTGAAGGGAAAGAACCTGCAACCAATACTCTGCACAAAAAGGCTATCATTCAGAATTGAAGGAGAGATAAAGGGTTTTCCAGACAAACAAAAACTAAAGGACTTCATCACCATTTAATCAGCCCTACAAGAAATGTTAAAGGGAACTCTTTGAATTGATAGGAAAGACCATAAGCCAAAGGAAGAAAATTAGGAAGCACAAATGCAGTAAAAGTAAGTATATGTGTAAAAATTAATCAAGGGATTCACAAAATAAAAGGACGTAAAGTATGACACCGTATATCTAAAATGTGGGAAGAGAGGAGTAAAGAATGTAAGGTTTAAATTTAAGCGACCATCAACTTAATATAGACTGTTATATCCAGAAGATATTATATACAAACCTAATGGTAACCACAAATCAAAAACCAGTAAAAGAAATATAAAAAATAAAGCGAAAGGAATCCAAGTATATCACTAAAGAGAATCAATAAAACATGCAAGAAGAGAACAAGAGAAGAAAGGAACAGAGAAGAACTACAAAAACAACCATAAAACAAGTAACAAACCAGCAATAAATAACACCTATCAATAATTACATTGAATGTAAATGGACTAAATGCTCCAATCAAAAGACATAGGGTGACAGAATGGATGAAAAAACAAGACCCATCTACATGTTCTCTATGAGAGACTCATTTCAGACCTAAAGGCCTATGCAAATTGAAAGTGAAGGGATGGAAAAGTATCTATCATGCATATGAGCATATGTGAAAAGAAAACTGAGGTAGCAATACTTATATCAGACAAACTAGACTTTAAAACAAAAACTGTAAAAAAAAAAAAGGACAAAGAATAATGAAGTAGCAGAAAGAGAAATTAAGAAAGCAAGCCCATTTATAATTGCACCAAAAGTAATAAAATACCTAGGAATAAACTTAAACAAGGAAGTGAAAGACCTATACTCTAAAAACCATAAAACACAGATGAAAGTAATTAAAGATGACACAAACTAATAGAAATACATTCCATACTCACGGATTAGAAGAACAAATATTGTTAACATTACTATACTACCCGAAGGAATCTACAGATTTAATGTAATCTCTATCAAAATACCAATAGCGTTTTTCACAGAACTAGAAAAAACAATCCTAAAGTTTGTATGGAACCACAAAAGACCCCAACTAGCCAAAGCAATCTTGGAAAAGGAAGAACAAAACTGAAAGTATCATAATTCCAGGTTTCAAGATATAATACAAAGCTATAGTAATCAAAACAGTATGCTCTTACTGGTATAAAAGCAAACACATAGATCAACAGAACAGAACAGACAGCCCAGAAATAAACCCACAACTATATGGCCAGTTAATCTTCAACAAAGGAGTCAAGAACATGCAGTGGGAAAACTGAAGCCAGGTGAAACATGGCTGTTGAAAACAATGGTGAAATCCCAAAGGAAAAGAGAGAGAGGATCTCTCATTTTTATCACTACACATCTCTGATTGAGGCCTAGACCATAAATATTTAGAACAGACATACTGCAGCTCAGTCAAAAAAGAAAAATATGAAGTGAAATCAGAGTTACCAGTTCAGAAGCAAGGTTTTCATTTCATATCTAGATTTTTTTTTTAATGCCCAAATAAAACAAAAGAAACAATGCTGATTGGAGAAAAAAATAATGTAACCCAGAATATCTACAACTTGACATTCATATTGTCTAGAATATGACCCAAAATTACCTATATTTGAAGAGTCAAGATAATGTAGAACATTCTCAAGAGAAAACAAAATCAACCTAGTTTGATTTCTAAATGAACAAGATGGCAGAATTATGAAACAATAAATTATTAATATGGCATGTTACTATCACGTATTATTATCCAAAATAAAACCAAACAAAATAAGCTTGCAATAAATGGAAAAAAATATAAAGTCCCAGTAAAGAAATAAAAAACATTAAGAAGAGTCAAATGAAAAGTTGAGAACTAAAAAATACAATGTATGAAATTTTTAAAATCACCAGATGGACTTAAGAGTCAAATGAATATGACAAAAGAGAGAGTAAATGAACAAGAGAGAATAAATGTACATCAATAGGAATTACCCTTAGGGACTTCCTAGATAATATCAAATTGCCAAACTTATGTTTACTTGGAATCTCAGTACAAAAATATTTGAAAAGATAATAGCTGAAAATTTCCCAAATTTGAAAAAGATAAAATATACCTCTTACAAAATATATAAAGATCACCAAGCAGGGGCGCCTGGTTGGCTCAGTCAGTTAAGCGTCTGCCTTTGGCTCAAGTCATGATCTCAGGATCCTGGGATCAAGCCCCACAACACACTCCCTGCTCAGCTTCTCCCTCTCCCTTTGCCCCTCTGCCTGCTTGTGCTCTCCCTCAAATAAATAAAATCTTTGAAAACAGAAAAAAGATCACCAAGCGAAATAAAAATGAAGAAGCCTATGTCAAAGCCTACTGTTGTCAAATGCTGAAAACCAAAGATAAAGGGCAAATCATCAGCAAGAAAAAATGACTTTACATAAAGGAAAACAACAATCTAATTAACAGCTGACTTCTCATGAAAACCATGGAGGCCAAAAGAAATTGGAACAACATCTTTAAAGAGCTGAAACAATTTGTCAACCAAAAATTTTCCAATCGGTGAAAATATTCTTCAAAAATGAGAGAAAAATAAAGATATATTTACAAAAGAAGACTAACAGAACTTGTTGTCAACATAAATGTGCTTAAAATAACTGCTAAAGGAAGTTCTTTAATTTGTTCTGTTAATTTCATAACAAATTACCAACTTTTAGTGGCTTAAACAATAAAACCTTATTATTTTACAGTTCTATAGGTCAGAAATCTGACATGGATTTAATGGGGGTAAAATCAGGGGAATTTATGCCTCCTTGCCCATTTAGGGTGTTGGCAGAATTTAGTTCCTTACATTTTCAGGGTTGAGGCCCCATTTCCTTGTTGGCTATCAGCTATGTGTTGTTCTTAGCTTTTATAGGTCACCCTCATTCTTTGTCTCATGAACCTCTTTCTCCATCTCCCAATAAATGGCAGGTCAAGTCACTTTTTATATCTTTTCTCCTCCTTCTTCCATGTCATTTCTATGACCCAGAAGAAAAAGTCTCTCTCCTTTTTTAAGGCCTCATACGATTAGATCTGGCCTACTCATATAATCAAAGATAAGGCCCTCTTCTCAAACACATCTGTAAAGTATCTTTTGTCATATTAGATGACATATGCACAGGGCTGGGGAGTAGGGAATGGGCATCTTTAGGGGCTATAATTCTGCTTCCTACGTAAGACTATCCTAAAACATGAGGGAAAGAATATATATCTATAAAGTAGAAATATGTTAAATATTTTATAGAAAGTGATAATATCATTTGCAGTGAAATATGAAGTTAATGATATATGTAGTAATACCCATGACAACCATCTCAAAAATTCAGAGAAATATAAAAGTACAAGATTATCAAAATTTATGAGATGCAGCTAAATAGTGTTTAGATAGACATTTATACCTGTATGCCTAAGTTAGAAATAAAAATCTAAAAATTATCTGAGTTTTCATCTTAAAAAAATAGGCAAAGAGAAAAATGAACCTAAATTAAGTAGAAGGGAGAAAATAATAAAGATAAAGGAATAACACAATAAAAACGAAAATAGGAAAATAATATATAAAAATTTATAGAACCAAAAACTAGTTACTTCAAATATATGTAAAAAGAATAAGCATCGGGGCACCTGGGTGGCTCAGTGGGTTAAAACCTCTGCCTTTGGCTCAGGTCATAATCTCAGGGTCCTGGGATCGAGCCCCGCATTGGGCTCTCTGCTCAATGGGGAGCCTGCTTCCCCCTCTCTGTCTGCCTGCCTCTCTGCCTACATGTGATCTCTCTCACTCTGTTAAATAAATAAATAAATAAATAAATAAATAAATAAATAAATAAATAAATAAATCTTTAAAAAGAAAAGGAATAAGCATCTATATGCAGTAATCATGAAAAAAGAAGAGAGACACACAACAAAATATCAACATTGAAAAAGAGGGTATATCACTACAGATCCTACATACATTGAAAGGATAATAATGGAATTTTATGAACTTAATATGCTAATACATTTAATAACATAAATGAAATGAATAAACTTCTTATAATACAGAAAGTATAAAATTTGACCCAAGAAGAAATAGAAAACTTGACTACCTTATATCAATTAAAGAACTGAATTTGTAATTTAAAAACCTTCCCACAAAGAAACTTCAAGCCCAAGTGGCTCCACTGATGAACTGTATCACACATTAAGAAAAACTAATACCAATTCTATGCAGAAATAGCAGAGAAAGGAATACTTCCAAATCCTTTTATATGTTCAAAATCACTCAGATACCAAAACCAGACAAAAACGTCACAAGAATAGAGAACCACCATAAATCAACATCCATTATGAGCATGAGTGCAAAAATCCTAACAAAATTTGGGGCGCCTGGGTGGCTCGGTGGGTTAAGCCTCTGCCTTCGGCTCAGGTCATGATCTCAGGGTCCTGGGATCGAGCCCCACATCAGGCTCTCTGCTCAGCAGGGAGCCTGCTTCCCCCTCTCTCTCTGCCTGCCTCTCTGCCTACTTGTGGTCTCTCTCTCTGTCAAATAAATTAAAAAAAAAAAAAAAAAATCTTTAAAAAAAAAAAAAAATCCTAACAAAATTTAACAAATACAATCCAATGATACTAAAAATATGTAACACATCATGGTGAAGTGGGATTTATCCTAGGAATGGTAGGTACAATGACAATCAATGTAACTCACCATATAAATAACAGAAAATAGAAAAACTATATGATCTTTTCAATAGATGCAGACAATGCACTTGACACAAGTTATGATAAAAAACTTCAAAAACTAGGAAGAGGAGGCATGTTTCTAAACTCAAGACATCTATGAACACCTGCAGCTAACCTCACTCTCAATTACTAGAGGCTTAATCATTTTTTAGGCAACATCAGGGACAAAGCAAGCATATCTGTTCTCCTACTTCTCTTCCGTATTGCAATGCAAAGTCTAGTCAGTTCAATAAGGCAGGAAAAAGTAAATAAAGTAAACAAATACTGGAAGGAACAAAATAAACTGAATGAAGATGTAGTTGTGTTCAGAGAAAACCCTAAGGAATCTACAAAAAAAAAAAAAAAACAACTACTAGAACTAACAAGTGAATTAAGTCTTAGGACGTAAGGTTAATATGCCAACACCAACTTAAGTTTTATGTACTAGAAAAGAGCAATTCGAAATTAAACATTAAGAAATTAACTCTATTTCGACAGCATAAAAATACTTAGGAATAAATTGAACTAAATGTGTTAAGAACTGAACACTGAAAACTACAAAACACTGCAGATGAAAATGAAAAAAGACCTAAATAAACAGAAATATACCATCGTCCTGATTCAAAAGGCACATAATAGCAAGGTGGCAATGCTCCGCAAACTGGATCCACAGATCTAATTTAATCTCAATAATATCCTGAGAGGCTTTGTTGAAGAAATTGACAAGCTAATTGTTAAAATTATATGAATAGGAAAAATGACCTACAATAGTCGAAAATAGTCATAAAATCAAGAATAAGTTTGGAGAACTTACACACTACCTCCTTTCAAGACTTACAACAAAGCTATCATAATCGTGACAGTGGGGCATTGGCATAAGTAGAAAGTCCAAAAATAAACCCACACAATTTTGGTCAACTGTTTTGCAACAAAGGTGCCAAGATAATCAAATGAGTAAAAGATAGTCTATTCTATAAATGAGTCTGGAACAACTAGATATCTGTGGGGGGAAAAAATAAACCTCAATCCTTATCTTACATACAAAAGTTAACTCCAAAAGAATAACAGACCTAAATATAAGAGGGAAGACTATTAACTTCTAGAATAAAACAAAAGAAAATCTTTGTGATCTTGGGCTACACAAAGATTACTTACACAGGACACAAAACCCAAAAACTATTAAAATAATGATAAATGGAACTTCAGAAAATTAAAAACTTTTGCTCTTTGAAAAATAGGTAAAGATCCTACAACTGGTAAATAAGAGATCAGAATTCTACTTTAAGTATGTCAGGCCCTAAAACTCAAAGCCTTTTCCACTACTCTGTGCAGTCTCTTTTACTTCCCTTGGATAAGGTAGTTTGGTTAGAAACACGTAGTAAAACAGCTTCTATATCTAAAGAAGCATAAGAAGAATTTTTTTTAAAGATTTTATTTATTTATTTGACAGAGAGAGAGAGAGAGATCACAAGTAGGCAGAGAGGCAGACAGAGAGAGAGGGGGAAGCAGGCTCCCCGCTGAGCAGAGAGCCCAATGCAGGGCTCGATCCCAGGATCCCGAGATCATGATCTGAGCTGAAGGCAGAGGCTTAACCCACTGAGCCACCCAGGCGCCCCAAGAAGCATAAAAAGATTTTTAACACAACAGATCAAATGTCAACACTAGTAACCACCATGAGTATTAAATAGGACTAAGCACTAAGTGGAAACTATCCCCAAAGCAGACGACATTTTCCTCCACAAATTCCATAGGTAACCAGTAAAACACATGACCTTATACCGTGAGGAAGGTATCCAGAATGGAATAGCACTGACCTGGAGCCCTAGTCTTAACTCCTCCTTGACCTTAAATTTTTGGTCCTTAGATTCCCTCTCCTTAAAAGGTTGACTTAGAAGGACAATCCTTCAAGCCCCATTTAGATTTTTAGCATTCGCAAGTAAAAGATTCTCCAGTCCTTCAGTCAATAACTTCCACTGCTGCCAAGTTCCAACCGGGTGTAGATACTGAGGGGGGTGAGAGTGGTTAGAACAAACAGAAGCTGAGCCCCAGACCTAAGTCAGGACCATCATGACTGCACTCCCACTTGGCAGATGGGCGGCACGGAACCTGCTGGGACACCGTCTGCCACAGCTGTGTGGAGTCAGAGGAAAAGCGACGGGAAATGTTCACCTGCTTCAGTGGGTCATTTTTCACCAGCTGCAGATGGCTCCGTAGAAAACAAACAAACAAACAAAAAAGGCAGGGGGGTTTCAGTGACTGGCAAATCATCCTCAAGATCCTAAGAGGAATGAGCCGTCTGTCTACACCAGGAGCAAGGCCTGTGGATCCACTTCGGGGAGGAGTCCAGAATCCTCTCTGCTTTCCGACAATCTCCGTCCAAACTCCCACGGGCCTGTGGTGCCTAGTACTGCATAGTCCCCCATGCCCTAAGTGCTCCATGCACAGTGATGGGTGAGGCAGTGCCGTGCCTCACACTCGTCCACCTTCCAGAAGTCTCGATACAGTAGCAGTGAGTATCTGGCCCACAGTGGATGCTTGACCAATACTTATCAAAATATCTTGCATGGAAAGTCATTCCCCTCGACCCAGTATTTTCTGAAAATTAAGACTTGTCCATCTAAAAGTCTAAATCCAATTCAATCTGATTGCCTCTGTTGTTCCAAGACCCCTTCCATCGTCCTAAATTCCCGGTTCAATTCTGAGCAAACTGACATTCACCTTGCCTACTGCCAGCACAGCTGGGGTAATGGGAAGTCAAAAATTAACAGAAACAGGGCCGGAGTGTGATCCTTAAGTGGTGAAATTCCTTCGTGACATCCAAAATATTTCCCTTCAGCTTCAGTCACAAAGACCAGTAGTGGCTGCTTTCTCTCACCTTGCAGCAAACACGTGCTTTCACGAAAGGCTCTGGGGGCCCTCGTCTGTGGCTCAGCGTAAGTTCGTCAGTGTGATGAGATTCGGAGGAAATTTCTATCCTAAGGCATAACTGTTTCATGAGAAGCTGAGCCACCTGTACCAACAACCACTGAGTAATCGGAGGAATTCAGGGGGAAGGTCTCAATGGTCTATCATAAGGGAGACATTGCCTAGAAGTAAATAGGCCCTGACTTTTCCTGCACTCTCCTCCGCCGCTTTTGACCTTTAGCTATCCACACGCCCGACTGCGTGTGTCACCACTTTGGCCACTCGGACGTGAACTGGATGGCCGATGACCTAAAAAGAGCCACTGCCGAGGAATGCCTCACCGTCTGGGAAGAGGCAAGCAGAGGCGCCATGCAGTACACCTGTGTATTCGAAGAGTTAAGGCATTTCCAGAGCCTTCTTCCCCTTTGGGAGGATATCCCTCACTTTGAAGTAAAAAAAAAACCCAGGTGTGCGTGCAGAGGAATGCAGAGAGAATGGAGGCTGCTTTTAGGGGATACTGAACTCCAGACCTTACATGATTTAAATGCAATCCCCATGTGCAGCTGTTAAACCAGAGCACCTCACCCCAGGGAAGAGATGAGAAATTTTGAGGACGATTGAACACTGAGAATTCTCATCGCGGCTTAGCAAAAAGTGAAAAACATGTGTTTCAGTAATTATGAAGCATGGGGGTGCGCTCTGGCTCCGTAAAGGCACAGTCCCGGGTGCGGCAACTCTGGCGCAGGCGGAAAAGGCAATCAGACGAGGCAGCCGTGAACCTCTTTAGCCTTTGCAATCTACTGATGCTCCGGGCAACTTGTCTTCCGGGAATGGTGTCTACGTTGTGCGCGCACACCGAGATTATTCATTGCTTTTTATGACTGGGCGTGCAGAGCTCATCAGGGGAAGTAGAGGGAGGTAGAATGCTTATTAAGTAGCTATTGTATATGCAGCACCTACTGGGGGCCTGGAATTTTACATACATTCCTTTAAAACAGGAAAGAAAGAAGAAACTTTTGACTGTGAAATTCCACATTATTAAAGAAAGGTAGAGACCAAGAAAACTTCTCTAAACTCGGCACAGGCCGTAAAATAAAAGACTGCCAAGACCTCAGGAGGCCCCTGCATACTCCCGCCTCCCTTAAAGTTTGGCTCCACTTCCGGCAATGCCGTTTTCACTTTGTAGGTTTCCCATATAAGCATGCATTTCAAAATGCTATAGTTTACTGTGCTTGTTTCTAAACTATATATAAATGGAATAATGCACCACAAATCCTCTTGTATCTGGCTTCTTCTATTCAATACAAAGTTATGCTTAATGACGATCATGTTTTTGTGACTACAGTTTGTTGGTTTCACTGCTATCATATTACATTCTAGGACTCTATCACAATTTATCCATTCTATTGTTGATGGGCTTTGGATTAGAACTACTATGAATAATCTGATATGACCATTCTTATGCATGTCTTTTGAGGCATATGGGTATGAATTTTTGTTCGTTATATCCCTAGTAGTAGAATCAGGGGTCATCATAAGTTACATCTTCAACCTAGTGAATAGGAAAAACCTATTCTTCAAATGATACACCAATTCATATCAACAGTGCTAGACAGTTCCTGGTGCTTTATATCCTTAACGAACTTGGTATTCTCAGTCTTTTTCATTTTAGCCATGCAAGTAGATGTACTATGTTATGTCATATTTTCATTTTCTTGATTACTAATGAGGTTGACATCTTTTAAGATGTGTGCTAGGTATTAGGATGTCCAATTTTTGAAATGCCTATTTGAGTCTCTTGCCCATTTTTATAATTCCTCATTAATTATAAATATAATTACAAATAAGTTCTTGCCCTCTTTAAGTTGCCTTTTAACTCCCTTAATGGTTTCTTCTAAAAACCTGAAGTAGTCAAACCTATCAATTTTTTTTTAAAGATTTTATTTGTTTATTTGACAGAGAGAGACACAGTGAGTGAGAGAGGGAACACAAGCTGGGGAGTGGGAGAGGGAGAAGCAGACTCCCGCCGAGCAGGGAGCCCCATGCGCGTCTCGATCCCAGGAGCCTGGGATCATGACCAGAGCCGAAGGCAGATGCTTAATGACTGAGCCACCCAGGTGCCCCTCGATCTTTTCCCATATGGTTATTCTGTTTAAAGACCATTACCCTATCCCTGAGGTGATGAAGATATTTTCCTATACTATCCTCTAACGCTTTACTCTTTTGCCATTGAAGTCTACCCTCTACCTGAAATTATTTTTCTGTATAGTGTGAAATAAGGTTCAGGTTTCATTTTTTTCAATGTGACTATCCAAGTGGCCCAGACCATTAATTAAGGCCACTTATCCCACTATCTTTGCCTTTGTCACAAATGAAGGGTATTTTTTTTTCCTTTATTCCAGTGGCCTATTTATCTGTCCTGTGCCAAAAAACAGTATCAGTTGCTATATCTTTAAATCAAGTGTTGGTATTTGGAAGTGCAAGTCCTCCACTTTGTTCTGCTTCAAGAGTGTCTTGACTATCCTTAGCCCTTTGCATTTTCATATACATTTTAGAATCATCTTACTCATCTCTTTCTGTCACACACACACACACCCCAAATCTGCTTAGATTTTTATTGGCATTACACTGAATCTAAGTATCAATTTGAAAGAATTGATATCTTCACAGTAATGAGTCTTCTGGTGAACATAATATACATCTCCAGTTATTTAGATCTTCTTTGTTTGCATTGTTTCCTTCACTGAGATCTTGCACATCCTTTGTTAAATTGATTCTTAGTCATCTGTTATTTCTAATACTTCTAAAAGGTATTTTTTATTACCTGATCTCATTGCTGATATAATACATTTTAAAATATTGGCTTATATTCAGCAAACTTGTAAACTTTCAATAGAGTCTTAGATCCTCTAAAAATACAAGCATAGCACCTGTGAATAATAGCACTACCATATTTTCTCTTTGCAATCATTATCTTTTTCTTGCTTTACTGCATTGGCTAGGAAGCCTGGTACAATGTCAAATAGAACTGTTGGTAATGCCACCCTTATCTTATTTCCAGGAGATTTTTTAATTCAAAGGAAATTTTTTAAACATTTCACCATTAAGTACAAGGTTTACTGCTGGATATTTTTAGGTCTACTTTTTAGATTAAGAATTTAATCTCTTCTCAGCTGGCTTTTTCTCATAAAATGTATGATAACTTTTACCAAACACTTTTCCTACCTTTTGAAATAATCATACGAATTTTCTTTTATATTCTCTTAATGACATGTCATTTACATACTCTTACTAATCTCAGTTTTACATGTAGCAGGAACCTCAGTTTAGGCAAAGACAATATTAACCACTGCAATTCAGGCAAGCTGGCTGGAGAAGTGAAGTGGGCTTTACAGGAACCCGCTGCGTGAGACATATCCCAGCAGAGAAGCCACGAAAGGAAAGAGACCAGATGACTACAAAGCTCCAGTGGCAGAAATGAAGGTAACTGTACCTCTACTCTGGCAGTCTCTTGTTCAAGTTTTGTCTTTCAACCAATCCTATAGAGTGTATTTGGGTTTTAAGGAAAAAGAGGGAAGAGAATAAAACAGAATTCCACTTCTTGTATAGGCCATTAACAAAGAGTGATGCAAAAAGAGAAGAAAATCATTCCATGTTTTGGGCTTCAGAGGCCATGGTGCAGTTTTGGTACTTCAAGACTTCTAGAAGCCAGCAGCAATGGAAAAGTGTGCATCCGTAGCTCTGAGAATGATGCCTAAGGACGGAGTTGGTGGGGCAGCAGTCATAGCTGTACCTCTTCACTCAGCAGCAACCAAGGAAAGTGTTATGGGGGCACCTGGGTGGCTCAGTCAGTTAGGCGTCTGACTCTTGATTTTGGCTCAGGTCATGAGATCAAGCCCCTTGTCAGGCTCCACACTCAGCAGGGTGTCTGCTTCTCTCTCTCTCTCTCCCTCTCCCTCTGCTCCTCCCCCCTGCTCACACTCTCTCTCTCTCTAAAATAAACAAATCTTTAAAAAAATAAAGTTTTATGCAGTGAGTGGTATCCCCCCAAAAGATGTTAAAGTTCTAACCTAAAGTACTTGTGAATATCAACTTGTTTGGAAAGAGAGGTCTTTGCTAATGCTTCCATTAATATAAGGTCCTTAGAGTGGACCCTAATCCAATAGGACTGTGTCCTTACTTAAAAAGGGAAATGAGGGGCGCCTGGGTGGCCTCAGTGGGTTAAAGGGGCGCCTTTAACCCTCAGTGGGTTAAAGCCTCTGCCTTAGGCTCACGTCATGATCTCAGGGTCCTGGGATCGAGCCCCGCATCAGGCTCTCTGCTCGGCGGGGAGCCTGCTTCCCCCTCTATCTCTGCCTGCCTCTCTGCCTGCTTGTGCTCTCTCTCCTCTCTGTCAAATAAATAAATAAAATCTTCTAAAAAAATAAATAAATAAAAATAAAAAGGGAAATGACAGGCACCCAGGGAGAACAGCATGTAAAGACTGGAGTTATGCTGCCACAAGCCAAGGAAGTATCAGAAGCTAAGAAAGAAGTCTTAAACAAATTCTTCCCTACCACCTTCAGAGAGAGCATGGCCCAGCCAAGACCTTAATCTCAGACATGTAGCCTCCAGAGTTAAGAGATAATAAATTTCTGTTGTTTAAGCCACTTAGTTTGTGGTCCTTTGATACGGCAGCCCTAGCAAACTAGGATAGGAAGTAGCAGGTATTGTCATCAGACAAGGGAATAACCAATAGAAACCGGTCTACAAGAGAGAGGACGGTTACAACAGATGTCATATACCAACTGACAGAATTGTTCAAAAGCACATGAGATGTTCCCTGAAACTTCCAGAAAGAACTGAGGAGGACTAACAGAGGATTAACAGAGTATTAAAAGTTCCAATTCAGCAATAGAAAGAGAACCAGTGTAATGGATTAAGCCTCTCAACACAGTCAATTTGAAACCCCAGAGTAAAGCCGACTCAGATTTGCTGGCGGAAACAATGAAAATTTAGGATGAACAATGTGAATGCAGCCAGATTATATACTCTGTACAAGGTCTGCCACCAGGGCTGGTGACATTGGGCTTGAGCTCTCTTCACTCTGCCATGCTGTCTTTGTCACTGTTCTTGACAGCCCCTCTCACCTTCACGGTTCCCAGGCTGAACTAGCTGTATGGAAATTTGCATGGAACTTATAACATGGTAGACTAGGGGCCTACATGGTCAAGGTCAGGTACAAGGATAAATCCAGTAGTTATCACTATCCATAGGCATTTCTGAAAACTAAAAACAAGTAGTTTGGAATCAGGAATCATTCAATCAATAATTATCCCTCATCTGTCTTATCTAATGCATTGTGCTTGACCTGCAAATAGGAAACTCACAAAAGATGACTCAATCCCACCAAAAAATGTCATTCATTCATTCATCCATCCATTCGTTCTACTGTTTGTTTTTCCTTGAGTACCAACTATGTTCCATATTCTGTGGAAGAAGCCTACCTTATCTTCCACGGAGCAGAACATTCTAACAGGAAATCAGAATCACAGAATTACCACAGTTTATAACTGATAGAAAATACAGGTGAAGCCATTTATTAAATAAGTGAAAAGGAGAATCACAGAGAAGTAAAAGAATGATTCAATTTTCACAGATAGTTGTAGAATCCAAGTCTCCCAATTCTCAGACCTAGAGAAAACTTCTCTGAGGGAAAAGAGTAGGGTCAAGGAAGGGGAACTTGTGTGCTCATATATTTAAATCCAACTGTTTCTGAGATTTTTTTTTTTTTTCTCTTCCTTTGAAAGCTACCTAGAGGCAAAATTAGGAAGTAGGCAACTGACCAAGGTACAAAGTTTGCTTCTTTTCTCTGTCTCCAAAGACTTTGCCTCTTACATTATCTTTATTTCCCTTCCCTGGGTGCCTATTCTAGCAACCCTGAGACACCAAGGAAACTCAATCCAACTCTTCTAAGATATACATTGATTTTGTTAACTCTCAAAAAAGACTTGCCTTCTCAGGCTCACTCGCCATGTCACCACAGCAGCCGGGGCATGAAAGAACCATAGCTCCAGGGCGGTGATGCACCTTTCTCAGATCAGATACAGTATTTCTGGCAAATGAGATTTGCACGGTCACTTTAGCCTCATTAAAGCTCGCTCTGTACCTTTTCCAAACCTTTCTCAAAAACCTTTGAACGGTTACAATTTCATGATTTTAGAAGATTCACTTTGACCTATTTCATCTCTTCTTTTTTAAAAAATGAGGACAACACTATTTTCTTCCAAGACACTACTGGTACTTTGGGGGGTTTCTTCAAACTAAGAATTGGGAGAGTTCAATGCGCAAAGGTGGAAGGAGCATGGGATTCGGAGGTGGACTATGTGATGCATTTCCAGGCTCCCAGGCACACCCCCACCTCTGCCTCAAGGCTGTTACTATTTCTGGCTCAGTTGAAAAAGTATTTAATAGTAAGTGCTTAAAAATGGTACCCCTGTTCTTTATTTTTGTTTGAATTGAGCTCTGAGAAAAGTGCTAATTCAAGTCTTAAGAATAAAATGGCTTCTAGGTCTGGTCAAGCTTTTTATATTTCCGCAGAAATAGTGTTGTGCCTATTTCCAATGGTAGGTCCAGTCCCCAGGTGGAATGCGCCAAAAAAATGAATAGGAGTATAACCATCTTTGGGGAGTCCAAGTCAAGTTCGGCTTCTCTTGATGACAAATTGCCACTTCCACAATCCAGTTCGTAGCACAACTGTCTCTTTGATGTTTTTACCTTCCTCTACCTCCCAAATATTTATGGGTTTTTTAATATGAGGGTTTCAAAAAGCACAAAACAGTCCTTTTATAATTCTTGTGTTAGAGTGTGACAACCCACTGCCTACAGTCTCATAAATTTGAACCCTATGTCACAGGCAATCAAAGACAAAAAAAAAACCAAAAAACAAAAAATACCACCCAACCCAGATGTTCTGGGCTAAGAATCAATGTTGGAAAGCACTGCAACATGGCTCATCTTGCTGTGCAAGAACCCAATCAGGGCTCAACCTACGGCAGAGTTAAATTCGTAGAATGCTTATCTCTCAGAGTGTTCAACTGGGAGTACTCAAATTTTGATGCATTTTAGTTGGGTACTAATTAGCAACTAGCTGACTGCTAAATGGACCGTCACCTCTCCTTTTGACAGTTTACTGAAAATTAGCCCCTCAATATTACATGAACACTAGGGAAATGGGTTAGGAGGGCTGGGGCTAAAGATGGGATTTCATTTGGTGCATTTATGTGAGAAATTTCAGTGCACTGCTGATATTTAAGGACTTCAGTAAATGCAAAAAAGGGGAAAAGGTTGGGAATGACAGACAGTGAGTTCTGCTCAGCAGGCGTTGATGCAATAGTCAAAGTATAAATGAATCTAGTTCTTTTTAAATGTTAATAAGCCTTTGCACTGGAAGAGATTTCATATGTAGTTTCTATAATATCAAGCACTGGCCTATTCTGTGGTTGCCGAGGTAGACTGGGTGTTTGAATTACTGCCAATATTAGGTGAGAACAAATCCAAAAGATGTGTTTAAATGTTAATACAAAAAAAAAAAAAAAAAACCTGACATTTGGAAAGTCAACAAAAAATGAGTATTTATTTCACTCACGTATGTTGTATGACTAGTATTATTTTGATATAGACTAGAATTTCCATCCATTATGACAATAGTTATCTTATTGATAGAAAATGCATGAAAGATGAGCATAAGCGTGAACTAAAGTAAGTAGGAACTCTACTCTCTAGCATTTAGAGAAAAGGATTTTCCTAAGTCTGAAACTATGATATTCCAGGGTTTGGATCTCAAATCTTCACACTGCCTTCCCTAGCTTCTTAGGCGGAAGAAGTCATGGCAACGAAGTGACATACGATGAGATGGAGTGGTATTAATTTGGATCTAACAAAAATAACATGATACATGTCTTGGCTTCTAAGGAAAAAATCAAATCTATCTTAGGCAGAGTTTCATATTGGAATTACAACAACTTAAAGTCAACCCAATATGCCTTTACTCTGTGTATGCTGAGAATTAGAAGCCAAGGTCATCCAGGCCAAAAATGGTCCTTATCCAGTCATCTGAGAAAAAAGGAAACAAATAGCCATTGGAGAGAAATGGACTGCCAGAATTTGACCCCTCTGACTCCGGGAAAACAGAGGAGTCAGAGTCCATCAATGCTGGGCAGCAGCAATGATCATTTACCCTAAGACCTTCTTAAGAGAGCAATCTTCAGTCTCAGACTATAATTTGAGGTATAGAAAACTCCCAGCATGGATAATTCAATTGTCAAGAAACAGAAGACAGATCCATTAGGTGAGAAAAAAATGCAAAGGGCAGAAAGAGTAAATTACAGGATTATAACAAATGTATAAATTCAATGAAATACAAGTAATGATGGGTTTTGAAAACAAAATAACATTCTAAAGTTCATCTCAAAAATATATATGATACCACATTTTAAAAGAGATATTGAGAAAGAAGGAACTTGTCTTACCTAATATTAAAACAAATTATATAAAATCTAAAGACTAAAGGGCACCTGGGTGGCTCAGTTGGTTAAGCATCTGCCTTTGGCTCAGGTCATGATTCCAGAGTTCCAGGATCAAATCTGACATCGGGGTCCCTGCTCAGTGGAGAGACTGCTTCTCCTTCTGACCCTCCCTCTTCTCATACTTTCCCTTTCTCACTCTCTCTCTCAAGTAAATAAGTAAAATCTTTAAAAAAATAAAATAAAATCTAATAATTGGAAACAATATAGAACAGGAATGGGAATGTGCAGAAAAAGGGATTGTCGCATCTATGTGATTTTTCATTTTGTGTTCCAGGAGAAACTGTAAAAAGGAAGATTATTCTCAACTGAATCCAGACCCAGTTATGATACCATATGGCTTACATTATCTCATGTTATCTAAGGCCAAATATATCAGGATCTTCTAAAATTGGACAGTTATTTTCTGGGAGACCATTTAATTGTACTCTTAGAGCCAAAGGACTCAAAGATCAGGATGTCCTTAGAAGGTAGTAGATAGACCTATTCTCCATTACCTGAGGAAGAGGCATATCGTGGGACAGGTAAGGAAGACTGGAAAGCTCCTTTACAAGCTGAAAGTGAGGGGATTACCTTTCTCTGGACCTGTGGCAGGTTGGCATGGATTTCTACTAGACTCAGAATTATGAAAATCAACCTGGAAATATTCCAGAAGGTAGGTCCAGAAATGTTACTACACCTGTCAAGGCTGCCCCATAAAGGAAATGTGTAAATTGGGGTTTGAACTTGAGAGTTCTGAGGAGAGCCACATCAAATACCAGTTTTATATGTTCTCTATGTCATGCTTCCCTTCTGTTTTTGTCAAATCAAAAGAGACTCAATAAAAGTTATAGCCTGAGAATATTTATAAGAAAGTACAAAATAGTGTTTTCTGTAACAGTAAAGGCTGGAAGCAATCCAAATGTCCATCAGCAGGAAAATGAATGAATAAACTGTCGTAGATCCCTACAATGGCATGCCATACATTAAAAAAAAAAAGAAAAAAAATGTATTGCTAAGGGATACACGTTTAAGAGGTAAAACTGTGAAGACAAACAAAGGAATGATAAACTAGTGATTAACTCCTGGAGAAAAGAAAAGGGATACAATAGGGACACGCACAGAGTGAATGTCAACCTTATTGGTATTTTCCTGTTTCTTAAAGTGGCTGGTGTCTATGTTATTATCCTTCATACCAGGCATCGGTCAACTATAGCCCAGGTGTCAAACCTGGCCAGCAGGATGCTTATATATGGCCCATGAGCTAAAAATGGTTTTTATATATTTAAAGCTTCATTAAGAAGCAGGAGGAAGGGGGCGCCTGGGTGGCTCAGTGGGTTAAGCCTCTGCCTTCGGCTCAGGTCATGATCTCAGGGTCCTGGGATCAAGCCCCGCATCGGAATCTCTGCTCAGTGGGGAGCCTGCTTCCCCCTCTCTCTCCCTCTCTGCCTACTTGTGATCTCTCTCTCTCTCTCTGTCAAATAAATAAATAAATAAAATATTAAAAAAAAAAAAAAAGAAGCAGGAGGAAGAGGAGGGAAGAAGGAGGAAACCAGGCAACAGGGGTATAGGTGGCCTATGAAATCTAAAATATTCATTATCCGAACGTTTGCAGAAAAACGTTTGCTGACCTCTGATTTATCACATACTTATATCTTACATATTGTTTTATATATTTTTTATGTTTCTCTCTGTATGATTTGACTTACACATATTATGAAATGCTTCCCACAATAAGTTCAATTAGCATCTATCACAGATAAAAAAAAGAAGAAAGTTTTATATTCTTAAAATATATTTTATAATATACTTTTTAAAGAGACTGTATGTCTAGTCTCTTGTGAGCTGCAGGAAATTAAAGGAAAATTCTGGTACCCACGTAACAGTGTTATCCGAGAATATTTACTCAAGGCAATCACATGAAATAATAGGTTACCTTTGTCTTCCCCCACCAGCTGCACACAGTGACTCTGGGAAAGATGACCTAAATTCCACAGGACTGGCTCAAAGGCTTCACGCCAGGTGTTAGACCATAATCACTAGAAATAAAAGTTGTCCCCATGATAATTGAGTTCCCTTTTCTCTTCAGAGGAAGAAGTTTAAAGGGAATTGACAAGGAAAGGGAGTCAGGGATTGAGGAGCATGAAAGCAAGATGCCTGTCCGTTCCTCTTGATGCTTCTAGCTCCTCTAGGATTTGTCTGCCAGGTCCACTTCGAAGTTTGGTGGTTCCCAAGGGGAGACAAGCCACCATTTTGTTTCTCATTTGCTTCTCATTTGTTCCCCCACAGATGAGGAAAACACTGGGTCAGGTGGAGTGCAAGAAAACGATGAGGAAACAGTGAAGAGTGCCCAAGGAAGATCCTGGAATATATTTCTCCCTACACTCACCCCTGCCAACTCAAGCAAAGATTCTTACATCCCCGTACCTATGGGCCCAGAATGAGCCAGCAGAGTTTGCTGAGAGCTTGAGGAATTAATTAGTTACCACAGCTACCGCCACTCACAGGTCATCCGGCAAAGTGGGAAGATTCCAGAAGCCAAAATCAGAAGAGCCATGCTTGCCAGGAGCCAGCGGGTAGGTGAGGAGAGGTCCAGCCTTCCCAGGCTCACCAGCATGTGCGGTAAGCTGTGCAGACGGTCAGGACCCTTGATGGGTCTCCCCTTATAGCTAACAGTAGGAGGTCACTCGGGGTAGGCAGAGAGCAGCGTGAAAGCCCTGGGCTCTTGAAAAATGGATGCTAATGGGTAAGAAATGAACCAAAAAGAGGGACGAACTCCTTCGCCAAAAACTCCACCCAGATATTTTCTGTGTATTTAGTTTCTGACTCGTAGATGCTTACCTGCTTAATAATAATAAGTGACAACCTAATAATAGCCAACTATTAATAATAAACTACCCCACTGAAAAATTTAGACAAGCATCACTATGGGTAAGGGGTTGCTCTTATGCTCTCCCCTTCTCAACACGCCAACTCCCTCTCCAGATATTAGTTATATTTAGACTGACCATAGGATTTATTTGGAACCTTTGAAAGCAAAGACTATGCTATTAAGGGGCTCCTGGGTGGCTCAGTCGGTTAAGCGTCTGCCTTCAGCTTGGGTCAGGATCTCAGGGTCCTGGGATCGAGCCTTGAGCAGGCAGCCTGCTTCTCCCTCTGCAACCCCCCTCCCCCTGCTCATGCGTGCTCGTGCCCTCTCTCTTGCTCTCTAATAAGTAAAATCTTTTTTAAAACAAGAATGTGTATTAATAATTTTGTCAGAACCAGGTGTAACCAGGGTCTGCCCAGGAGGGCATGGTTACCCTAGTCGTATCTGAGACCCTTCCATTTGAACCCAGAGAGGCTTTGTAACAATAAAAGCTGTCATGAAGGAGTGCGGGGATGCCAGGTGCTTTACCTATGCCGAGCCATTTAATCTTGAGGACTACCCAATAAAGTCGGCATTATTTTCACAATGTTACAGAAGAGGAATCTGAAACTCAGGAAAGCTAAGTAACTTGCCTAAGGTCGCACCGTTAACAAGGGAAGCTTGCATCAAACAAGAGAAGCTTTCATGAAGCCTTTAATATATGTTAAGTCTTTTGCTAGCTGTTTCCACATTTGATGTGTCATGTTCATTCTTAACCTCTGAGAAAGGGATAAGGATATCTTTTTTACACACGAGGAAATAGCATTTCAGAGGAGTTATTATGCTACTCAAGTTCAACTGATTTAGGAAGTGTGTAAGTCCCAGTTAAACCCAGGGCTCTCTGAATCTAATGTATGGGGGTTTTCCGCTCCCCGTGTTCCTTTGCAGGGGTTGATAGGGGAAGTGCTGAGTCCTTAGTCACTGAAGCCCAGGTAGGTGAAAATAGAGTGGCGGGAAAGCCAACGATGACGTCCGCCTGTTTCATTATTTTTATTATTAGAGCTTCGCATCTGTCATTAGATATATTTTTGAGACTCCTAGAAAAAACCCTGCTGAATTATCAGCAACCACAAGTGAAGCATAAACCTATAGCTCTCAGCACTAGGACAAATCCCACTAAGATGCTACCAAAATTAGAGAGGATTTGTGTTTATGTGCAGTGCTCCCAGATGGCCTCCTGCAAGGCACACAGCGCACAGAATGTGCTCATCCTTACTGACACGAAACCAAGTCTTTCAAATGACTTACAAGGGACCAAGGCAACTACACACACCATCTCTTCAGCATTAGTCATGTGACTACAAATCCTCTTTGAATACCAAGTAGGTGAGCAGTGTGCATTCATGCCATCGAAATCTGTGGGTTGCCAGAAGGGACTGGAAGTGGTAAGTGAGCAAAACCAGCAGATCAGTGCTTCTGCCTGCCTTCCAAGGGGACCTGAGGGAAAATTTAATAGAGTTTGTGATATATCTCATTGCTCTATGCATTAGGGTCAAACCAAGCATACTGCAGAAGCCTGACGCCACAGGTGAAGGGTCCTAAAAGAAAGACCAAAAAAAGATCTAACAGAAAGTCATTTCATGAGAGAAAACAGAGATTTCCAGGACAGCCTTGAAGAGGTAGAAGTGTCTCTGAAAATCATTTCATCCTCAGTCTATCCAATCACCTCCTGAAACATGAGATAGGAAGTGAATGACTACGGGCTTTCATATCAGGGAGAGTTGGATCCACAGCCTAATTCTGCCACTGACGGGCCTCTGTCTCCCTGGGTTAGTCTATTTATCTTCTCTGAGCCTCAGTTAGTTCCCTTGAAAAAATACGATCCTAACACCAACTTCCAAAACCATCTATGCGTGTGCTGGGTAGAACCACATGCATAGCAGAGCCTCGCTGAAAGTGAGTTTCCTTCACTTTCTCTAAATGTGTGACCTTCTATAAGTCAGTTGGTGTCTGTTGCAGTTTCCTCATTTCCACAATGTGGATGGTAAAATCTCTCGTTAAGTATGAAGCAAGAAGATATCTGTAAAGATCCCACAGTTCCGGGCACAAGGTAAGCCCTCAGTAAATAGTCGTCCACATCCCTAAAGCACTGTTTCTCAATGAGGACTTTCCCTTTCTTCAGCTGCGCCATCTGATTTTACATAGCAATTAAAACAACGCTGCTGTTAACCTAACAGCAAAAGAACGCAATGGCGTCTGCCTGGTTTTAGCCAGCATCCTATCTGAACCAATCCAGAGCATGCAGCCTTCGCACCAACCCTGGGACCCCAGTCTACTTCCACCACCCAACGGAGGCCCAGTGACCCACCACCTGCTGAGGCTTATTATCCCAGAGACACTGATTTGCTATGCCAGGCCTTGCTAGCAGGTTTCTAGTCACTCATTTCATGCTTCTTGTGGCAAATTATATTTGACTTTCAATTTAAAATCCAGGGTTTTCTAAAGTAAAACCTCAGAGTAATCATGGTGATAAAGCAGCAGCACATGCAATTTTGACAGGATGGATTTTTCTTGTTTGTCATGAAGTCTCCCTGTGCATATATCCGTGCCCAAACCCTGCCACCCCCTCCCGCATGCCCACCCCCATGCACATACCAGAGAATGATAGAAGGTCCACCCATCGATAGTACCTCGAATGCACAGGGAACCCACAGCACTCGGAGGGTATGTGGAACTGAGAGTTCCGGTCCTACTGAAAGTCACGGAGGTCTTACTAAGGCTTGGTTCAGTGAGCATAAAATGAATGAAGTTAGAAATGGGAAGAAAAGCCATATCTCAGCAATAAAGTTTTCATCTTATTTAATCAAACATATATTTGCATATTTCTTTGGCAAAGACATCAGGTTCTCCGGTTGATGAGCTAAAGCAAAATCTGCCCAAAGAAATTGTTTTGGTTCTCCCTCCTGAATAAGAAACATTTAACTCCATTTTTCCAGCGTGAACCTTTGGTGGTGATGAGAGGCATTTTCAAATCCATTTGGGTGTCTTTTTGGTTATTTAATTCCAGAAACAAAATCTGGGATTCAGAGTATTTAGAAGAGGGATAATTTTAATAGTATGATAAATTGCATGAAAGTTTGAAAAGCTTGGTCAACTCTGTTTGAGAGGGTAATCTGAAAGTAGTTACCTTTGGCCCTAGACTATAGCTGTATACTTACATTTGAATGAGGATTTTGGACCTGTATCATAGAGAGTACTTGATGTTTTTAGCATCTTGGAACTGGAAACCTTAAAATCAGTCTACAAATTAGGGAATTATTTAAGCTTAACTCCTTTCAAGCATTCTTCATGATACTTCTTCACATAAATGTTGTCATACAGATTAATACATAATCTCCTCCCTTAATACCTTCCAGTTGGAAAGCAAACTGATGACTGAACAAGCCAAACTGAATTCTGATGCTGAACACTTTGGGACTGCTAAAAATACATAACCCTAAAATAATTCAACTTACCGTTGGAGATAGACAAATTATATATTAAAAGTTACACTCCAGCAGATACACTCTATAGAAAGGTTCAGTTGCATAGAAAGCAGGCATTTATAAATAGATGACATAGGTCCCCATGCCAAAAATTTAAAGAAGCGTTTGCCCCCAAGGACAGTAACTAAGGGAAGAAATTATGTGATTCATCCTCAAAAGAGCAGAGCAGCGACTTCCCCATATATATCTTTTGCAATCTCCCTACTGGCCACTAATTTCTGTAGCTCCTCTCTTCCTCATGTCATCTGGAATCCCTGGGCCATGATCATGTTTATGGCCTGGGAAGAAGAAACACTGCCTTAGCATGCAAGTCCGACCATAGGCTTTGAGAGACAACTCCAGGAAAGGAAAGAAAGTGGGGAGGAAGATGAAAACTCCAAAACTACCCACATGTGAGCAGCACCAGTGAATATCCCTCTCCCCCCAGTCTCCCTATGACTAGGGTAGATCTGTCTCAGTCACCACAGTAGCTGTAACTGTGCTCAGTCAGCTCATCTTATACACTGATCTTGAGTCTTTGTGGTCTTTATTCATAGCTGAACTAATATTTTTCCCCGGACCTCCTTTTCTAAGCTCTATTTTTTCCTAAAGGTCCTCCTTTGGCCAAAAATCCATGCTAAGTGTAAATATCTATTTTTTAGTTTATATTGGCTACTTTCCCAAATGCTTTTTAACTCAAAGTAACCATATTATTATCATTTTTATTTTACTCATGAGAAAACAGAGACATAGAGAGGGAGAAGAATTTAGTGTGAACCCTGAAGACTGACTTCAAGGCTTAATATGTTAACTAGTACCCCCACTGTTCTCTGGTATATAGTACTTCACCAGAGCATTTTCCCAACCTAACAGTATTAGTAAAGCCACGTATTTGGTTCTGGACTTTCAATCTTCTGATTTCTACTATTTGCCTTGACAAAAATTTATTTTTAGTTCAAATTATACAATAGGCACTGGAAGTAATTACTTTAAGACATATGAAGCCAACAGAAAACCCATCCCCGACAACCATCATGCATTTGCATCTTTTACCCACTGATCATGGATCCTGACTTATGCCGGCCAGGAGGGCAAGGGGGCTTTAGTTCAGGGGAGTCAAGAATACTGTCCTATTCCTGGAGCTAGAGACTCACTTACAGAAGAGGAAGGCATGGTATGAGTCCCCTTAAACGACATAATCTGTCTCAACAGGAATAATCCATAGAGGAACAGAGAGTGTACAGCGTAACAGGAATTTTAAAAGGCACAGTAACATGACCTGGAAATTAAAGACACCAGAAGACACCAGAAGTCCAAGGAATTGTAATAATAACCACAACACCCACTTGTGAAATATCTGCTCTATGCCAGCAATTTACCTGTGATTGTAATGATGATGACGAGGATAATAATAATGAAGGCTTGTCTAGTGCTCCCTAGGGGCACGCTTTGTTCTAAGTTCTTCGCATATCTTAACAAAGGGAATCTTCACAACAATCCCATGAGACGTACGCTGTCAACACTCACATTCTATAGATGAAGAGAATCTTAGAGAAGTTGAGTCAAGAATGCTGGTTCAGATATGGGTTCTACAATATCTTCATATGATAAAACCTCCCAAATTGCAGCATAAGACACAGTTTGGTACTAGAAACCCAAAGGACTTGAGTGACACATCAGGACTGTCAGACAAGAATGGGTGAGAGTAAGAAAGAAAGCAAAAACTAATAACTACTACAGATATTTCAAAGAAATGGAGGAAACTAACTTAAGGGAGTGAGTCAAAATTCTCATCAAAGGGAAGAATTTATGTCTCAAGAAGTGAAAATAGTAGAGACTTGTAAATAACTTTAAAATACATATTTTAAGAACCTAAAAGAGATGAAATATGTAGGATCAAGAACAAGAGATTATGAAGGAAGAGAGATATGAATCAAATGTTAGTAGGTATGAAAAATATATCAATTAGAAATTCAGAAAATGAAAAGTACAGCCAATGGAAAACAATTGTATTAAATGATGCACACACAACGCATACATAGTATATGATAGGATCAACATAACTGACAAAAAATTATTAAGTTGGAAGATACTCCTACTAAGTTTATATAAAATACAGTACAAACCAATAATAAACTGAAAGATGTGAAAGACAAAGCTGTTGAAGTGTAAGGAAATGCCAACAAACTATAGATTGAAGAACAAGCAGAAGCAGTAATTGAAGAAATAATGGCAGAGACTTTTTAGGAAAAAGTTAAGAACATGAATCCAAGACTCAAGGAATGCCAATGCATCTTTCAGTTAAAAAAACAAAACAAAGAAGCATAAAGATTGCATTTATCATGTGACCCAGGAATCCCACTACTAGAAATTTATCCTTAGGATACATCTCAATAAATCAACAACGTACGCACAAGTTTATTCATGGTAGCCTTTTGCCATACCCAAATATTAGAAACAAACTCACTGCTCATCCACAGAAGACTTGAATAAACTAAAGTTCATCCACAAAATAAAATACTATACAGCTATTTTTTAAAAATTGATAAATCTCTCTATGCACTGATATGAAGTGATCTACAGGATGTGTTAAGTGAGAAAAGCACAGGAGGGTACAAAGAGTACATATGGTTTGTGCTTGACGTTATTCATTATAAAGTATCAAAAGAGCACATCCATTAATATAACTACCATCTCAGTGGAAATTCTTTTTTTTTTCCTTTTTTTTTTTATTAACATATAATGTATTATTTGCCCCAGGGTACATGTCTGTGAATCATCAGGCTTACACATTTCACGGCACTTACCATAGCACATACCCACCCCTCAGTGGAAATTCTTGAGTCCTGGAAAAGCTCACCATGGTGGATACACACGTTGCAAAATTCTCATTTTCTCTAGAAAGCTCCATGTTTACCATTGGCAACAAATGCTGTCAATTGTTTCCCTTCAAGTGACAGGCATATTTGTTCACTTTTGAGAAAATGTTAGCCAAATATAAGTCTGAATAATCATAATTTGTCTGCCAATAGTACTTTCAAGTAAAAATAACAATTAAAAAAAAAATAAAACTACAATTCATCTTGCAGCTCAAACAATGGTGCAAGTACTTTTTCTTGAGACACAACTCTATTTCAGTATGCGGAAGTACTCAATGCCCACTTGCCATTTTGTCACACAGAATATAAAGAAAATACATGTCCAAGGGTCAATATTTAATCAGTTTAATCATTTTTTTACTGCTTCTTCAAGGGCATTCTTAAGTAAAACTGATAATTTTTTTAACTGCAAGTCTGTGGCTGTGAAGAGTATCATGCCTATTACCGTCCAGTGCCTCCACCAGGATCTATGCTAAGACACGGTCACTGTCGCCTACCGTTGCTTTTGCACCATCAGTGCAAACGTCAACACATATACCACTAAGTCCTACTATAATACTGAATTCCCACCAAGTATTATTATAAAAACAACGATGACTTCATGGAACCAGGGAAACCAGTCCAGGAGCCCACAGAGCATAAGCTGAGAACAGGTGCAGCGTGCATTTCCTCTTCTCACTGGTATGGCTTTCAGATAAGTTTCGGAAGTAGGAAATAAAAGCCTTTCCTAGGATGAAGCCCCATCTCCTCATTCACAGACACCTATCCTGAATTCCCTGCATATTTCCCGGTAACTGCATCTGCCTTGTCCCTGGTGTGTCACTGTTGCACTTGAAAAATCTGGGTACTTTAGACGTGGGTTTAGAGGCGGACAATTTTCTTTCAAAAAGATGTTTGCGAACAGTCTCCACCTTCTAAACATAGAAATCACTCCTATAAAAATGGCCACTGATGCCCGCTCTCCTATCCTCAGACCACAGTGGAAAACCGTTGGGAGTGTTCAGAGATTCTGCCACTTCAGAATTTGAAGAGAGAAGGTAAGTATTTTGAACAAACATGACTTGAGCGTTTAAATGTTTGTTAAATTAAATTATTAATGAAAATGGAATATTAAAAAAAAAACGGAAAACCTTAAAAATTAATTTTTGGACAATATTCTAGGAGGGACTGGCTGGACTACTTCTCAAATCCCTCTGCCCAAAACACACATACAACTGCCACTTGATCTCACGGCTTAAAATTTTAACTATCAAAGACTAATCCAAGTTAAGAATCTAAATGTGCAAACACATCTTGATTTATTCAGGTCTCTGCTAGCAATTCATGGATGGGAATGGTGTCAGAAGGGGGAAAACTGGGGATCAATAATTTTGGAATATGAAGAGAGGGAAATGACTCTACAGAGAAATGAAAGAAATGGGAAGTCAGACAAACTACGTGCAAGAAGCAAAGGAGAGAGCACCAAAGACACTTCATCCCCTCAAAAGTCTTGCCTACGGTCAGACCAGCTGTTAAAAAGACGGAGCAATAATCACCTTTCTCCTCCTGACTGCTGAACTGTATGGTTCTTGATAGCAGATAACAGAAGTTAGGTCTCTGCCCTCAGCCCTTAAGTTATGTGAGGGCTAGGGATGCATCAGGGGCCAAACACAGAACCAAACTACCTTAGAGCAGTGCCTCTGTGGGCTACTGCGTTACAGGAGAAGCACACACTTGGAGAAGATACTCTCAACGTATATAAATTGACAAAGGATTAGTGATCGGCATAGTGTGATTTCCACACAACTGATTTACAAACATAGATTTTGCACATAACTCCTTTGTTGGTTGAACATTTCCTCTTTAAGATTACTTTGATTTTTTTTTTCCTGAACTTTTCCTTCCTCCCCTCCCACCCCCCGAGAGGCCTATAAGTGGAGGGTGCCTTGGTGGGTGCTGTCTGTCCATGGACAAATAAAACACGCTCCTGCCCTCAAAAAGGGCCTCCCGGTGTAGCACAGGAATGTACTGCTGAGGCAAAAGTGACTGGATGAGAGAGAGAGGAAAATGTAAGAGAGGTTAAAGAATGAAAATGTAATTGGATGGGTTTTCTTTCAAATAGTTCATCAAGTTTTTAATTACTTGCTACCAAAATTCTGAGTATATGGACTGAATTTTTGTGTCCCTCCCTCCACCTTCGTATGTTGAAATCTTAACCCCAGATGTGATGAAATCAGGAGGTGGGGCATTTGGAAGATAATTAGGTCATGATGGTAGAGCTCTCGCAGATGGGATTAGTGTCCTAATAGGAAAAGACATGAGTCGCTACCCCACTCTGTTCTTCCCCCACGTGAGGATACAACCACAAGTCAGCAGGCTGCAGCCGGGGCTAGAGGGAGAGGGTTGTCGCCAGTACCCGACCTCGCCAGCACCTTCTCTTGGACCTCCTGCTTCCAGAACCGTGAAGTCAAATCTGTTGTTAATAAGCCACCCAGTCTGTGGTAAATAATTTGTTATAGCAGTCCGAACTAAGATGCTAATTTCATTAATAAAGTCATCAAGATATTTTTTTTAGTCAACTAGATACAAAAGTAATTTTTCAAAGAAAAATTATCTGTCCCCACCCTTCACCCTCTCCCAGAACGTACCAGACCCTCAGAGTGAGCTGACTTGCTCATACTTATGGATGTGCAGGGTTTAACCTCTTTACTGCACCGACAAGCCAGGCAGGACCATCAAAGTGTCATTGTTCTGCCCGCAATCTGTACTCTCCTCAGAGACCACGCTGTTGGCAGTTGTTGAAATGGTTGATGTTCCATAATAAACACAATGCAAAAATGTCAGTCCCAAGTGCAGCCTGTTTGCCATACTCCGGAGGTTACACTTTGTGAAGTTCGTGCCAGAACGTTCTGCTTCCACTGAGCGCTTAAATGCTCTTAGCGGGAAGAACAGATAGGATCTGTTCCCCATCAAGAATCTGGAAATAAGAAGGCTTGCAAAAAGTGAAACTTCTCCAGTCGGCAATTTGTGCTTAGAAATGAGCTCCTGACCCACAGGCATTTGGTAAATTTACTTTTAAACTCTTTATTTTTTTAAGTTTTTCTCTCATGCTTGTAGAGAGTTGTCTCATTTGATGCATCACTGGCCTTCTCCCCTTTTTTTCATCAAGGGTTGTGTGTTTTACTTTGTCTTCCAAATAACACTGTCATGGCCACAGTCTTTGCTTAGAACCCACCCAGCCCAGCAGGAACTATTTGCTCTTTCCAGTGAACCTGATCAAGCCCATCTTCTGTCAGCTTTTCGGTTCTGAGCTTGGCTCCTCAATTAAAGGAAAAGCAAGCTTTTGCAGGCCTGGGCTTAAGCCAGCTTCCTCCCTTGAGTAGTTGCAGCCCAGATGTTGGAGAAGACTCGCAAATGATGCTAGATCTATTTCTCTCTTTGGATTCATCTCCAGGCGTTCCAAATCTGCTTCCCTTCCTGGCCGCTTCCTCCCTGGCCCCGTGGAACTGACATTTAGACAACACCAGCATTTTCCCGGTGCTTGCACACACAACAGCAGGCAGAATAAACTCACGACTTGCGGCAAGCCAGGCGCTGGACAAGACACTGTTAACAAGAGTTATTCCATCTACTCTTCAAAATTTCCCACTGGGTTTTCCTCTTCTTGTTTTGCCCATCAAGAAAGTGAACTATGTATCTCCTAAATGGAATTCTGTCTCATGATTTTTTGCTTAGGCAAAACACCAAAATGCATGGTACCATCATTCCATTTTCTGTTTCTTACAGAGACTGGTGATGGTCAGAAACCATCTCAGTACTTACGATGATATCTCCATCTTTCGCGATCATCTCGAGTAACTCAACATTTTTACCAAATTGAGCCACTTGGACCTCACTGACTCTTTTCAGAGCACTCAGCTCAGTGTTGAAGGAAACAGCGCTGTACTTTGTTGTCGCTGAACTCCTATTTCAATGGTTTGCATAAAGATAAATTAAAATGTGCATTTGCAGCAGAAGTGCAAGTGACATAAACAGGCTCAGGAAGAGCTGCCTCCTGGTAAAATAAAACTTCAAATGGCCAGCACAGGAGTGTGGGGACATTCCAGAGAGTAGCTAGTTGTGTAGCCTCAAGCCTCAGTAGGAGCATTTCAGAAAACGGAGGTTATCGGTTTTACTGCTAATTGATGGTACTTCAATTTAATGTAGTCAGGAAGGTCAAGAGAGGTTTTCTGGGAAATGACACTTGAGATCAGAAGGCATAGGAATCAGCTAGGTGACAAGGAGAAAGAAGAGTAATTCAGAAGCGAGGGAACAACTAAAAAGAGCGAACAAAGCAATCTCAAGAAAATAAAATTATCAATAAAGATAATGAAGTGTCATTAGTCACAAGGGATATCCCCAAAATAAATGCTGGGGCTGCTAATGGGTATTTGAAAGGTCGAAAGGGGAACTCTCTAGATTTCCCCTTGGTGATTTCTAGACTTTCTCAACAAAGCAGTAACGTCGAATGCCTTAAAGAAGGGCATATGAGAAGAACCAACTCAGGGGATCAGACTCCCAGGACACAGAGTGAGAGGTGCAAGATGAGATGTATGGGGAACGAGAATGACCGGATGTGTCTATGGACCAATCATAGTCCCGGCTCTGTTAAATAGCAGCCATATGACACTTGGGAAATTGTCACCTTCTCAACTGATTGCGATCCCCACCCTGGGTCAAAATTCTGACTCCACACCTTGTTAGTGTATAACCTTGGGCAAATTACACAACTAAGCTGAGCCTCAGTTTTTCTCTTTGAACAAACAGGGATAATAGTGACTTCCTCGTAGAACTGTAGGGATCAAATGAGCTAATAAATGAAGAGTGCTTATTATCTAAAGCAGATGCTGCTGGTGCTTCACTCATATCCCTCAGAGCTACCAGTGCTCCCTAAAGGATTTCCAATTTACAGTACCTGCATTTTATGCCTCAGGACTTTTTTCCAACATCTCAGAAAGTCACTTTGCCCCTGCAAAACTGACATTACCCTGCCTTGCACAGCAGCCCTTAGATAATGACTCTGGAGTTGAGCATAAGCGCTCCAGCTTCTTCACTCTTTTTTTTTTTTTTAATTTTTATTTATTTATTCGACAGAGAGAGAGAGAGATCACAAGTAGGCAGAGGGAGAGGGGGAAGCAGGCTCCCTGCAGAGCAGAGAGCCCGATGTGGGGCTCGATCCCAGGACCCTGAGATCATGACCTGAGCCGAAGGCAGAGGCTTTAACCCACTGAGCCACCCAGGCGCCCCAGCTTCTTCACCTTTAAAATAATTCTGAGGTCTGGGTTTTAGTCTTTTCCCAGAGGATTAAGTGCCACCCACTTTGTACTTCTAGAGTAAATGACTTGCATATTAATCTTTATCTCAGGGTCTGCCTCTGGGAGAATCCAAACTGAGACATCGTACGTGTATCACATAGTAAAAGCACTCAATAAATACAAATAAATATAAACTAATTAGTGATTTATGATGAGAACGATTATACCTGCCAAAGACAATAAGTTTTCCAGGGGAACGCTAATGGCTATTCCAGTTTCTAGGAAAACTCTAAAGATCAGTCTTGCATGAAACTTGGAAGAGTAAGGCTTTATCATTTTTCACTGATTAAAAAAAAATGGAGAGTTACCTATATGGGCAAAGTGAAAGGTAGCTAGATTCAAAGAAAAAGTCATCTGGACTGTTCAGAAAGCCAAGCAAAGAACTGAAGATAGCAGCAGATGTTATATATAAATTAACTGAAGGAGCTTAAAGAAGCTACAAAAAATTAAATGCTGGTGCTTCCCCTGGGACACAAGCCCAGCCTCCTGTTTGTACTCCAGACTTAGGAGGAATTGGCCTCTCCTCTCCTTCTCCAATACTTCACGATGGTCAACCATATAAAGATGTGATATATAAGGTAGGTTTACGTGGAGAATTCAGGGACACTCACTGAAGTGAGCAGGCCTACGCATGGCTTGGCTAATCAGTAAAGGGGCAGCCGTGGGTTTCTGAGGGTTTTCAGACTTATGGGCACTTTACCATTATGGTCACAACCAGCCTCCTTGGCAATGTCAAGCCTACCTTTGGGGATGGGCATGAATGTTGGTAATGGTAGCAAACTCCAGCCAATAGGACATAACACAAAAGGGGAGTTATCCATTTCTGCCATGAGCCACGTGATTCATTTCACCCCAGGGCCCTCACTGTGGATTTCAAGCTAAGGAATAGTTACAGTATTTTCATTATTAACCACTTCTACCTTAATAATAAAAATCTCTTCAGAAAACCGTGGTCAGCAGTATTCAGATGGAAAACAGTGAGCTGTCCAGTAGAATATATTTCGCAGGGATTTGTGCACATTCAAGTCAAGATAAGAAAATTAATATTGACTTTAACTTGATCTTCAAAAATCATAGTTTTATCATTTATTATGTGGCACTCGTTGGGGGGACTATTATGCATATTAGTTTATTTATCCTCATAACTACCCTCTGATGGTAGCTGTGATTGCATGATCATTTTAAAATTTAGTGTCTTAATACAATAACCCCTTACTATTTCCCGTGAGTCCAGGGCCAAGGTGTTTAGGGCCTGCAGCTCTCATCTGGGCTCACTCACATGCCTGGGGCCTTGGCTGGGACAATTGGGCGACCTGGCTCTGCGCCACATGGCCTCTCACTCTCCAGGAGGCGAGCCCACTCTTGATCTCAGGGTGCGGGCAGAACTCCAGGAGAACAGAAATATGGGTTTGGAACTGGCACAACTTCTCTCCCTTCACAATATGTTGCCAAAGCAGGTTAGACCCGATTCAGGAAGTGGAGGGAAATCTTCCATCTCTTGATGGGAGAAGCATCAAAGTCTCATGACAAAGAACATTCATACTAAGAAGAGTGAAGAATGGTGACCATTTTTCAATCAATCCAGGACATCTGGTAACTGGCGTGTTGGGCTCACTGATACTGTGAGTAGAAATACAATATAGCGGATTCTTAAGCATCTTAAGGTCTATAGGCCTTTGTGTGCAGTGAAGGCAGGGAGGCATAGTATTTGAATTCCTTAAATACTCTTTATATCCAGTCCCTCATTTTATTGATTAGATTTCCCCTCTGTCCCTCTGGGACATCTCCACCTGACCCCAGAGGCCCTCATCTGTTCCTAGAGCACAGCTGAATTCTTCGGTCACACCTCTTATCATCTCGGATTGTCTTTCTTTGTTTAACTCTCCGACTTCCTTTGGAAGGTAGCTTTCTAAGGGCAGGAACTGGCTCTCCTCTTCTTCATTACCCTACATGCAAGTCAACAGGTAGAGAGCATGGCAAAGAATCACCATAGTACAGATGTTGTATTGTGTGTCAAGTGAAGGAAAATTCAGAAAAATACGAATGAGAATAATCAGGGAAGTCACTGTGGGACCAAGGGCACACAAGCACATGGTCTGTCATTATTATTCAAGTGAAGAGACAGGAATTCTCTGTGATGGAGAAATCTCAGCACTAAATGCCTTCTCCTTTCTTGCTTTTTTCCCTGGGGGGACGCTCTAGTTGCTAGAGGGCTACAGCATTTTAGCACCACAAGAAAAGAGAGTCCATCATATTGGTCTGAGGGCTTTTGTGCAACTGAAAGCTAAAAGTCTATCACAGGGTTCTAAACAAGGGTAGATTGGATTTCTGTCTACCACAGAGCTGGAAATAAATTATCCCCAGTTTTTGGTGAGGTATACAGAATTTACTGGACCATTTTCTCTTCAGCCATGTTTCCAATCACTAAGTAATTATTTTTTCCAATTCGTCCCTAATAAAGTTTTATTTGGATCAAAATTGAATAGTCTCAGATATGTGGAACTAGGTCTGGAAACTACTGGGTGCTAGAGTATAAATTAATAGATAACTGGGTATGATCAACCCACATAATTAAATTTAGCTTAAAATATACCCAAAACGTAAGGTCACTTTCTTTAAGAAGAGAACAACAAAATAAATGCAATACAATTCCATTTTTCTGCAACCATATTTCCCATAGTATTTTAAGGTTGAACAAGAAAATAGTAGGTTACCTGTGTTTGCTAAAATTTTTAAATAAGCCTCAATAAAACAGAATTCCCAATCACAAGCCTTATGAAATAAAATTTGATAAGCTTTATCATGTTCAGAATTTAAGCAAATTTATCCAGCAATTCAATTCTGAGAAACTAATGACTCCATGAAAATAGGATAAATAAACACACATAACATTTGACCCAACAGTTTAACCTACAAGAATTAATTTTACAGGTATTCTTTAATGTGTTCACAAAAATACACATTCACGAATACTTATTGTAGCATTTTATAATAACAAATTAGGAGGAATTTAAACACTCAATAAAAAGCTATTACATAAATCCAGTACACAGGGGCGCCTGGGTAGCTCAGTGGGTTAAAGCCTCTGCCTTCGGCTCAGGTCATGATCTCAGGGTCCTGGGATCGAGCCCCGCATCGGGCTCTCTGCTCAGCAGGGAGCCTGTTTCCCCCTCTCTCTCTGCCTGCCTCTCTGCCTACTTGTGATCTCTCTCTCTCTGTCAAATAAATAAATAAAATCTTTTAAAAAATTTTTTTAAATAAATAAATAAATAAATCCAGTACACACACACGCACACACATAAACACATAATGGAATGTCATGCAGCAATTAAAATGAACAAGGCAACATATCTATGTACTGATACAGAACTTTCTCCAAGATATACTGTTCAGTATAAGAGAAAACCAAGGAAATGAACAATATGTATGCATACTAAAATTTGTATTTATTATTCTTTTAAATGGTGTGAATGCTGTATTCTCTGGAAGGATACATTAAACACAAGTAAGAGTGATTATCTCCTGGATGAGAAACAGAAATTAGCAGAACAATAATGAAAGAAAGAGCCACCTTTCACTTTATTTGTTTTATATCTTAAAATTTTTTACCTTACATTATCTAATTAAGGGCATGATAATAATCCTGAAAGCAACAAATAAAGCAAAACCTATGTCTATAGAGTAGAATTTTTATGTAAAGTCTGAATTACAAGCAATATTTCAAATAGAGATAAACCAGGAGCTGAAAAGAATGAACACTGGTTCAACATGTATATATAAGTTACAAGGCCAAACACAAGTATATTTAAGGTATCTAGTTAGGACTCAAGAAAAGTTTCAGTGAAAAATTACACTTGCTCTTAGGTCAATTATATAGTTTACACCTTACCCCCCCCAAAAAACTTCCATCCTAACAAAAAACATAAAAAAGGATACACACACACACACACACACACACACATATCCCAGTGGGCCATTAAAGCAGAGAAGTGTCACCATAGTTAATAAAATGGAGGTATTTCTCCTCTATTTTGGAGAATTGAGATATCCAAGATACCCAAATGAAGATAGTGTGGTTTGAAAAACAGAGAACAAAAAAGCTAAGTACTATGTTAAGGAGAGTAACTTACGTTTGAAATGGAAATACTAGTTTGCATTTCAAAATAGATGAAATAGTTAAACAGGAAAACCTAAAAGGACAGAACTGCCACTGCTAACAATGACAGAGTAGATTGTGGCCAATTAATTCTTCTGCAGAGAACAACTATAAAGCTCAATAAATATGAAACAAAAACTAAACAGTTTTGAGGGCATCAGTGAAAAGACAGGCATACAAGATAAAATATGCTGAGATCCCAAGAGGAAGGAAACTGCACTGAGGCAAACACAAGTTCTCAGCTACTTTTCCTCCTCCTTGCAGATTCCTCAGTAGCAAAGATGGCCTTTCTAAGCAAACGGCAGTGACCCAGAGTTTCAGCCTTTCTGTGGGGCTGAGCAAACAGATAATTGAAGTTCAGGGTTCCTGAAACAACCAGGAATGGAAAAGCCAAGACCTGAGAGAAAAGATTACCTCAGGGAAGTCAAGACATCATTCTTGTTCCCTCAAGCCAGTTGCAAATTCCCAATCTGCCATGGCAAGGGGCCAATGAACCAAGCAGCTAGGATCAGCTAACAGGCTAAAAAGCAAACTTAGAGCCTTTTCAGTACTCTCATGATGGCAGGGAGATAGAAATTGGAGATCAGAACCACCATTAATAATTAAACTACCCCAGGTTCTCAATTAGAAGCAGTGCAGTCTAATCCCAGGAAAAAAGGTAAATTGGAAATAGACAAGTAAGTGGTCACAAAGTCTGAAACCCTGCCTCATATTATTGTGACCCCTGATTAGAACAAGGTGACCTAGTATCATTTAGTTTTAATGGAAATTAAATACTCTGTAGAGAAAAATAGCATCTAGACCTTCTAAAAATTTGTTCACTAGTTCCAACAATTAATAATAAAAAAAAAGAATATCAAAAGACAAGTCTGAGTGGCTAAAAAATTTTAAATGCAGACAAGAGAATATAGAAAAAATACATAATCTTGTATCTATTAAAGAATTTGAGGGGCGCCTGGGCAGCTCAGTCAATTAAGCACCTAACTCTTGACTTTGACTCATGATCTTAGGGTCATGAGATTGAGTCCCACATCAGACTCCATGCTGGGCATGGAGCCTGCTTAAGATTCTCTCCCTCTCCTTCTGCCCCTCTCCACACTCGTGCTCTTTCTCTCTAAAAAAAAAAAAGAATTTTAATGTGCAAATTAATTTTTCTTACCAAAAAAAAAAAAATCAGTAACAGATGGCTTCGCAGTCAATTTCTTGTGAGCTTTAATATCTCTAACTAGCATCCTCATGTTTTTTCAGTCACAGGACACCTATGAGATTGCGCTTGCAGGCCATTCAATTCTCCATGGAACATTTCTAAGGAAATGTCCACTTTTTGGAGTTATATGTGTTGCTACACCACCTTTCCCAGGCAACAGACCATTTCACTGTCTTCCCTGTGCACATTTTCTTTGAATTGTTACACTTGAACAAACGGCAATATTCCTATGTTTTTCATGCACTTTTAAGTTGAGTAAAACTGATGGTTGCCAGAGGTGAGGGGGCCCAGGGGAACTGGCAAAATGGGTAAAGAGGAGTGGGAGATATAGGCTGGAGTCATGGAGTCATGGAGATAAAAGGCACAGCATAGGGTGCCTAAGGATAATGAGTCATGGAGATAAAAGGCACAGCATAGGGAATGTAGTCACCAATGTTGTAACCGTGTTGTATGGTGACAGGTAGCGGCTACCCTTGTGGTGAGCACAGCATAACATACAGAGAAGCTGAATCACTACGTTGTACACCTGACGGTAATGTAACATTGTGTGTCAAGTATACCCAAATTAAAAAAGAATTTAAAGGAAGTATATTCATGGAATGGAATTACTATATAGAATACACAACAAATCACTGCTACACATAACACAGACTCAGAATGTTGTATTTTTTACAAGTGTACATGCTGTATGATGCCATTTGTGTCAAGCTGAGAAGTCAATCCAAACATATCTATGGTTGTAATGAGCGAGGCCAACTGCACAGTGAAGGACACAGTCCCCACAAGACCGCCCTCACTTGCAGCCACAAGTTCAGGATCCCCTGGGCTACCCTCACTTTAGACCAGCTGGCTGCAAATTCAGAGGTCTCCAACCAACTACCTGCAGTTGCATAATTTGCTAGAAAGGTTCACGAAACTCACAAAGCACTATACTTATGATTACAGCTTTACTATAGTGAAGGGATAGAAATTAGAACAAGCATAGGAAGAGAAGCAGAGAGAGGAATCTGGGAGGGTTCCAAATGTGAAGCTTCCTTATCCACACGGTCTCTCTCCTTTTCTGGAATAAATGTGTCATAATATATACGGACTATTGCTAACTAACTAAAGCAATACAGACTATTGCTAACTAAGGAAGCTCCCTGGAGACTTTGGTGTCCAAAGTTGTTAAAGGGATGTGAGTGCCTACTGCTTGTATGGTTGACCTTTAGTCTCGGGCCCTGCAGTAGGTTTGGATTACTACCTTTAGTCCCCAATTCCTACAGTGATCAGATAGGATATGGCACGTCTCAAAGCCCCCATCATGAGTCACATTGGACATTCTGGTGGCCAAACCTCCCAGGCAAACAAAGACATTGCTTTCAGGCCAGACATTCAGGGCCTGGAGATCACCCTCCAGCAGCCCGGAGATCACCTTTCCAGAGAACGAAGCCCAGATCTCTCTGTGGGTAAGAGTCATTCCTCATGACCCATGATCGATGACAGTGAGAAGAGCGGTTACCCTTAAGGGCACGCAGGAGCCAGGGAGGGTAGGATGCTGACTTCTAGATTGTGCGCTTGTAACATTCACCCAGCTGCATTTATTATGATTTGTGTACTTTTCTACATGTGTGTTATACTTTAACAGAAATGTATACTTAGAGGGAAAAATTTTAAAAACCAGAGCCGCTGCTCAGCCAGAGCAGATCTGTGAAACAGGGAGTGTTATGCAATCCACGGCTTCTACCCAGTAGGGAAGTGCTTTTCAGGTTGAACTCCACACAGAAGCTACACTCTTCCTGCCAAGAAACCAGCTGCAGTGAAACCCTTCCTGCTGCTAAGGTGTTGAAAGACCCTTTCAACCTGAAATGGCCTGGCTCAGGTATGGTGTGTGGCCCCGAAAACGTTAGAGAAGGATGCAGAGTCACTGTGAGCCAACGGGAAGAGGGAAGAGAAAGGAAGTGAGGGAAGGAAGGAGGAAAAGAAAGAAGACCGAGTAGCAATTTCTTTAGCTGAATAGTCACTCGTGTCTTAGAGTTTCCCAGAACAGTCTCTGAGAGGAGGGTTTGTGTGCAAATGATTTATGAGGACAAGGTGTCTTGGAGAAACCGTAAAGAAGTCAGGGAGAGTGAAGGGCAGCAAGCCAAGCAAGGCTGTGATTTTAGGCAAAGTCCCAGCCTCAGCCTGATGATCCCTTAGGGGAGCTCTGGGGGTATAAATTATGCCTTAGAGTTGGTCTTATCTTAGGGCAAGACACTGGCGTTTCATGTTCCAGTAACAGCCAGTCATTTGCTAAGGGCCACACCAAGGGGATGTTCCCAGGCATTTCCAACTCTCTGCAAGTGACAGTTGGCTACCCGTGTGACCTATCAGAAGGTGAAGTATACAGCAGTTTAGGAAGGGGCCTCAAATAATAGAAGAAATCCGACGGGATCACAGCAAAGCAATAACTGTGTTCACGACACCTGGGGAAGAAGGGTTAGTACTTAATATAAAAATATGCTGTATGTTTGTTGCACTCTGCCGTATACATTCTTGTTTGAATTCAATATTTAATGTGCCACGTCCATTTGTCATTCCTGTATGAGAAGAGTCATTGTCGGTCAACCTTTCATGATGTTCCAAGTTAGATCATCTTTTCTATTCTTCTTAAAGACATTTACTCATACTGGATTAATTCCAGCCAAAAACCGCAGTCACTATTTTAAAACTCAGAGAAGGAAGACAGAGAGACAAAATGCCCTTATCCTCTAGTGCTTGGAAAAAAATCATAGGCCTGTCAGGGAGGGCTATGAGTTACGTGATCATTCATTTAAAAGGTGGTGAGCGAGAAAAACATTGTGTGAGATTCTAGCAATACGAAGATAAGCATATGTAGAACTTGCCCTTGAGGAGCCCATATTCTAAAGAAGACAGACAAATTAGATCTCATAAGATACTATGGTAAATGCTCTAATAAAAATATGAAAAACAAATTTTGCAGAGAAATAACACATTTGAGCAAAATTTTGCCGAGCAACTTAAACAAGCATTGTCTTCCTTTGACATGCTTCTATGTCCCTATATTGTTTGTGTCCTGCAGACTTATTATCACATTTTAAGTAGGTAAGAAGTGATACCATTTACAAGTGAAACTGAAGTTGTGGCAAAAGCAATACTCCAGCCACTTACTAATGGTTAGTCTGTATGTTTGGTAAACCTGATCCAACGGAAAGTATTCAAAGGCAAAGTCTCATTTTCTTTCAATTCTAAGTAGAACATATTATACCAAAGGGGTCAGCATACTACTGCCCACAGGCCACACCCACTGCAACGCCTGCTTCTGTAAATAGTTTCACTGGAACACAGCCAAGCTCATTCATTCCATGGCTGTTTTTCTGCTACTGGGCAGACATGAGATGTGACAGACATCATATGACCAGCAAAGCCTAAAATATTTATTACCTGGACCTTTTAAGAAAATGTTTGCTGACCACCGTTACACCACATTAGCCATAAATTATGAAAATTGAGAGTACCTGCTCATAATTCACCTGTAACTTTAAAAGAATTCCACCAAGCCTCTACCTTCTAAGGAACTGTGTCATTTCCTATCAATCTGGTAAAATCCCAAGGCCAGAGAAGATGCCTATTTGCATCCTTTTCACTCACTACTTTTAACATAGAAATTCAAAATCAAGTACTTAAAAATAAACATTTTTGATGACTCTTTCCCCAGCCTTTCTGTGAGCAGTAAATGCAGCAGACATTCAATAATCACTTATTGGGTAGACTGCCACCATGGTTTTCTGTGGACCTGCTAGCTTTTAAAAAGTTTTTAAATAAATCTTTAGGCAAACATACAGGAGTCTGAGTTCGACTTTCAGATAGAGAGGGCCTTCTGCTGTCTGCAACAGACTGTCGAAGTTTATTGGTCAAGCCAAAGTCAGTGAGAAAATTAAATAACCTACCAGCCCATAAAATGGATGAGGTAGTTCAGTTAATATTCAAGAATGATATTTAGAGTGACAAAAAAGAATAAGATAGTTTTGGCATGGCCCTTTTGTGAACTGAGTGTAAATTTATAAAGAACAGAGCTAGAAGAAAACATGACATAACAGCCTTCTTCATAAGAACCCATGAGAAAAATGAAAATTAGTTAAATGTATTAATGGCCAACCTAATTTACGAGGTTGTAAAATGCATGTAGATTGTATTTTTAAATGTGCAAATAAATGTAAAGGTATAGATTATGGTTATATAACTCCTAGGGAAGGGATATTAAAATTAAGGTGAAGAAGGTTATCTAAGCAAGAAAAAATAAGAGCCCTTAGTAGCAATTAATGACCACACTGATAAAGTTTTGCCCTTGTTTCTATAATTCCAAACTCATTCAAAAAATTCAAAAAGCAGCTTTATGTCTTAAAAAAGAAATAATTGTTTTTTACCACAATGATACTAATATTTACATTTCTGAAGGACTTTATGGTTCATGTGACATGCCAATCATATCTGGTGCTGTAGTTTCTCCCGAATTCTTCTATGATTTATTTCCAAGTGGATTTGTCCATAACCTTATTGTAGTTCAGCAGTGTGCCTGTCCCCATTGAGAACTGATTTTGCAAAGGTCTTTGGCTTCCTGCTGTCAGTAAAGAGAACATGTAATCTCCAAGAATGATTAAGGTGAAGGCTCAAGTAAGTTTCTTACTTTAGAAAAATATCAAAACTCCTTGAGATTGTGCCTCCTGAAACCCAGCTCCTTGGACTGTATAATTCAATTGCTAATTGTTGGAACATCTGCAAAGTTTCCGATTCAGTTGAGGTGAGGTTGGAACTTCTGACTCCCAAGATAAGATCATGATCTCACCCTTCCATGAATATGCTTCCTGAATTTCCTGGACATTCTTTCTTTACTTTCAGTTGACTTAGATACAGAATTTTACATTAAGAAACCAAACTTTTCCATTAGTTTTTTTTTTTTTTTTTTTAATTTAGTTTTGTTTTGATCCTCATAAATCACCTTCGGCATGGAGATAGAACCTTCCACTCTTATTACAAAGCCGAACCAAGAGTCTTGGAGAGTACTGTCCAGAGCATTTAGTCATGAAAGCAAATCCTTGAAAGCCTGGGCCCCGTTCATTAGCATAAATCCAAACCTCCTGCCAGTAGCCACAGGGCCAACTCTAAGCTGGCTCCCTTTCCAGTCAATATCCAAATAAGAAGGAGGTCTGTACTTACAGAATTTGAATTATTACAGCAGGGAGCGGAGTTCAAGCCATAAATAAAACAAATAGCTTGCTCCCCATAAAGCTGATCCTAGGTAGGAAATCAATTTCTCTCTCTGCAGAAAACGACCAGTCTTCCACCACCCAGGAGGTTTGTTTGGAAGAGTGCCAGTCGCCTAATGGGTGCTCCATAAATACATCTCAGATTATTCCAGTCAAATCCATTACAGTCTTTTCTGGACAAGTCGACATGTCAGCATGACCTTTGACCTTGTCCTCTTGAGGTCCTTCTTGCTTCTGCAGAGCAGGGATTGTATCCTTACTGACTTTAAACTTTGGCTCAGTTCTTTCTTCTGACTGGGTAGTTCATCTTGAACTTTCTTGCAACAAAACAGGTCTTGCTCAGGAGATCTTTTATAACTGGACAAGGAAGAGCCATCTGACCAAAACAATTAGGTAATGTCTTTACCACAGGTCAGAGACCCAGAGTAAATATATTTTTATTGCCCTGCCTTATAGTCCTGTGGGTTTCTGATTTAAAATCTAGACTCGAAATTAATGTTGTACCAAGAACTTTTTCTGAGTGGGCCCCTCAGCAGACCAGTCATAGTCACTCTGTGCAAACATTCTGGTTTGTGCATCAAAAGGTATCCAGTCCATGAAAAAAAAAAAAATATGTCATGAAATAATTTCTCCTTTTCATATATTTGTTCTCTCTTTGTAGCTAAAACTGCCTAATTCAGAAATCTAACCTCTTTTGTAGCAGTAACACAAAGATTTTCCCCTTTTCAACTTCCATGACTGGAATAATTCAAACCTGTATTCTTGACCATGATTCACAACTTTTCATATTCCTTTCCCACCCCTGACCTCACCAGTCCTGCAGCAAGGTATTCATGGCATATGTAAAGGTTTGAAGTCCTGAGGCCACGGGCCAGGTTTTGTGAGCAGTGCTTTATACATTCTCATTCCCTCCCTCTGTATGTGTGTGTGCGCGCGTCTGTGTGTCTTACTCTTGCTCTCTTACAACTTGTTTTGTGTATAAATGCTCCCATTAATTATCCCATTTTCTCCCAGCCAGAACTCCATGATTCGCTCTCCTTGCCTCCATTTTAAACACGAGGAAAGTGAGATTTGTGGGTTTATCTAAGGTAAGGTAGCAATCCGTACATTCGCTAAATTCTGAACTGAGATGAAAGTACAGTCTTCTTAAAATCCTTCAGTGTCTTCTAGGTGCTCTTAGAACAAAGTCCAAAGTCCTTAGCTTGGATGACAAGACCTTGTCTGTCCCAGCCTGCCTCCACCTCCCGCCCATCTCATCTGGTCCCCACTACTTCCCACCTGTCACAGGCATGGCTGTCCATTCCCCAGACCTCCAGGGCTTCTCTCGCCCGCGCATTTCACATAAATGCTTCTCTCCTCCTGGAGAACTCTTTTCTATCTTCTAATAAATGTTTCTCATCCCTTATTTTCATCATTTTACTTCTTCTGTGAAGCCTTCAGTGACCTCCCCAGTGCAGACCACAGAAGTCCCCCTCATGTACTTTCTCATAGCACCCGGCATTTCTCCTCACACATTAATCATGATTGTTATCTAATAGTTATTTGCTTAATTACAAGCTCGCTGAAGGCAGACAGGGCTCAATTTTGCTTTCCACCAAAATTGTTAATCAATGAATGTATCTAAATATGTATAAATGAATATGTATGAAATAACTAAAATGCATTAAAAAAAGCCTCTTCTACTAAGGCAATAATCCTTCTAGAATGTGTTTTAATAACTTAAAAAAATCATTAAAAATTAATGACCCTGTACTTTCCATTTGAATGTTCTAATTGTGCTTTCAATCATTATTTATTATGTATAATAGTCATGGATGATATGATGCCAACATATATAATGACCTACTATTTTCAATCACTTTTAACAACTACTTTATCTTTTTTTATTTGTAAACATCTTTATAGATTATCTAAGAAAATATGATAACAAATAATGCCTGGTATGCCCTGCACACTAAATATACACTCATAATACATACTATTGTTTTCTCAATTTTACAGATACACAAACTATGGTTTAGACTTCCCCAAGGAAAGACAAACATGAGATCCAGATAGTTTTGACTTCAAAGCCTGTGCTCCTAATCACCACGTTGTATCACCTTTCCTAAATGTTCCCCAAATACTCACTTATCCGTTATCAAACTTCCTCAATATATAATCTCTGAAAAGTGCAAATATACCCTCAAAAAGTACAAACCATAAATGTGCCACTGGGCTTATTTATAATGTTACTTATAATTCATTACAATATGATTTGTTAGACTATTTTTCAGTCTGTGCTGAAGACTCCTAACAATCCTAATGAATGAATACTGTGTTATAATTATGCATTATTATAATTATCAATATTATCATAATGGATAAATGATTGTGCTCTTTAATTCAATTCAGAATTTGTTCACTCAGTATTTAATAAATATCCATAATGTCAAAGATCTTACCTATCATTGGAATTCAAATCATACATATCTGAAACAAATAATGATATGAAACAAAATGTAATTAAATATATAAATAAGTAATAAATAAAGAGGATCTACCTGGGATAGGAAAGATATTATCAGGGCAAGAGCTCTGCATCCCAGTTCTTTTTCAAATCATAATGTCTAGGTCATTCATTTGACTCCTAGACTTCTTCGTACAAATTATCTTCCATGTGTGTTTTCTATTTTTCCTGAACTAGTCTACTTCCTTGAAGACAGAGTTCACATTGTATAGTGCTTTTGTATCCCACATAGTGTCTTCAGAAGACTTGGTAAAGCTCAATGTTCAATTAATATTTATTTACTCTCTAAACAGAAACAATAGGCCATGTTATTAAGGCTTTTGAAGATCCTAACAAGGCAATTAAATGGGAAGGTAAAAATCTCTGAATACTTTGGAGCAGTGGGGATGTTTCATGACCTTAGTGTTTTAGTAAGATTTAATTGAGAACAGTGGGAGAAAAGACAAGAGTAAGAAAGACTGGATCCACGAAAATCAGTTTGGAAGCTTCAGTAATAACTCAAAAGAGGGAACTAGTGGGAGCAGAGAGAGAAAAAGAGGGAAGAAACATTTTCAGGTAGAACTAAAAGGACTTAGTGACTGATTCCTGAGATGAAGCTGAAGACAAGCCATCAAAGACAAGTTCAAGGCTCCATTCCTAGAGAACACAGACAACGGGAATAATAATTCCTGTTGTATAAATGATAATTTCCAGGAATAGGAAATTAGGAAAGGATGTTGACTAGGGATATCAAAAAAGTAATGAGTTGTGCTTGGAGATGAGAGAAATAGTCAGGAAACTATGTAGCAGTAATCACCGGAACATGAACCTGAATCGTGGGGAAAAAACACGTTAGAGACCTAGGTTAGGTATTGAGCCACGTAGAGCGGATAACCAAGGCCATGAGTCAGGATAATAGATTATCATGCTCTGCATAAAGGCAGTTATGTACTTTCTTAACACATTGCTAAGATCTGTTACATACATAATATAAAATTTCTTAAATCTTACTGTACTTCCATATGTTTTTCCAAGTTTATGTTCTTTAAAATAAATTCAGAACCTTAAGACACTGAATGCTGTAGAATTTCAAAGGTTTCTTCTTTCTATTTATAGAGTATTTTTTGTCTTATGTTGTATTCCAGAAACCCTAAATGCTGCACTGTGACACTCGGAACTGTGTTTTGTTTCTGTTTTGTGTTTTCCCCAAACACTGCTAATGTGATTAATGAACCAGACAAAAAAAATTGGAGTGCTGATTTGTTTGTTTAGTTTTTTCTCTCCCACCTCCTATGGATGTGAATGCAAAAGGCACTTTGAGAAACATTCTCTGTTCCCCTCCTTCCACCCTAGGGAGGAAATGTACATTTTCTGTTTCTAAGTTACATGCCCTCCCTGCCATCAGGCTTCTTCCCAAAAGGTTTTCAACTCAAAAAACAATGTTTTCTGTGCAAATCACATAACCAATCTAAATTTTAATAGCATCCATATTGTGCCTTTTACCATGTCTACTGCACTACAGAAATGCAAGGGTGACCTTTAGAGGTTCCCACTTCTTCTGGAACTCACTTCTCATTCATTGAGAAAAACTGCCACCCCTGTGGGGTATAACCAAATGATTCTTCATGACTCCCGCTACCTTTCATGATAGCTTCAGGGGTTGTTCACATTGGTTCTATCTTTGCTAAAGTCATTTATTAAGCACTGGCTACTCAGCTGTTACCAACTAAGGTCTATTTTAATGGGATACTCTTTTAATATTCAAATCAAGAAACAGTGGTGGGTATTGAGGAGGGCACTATTGCAGGAGCACTGGGTGTGGTGCATAAACAATGAATCTTGGAACACTGAAAAAATAAAATTAAATTAAAAAATAAATAAATAAAATAAAATCAAGAAATATTGTTAATAACAGTAATTAAAAGGGATCAGAAAGAAGGGCAAATGTATGAGCTCAGGTTACACACATATTCCATGTTATATTTAAGAGAGAAACTTTGGCTAAGATACATAATTGTTTGTAATTGATACATTGAACATGTGCTCTGCCCTTTGAAGAAAAGTTCTGCTTTCTTGTGGTGAGAGAAACACATCTTTCTCTCTGATGAGATTTTTGGAAAGGCGGAAAGAAAGGGTGTGGCAAATTAGCTGTAATGGAGTAAAAGCCAAATGATATTCAGAGAGTGTCTTCAGAGGACCCAAACGACCTAGCCAGATATGACGATGGTAGCTGGCAAGCACCCCACCCAAAGGAGCGTAACTATTATGGTCTGACCAAATATGCACAAAAGCACAGAAGAAACTTGGGAGGCTATTTGTGCATATGTTTTGTTTCCTCAATTATATCCAAGAAAATGGTACACTGTGAAAAGATTATGACAAGAGGTTGGCCTAGGAAGGGATTATTTGCATGCATGAAAACAGCATTAAATGCACTTGCACACACGCACACACACACACACATATACATACACATGCATGCACACACAGTAGACCTGTCTTTGGGTCCATTTCCTGATTGAAGATGAAAGAAAACTTTCACTATCATAGCCAAGATCAAGGGTCAGGTTAATTAATTTTGGCAACATAAGATGTTCGAGTAAATTTACTCATATGGGTCTTCTGTTAAATCTGTATGATTCCTAGAGACACTAGCTTCTCATTGTGTGGGGGTCTCAATAATATCAGTTATCTCATCAAAGGATTCTAGAAATTAAGCGTAACCCTTCAATGAGAGCTATCTTTGACAGACAATATCAAAGGTGGGTTTGCATGTGTCCAGTGTGTGAGAAGGGGGCATGTTCCCTTAGTCATAATCACTGAAAAAAAAAATTTGGCATTATCTCTCCATTAATAAGTTACTGTATGGTGACTAACATAACACAATAAAAATAAATAAATAAATAAATAAATAAATAAATAAATAAATAAATAAAATTTTAAAAGTTTCTTAATTTGTAATCTATTTTCCAACTAGGATCTGTCTTTGCTAAATGCAACAAAAACAAAAGGTATTAAACACAAAATAATTTAGCGATCATTGTTCCATTACAGATGAAATATAGGATCATAAAACCCAAAAGTTCCATGAAGAGTCGAAGTGCCTGGATCAGGAACACTTCTAGATGTGGAGACCATTCTGTGAGTCTCCAAGGCTAGGCTGAATGCAATACAGCCCGCTGCTTTTGTGTCAGCTGCTGAAAGCACCCATGCATGGCCTGTCTAATCTCACCATTCTTCACTAGCATGGAGGAGGGCTGTCCCCATCTTCTGCCTGTGTGGTCCACTGTATTCTGGCATGTGTCTTTTCCTGGACATTCAGTGACTCCCAACCCTCCCCGCATGTACTGATTAGGAAGAAAATAATTCTAAAATTTTCTGCCTCAATCTGCTAGAGCTTACTGCTCCTCTAAGCAGTGCTCACAGTTCTAGCGATAAAAATGCCAGGTCAGGGATTTATTCACTCTTCCTGAAAGGCAGGTCCTCAATTTTCTGCATAATTTAAGTTGTACGCAGAGTTTCTCCAGGAGGGAGGGGTATCATCATGGCTATTCACAGAGCTGACCTATCTCGGCTTCTGTGCTCCACCTCTCCTCTCAGCCATAGCAAAGCATTCATTCTTCTCAGGTAAGATTGGTGGGCTCACCTTAGTCATCATGCATTCCTGCCTTTCTACCAAAGGAGATACCACTTTCTATGTCTTTTCTCTCTAGAGATCTAGGAACTGGTAAGGCTGTAATTTCCAAATTATCAGGATCTCAATTCAAGTAATGCTGTTGACCTACATAAAATCTAAGAATGAATGACCTAAAGACCTCCTCCTTGCCTCTCCATGAACTATTTTTTGCAGGTAATAACAACTTGAAAATTAAGAGCAGATCCTGAAGATTTGAAGAATTTTCAAAACTTGCAAGACAGAGTAAATGTCAAATTAACTTTATGGGAAGAGTGCTAATATCAGTCAGCTTGCATTACTTTAAGTTTCAAGAACAAACGACTCCCAAATTTCAGAGTTTCACAAAATCACTCAAATACAGCGGCAAGTACACCGTGGCTCTGTTCTGGGATCCAGGGTGGAGGAGTGGCAAGCACTTCCCCCACGCTGTTCTAGGAGACTGGGAGAACCACCACAGCAGAACCAAACAATGGCTGTGAAAGCCTCCACTGATCAAAAAATTCATGTGGCCAAGATTAATGTCAACATAGTGGAGAGGTATAATCCTCTTCCAGAAGAGGTCAGCAAATAATTAGGACCAATGACACAATCTATGCCAGTTCTACACCAGTGAGAAGCAGTCCTCTGTGACTATACTCATGTAATATACAGATCACAAGCTCCCATGCCCACATGAGCCTAATAAGCAACATCAGCGAGTTAAGAGAATGAGATGTAAGGAAATGAGACAGATAGATCAGCCTGGCCTACTATGCCACTCCAGGCCCCAAGCATCACTTATGGGTCAGTGAAAACCTTTCTGGCACAATTCCAATGAATTCTTGACTTTGCAAGTTCACAAAACCCAACACTTACCTGCTCACTTAAGAATGAACAGATTTTAGGGGTGCCTAGGTGGCTCAGTTGGTTGGGCGTCTGGCTCTTGGTTTCGGCTAATGTCATGACCTTGGGGTCGTGGGACTGAGCTCTACAGCAGGCTCCACACTCAGTGGGGAGTCTGCTTGAGATTCTCTCTCCCTCTCTCTCTGCCCCTCCCTCACCACGCACATGCTCTCTCTCTCTCTCTCTCTCTAAAATAATAAATCAATCTTTGAGAATGAACAGATTTTGTTAACTGACCCACATTATCCATTCCTACAGGAGGATTATTGGTAAATCAGGATATTAATCTAAAGGGTATTGATCAATAGGATATAAATTAAAGAGGAACTGAAACAATTGAGCCTTAAATCCAGACATCCACTAAGAGGATCAAAGATTGTGGAAAGCCAAATTGATAATCTGAAGGTTCCTGTTAAGCCAAGAATCAAAACAAAAGGACTTGGATAGTAAAACCAGATATATAATTTTTATTATATTTGAACTTTCAAACAGAACTTGTCCTTCTAGTTATTTATCCTACATAATCTCTCCCTAGCTTTTAAATAACTCTAGAGTTATTTCTGATACAAGCTCAGCCTCCAGTTTTCATTATAGTGTACACCATTAAGAGATGTGACTTTCATTTGCATTTGTCATTAAGCCACTTTCCTTCATTTCTCATAATATAACTCCAAGCTTGTAGATGCTGTGCAACTAATTCTATTTTAAGCAAGTTGCTTTCTGCTTTCAAGGATAAAAGAATCTCTAATTCATGACAAAAATATTTCCATTCTACATTTTGCAATGGATGACTTCTGATGATTTGCGGAGAACTTGTTCCTTCCACTTGCCTTGTGAGGTAAAACAACTCCAATCAGGCTATCTATATGTGATGGCTGTTTCATTTCCATTTCCTCTAATACTTTTAATATCTATCCACTCATTATAACACATGGCATGCATTTGATTTACAGACTGGTTCCCCAGAGTGCTAATGACCCGATTCAAAGGTAGAAAACCATTGGGACCACCTGAGGCTGCCCGTGAATCAATCAATGTATATTTGTTGATTTCCTATAAACATTCACAAACATGGAGAAGATATAGTCTCTGCCCTCAGAGAATTTACCAAAGAATATGTGAGAGGAAAATAGAGAAAGCTAATGTACAAGGCACTGTTTTAGAGGAAATGTCAAAGAAGCACATGATACTATAGAGAACTAGAGGAGTCAGGAAAGATTCTCTGAAGACTTTGACTTTGAAGAACATCATGATTCTGACGGGCAGAACTGGGCAAAAGCACATTCCAGATATAATTACTTTTTCTTCTAGCTTCGGGCAGGAAAGAGTTCTGTCCTTTTCTCTTATCAAAGTCAAGTTCTCAAACACCTTACCAGTATTTTTATATGTTTTTCTTCATTTTATTTACTTGATTGATCACAAGCGCTCATAACATTTGCATATTCATCACTTACTAATCCTCTCGAAGTACAGTGACCCAAATAACACTATTATGATTTTTAGGGACAAAAATCACAATTGCTTTATTGTCAATCTGGTCAATGCTTCTCTGCAAACTGTCAGTTTTCTGAATGTAAGACATAGCACACAGAATGCTGCCTTCGAGCTAACAGAATAATTGTGAGTGTAGCTGCTCAGGGTTCTATCAAGAAAGCAAAGAGCAAAACTTTTATGCAAAGGCTGATTATTGAGCAAATGTTTTGGATTCTGTAGGTGAACACATCAGCTCCTTTGTAAAGCCCTTTCCACTTCTTGAGGATGAATATCTATCTAGTCCATAAGATGGAGCTTTAGAAGTCAAACGCTAAAGCTAGACCCCTGTTTAAATTCCCGCTCTTATACTTACCAGATCTGTAGCCCTGGGCAAGCCCCTTCACCTTTCTTAGTTACTCTCTCAATAAAATGAGGATAACAAAAGGAGCTACATTACAGCGTTCTGTGGACTAAATGAGTTAGTGCCTATAGAAGGCTTGCAACAGCACCTGGAACTTCATAAGCCATCAAGAAGTGATGCTAAGACCTAAACTTAGTACAGAATAAATGCCATAAAAATGTTTGCTCTTATAATTATTATTGCTATTAATGTTACATACATTTAAGAAACAGGAATGCTCATTAAGACAGTAAACAACAAATGTTGGAGAAGATGTGGAGAAAGGGGAACCCTCTTACACTGTTGGTGGGAATGCAAGTTGGTGCAGCCACTTTGGAAAACAGTGTGGAAATTCTTGAAGAAATTAAAAATAGAGCTACCCTATGACCCTGCAACTGCACAACTGGGTATTTACCCCAAAGATGCAGATGCAGTACAAAGAAGGGCCACATGTA
>CM052883.1:45387154-45685105 GCA_028534135.1 Potos flavus
AACTTTTGTTTCAACATGGACGGGACTGGAAGAGATTATGCTGAGCGAAATAAGTCAAGCGGAGAGAGTCAATTATCATATGGTCTCACGTGTGGAGCATAAGGAAAAACATGGAGGACATTGTGAGAGGGAAGGGAGGAGTGAATTGGAGGAGATCGGAGGGGGACGAACCATGAGAGACTGTGAACTCTGAGCTACACACTGAGGGTTCTGGAGGGGAGAAGGGTGGGGGAATGGGCGAGCCTGATGGTGGGTATTGAGGAGTGCACGTATTGCATGGAGCACTGGGTGTGGTACATAAACAATGAATCTTGTAACACTGAAAAAATATAGTAAAAGTATTTGGGGAAAAAAAAAAAAGAAAGAAAGAAACGGGAATGCCAACTGACAATAGCCAAAATTGACATGACAGAAGGGTTAAGTGGGTGGAAGAATGCAAAGTGTTTATTATCAGCTTGTCAGGTGCAGACATTTTCAGGAGAATAAAACTTTAAATGTGGTTGATTCTGTAAGTCGGAAATTTACAAGTGGTCTATGGCTCATTAATGAAGCACTAAATTGGACAATCAGCGTTAATGGGAGGCACACAGTGAAAGTGCCGCACATCAAGCTGAGACGCTGGACTAAATGTGTAATCATACACTTCAGCAATTCACTTCCCAGCCCCCTTTGTGTCATCCTCCAGACCAGACAGATGGATAGAGAGGTGATCTTTATTCGTAGAGGACGTTTTATCTTTTGTTTATTAATTGTGTTGTACTTCCTTTAAAGAAAGACAGTAAAAAAAAAAAAAAAAAAAAAGGACAGTTAAATTGGTTGAAAAATATTAAGTTATGGCACAGAGAAGAATAAAATTTATCAAAGAATTGATGGATATAGTTATTTTGATTAAATATAAAACCAAGTTCAAAACTGGTTGGTCGTCAAGGATAAGTATTTAATGCTATTGATAACAATCTTAGCAAGAAATACTTCAAAATCTATTTCTCTTGTATATAAATGCCACGCTTTTTCTACTAAACAGGTAGGAAATTCTCCAAAGACCCCACATCCATTCCCCCACTGCTTTCAAGTTTTGTTTCCCCTTTATTTAATATGAGGAACTGGCCATTAGTTGCGGACTTTTCTTTATCACGTCTCCTAGGAAACCTATCTAATCCTCAGGCAAATAAATCTACTTGTACGATGGCTTTCACTCCCAGAGTCCCCTCCAGAGATGAAGGTAGTATAGTCTGCAAACCCCCATCCTTGAGGAGCTAACCTTTTGCTTGTGTGATCAGGCATCTGAAATACATCTCACTTTTCTTTTATAGCTTATATTTCCTGGACAGATGACTGACATGACACCTTACAGTTTAGTATCACGGAGCAGTTAAATCCTACTCCATTACCTGTCGAATTTAGTTTCTTAATCCCAAACACAATATGCACACGACTTAGCCCTATCCAGCTTTTATTTAAAGCTCATGTCACGGTGTTTTATGCAGAGTCAAATGGTATTAAATAGTGTGGAGCGAAGCAAATGAAAAGATTAATTTTGTAATGTGACACTAAAGGGAAGACTTTAAAACAGGGATTAGAGACTGGTCTGCTCAGGGTAAATACTGAAATGTATCCATTAAAAGCACTAATACTTCCATCCACTGGCATGAGAAAATCCAGCTTTCCAAGCACAGACTCCATATTCTTAGGGGAAAACACAACTAAGATGGAATAAAAAGATTAATGTTTCTAGCCAGAAGTAGTCTGGCACCTTTCTGATTTATCAATCTCTTCCCTTGTAATCAAAAATTTGTTAAAGGAAAAATAAAACCTAAATTTTCACAGGAAAAAAAAATATCTGTGAATATAACTTTTAGAAAACCCAAGCTCACAAAGCCTTGCAACCAAGTCAATACCCTCAAAAGTAATCATTACAACCATTCTGAAGAACAGAAGTTATGTCATGACTTTCCTACAAGTAAAAATACGAGAGAATCAGAAAAATAACTTATTTTTTATTTTGTTTAGTTTCTTACATTTTCTCTGATGTAAATTCTTTTGAATGTAATTAAAGGGAAAACATCCATACTAAAAAAACTCCATAATGATCATCTGAAGGATCTTTATCTTGTCTAGAGGAACAGCTCAAGGAAGACATGAAACAAACTTTCAAGTGTGCGAAGGGTCATCAACACAAAGAATGTTTGAAAGATTCCGTGAAGAGGAGAAATGGGATGAGGTATACAGATAAGAATGAAGGGAAAAATTTCCTGACGGCTAAAGCTGATAGACCCCAGGATGTGTTACCAAGGGAGGCAGAGGAATCTCATTTTTCAGAAGTATTTAAAAACATGATAGATTCTTATCTCACTGAACAACAACATTTATTGGATTTCTATTCTAAGTAGAGCACTATACTGAAGAGTCTTGGGAGTATTCAAAAGCAATAGAAACCGTTCTCTAACTCTGAAGAACTTTGAGTGGGAGAAGGGAAAACACAACTATAAAATTATCAAAAAATACTGAAACAAAGTAACATTGGCAAACTATCTAAGTTGGAGAGAAGACAGTCATGGAAGTGAACACTTCTTGAGTAGCCAACATAAAAAGACATACAGATTGAGAGAGAGAAAACAGGGCCTCCCAGGCATCGGGGATCTTGTGGGGGGTATAGAGAGAGTCTAAATTATCATGAAAGTACTGAATTAAAAAAAAAAAAAAATATTGATTTTTCTGTTTCCTCCTCTGAAGAAAGAGAACAGTAATAATTTCTTCACATAGAGTTACAACAAGTAATATACATAACACATTATCTGATGGAGAAGAACTCAACAAATGCAAACAATTGTTAATAATGATCATCATTGTCACATCTTCATCACCACTTCGATGGCCTCTGTCCCCACCACCAGTAACAGAGCTGAATTCAATACTTAGCATTTCTGGTGTTCCATTCCTACCGTGATCTGCACTGAAATTGTTTCCTCTAGCCAGCTCGCACTCATGCTGGTTAACATGCCTCAAGCGTAGTGATTCCTGTGGTGTTAGCAGTACCTGATAAACTTGAAATAAGAGATTCTCTCATTTCACTCTATGTTTAATAGGAGTCACCCTTGTCTGCACACAGGAAAGCTAATGCCTCAAACCCAAACTCTTAGACAGACAAATCAACAAGATGAAGCCACATTAGTGTTCAAGATTAATTTTTACCTGGCATTTCCTCAAAGAAAGATCTACGTTCTTATGAAGGATATTTTGCAGGTTTTTTGGATTCATATTTATCATTTTCATGTGGGTGGTGAGCGATTTTATTAGTAGTATTCGTTCAGCCCAATAATTTGGCAACTTTCAGCAGATATACTCGCTAATTTATCATTGTGAATTCTATCTTCGATCAGAAGCAAAAAGTTCATTACTGCGCTCAACATAGTCCTTAATGAACGTGCTAATTGGGAGCATGTTAGCACTTTTCATTTGCTTCTGTGTTTATTTCTAGAGAAAAGCAGAAAGTTTGGTTTCCTGTGTATGTTTAACATTAAGTAAATTTTCGCTATAAGAAAACTATTTCCAAGTTCCTCACCTCAGCACTAAAATGCTTGAAAGATAAGAAAAGTTCACCATCAAGACATTTTCATAAGCGATATTATTCAAAGGGACATTGCTACAACTTTTAATAGAAATGGCTGAGGACATTACAGGTGCTGCCATCTTGTTACAAAGAGGAGTCATTCATAATAATGACCAATGTGAGTCTGCTGAGCCCCTAACACTCAGCAAAATTCCACTCTGTTTCGAAATGCCTAATGTTAATTCATAGGTTCAGTGCATGGATATTTACTTAGATGTTCACTGAAGGACATTTCACGAGGTAAAAAATATATATATATTACTTTCTAGAAGAATCATCCTTTCAAAAGGGCCCTAATTATACCCGGTTCTCAAATACCCCCGTATACAGTTTGCAGACATTGCTTTCTGGTACACATATCTGATAAAAAAAAAAAAAAATTTACCCATTGTTAAAAAAAAAAAATCCTGTTTCATTTCTTGTTCCCTTGGTGTTCAAGTCACAGGCTGCTTCTTACTCCAGACCCTTAAGGAATAGACTAGAATGTCCAATGAGAAACAGGACACTGCTCCAGAGGTGGAAATGCAGATTCTATCTCCATCCTCCTACAGGACCCATTAATTATTCTATTCAATAATGGCGTGGAGTTTTGTTGTAATTCAAGTAAATCAGGGTGGGAAAAACAACAAACGAGAAAATTATGGCCCTGAATTTTAAAGGGAAGCTTTGGTCTAGTGCAGAGAGCCTGGATCTCTCATGTAAGGACATGAATTGGAATCTTAGTCTGTCTCTTTCTTGCCTTTAAAACCACTGGCAAACCTCTTAACCTCCTGAGACATCAATTTTTCCACATGTGTAAATGCAGAAAATAATAATCTACCTCAGAATGTTATTGAAAGAATCATGAGGTACATATAAAACACACTGGCAAACTCCAATCAGTGAGGAACATGAGAGTTACCATTATTTGTAATAACAATGTCAGCAAAAATGATAATCCTCCTTACGGCTTCACATCAATGGGATGCTCACCCATCTTTGGCCTATAAGGGGAAGAGCTGAAGACTGTAAACATCAGATGTCCAGAAGGCTGGCTCTAGCCCTTGCCAGGGTTTCATGCTACTTTAGTCCTTCCTTTCTTACCTCCCTTCTCTGCTTACCCAAGTATCACCAGTCCCTCAAGGTCTAACTTGCGTTTTATTCTCTCCTTAAAGCAATCCCAAAGTCCCAGTAATAAAAGAAGGTGTACTAGGTGCCCCTTTGCATGATACAATTTGAGAGGGAAACAGGTTAGTTTCCACTACCATTAAACACCATCCTCACCACTTGGCATCTATCTTAAAATGCGACACACTAAAAACTTACAAGCATTTAACATTTTAAACACAGACACACACACACAAACACATACACACACTGTTTCCACCTCAACTGGGTGTACCACAATTCAATTCTAACACTAACTACCCAGAGTAAATGCAGACCTCACATGTCAAAGTTTCAGTCCACAAGGCCACCCTTCTTCAGATGATAGCCACACTCTGAGGAACCCCAAGCCACCCATACTTCTAACTGAATGATTATAAATTCAGGGTTCCCACAACCCCCTCAGGTTCAATAACTTGTTAGAACAGCTCACAGAAGTCTGGGAGGTTCAATGCTTATGATTATAGTTTTGTTATAAAGGCTACACATTGGCTAGGTCTGGGAGGGAGCACAGAGCATTCATTCCCTTTCCCTGTGGAGTCAGGGTGTGTCCCCTCCCTGTACACCAGTGTGGTCACCAACCAGAAAGCTTCACTAACCTTTGTTGTCCAGAGCTTTTATTGAGATTTCATTATGTAGGTATGATGGATTGACTCAATCATTGGCTATAAGATTGAACTCAATCAATCTCTAGTCCCTGTCCCTTCCCCAGAGGTCAGGTTGCCGGAAAGTTCCAACCCTCTACTCACATAATTGTTTTTTCTGGTGACCCCATCCAGAAACTACTGAGGGACCCACTATTGTCATCTCATTAAGGTAACAAAGATACTCCTAACACTCAGGAAATTCCAAGGAAATTCCAAAAATTCCAATTTTGACGCTCTGTGATAGGAACTGAGGACAAAACCCAAATACATTACTTTACTATGTCACAGTATTTTCTGTTCGCTTTTGTCCCCCACATTAAAATGTAAGTTCCATGAAGCCAGAGACCTCATCTGTCTCATTCACCTCTGTACCCCTACCAACCAGGAGAGTTCTAATCATACGGTAGATGTTCCATATTTATTAACTAAATGAATTAATAAACATATGGCATATGGATGAATCAATTCTACTATTACAATTTTCTCTTTTGAAACTTGAAAGATTTGATAGTTCTCTGGCCTCTCACACGAAAACACAAAATCTATGAGAATGATCATTCATAACCCATAAACAAGTAACACTTGGAGTAGGACAGACTCAAGACTGGTCAAAATTCAGTTCAGTCCAACAAATATTTGAGTACCTGCTATGTGCCAGGTGCTTTTCTAAGTGCTACAAATTTAACAACTGGCACAGGTGATTTTAGCACTGGCGAGTTTGAAAGCTGCCATGGTCTTAACTACTGATGTCTCCTATTACCATTTCATACAACACTTGAAGATTAATCAAACACCACTTGTATTATGTTTTTTGTAGATCAAATGCTTGGAATTTCATCCACATTCTACTTGATCAAGTTCAACATCTATCACATTCTGACCAAATGAATCACTCCCATGCTTATCCCCTACGATGAATGCTCTATTTTTCTTGAACATCAGAACACATTTGACTCATTCCCACCTTCAAGCTCTTGCTCCTTCATTGCACCCCCCCAGGAATGTAATTCTCTGGTTTTTTTTTCCTTTAATCTATATCTGATTCATCTATCCACCATGATCCAGCAGAAGGTCATGGCTTCTCCCATCTTTCTATCCTCAAAAACTCTCAATTCCCATACTACTTGTGTCTTTAGTCTGTAACACTTGGCTCTTACCTTACTAATCATAATTAATTCTATAAATGTATTATAAAAGGTTATTACTAACATCATTCAAATCTAATGGAGTCAAATATTAACTGATTCTTTTAGATTACATTCTCCACATCTGGAAAAGAGTTCTAGAATGTTGGATTCCTGTCTGTGTTCTCTTGTACTCCCCTTTTAAGCATTTAGAATCTGTAATTTAATGTCTGAATCTAACATTTTATAATTCTGCAAAACTGATTAAACAAAAACAAAATAACTTTAGACACCATCCACTTATAAACATTATTATAGATTTTCTGCTAAATTCTTTCCCACAAATTTAACTTAATAAGGCAAGCTATTTTTTTTTCTACTCCTCAATACCTCCAAATAGATATAGGAGCCTCCTTATGGTAAGAAGTTTCAAGGTATATATATAGCATACATGTAGATTACTTTGGGACCCACTCCAAAATAATTAGAGTTATGATATAATTGTGTATTTGTCATTCACAATAGAAAATTATGTGGGCAGCTTTCATTATAGCTGGATAAATTTAGATAAATGAAGTGTGTCAACTCAGTAATTACTAAATGTTATATGTGAAGCAATTAAAGCATGAATGCCTTTAGACACTGTTGTAGCACAGGCTGGTTTTGGTTTGTTTTTTTGTCGTTTTTTTTTGAATTGTGACTCAAAATAATAAAAGCTGCCTTAAAAGTTAAAGGAGGCACAAAGGTGAAGATACTCTCACAAACGTTCTACTTTTAGGAAGGTTGGATTTTACCCTTTGGGAATCAAGGGTATAACATGAGGTGACTTTTTACAACAACACCCTCTTCCACTGTGGTTAGAAATGAATAATCCACAAGACTTCCAATGTTCCTAAGAGTGTAACTGAGGCAGGGATATGATATCTTTTCATACAAGATTAAAATATGATTTAGCTAAAGCAAGACAAGGCAAGACAAGAACTAGATCAGAACAAGACAAGAACTTGCCTTTAACTAAGGCAAGACAAGAACCCACAACTCATATATTACATATTAAAACATATCCTCATGACACACCTAATACTAGACCATTTCTCAAAACCAGCAAAGTTTGAATTCCCTTATAATGAACAAAATATAGCATATATAAACTTCTGGCAATAAGGCTAGTTCAAACCATAGTAATTCATAGATGGTGTCCTAAAGCAAGTTGATCAATACACTCTTTTCTCTCTAAATATGTTGCAGTAAGATCAAGCCATGCATTCATTTGTTAAGCTCTGTGAATTCTCATCAGTTCTGTGAACTACCAATTTTACCTATATTGATAGTTGGCTCTAACTTAAAATGGAAAATCAATATTTTAGAGAAAGAATGTGTCTTGCTCTTTAATATTTTTCCTCTCTCTCCCCCCATCTCCCTCTCTCTCTCTCTCTCTCCCCTTTCAATGACCAAAAAATTTTCCCCAGGGTGATACAGTTTCAAAGGCCAAGAACTGGTAACGTCCTTTCTAAAATACAGTGACAACTAACATCTGTTTGGCTACTATTTTTAAATCATTCACTGGATACTACCTGGTTTTTAAAGATCTGTCGATTATGCCCACCATTTTGTTGGTGCTTGTCCTTGGTATCTCCACTGGGTAAGGCAGCCCCAGAATCAAGGCTGGATGAAACATGATGGCAGGTATTATACATTTCCCCCCCATCTCTGATTTTAAGCTGGACGCATGGCTTCCCAGAATAAAGAAGCACTTCCCAGCCTGTATCTTATTAAATGGAAGTAGGCAAAAGTAAAAAGTAAAAATTCCAGGAGTGTTCTTAAAGGAGAATGCCCCTTTTCCTATTTCTTCTTCATATACTCTCAAATGAGAACATAGCAGCTGGACTGTTAGCAGCTGAATCACGAAGTAGAGACATATATTGGTGATAATGAGGCAAGTACATGGAGCGAAACTAGATCTCTGATGAACCAATTGGGGCACCACACCATCCCTTGGTTGCTTATTCTTGCCTTCCTATCTGTGAGAGAAAAGCCCATCTCTACGCTGACTAAACCATTGTTCTTCGAAGGTGTCAGGCACATTCAGTCAAATTATCCTAACTGATACAAACATTAAAGTTTGATGGATATCTTTCTTTCGTCTGGATATGCATGATGAGTACTTTTTAAAAAAGAACACATATTCCATCATACTTGTCATTCAATTAAATGATCTTTTCTGGTCACCTCCTGTGACCTCTATTTAATACCTTAAAATATGTCCCTAAAATAGTAAAAAAAAAAAAAAAACTGTACATTTTTTTTTAAAGAAAAGGAAATCTGTATGAGGCTGATAGCTCTAAACCTATATGCTCATACTTTCAAAGCTACATGGAAACATTCCAGTATTATTTAGTATTATGAGCAACCCTCAGTTCATTAAGTATATGCAGTCACAAATGCCTATTCCCATTCTAAAAGTAACCCCGCATCTTCTCGAATGCTAGTCATCCTGAAGACCTTTTCTTTTAATGTGTCCATAAACCAGTTCCAGTCCTATGAGGCCCTGTGAAAGCAGAGATCTGAGGAGTCCCTGCGCTGCTTGCATTCTTCGTCACTTAACTCTCATCAGTTTTTTTCCACATTTAAAATTTTTCCTTAGTTTTCTGTTTCCTGTTTTATTTTTTTTAATTTTTTATTTGAGCACAGTTGACACACAATGGTGCATTAGTTTCAGGTGTACAACACAGAGATTCGACATCTCTCTACCTTATGCGATGCTCACCACAAGTGTAGCTACTATCCATCACCACACAATGCTCTCACAATACCATAGACTATATTCCCTGTGCTGTGCCTTTCATCCCTGTGACTTATTCATTCCACAACTGGAAGCCTGTATCTCCTACTCTGCTTCATTCATCTTGCCCATCTCCCCACCCCCTCCTTCCCTCTGATAACCATCAGATTGCTCTTATATTTATAGGTCTGATTCTGGGTTTTGTTTATTTATTCATTTGTTTTTTAGATTCCATGTATAAGTGAAATCATATGGTATTTGTCTTTCTCAGTGTGACTTATTTCACTTAGCATAATACCTTCTAGGTCCATCCATGTTATCAGAAATGGCAAGACTTCACCCTTTCTATGGCTAGGTGGTATTCCACTGCGTACACAGACCACGCCTTCTTTACCCATTCATCTAGCAATGGACACTTAGGTTGCCTCCATATCTTGACTATTATAAATAATGCTTCAATAAACATAGGGTGCATATATCTTTTCGATTATTTTTATTTTCTTTGGGTAAATAACCAGTAGTAGAATTACTGGATCATTAATTTTGCTTCCATTGACAGACATGGCCCCTGTGTATGTTTCATGCCCAATTTCTGATCATAAACACCATAGAAATTTCTTACAGCCCATCTTTTTCATTCTGACCCCCTCCTTCTGTAGAATTCTCCCATGTTTCCTGTCTTTTCCTCATCTTCCTGGTCCTGGGACACCACTTTGTTTTAGAACTCTCAAAAGACTGTCTTTCATTCCTATTACTTTGTTTGCGAATCAATGTAGCCTTCTTTGACATAATCCTCTGTTACCAGTGAGGAATTAAGGATGGAAGGAGGTGGGGGGAGGGCCTATAAGTACTTTCACAATCAAAAGTTTCACTGACAAGGAGAACAACAAATAATAGACACGAGAGATAAAACCCGTGTATCTTCATTTGTGAGCAGATATTTAAAAAGTAGAAGTATCAATTTGTCTTAACTTTAAGCCAGACTGAAGTTTAAATATCTAAGGAGGACTTTCTTCCAGGTAAGAAAAAATCGCTATGACCGAAAAAGGTGGCTATAGAATATCTATTCTCCAGACCTTCAGATCACATTCTCCAGGATTTTGATTTCTTTTTCTCTTTCCCATTCCATAAGCTCAAGCCCTCTACCTATAACACCACAAAGTTCTTCTCATTTCTAGGGCATTGCTTTTTCTGCTAAATTACATTGATTTCCAAACCACTTCATTGGAGTTTCTTTTCCAAATCCATTTTTGATCTCTTGTGCAAAAGGAACAGGAGCAGTTTTGACATGTCTCTTGAATTAATTAATGATAAGGTCATCTTGCTACCTTGACTAAGGGCATAATCAGATTACATTCGTTTTTCATGAGTGAAGATTTGCACTCATCATAACTACTACTTACAATCCTCATCTACAGAACTAAGCCTCTTTCTTAAAATCCCAAGCATGAATTCCTTCAGAAGTTGTCGCCCTAGAATTCTGAGAAGCATTTCAGCCTTTTTTTCCCATAATCATCTACTGAACACCTTTTATCTGCTGCTATCACACTGGTCATTAGAGCTACTGAAAGATAGTAAGATTTGATTTTGTACTCTAGAGAAGGGAGAAAGTAGAAAAGAGATGTGACAAAGATATGATAAGGAGCTATTTGAGTATAAAGGAGGGGACCTTACCTTAGGAGGGAGGTACCACTGAAAGTTTCATAACACAGGTATTATCTGAGCTGAATCTCAGAAAGACGAAAGGAAATAAAAGTTACATAGAAAACACCAGGGCTTAAAGGACACTTCATGCAAATCAAATGAGCAAAAATTTGGAGGAATCAAACCTTATTGTCAGTAATTTAGAACTGCTGTAGCATTAACTATAAAGTGAGAAATGGAAAAAGATACGTTATAGCTTACTTATGTGTTTAGTTACTTCTCTGTGCTTTTTCTGTCTTCCCCATTAGCTCTATAAGAGGAAGAATTTTTTGTCTTTATTTCCTCAGCACCTAGAACACACAGTTGGTGCTCAATAAATATTTGTTGAACAACTGAATGACTCTAAGTATAGCCAGGAGGAAAGGTGGTAGAGCATAGGGATGAAGAACATGAGCTGTGTCCAAAGAAAACTTGTACACACATACACGGAAACATGTCTAAGAATGTGCATGGCAGCACTATTCAGAACAATCAAGTCCTGGATACGAGCCAATGCCCATCAACTAAAGAGAAGATCAATCAAAGGTAGTATATTCACAAAATGGTTTGTTACATAGTGGTCAAAGCACAATGATATAGGTCAGTCTTCACGACAGTATGTCCCCAAGAATGATATGCATTATGAAAGCTTTTTGAAGTGAAAATCATCTAAAATAAAAATATATATTTTGGGGGAATACATATGATAGCAATAAGTGTATATAAAAACAAGTAGATTCAGAATAATGGTAACTTCAGTGAAACAGGGAAGGGAAATAAAAGCATGAGTCATATTTTTAGGTTTAGATTATTGTCAAGGTCTTGTGGCATTTTGGTGTGGTTATTTTGGGGTATTACAACTTTATTAAAAATAATGAACTATCCATGCATGGCAATATTGAGAATGTGTCATAAAACAAACACGAAGCTGATTCTGTGCAACCAAGACCTAAAAGAAGGAAAAGGAAGGAAAAGGGTGTTCCTGAGCTCCTGTGTTCTCCTGGGAGTGCAAACGGGGGCAGGGGTATTCTATGCTCTGGAACTAAAAGCCATCTGGGCTCAAATTCCAAACATGTTGTGGTGTATTCTAGGTGTATGATCTTGGATAAATTCTTTAAAGACTTTGTGCCTCAGTTTCCCTAAAATGGAGGGAATAAAAACAATACCTTCATTTTAGGGCTGCTTTGAGATTAAATTAAATATATGTAAATGCATATGCCTAGCACATAAGGTTAAATAAATGTTATAATAAATCCAAAGAATAAGTGAATACTGACTGTTACTAGTACAGGACCAGAAATTGGAAGACCTCATGTATATGCTAAATAGTTTCTGCTTTACCTGTAAAGGTTTTCCAGAAAAAGTTTAAGTCAGGAAATAATATGATTTAGACTTTCATTTTCAACAGGTCCCTGTAACTGCAATATTGTGGAAGAGTATAAGAATTAACAGGGAGGCCAATTAATGTATTATTACAATAGTTATGGAGAAATATGATGGAAGCCCAATCTAAGGCAATAGTGGTGGAAAAGGAAAAGTGAAGACAGAAATGACAAAATAGTGAGGAAATAGAATCTTTGCGTACAGTTGTCTGTGGATGAGCTTGGAATGACTCCCAGAATTGAGGATTGTGGGATGAGTGAAGGCTGGCACTGTTCCCATCATAGGAAATACAGAAAAAATGGAGGTTTCCCAATCTAGATACTATTGACATTTTGGCACGAACAAACCCTGTACATAGAGAAAAGAGCAGATTTACAGGGGAAGATAATGAGTTCAGTATTGAATATATTGGATATGTCAACTTTCAGATGCCTCTGGGGCATACAGGCGGTGCTAACAAAGAATTAGATGTTAAGAGTATGATTCAGGAGAAAAGTCTGAATTTCCAATACAGATCTGGACACTTAATTTATATACTGTAACTAAAGCCATAGGAGACAATAAGTCCACCTATGAGGAGCATATGCAATAAGAAATTAAAGCACTGAGAATATAAGCCTGAAAACATACCAGTTCAGGGATGAGTAAAAGAAGATAAACTAGCAAATAGATCATTTCTTTTTTTCTTGTCTTATTGCACTTGCTAGGACCTCCAATGGAGTGTTTCATAGCAGAGATAGCAAGCATTAGTGTGTTGTTTGCAAATATAGTAAGAATGCTTCTAAAATGTTCACCATTTAGAATGGTACTTCCTTGAAAATATTAGTATATATAATGACAAAGATTGTTAAAGAGCTTATTTCCAAAGAGATAAAAATTGGACCAAGGATAAAGGTAGAGGAATAAGCTTGAACAAAATGGCATACAAAGGCAAATGTACCTCTTTCTCCAAGAACAGAGAAAAGGCAGTTGGAAGGGTTTTGATTGTTTTCTAATAATTGCTTCCCTTTTTTTTATATAAAATATATGAAGTATTTAACTTATTTAGACTAATTCTCATAGCTATCATGCCAATAAAATAAGACCAATATTTTGAACTGTATATTTACAGGTTTGGGGAATAGAGAGGAGTTTATGCCTACTAATCGTATCTTTTTTTTTTTTTTTTTTTTTTTGCTGGTAGGTAATCTGGATGTAGACATCTTAATGGATTGAATGTGTCCCCCTCCAAAGTCTAGCAACCCAAAGCTTTAGAGCTGAACAGGACTGACCACATTTAGGGAAAATGATCTTTATATATGATTTTGCTCCATGATTAAGTTAAATTCTGCTGTTATTAAAGACTTTATAAACATTTGGAAATTCTCCTCAGGTTGACACAGAAGAATCCTCTCAGAAAGGGGGTGCCTGGGTGGCTCAGTCGGTTAAGTGTCTGCCTTCAGCTCAGGTCATGATCTCAGGGTCCTGGGATCAAGCCCCACATTGGGCTCTCTGCTCATGGGGGAGCCTGCTTCTCCCTCTCACTCTCCCCTCTGTGCTCTCTCCCTCTCTCTCTCTCTCAAATAAATAAATAAATAAATAAACAAATAAATAAATATCTTTAAAAAAAAAAACCCTCTCAGAAAAATAAAGATGTTGAAATTCAAAATCTAGAATGATACAGTTCAGGGTTTGACCAACCATAGCTTGCAGGCCCTATCTTTCTGTCTCTCTATAGCCCATAGGCACTTGTATTGGCTAGCACTAGAGTCATGAAGACCAAACCCAGGCGTCCACTCTGTGTCCCACGCTCCACCCCCACATGCCTCCCCAGCCAGCAGCTGAGTCTTGCTGCTACCCAGAGCCAGCTCTGGCTGCCCCTTGAATGTTAGGGACCTGGCTGTTAGCACTGAGTGATGGACCCTCAGCCCAAGAGTCACCTCACCGCCAGGCCCCACCTCTTGAGCCAGCTGCTCTTCCTCTAGCAAACAGGTACAAAGCCTACCCACCATCTGGGACGGCCCATTCAAGGCAAATGGCAGAGATTTTCTCCCTTGTTGTATAAATATCTTCAGTTTTGCCTCTTGACCCCACAGAGCCTAAAACATTTACTAGTTGGCACAGAAAAAGGAAATTTCTTGAACACTGAGTAAGGGGAGGAGCCAAGAATAAAAATTTCTTCCAAAGAAATTTGCAATCATTTGTCTAGCTAGGTGAAAAAATGTATCTTTTTCTTCCTAGGTAAACTAAATTACCAAATGTAAACAATACAAATTTGTTACATTTAGGGCAATTCAGGTCTTCTCATCTGGAACACTGTGACATTTTAGGCCTGGTAAGTACTATGCACTGAAGGATATAAGGAGCATCCCTGACCCCTAACTTCTAAAGCAGACAGCAACCACCTGCCTCTCTAAAACAACCAAAATGTTTCCAGACATTGCCAAATGTCCCCAGGGGTAGGGCCAATATCACCCCACTCCCAAGTTGAGGACTAATAGAGTAATTCAAAGGTAATTGACTCCCCTGGACATGGCTCTTCCTAGTCTATCAGTATTTTCACTTGGTAAAAATTACTTCATCACTTCTGGGAAATTATTTTAACAGTATTCTTTCCTCAGTAAGCATAAGACTTTTAATCACTAGGCTATCTGTATCAGAATCTCCCCCCAGTGATGTGTATGGGGAGGGGAAGGGTAGTGGGGGACAGCGTGAGAGGTAAAGGGGGCACCGTGTGAAGGCAGAGAGAGGAGATGATGAGCACTCCAGCCAATGAGGGTGCTTCCCCCCGAATATGCTGGAAACACAGAACCAGGAAAAGGGATCGAGCTAGGACCTAAGGCACTATTATCCTACAGGAGTCCAAAGGTTTGCCAAAGACAAAGGGGCCAGAAGATGGATTAAAGCAGGGATGCAGAGTCCGGAAGATGATGGCAAGCACATCACATAAATGGGGAAACATCCAAGACAGTTGCTTTGAAAGACTTCATTGCCTATGGCTATTATTTGTAGCTGCCATATGGCATCTCAACTGCCTTGCAAAGTTGAAAGGGCCAGAGAGGATACTGACATAACTGATCTGATCTTATTGGCACTTCTTCTCATGAAAGGAAAGAAAATTCTTTATTCCATTATCAATTCATAAGATGGAGGACATGGCAGTGCAACTGCGTTTAAAAGAAGCCAATCTTTGTTTCTAAAGCTTCAAGTTTCCTGGCTCTCACAAACCAGAAGGCCCACAGCAAGCTAAGACAGAATATGGGGAGAAAGGGGCGCTAACCCAAGAGGGACTGGAGGAAGAACCAACTCAGAGGGCTAGAGCCTCCCCATAGCTTTGCTTCCTCATGGCTGCGCCCCGGAACCTCCCTGTTTAATCGCTCCTCTACTACATGCAGATCTGTCTCAGTATTCAGAGCTGCTTCTCCCCACCCCCGGAGGCCTCCCCAGACAACGTCCTCCAGGCTCTAGCAGCTTCTGCCCCTGTAGCCATACCCTTAGCACTCAGGGAATGATGTACCGGATTACACAAGTACTTCTAAAGTCCATTTTTTTTTCCTCTCTGTATTTTTCAGTGCTTTTTTGTTCTGCCCCTCTTATTTTTATTAGAGTGCCTTGCTCCTACATAATTCCCCACTGTGACTGGGACAGTTGTCTGTAGCGCGGCAGGTACTCGGTAAACGTGGCCCGCCTGCATGACCACTCAGACAAGGACTCCCATCCCCAGCATATTAATGACAAGACTTCTTTTGAGATGACATAGTTGTTGTGTTCTAGCTAGGCTGGAGAGTCTCCTGAGTCTCTGGTGGTCTCTGTCTCATTATCTCTTTTTCTAAGGGCTTTATCAGTCATATACACACAAGAATTCTAGCCATGTCTTTTCCCCTAGGAACAAGAATATGGACAAGAATAGCAAGATGAGATTCAACTCAGAAAAGCACACAGAATTTTCCCTAAGACAGTCTAAGAATGGTGGGGGTGGGGGGAGGGGTGGAATTCAGTGACTTGGAGAGGAGTAAATTTAAAAAAAAGAGAGGGAGACAAATAGCAGAACAATAGCACTTCTGTTAATGGGTTGACCTTGAACACCCTGGATCAATTTGTACTCGTCTTAATGAGAGACCACAGTCTTCTTGTCTCCTTGAGAGCAATGGCTGTCGGCGCGTGCTGTAAGGATACTACCTCGATATGTAGGTATAATGAACAGCAGTGATCATTTTCACCATTTAACCCTTCAAGCTCCCCCCAGAATAACAGTCTGGGGAAATGCTCCAGAGTAAGTTAATTGGTAAAGCAGACTGGGAAACACCTCTTCCCAAAGAGGCACTGCACGCACTAGCATTGCTTGACTTTGTTATGTACTGCATGTCCCCGCCTTGTTTTTCTTTGACCCTGAAAGCCTTCCATCACATCCCTCACTCGTTTTTCCGGTCCATTGCCATGCTGAAAATCACAGCTTGGCATTGCAGGGTGAGTCCAGAGAAGGAACTCCAGTAGCAGCCAGAGGCTGCTGTCCCAAATTCCTCCCATCTATTCCAATAATCTTACTAGGGAGCAAAGGAGCACCAGACAGGCTAGTCTCTGTCCTCCATTAGCAGACACAATGAGGAACAGAAAGAATGAAATGCACTTACTTGCTCCCCTGTGACTTTTGGAGGATTCCAGAAGATAGTCTAAGGCCAGCAGCAGGACCATGTCCGGGGCCCATCCAAGCAGGTGGCTGCTGGGATCTGGATGGAGCTTGACAGCCAAGAGGCTGGGTCAAGTCAAAAGAGAATCTTGAAAGAGAAAATAGGAGAGAGAGAGGGACACTGAGTCACTGTCCTTTCTGGTAAAAACAATGAGTACAACAAACCAGCATGACCTCCCAAGCCAGGCAACTCACTGAGCTTCCTGTTGGTGCTTTTCATTCTTTTTGGAACCCTGCGAGTGACAGTTGCAGGATGAAAAAAGAAAAAGACAAGTCACAACACCTGTTCTTTTCCTTCCTCCTGTAATATAAGCTTCAAATCCTTCAGAAAGGCCAGAAGTTCTACGATGACTCTGTGTCCTGCCTGCCGTTAATGAGGCCTCCAGTGACATTTCCCCGCTACTCAGCGAACAAGTAACGATCTCGGTTCTGAGAAAGGAGAGGTGGGTCGCACCTGGGGGCGCCCCTGATTATTTCCAGCAGCCAACCCCTACCGGGGAGGGGGGGCGGGAGGGGAGGGTCCCTGGCCCTGGCAGGTATACTAATCATGGTAGGGGTGGCTGGGATAAAAGGCCCTGGATTACTGGGGTGTTGGCCATGCCAGCCTACAGAACTTTTCCCAGAAACTCATGTCAGGGACTTTGCGAGTGAGCGGCCTGGCCAGTGCAAGGTGCCTGTCCCGGCACTCTGACACCGCTCACGCCACCCGTAGATGGGCTCTGCGTGGTTCCATCTAGAATCTCATGGCATGCAAAACAAAACACACTGGTTACCAAGACTTCTTTGTTTGGCTCCCCAAAGCTGTCCCCAGACAAAAGCCTCAGGGAAGGGTACACTCCGAAGAACGTTCCTGAGATGGCAGTGTTTGGGGGTGCTTCTGGGGCATGCTGATTTGTGTTGGTAGATAGCTTGACCCTTTCATCCTTCTCACCATCCCACCTTCCTTACACAGCAGCGCTGCCCCAGCACAAACGGTACACATTTGTGTCACTCATGAACTGCTCTCTTGTACACTCCACGTCCCGCTGTCCCCTTTTTTTTCTCTTTAGCTCAGTATAGCATTACATTCTGAGCAAATGCCACTTCCCTGACTATGATTGATCCCCACTTATTTCATCCTGAATGCAAAGTATTTGATTTCAAGTGTGGTTCATTCTGCTCGGTGAACTCATTATGAAGTCAAGCTGAACATCTCACAGATGTGAAGCACCTCGTCTCTGAGGTTCAGCGATCTAATTTGGAATCTCATTATAGACCTTAGACTGGTGTTGGGCACGGGGGCAACTACCTGGCTGGTGTTCTCCTGCCCATCTTCTATCCCATAAAGAAACTGTCATTTCAATACCGGCACACCAGAATATTCCCCGTTTTGGAAAATAGCTTTATTTATCTCCTCACAAATGCCTCTTGGCACTGATGAGAGAGTAATACTTTGTAGGCTATTTTATTAAGCATCCCGGGAGGTCAGGTGCTGAAAGCGACAGCTCGCAGCTGCTGGCCTCCCATCTACTTAGGAAGCTCCTCAATGGATCGTGTGTTACATTATGTTACATTTTCTAAAGTTTGCCACGTGGTTGTCATTTCGCTAAGAATCTATATACCAAGAATCTTTGCTTGGCACTGTAATGTAGTTTAACTCCGGGACGATCTGATTTCTGGTGTCTCTATGGTGGATGAAGGGAGAATGGGGTTGAAATAGAAAATTAGCTCTATTTGCAGAGAGATGCATTGATTCTGAAAGATTGATGCTTTCATTTTTTTCACCTATTTGGTGCTTTCAAAACCAATGAGCATCCAAAGCCCAGTTCTGGCTACTAATGAAGTTTTTATTTTTCTACTTTCTATCTTAAAACTTTGGTAAGGGAGAATATTTGCTTTTCCAATTGCAACCGTTTCCATTCCCTGAAGAGCAGGCCTAGCCTTGAAGAGAACTGGACCTTTTGTTTCTCTGCTGTAGAAAAGTAAAGAGATTCTTGAATCACAGGAGGGAAGGTGAGCAGACAGCGTTTGCATATATTAATAAATCAGGATAGGCTAATGCAGCTATGTCTGGCAACGTGCACAGATGTTTGTCTTGCATTTTATATTCAGCAAAAACACAGGTTTTCCCAGCATCACCCCCCGCCTCCTGACTTCTCAGTTTGACTGGGAAAGGGGTCCGCGAACCACAGCCTGCAAACTAAATCCATCCACTCCCTATCTTTGTAAATAAAGTTGTTTGGAACAGTCACACGTAACTCATTTCTGTCCATTGCTGCTTTTGAACCGCGAAGGAGGATGGGAGCAATTGTGCAGAGACCACGCAGTCCACAAAGCCTAAAATTCATTCTCTAGTCCTTTATGGGAAAAGGTTTATGACCCCTAAACCAGGAAAAGGAACCTTACTGATTTTATTTAATTCGTGTTTAAAAGAGCATGTGTGTTGAAAATCATTTTTAGTGGGAAAACTGGGATGAGGATTACAATAAGCCTAGAATAGAAATCAGACCCAGCTGGCCTTTCAAAAAAACTTTCTAATCTTAAACCTCTGCTATTTCTACCCCAAAAAGTCTTTGAATAGTTAATTAATAGCAATAATCTGATATAATTTATTCATAGTTTGAATGGCTTTTAACTTGGAAAAGCTGCCTCCCCACTGACTTTTGATTTCCACTTATGGAGTAGGAAAGCAATTATTTCATTTTATTTTTATTGCATTACATTTTGATCAGACACATTACTCAGGAAAGGTGGAATCAGGAATAAGTGATAGTAAAATTTTACAGCATATCCACCCCATAAAATTGTCTCATTGCCTATATCTCTCCCCTTTTGGTCCTCCATTCTGATAGTTTACCTTCAGTTGTTATGACCCTTTAGAACGTGTTGGCAGCTTCAGTGGTGGTTGACCGTAAGGACTGGCATGCACCACACAGCACTATGTGCCTGGGAGGATGCCAACCATTTATGACCACTGCCTCCTACATTCTACTCTTAGAACATGAGTTACATGCACCCATTTGAGTATGGTCACAGTAAAGCAATGAGACTAGATGGGTGGATAAAGAAATACAGAGGATTAGATGGTGAGACAGGGAGATAGACAGATAATAGAGATAGATAGATAGATAGATAGATAGATAGATAGATAGATAGATAGACAGACAGACAGACACAGACACACACACACACACAGGGCCAGGAGTTAAAAGACCCAGATTCAAGTTTTGCCTCCACACTTAACTCAGCCAAGTCAGCTAGTCTCCTAAAAAGAGTAATGTATTATGAGAATGTCATAAAATATTTTAAAGAGGAAATGTGATATCTGAAAGTACATTTAAATGAAAAGTTTATAATTATAAACTTATTGTGACAGGTCTAAAAATCACTTTTTATGTAAAGTTCATAGCATTTTCCCCAGCTCAAGAAAGAGAATCCTCTGCGGAGAAAGGGGAACCCTCTTACACTGTTGGTGGGAATTCGGGCTGGTGCAGTCACTCTGGAAAACAGCATAGAGGTTCCTCAAAAAGTTAAAAACAGAGCTGACCTACCCTACGACCTGGCAATTGCACTACTAGGTATTTACCCCAAAGATAAAGATGTAGTGATCCGAAGGGGCACCTGCACCCCAATGTTCACAGCAGCAATGTCCACAATAGGCAAACTATGGAAAGACCCCAGATGTCCATCGACAGATGAATGGATAAAGATGTGGTATCTATATACAATGGACTATTACTCAGCTGTCAGAAAGAATGAAATCTTGCCATTTGCAACAGTGTGGATGGAACTGGAGGGTATTGTGCTAAGCGAAATAAGTTAGAGAATGACAAAGTCCATATACGATTTCACTCATATGTGGAACTTAAGAAACAAAAGAGATGAACATAGGGGAAGGGAAGGAAAAATAAAATAAGATAAAAACAGAGAGGGAGGCAAACCATAAGAGACTCTTAACTATAGGGAATAAATTGAGGTTTGCTGGAGGGGAGATGGGTGGGGGGAAGGGGTAAATGGGTGATGGGCATTAGGGAGGGTACTTGGGATGAGCACTGGGTGTTATATGTAACTGATGAATCACTAAATTCTACCCCTGAAACTATTAATACACTATATGTTAACTATATTGAATTTAAATTTAAAAGAATTAAGAGAAAGGAAAAGAAAGCGAATCCTCCTGGCATTGTCCAGGCCAACCCTATCCCCTATCCCTGCTTGCAAACAGGATGGAGCTCATGCAGCCGGAGCTAGGACAGGGCAATGTGCGCTGTAAAGGGATGGTGGGGGACCCAGAGAAATGTGGGTAGGACGCAGGGTTTGGGAGCTGAAGCAAGTCTGGGAGCTGCAGAGCAGCTTCTAGGGTGTAAGAAAAACAGAAAGGAAAGAAATTGGGGTTTTAATAAATGCTGCCCAGGACCGTGCATTTGACTCTCCATCCTAGTCTGAAAAATGTAACAAATACTTGCTATTTCAAAATTCAGAGGTTTCTGAAATTAATTTCTTTTAACTGGAAAAGGCCAATGGTTCACCCAGGCTTCTTTTATTATTTTTTTAATTTATTTATTTTAGAGAAAGAGAGCGCGTGAGCAAGGAGAGGGGCAGAGGGAGAAAAATCCTCAAGAGTACTCCCCACTGAGCGCAGAGCCCGACATGGGGCTTAATCCCAAGACCCTGAGATCATGACCTGAGCCAAAATCAAAAGTCAAATGCTTAACCAACTGAGCTACCCAGGTGCCCCAGTTCATCTAGGCTTTTAAGGGTATACTATGCATTATCATTGAGTGCCTGCTTCATTATAGAATCTCATTCTTCGGTAGGCCTGCATTTATGCAAGTGGTGGCTCTAGGTCCTTTAAGTCATATACTGAAGATTGTCTCATTTAAAAATCCCTCTTCCTAACATCAGTTAGAAATGTCAATCATTTGTATTTGTCAGACAATGGCAGAGCATCATTTCCAGTGAGTCACAGTTAGAATATTAGTTCAGAGATTTGTAAATTCTTCGGGTGTGGGTTTATGGGGCTGTGATGAGAGCATAGTTTGAAACAAAAAAAAAAAAATGTATTTTCAACCTATTCTTTCAAAACAAACTGAAGAGTATTCAATATGCATGACATGTCCTTGTCTGTTGGTGATACAGAGAAGGCAGGGCCAAGAATGAAAACTGGAAAAAAAAAATAATGGAAATTTTTTTAAAAAGATTGAGACATCTGCTTGTCAATAACTAGAAAGACATTCAGGACTGAGTCAACAGATGATAAACTGGCCCTGAAGTATTTGAAACAAAGCTACAGTTTAATGATGGAAGACAGATCATTGTTGAGTACCTACTATGTGCCAAAAATATGTTTTACATACATTTTCCCATTTAACCCACTGATAACCCTCTAAAGTAAACATAATGATCATTATTGTGTAGAAAAGAAGTTGAAGGTGAGCAACCAAATGGTAGGGGTAGGATCTACACACAGGTGCCTTGGTTCTGCCAAGCCATGTTCCGCTCTGGGGGAATGGCAGTGCCAAGCTAGCAGGCCTCCAGGTGAAAGAAGGAATCATCCAATTTCAAGATGGCTGGCGGCTCTACTGCAGCAATTTAGAGATGAGGCTCTGAGGAGTTACGTGACTCTTCCAGAGCTACATAATTAGTAGATAACCTAGAATTGCCATCTCCTAATGCTTTTTCTACTGGCATTTCTAGTCACCTTGCCATTTTATCTTTCTATCTATATCCAAAAAAAAAGGTAGTCAAAATTATGATATCTTAATAGCAATCTTTATAGACTGTAGAAGAGAACCAGCTATTTTAATTGCCTACGGCTGTCATGAAAAAAAGTCACACAAACTTAGTGGCTTAAAGCAACAGAAATTCATTCTTTTGCAGTTCTGGAGCACAGAAGGAAAAAAATCAAGATGTTGACATGGTTGTTACCTTCCGGAAGCTCTGGGAGAGAATCCATTCTCTGTTTCTCTCCTGGTTTCTGGTGATGGTCGGCAATTTTTGGTTTCCCTCGACTTGTAGCTGAGTAACTCAAATCTTTGTCTCCATCTTTACCTGGACTCTCTGTCTCTGTGTATTCTTTTTCTCCCTCTTATAGGGACACTTGTCATTGGATTTAGGGCCCAACCTAAGTTCAGGATGATTTCATCTGGAAATCCTTAACTGAATTACAACTGCAAAGACTCTATTTCCAAATAAGGTCAAATTCACAGGGTAATAGGGGTCAGAACCTGTCATATCTTTTTTTTGGGGGGGGGACACAATTCAACTCACTATCCCAGCAAATGCACTGTGACCCCCAAACTGATATTTAAGCCCATGAGAGCAACAGGCCCTATAAACCATGCTCCAATAATAAGCAAGAGGGGAGCTGTCATCTCATCTCTCAGAATCATGGATTTATGTGCTGTTAGCTGGGCTTTCCAAGGATTCAATAGGGACTGTGGTCTGAGCCCTTGCAGCTTCACTTCTGTGACCTTGGGTTAAGTACCTAAATGTCCTTAAGCCGTAGTTTCCTCGTCTATAAAATGGGGGAACAATAGTAACATCTACATCTAATTTTGACTATTATATATAGTTATTTTTATATTGTACAATAGCAATTTCATTATTAGCTAGTTCAAAGTCCCAGTAAATAGTTCCATTTCCATTTTTTTTTGCATAGCTTTTCTTTCTTCCATTCTTTCAGCATCAGTATTATTCCCACAGTATCTTTTGAAAACTTGTATTTTATGTCAGACCCTTGGTACAATCTAAAATAGCTTTCTTTATTTTATATTTATATTGAAACGACTATATGCAGGTGTATACAGGCAGGAAACCAGAGGTGACGTTAACAACAGTTAATTATGAAATCAAGTATTTCCAAAGTGAAGCTACATCTAAATATTTTACTATATTCATAGCTCACAATATGGCTTATCCTAATATCAGATAAAAAAAAAAAGAAAGAAAAGTTAAATGTCTGTGGTAAATATCATGTAAACTTATCCTTCTGAAAACAGTTTTATGATCATTTAAAAGGAAATGAATAATATAATTCAAAAATATAAATAGATGATCATATTGGACTGCAATGAGAGCAGATGTTTTAAGTTATGTAAAATCTTACCCCATCTGGTAAACAGTAAAAATGTCTCAACAACAACCCACAGATGAAATGTTGCCAATAAAGTGAGGATAGTGGGGACGGAGTAGAAGTCAATTTTACTGGGTTACTTCATAAAAAACTTAAAGCCTATTAATATGTACATAATAGTTTCACGTCTTACAACTATTATCATTCCAAAAACTATTTTCAAAACTGTTAGAAAGTGCATGATCAAGTATGCTACCCATCGCAGTTGTTAAATGAAACCGTTTGCTTTCGCCCAGTGGACCTGGAACGTAGAAACCCATACCGGAGTGGTTATATGTTTAAGTTAATTGAAACATGTACCCCGCCTCCAATCTAGGGAAGATGAGCACCAATAAGAGAATAAAATTAGAGATGGACCAACCTCCCACTGTTGCAGACCCCATTCTGTTTACGAAGAGTAGGCGGATCTATCAGGAACATTTGGTTTATGTCAGCTTGCCTTATAGCTGGGTTTCATTGTGTGAAACTATTTCCAGTCTTTTCAGCTACAAATAGGCGGCTACCAATAAAATCTTGCTGCATGATTCCAAGTTGAATTATTACCAGGAAAGTTTTATACGAACATTAGAATTGAATCTCTCAAAACATAAATTCTGTTCTTCAGCCTCTCTACCACTTGGGTCTAAAAGTTGCCATTCTCATCATATTTCTTGTCCCCGCTTTGTAACTGCTCTATAGAAGCCCCAGACCACTTCACTTATTCATTCTACCCCAAAGGAAGACCAGCGAAGATTTGCCTACCACAAAGAAGTCATTAATCATTCCCCAAATGTGCGGATTCTTGATTACAATAACAAGAGGGTTTCTCACCTTTATGAAGGGCAACCCTAGATGCAGAGAGAAATAAAGTGAAGGGAAGAAATTTTAATTATAAGGACAAGTTACTGTGCTGATTTTTAAATATCTGCTCTCAGAATTCAATTAAAGGGGTACCATACTCACAGAAACATATCCTACCCCATTCCCCAACGTCCTATTTATATTAGAAGTGTGTTTAGCAAAACCTTTTTCATAGATCAGTAGAAATGAGACGATTAAAACTACCTGGCTCAGACAATGAACATGAAAAATATGAATTAGTATTCTTTTTAATGGTCTTCTCGTCTTATACATTGAGTTCTTACAAATGCTTCCAGTGAAAAAAACAAAAACCACCAATTTTAATCTAGACGAAATAAGCCCTGGTCTTAAGAGAGACAGTCGAATTCAACAACCATCTATACTAGCTTTGAAAAATATAAATCGGGCACCTGGGTGGCTCAGTTGGTTGGGTAACTGCCTTCGGCTCAGGTCATGATCCTGTAGTTCCGGGACTGAGTCCCGCATTGGGCTCCCAGCTCCGTGGGTAGTCTGCTTCTCCCTCTGACCTTCTCTCCTCTCATGCTCTCTCTCCCTTTCTCTCTCTCTCTCAAATAAATAAAATCTTTAAAATATACATATATATACATATATATATATGCATATGTATCAAAAAATATCACATTCCTGCTTAAAACCCTCCAATGGTTTCCCATTGCATTACAATAGAACCCAAACTCCTGGTCCTGAGTGAGGTAGCTCCTGCCCATCTCCTCTTTCCCCGTCACCACAAAATGGCTTCAGACAATTCCTAGAACATGCCAAGCTTTTCCTGCCTCAGGATTTTGTCAGTCCTACTCTCCGGAATGTTCTACTTGGCCTGCCCACTGCCACTCCCCAGAATGGCAATTTTTCAGCCTTCAGGTCACCACTACAAGGGACCCTGCTCTTACCCTTAACTAATGAAATATCTTCCTTCCTCAGAGACTTTTTTTATCCCATTATCCGGTCTGCTTTATAATTTGAATCACAATTTGTAATTATTTTTGTTTGTCTGTGTTTCCTGTTTATTGTCATTCTCCCAACAACTTCCATGAGAATGGGGACTATGTGCGTTTTGTTCTATGTGTCTCCCTGGCACCTAGAACAATGCAATTAGAATGGGCTTAATAAATATCCTCTGGATGTGCAAGTTTCGGAGAGAGACGCAGTGATGACATGAGTAATTATTCTCAAAGAACTCACAGACTGAAGGGAGGAGAAGACAGAAACACAGCTAGAATAGGAGAGGAAGGTGAAAATGCTAAAAAGGCGCATGGAAGCAAAATGCAAAACCAGGGGACGGAGACAGAAAATAGGTAGTAATGATCGGAATAGAGTTGTGGAGATTTAATGAAAAAAGGTGAAATCTGAAAGTGTGATAAGAACCTCGGGAACAAAGGCACAGAGGAGACAAGTACAGGAGGCTGTGCAGGACGATGGAGTTTGGGATGACACAGAAGTGGGTGGATGAAAGGAAGTGACACCGGAACAGCGCAGGAAAGGTGGCTTGGGGACAGAGAGTAGACGGCATCAATGCTCTGCCAAGGTATTCAGACCAAGCTTTGGGGACACTCAGAGAATGATCCCCTCAGCAGAGAGAATGGCGTGTGGTCCCCACAGAAGTGCGAGCCCTAACAGGGCCGGTGCGCGCCCCAAGGGGGCCAGAGCCAAGGGGAGCCAACAGAGGACCTGGCTGGCAGGGTTTGCTTTGATGCCTCAGTGAAAGCTTTTTCACACCTCTCACTCTCTGCTTGCTTCAGCATCTCCGGCTCTTGATTGAATAAGCCCTCCAGAGATAATGGTTCTATGAGCTGTGCGTCAAAAAATGAAACCTTACATTTTCCCCTCTTTAAGCTCATTTCATTACGAGTAGTTCCCTCCCTCCCACCCCAATTCTCAAAGGCTCTGGCGAGTGATAAAGGAGGAGAAGTAAGGACTTAGGTATTTGAGGTTTATGTTTCTAAGTGATGTTTTTAAACTCATGTCTAGTTTTATCAAGAGAGGAAATCAGGCAATTTTTCACAGGGTGAAGATAATGGCTTATGCCTGTGGCGGTCCGAGTATCTGGTGTCCCTCTCTCTTTCTCTGGCGTTAATGCCGACTACAGCAGCTCTAAACCTCAGCCAGATGAGGGCTGATACAGTCAGTGGGCTGTTTTACCAAGATAAGAATAAAGGTGAAAATAAGTCTTTATGCTCTAGCCACATATGTTTTGCTCTATGATAGCAGGAAGCGCATCCATTAGCTTTTTAGAAAGCTGTTTTTCTAGTTGACGTAACAGAAAGAGATTTTAAGTCATCAGAAGTAACACCAAAAATCCCCGTAAGACCGGTGTCCCTTCTCAGTTCCCTTTTAAAATCTGCTAGTAGTTTCACTCTTTAATGCTACCTAATTCAATATTTTTAATGTGGACAGTTCTGATTCGCTGTATCTAGAACTACCTATGATGACAACACTTCTGCAATATTTCTTTTTTTTTTTTCACTTCTGCAATATTTCTAAACATCATTGGTGAAGTTCAGCACTACTTTGTTACAAAGACTCATAGCTTGATCAAGCTGCAAAGCTAGGGCTGGCCTCCACGCAATCATCTGATCTTTGTTACTCTGAACCTACCTTGCCTTTAATCACACACACAGCAAGTAAAATACATAATGACTTCTGTGTGTTATTTATCTGGGCTTTTGTGCCATGCATCCAAAGCACAGAAGTATTAAAATATACTGACACAATCCTGGGGTGGTGAGTAGAGGAATCTCCCCAAGGGCAGCTCTCATGACCCATGGGTTCAAGGATTCGCTTCTCTTCGCACTCCTGGTCTCTGAACTTCGGGCTGGCGGAGTATCCATCACATGGGTGAAGATTCCCCATTCTTGTGTGGTCTTCTACCCTAAATAATGACCTTCCTTCTACCTTCCCTGTGTATCCATAGTTAGTATGTAGCATATCATGGACACTCAAAAAATATTTAAAAATTAATAGGAAAGGAAGAAATATTTGAATTTTGTGAACTTAGAACAGTATGGTTTTGGGAGTGCCTGAGTGTCTCAGTTGGTTAAGCATCCGACTCTTGGTTTCAGCTCAGGTCATGATCTCAGGGCTGTGAGATCAAGCCCCACGTCAGGCTCAGTGTTCAGTGAGGGGTCTGCTTGAGATTCTCTCTCCCTCTTCCTCTGCTTCTCCCCCCCGCACTCATGCGCACCCTCTAAAATAAATAAATCTTAAAAAAAAAAAACAAAAACAGTAGGGTTTTGTCAAGACTCCCCAAGTTACATCAATATGCCAGGCATATTGGCAAATTCAGAGAAAAATACTCATGCTTTGCAAAATACAAGTCTGAGCATACCTCGCCCTACTTAAAGACGTTCAATGGCTTTGCACTGTATTTAGGTTAAATCCAAGCGTCTTCCCATGGCTAAAAATTTTCTGCCTGCTCAGACCCCCTGTCCATCATGCATAGTTCTTTCCTTCTCCTCCTACACACTCTGCACACCCTTGGTACATTTCAGTTCTCAGAACACATGTAGCTATTACCTTGCTTGGAGGGGTCTCACCTGCCCCATTCCAATATTTTTAAGACTAAGTCCTTCTTTTGTTTTAGATCTCAACACAGAGTCACTGCTTCACTGAGACCTTTTCTTATTACCTACATCAGGCCAAACGTTTTTTTTTTATTTGCCAACTTTTTAACGTCAGCTATTTTCTGTTTCCTCTATGGGCCTTAAACACAACTTTCCAATCATTTATTTATGTAGGTCTTTATCATATGTACGTGCTTGTATGTTTCTGTCTCTGCATGAGGAAGTCTGTCCCATGAAGGCAGGGCCCCTTTCTGTCTTGTTCACCACTGTATCCCTAGCATCTAGCACAGTACCTGGAAAACGGCAGAAGTTCAATAAATACTTACTGATTTTAAAATTGAAGAGTTAGGTGCCAGGCAACTGGAACTCTACTATTTCCTCCTGAAAAGTACATCTCTGGGGAACACTTTTTTTTTTTTTTTTTTTTTTTTTTTTTTAAAGATTTTATTTATTTATTTGACACAGAGAGAGAGATCACAAGTAGGCAAAGAGTCAGGCAGAGAGAGGGGGAAGCAGGCTCCCCGCTGAGCAGAGAGCCCGATGCGGGGCTCGATCCCAGGACCCTGAGATCATGACCTGAGCTGAAAGCAGAGGCTTTAACCCACTGAGCCACCCAGGCGCCCCTCTGGGGAACACTTTTAAAGAGAGTTGTTTTAAAGCATCTCTGACCCACATTTTTCAGGCTATCCTTGGAGTAATGAGTCATTACATCTCTAGTATGAGGATCAAGTGACCAGCTACTTGGACAGTTGAGCCATTTAAATATGATCCATTTGTAAGTACAATTTCAGGTCATTTTGGTGAGTATAAAATTACTTGTATTTAAAGAGAGCCATCCCTTTTGGAAATCTGGCTCATTAGCAACACTGAGGAGTAATGGGGTGTGATCACGACATCAATGCCTCCCTCCGGGTCAGCAGAGCCTTGGGGCCACTGTCTAATAACTAATCTCAACTTGCTAGCAAAGGAGCCTCCTCTTAGTCCTGAGAAACCTGCCTGAGGCCAACAGCCATATGCCTTGCTCCCGGCCTGTCTCATTTCACAGAAGTACAGACCTTTCTTTCCAATTGTGAAGCTCATTTTTGCTTCTTTAAAAAGTAAAGAGTGATCCGAGTATCGATCACGTGCAATGTCCGGTACCAGACACGTGCTCTCAGCTCTTTATTATTAACGCTCACCCCCGCCCCTGACCTTATGCATGCATGTCTCAGTTTTGTGTAAGTGGATAAATTTGGTGAGGGTTCATTTTCACTTCTTGACAGTTGCTCGGCTTGTTTAAAATTCTCAGAAGCACGGCACAGGCCGTACGGAGATGAAATGCATGGAGTCCCTGGCAAATTTAAGTAGAAAGGCAATGGCTACGTCTGCCAGGTTTATCGGAAAGCACAGCTCCTCTCCCTCGCTCTGTACATCTTGCTCTGAGGAATGCGCAAAAGGTCAGCTGGAATGCAGCCCAATCAAGTGCTCAAACCCTCATCATAAAAGGGCACGCATTATGTCTTAGACAATTCACAACTATCTTGGCACTTCCTGAGTTGTCCGCATGGTGGGTCATGTTTGTTGACGGTGTAATCACCACACAAAGGGACCTCAGTTGTCCAACTGAAACTTTACGGAGTTGACGGGTTTTTGAATATACTCGGCACTCTCCGAAAAGTTTGACATTGCTAAAAACTGAAAGTGTTAGGATAATTACAGCCCTGAAAGGGCACCCACACGGGCTTTGTAACATGGCTAGCAGTATCGATGGTAACAATTTCCAAGGAACTACAAAGACCAAATGCTCTAGTTACAGGGAAAAAACATGTCTATAAAAAGCAAAAAGACGATATGAAGTAAGAGCTCATAAGTAAGGACAAGTACCTCCCTTCCATTCTTTAAACTGTGCGGTGCTATCCTATTGCATCTAGAAAACTTTAAAACTAGTTACCAGTTGCCATTACTACTTGCCATTCAAAACTAAATGACTCCACATGATTTATCCATGATCACTTTTTTTTTAAATATTTTATTAATTTTTTGAGAGAGCAAAAAAGAGTACAAGTGGGGGAAAGGGCAGAGGGAAAGAGAGAGAAGCAGACTCCTAGCTGAGCGCAGAGCCTGATGCAAGTCTCAATTCCAGGACCCTGGGATCATGACCTGAGCCAAAGGCAAGCACTTACTCGACTGAGCCACCAAGGCGCCTACCTGTGATCACTTCTAACCCCTCTCGTCCTCTTGCTCATTCCTCATCTCCTCCCAGGCCGGCTTGTTTCTGTCTCAGGACCTTTGAGTTGGCTTTCTGACTTGATGCTTACTACCCAAATGAATAGCAAACATCTTAGTTCCAATGAAACCCCTGCCCCCACAACCCCCACTCCTGTTTCATTTCCTTCAGACCTTCTCACTATGATCTCTTATTTACCAAATTATCTTATTTATTGTTTATTTGTTTTTAATTTGCCTTTCCACTCCCGGAAGTAAGCTCCATGAGGGCAGTAAATATCTTATTTTCTATTGTATATATAGGCCCTACATCTGCCACAAAGTATGCTTACTAGAGAGGTACTGGATGAATAAATTAATGATGAATAAAACATTAGTAATAGTGACAGGTTTTATATTAATATAAGGTTTTTTATTAATAAAAGTTTTTTTAACTTTATTAATTATTAACTTTAACTTTAATAATTAAATAATTAAATAACTTTAATTATTAACTTTAAGGTTTTATATTAATAAAGCACAACATCACACAGCACTGCAAGGAAAGTATAAAATGGGTGGAATAGATACAAGGACCAGAGAAGTTCAGGGGAAAAGGAATCCTTATGGAATAAAACCAACAGAAGGGGTCCCCTAGGCAGATGGGCCATTAGAAAAGTGTGAATTTGGGGACAGGAGGCTTGGAGGAAGGGACTTGCTATAATAAATGTAAAGGAATAAGTAATGTATATAATATATTAGGGGCATATAAATCTATCACAAGATACAGGAGAGGTTCAAGTAGGAAAACAATAGGAAATGAGAACAGAGCGTCTTGTGGAAGGCTTTGAATGCTAGGTTTAAAAAAAAAAAGGCAGTACAGGATTATAAGCATTGATGATAAAATTACAGAAGAGCAAGACAAGTAGAATAATGACAGCATAGGGTTAAAAGCTTTGATAAATTATAAAAGAGCAAGAAAATGGTCATCACAATGATCAGAAAGTGTTACCTCTAGGTAACGACGTGTTATCAAAAGACAACATGGTCACAGAAGGCTGCCAGAGAAGCTTCTAGAACACTGGCAATGTTCTGTTTGTTGATGGGGCCGGTGCTTATACAAGTACCTGCTTTGCAGATATGCTTTTAATTGTGTGTGTGTGTGTGTGTGTATATATATATATATATATATATATATATATACACATATATATATATATATATATGCATATGCTATCTTTTTTTAAAGATTTTATTTATTTATTTATTTGACACAGAGAGAGCACAAGCAGGGGGAGCGGCAGGCAGAAGGACAAACAGACTCCCCACTGAGCAGGGAGCCTGACTTGGGGCTCCATTCCAGGACCCCGGGATCATGACTTGAGCAGAAGGCAGATGCTTAACTGCCTGAGCCACCCAGATGCCCCAAACACACATTTTTTAAAAAAGGAGTAAAACATGGAAGTTAGGAGGGTAGGCACTGTGTTTGGATGGCTGGACTTCCATCCCAGCTTTGCCACTGACCACTTGTGTTTTCTACAGCATGCTCCTTCCTTCCTCTGAACCTCAGTTCTCCCCTTGGTAAGAAAAGGGATAATTTACTACCAACTTCATGGGCTGTCATGAGAACGAAATGAAAGAATACAGATGTACCATTTAAAAGGCTGCCTGGAAGAAAGTAAACACCCATTGTTGGTATCTGTTCACATTAATTCCATTGGCCTTTGTGTGTCCAAGTGCATTCGACTGGGTTGCACCTTCCCTGTGTTGTGTGTTGATAAACAAAAGCGGGTGCCATGTTATTCCTGAAAAGGCCTGGCACCTAGGGAGAGTCGGTTAGCAAGACTCCATCCTGGTGACCCACACCACAGGGACTCCCCCTTTATCCGAACAATATATCCCACAAGCTCCAGTGACTTAGGGTTTGAAGATTCATGAGCATGCACAGATCTCGAAGACGCAGGGTCTTTCCAGATGGATTACCACTGAACTACTGCTCTTGGCCACAACCTAATTTTGAGAAATGATGGAATTGATATGCCAATTTTATTATTATTAAGAATCTGTTTTCACATTCATGCCATCTAAAATCATCTCATGGTGCACATACGCAGTAACATCGGTGCTTTTGGCTAGAAGGATTTCCTACAAGTTTAATATGCATGTAGTTACTTACCGTGGGCCAAATCTCGCTTTGGGTATTTTACAAATATTAATTCATTTAATCCTTATAATCACTGTTGAAGCGATTGCCAGTTTTAATACAGGAGAGTGATAAGGGTCCAGTTCAAAATAACTATGGCCGCATACAAGAACTACCTGGTATATTATTTTCTTAGGGCTGCTGTAACCAAGTGCCATGCACAAGATGACTTCACACTAATTTACTGTCTCACAGTTCTGGAGCCTAGACATCTGTAATCAAGTTATCAGCAGGACTGGTTCCTTCTGTGAGGAAAATCTGTGCCACAGCCTCCCCAGCTTCTGGTGGTTGCTGGCACTCTCTGGCCTTCCTTGACTTGTAGAAGCAACACCCCAGTCTCTGCCTTTATCTTCACATGGGGCTCTCCCTGTGTGCAGGCCAAACCTCCCCTTTTTATAAGGACACCGGGAAACTGGATTGGGGGACATCTCACTCCAGTATGGCTTCATCTAAATTCAACTCTTATATCTGCAAGGACCCTGTTTCCAAATACGGTCATATTCTGAGCTTCCAGAGATTAGGACATCATTATATGAATTTAGGGGGACACGAGTCAACCCACAACACTTGGAAAGCTCCTAAAAGTAAGGATGTTCTATGTTTACTTAGAACCTCCAGGTATGATGACTGCTTTGCCATAAATTTCCTGAGTAATTATGGCCCAGCTATCCTGTGACTGGTCCACAGATTTGTACCTGGAAATAGCCACTCGAAGCCAAAGAGATGATATGAAGAGTTTCTTCTGTCACAGATTTTACAGGCAGTTGGAATGCTCTGCCTGCAATCATTCAGGCGTGAGGAGCTAAGAATCCAATTTTAGTGAAAAATCTTAGCAATGCAAAGGGAGGTACAACTGTGGAGAATGAGTACATGAACCAGACAGTGAGTATTTCAGTGAATGGAAATGTAAAGAGGGAAATCCAATATGGCTTTAGGATTCAAGCCTGTCATCAAGACTGATGACAAAGTTGAATGATTCCAGAGGGAGAAAGTGATTTTCCCCTTTCAACAATGAAAAGCAACATGTATAGAGTGCTCACTCAGGCAAGGCACCATACCAGGTACCAGAAACAGAAAGGTGGGTGACACTCCATGCCTCATCCAAAGGAGCTCATGGTCTGTTGGGCAGAAAACAGATAAACGACGATAATACAATTTGATGAGAGCAATAATTAAGATGACCAAGATCTATGGGAAGAATCCAGGGAAACACGGTGGGCTCCTTTGGCGCCACTGAGAAGTGATTTCAGGCTTAGGGACTCGGGAAGCTTATGCTTAGAAAAAAAACCATCTCTAGACATCTTGTCCTATAAAATAAAAGTGCATCAGAGTTTGACTGGGAAGAGGAACTCTCTTCACAGATGACAGGATACTTTATGTGGAAAACCCAAAAGACTCCACCCCCAAATTACTAGAACTCACACAGCAATTCAGCAACGTGGCAGGATACAAAATCAATGCACAGAAATCAATTGCTTTTCTATACACTAACAATGTAACTGTAGAAAGAGAAATTAAGGAATCGGTTCCATTTACAATAGCAACAAAAACCATAAGGTACCTAGGAATAAACCTAACCAAAGAGGTAAAGGATCTATACTCTAGAAACTACAGAACACTTATGAAAGAAATTGAGGAAGAGGAAGACACAAAAAGATGGAAAAACGTTCCATGCTCATGGATCAGAAGAATAAACATTGTTAAAATGTCTATAGTGCCCAGAGCAATCTACACTTTCAACGCCATCCCTATTAAAATACCAATGGCATTTTTCAAAGAGCTGGAATAAACAATCCTAAAACTTGTATAGAACCAAAAAGACCCCGAATCGCCAAAGGAATGATAAAAAAGAAAAAGCTGAGGGTATCACACTGCCTTACTTCAAGCTCTATCACAAAGCTGTAATCACCCAAGACAGCATGGAACTGGCATAAAAACAGACAAATAAACCAATGGAACAGAATAGAGACTCCAGAAATGGACCCTCAACTCCATGGTCAACTAATCTTTGACAGATCAGGAAAAAATATAATGGAAAAAAGATACTCTCTTCAATAAGTGGTGCTGGGAAAATTGGACAGCTACATATAGAGAATGAAACCGGACCATTCCCTTACACCATACAAAAAGATAAACTCTAAATGGATGAAAGACCTCAACGTGAGATAGGAATCCATCAAAATCCTAGAGAGAACATAGGTAGTAACCTCTTCAACATCGGCCACAGCAACTTTCAAGACACGTCTCCAAAGGCAAGGCAAATAAAAGCAAAAATGAATTTTTGGGACTTCATCAAGATAAAGAGCTTCTGCATAGCAAAGGAAACAGTCAACAAAACTAAGAGGCAACCCACAGAATGGGAGAAGATATTTGCAAATGACATTATCTTTATTATAGATAAAGGGCTGATACCCAAGATCTACAAAGAACTTCTCAAACTCAACATTCAAAAAACAAATAACCCAGTTCGAAAATGAGAAGACATGAACAGACACTTCTCCAAAGAAGACATACAAATGGCTAACAGACACATGAAAAATGCTCAACATCACTAGCCAGCAGGGAAATACAAATCAAAACCACAACGAGATAGTACCTTAAACCAGTTAGAATAGCAAAAATTAACAAAAAAGGAAACAACAAATGTTGGCGAGGATATGGAGAAAGGGGAACCCTCTTACACTGTTGGTTGGAATGCAAGCTGATACAGTCGCTCTGGAAAACAGTATGGAGTTTCTTCAAGATGTTAAAAACAGAGCTACCCTACAACCCAGCAACTGCACTACTAAGTATTTACCCAAAGATACAGATGTAGTGAAAAGAAGGGGCACTTCTACAATCTGCACCCCAATGTTCACAGCAGCAATGGCCACAATAGCCAAACTGTGAAAGGAGCTGAGATGCCCTTCAACAGGTGAATGGATAAAGACGATGTGGTACATATACACAATGGAATACTGTTCAGCCATCAGAAAGGATGAATACCCACCATTTGCATAGACATGGAGAGAACTGGAGGGGATTACGCTAAGTGAAGTAAGTCAAGCAGAGAAAGACAATTATCACACGGTTTCACTCCTATGTGGAACATAGGCAATAGCACGGAAGACCATAGGGGAAGGGAGGGAAATCTGAAGGGGGAGAAATCAGAGAGAGGGAGATGAACCGTGAGAGACTATGGACCCTGGAAAACAAACTGAGGTTTCAGAGGGGAGTGGGGAGGGGGAAGGTACCAGAGTGATGCGTATTAAGGAGGGCACATGTTGTGATGAGCACTAGGTGTTACAAGCAACTAATGAATCAATGAACACTATATCGAAAACTAATGATCTACTATACAGTGGCTAACTGAACATAATTAAAAATAAAAAGTGCATCAGAGGTGGGACCAACATTTAGTCCTGGTACAAACAGGACCCACATCCAGGTCTACGGTTCTTGTTCCTGCTTATCATACAGATGTGTGCACAAGGCGCGGAAACTATCCAGGGTCAGGGAATTATGTGTTTTCTGAGGATTCATTCCTTTTGTAAGTGTTTCCACTTTTCCCAGTTTCTGTTTTCTCTGATATCCGCCCACTAAGCTATCCAATATCAGGGAGAAACTTCTTAACTTTTTGTAAAGAAACAAACATCATGGAGCTCAAAGAAATCAAAGAACTTCAGGATGATCTGGTCTGAGTCATCACCACCTCCAGTCCTCCGGGATAGTATTTTTGAGACAGAGATAGGTCATGTTCTAATCTCTGCCAGAGCTCGGGAAGATGACCAATCCTTGCTGTGCCACACATTCTTTATACATAGGCTTACATCTTCCTTCCTTGCAAAAAATAATTTACAGCGATTATTTATGAATCTCTGGCCGTTTTAGTCTCCTATTGCTGCTGTAACAAATGATAACAAACTTAGTCATTTACAACAATGCAAACTTATCACACAGTTCTGCTGTGAGAAACAGAACATGGGTCACCCTGGGCTAAATCAAGGTTAATATCAAACAGGGCTGCTGGTTCCTTTCTGGGGATTCCCAGCAATAATGTGTGTCCTTGCTTTTTCTAGCTTCTGGAGGCTGCCCGCCTGCCTTGGTTCATGGCCCCTTCTTTCATCTTCAGAGCACATCACGCCAACCTCTGCTTCCATTATTACATCTTTGCTGATTCTGATCCTTATGCTTTCCTTTGCCAAGGGTCCTTGTGATTGCAACGAGCTCACCCAGATGACCTAGGATCATCTTAGCATCTCAAGATCCTTAACTTGGTCACGTCAGCAAAGTCCTTCTGCCATGCCACACTCATAGCTTATGGGGAATGAGGCACAGGCACCGTTGACAAAGGCGGGGGGCGTTATTTGCTTACCACACTGAGTAAGGAGCTGCTCGCAAGGTTTTGGCTCTCTTGCTTCTTGAACCAAACTCAACTCCAGGAAGAGTACATCTTCATCTTTTAGCCAACCCTGGACAACATCTTAGACTCCAGTCTGTACAGGCTTTAGGAAGCCAGACTCTTAGCAACCACCAAATGAGTGTTTCAGCTAAGATACCCATGTCTTCAGAGGAAGGAGGCAGATATGATTGATAAGGTGCTGAAAGCTAGCATGCCTTTGCACATTTAGCTTCTATGTAAGTTTCTTGTAGCTCCAGCAGAGCATAGCATATTTCCTCCTGCGGGGTAGGCATATAGTAACCTTAATCTTTATTGAAAGAGTTAACGAGCCTGTTATAAAAATAGGTGTAATTTGATATGCCAGTATTTTTGCATGGCAGGATCAAAATTAATTTAAAAATAGAAAAGATCTAGTCAGACAGGAGGGAAATAAAAACACTCAAAATTGGAAAAGCAGAAATTCATTTCAGTTCTCCAAATAGCTCAGAAAACAAAACAAACAAGCAAAACCGTCTATTTACAACAAGCTCCCACTCTTTACAGTACCTGTTACATTTGTTATATGCGTTACGTATACATTTACTTGAATGCTTGATAATAAGTAAAGGTAAAACATTTTAAGGCAAATCAACCCACTTTCCTGTGAAACTAGATGTAGTAACCCAGTGTTATTCAAATAACACGTTTTATCTTTTGTTTCCCACCTGCTCCCACTCTTTCCTACAACAAACTTGGCAACCACACCTTGCTCATTTCGTCTCATTTTCTATGAAAGTAAAATCTCATTCATAATCTCCACATCCTACCAGCCGCTTGTAAATCTGGGGTAGATAAGCACAAATTCATTTCCACCAACATAGCTTAAGGGTTTTTGTTTATTTGTTTGGGGGTTTTTTTGCCCACCAATCTACAATAATAAAAAATAATGTTTAAGGTTTTCCCTAACCCCTGCATCTCATGCTAGATGAGGAAGCAGTAACCCTTGTCCCCACCAGTAGACATTTCTGGATCGAAAAGTGTCTTAGTTTGTAATCTCAACGAAAAACTCATTTTCTTATGCACTTTTAAAATTAATAGTCTATAATGTATTCTCTTTATGAGTGCAAGAGAATAGAATACAAAAACAAATGCTTATTTGTTCTCTCTGCTGAAATTGTCTAATGTTAGAAGAAACTTTGCTTTCCACAGAAAATATTGGCTTCCCCATTAGCCATCTGCTAGATGGTGGGAATGTTCTGTGTGGCTTTCTCAGCTGGAACATTTGGAAAATGAATACATTGTTGCAAGAACTCACATTGTTGGCCATAATGTTTGTGATAATGTTGTTGACTTACCAGATGTCCTGGAAATTCCTGGGGTGGAAGTATTTCCAGGCGTTGCAAACCCCTCCGTTTCTCGGCAGAATGGTGTTTGGTCTATATGACTTTAGCTATTTTTCATGGTTTACCACAGTGTTTTTCGTTCGGTCATTCTGTAGACTAAAACAAGATAGAAAAAGATACCACTGAACTTCTTATGCTCTTCCGAACTCTGCCCTGCTCCTCAGTGCGTCACAGATCTATAATTTGCCATTTTTCAAAATAATTCTTCTCCAACCCCAACTATATACATCTATCTGTAAGATTAAATAGCATGACCTTGGTTGCACTTGTCCCCAGCTGGTAGAAAAGCAACAAAGTCTAACACTTGAATGCTCTGCTCACTCATTATGCCTAAGGAGTTTGTTTGAAATGTGAATAACCTGTTTTCAGCCCTGGTCTTCCCTTTTGAAATGAGATTAATGAAGTGATGAATAAAGTGAAGCGTCCTTTACACTTTGGCACGAAAATAGATTAGACTTCTTCTTTTGCAAATGGAATTATCTCTTACAGATCTGCTTCTCTACCTGTTTGCCTTTCGTTTAAAGCAACAGAATTCTCTGAGCAGAGTAAGGCCTTACTCTAAATGGGAATCCGTTTTAATATTCCACAGAATCTTGACTGTCGTGCCAATCACACATGGCTGTATTTATTTGTCAAACTACACTACATGATTCATTTTTATCCCTTACTTCTATCAAAAGGAGATACTATAAAGGTTTATGTCTCCAAAGATTTTTAAAGGCAACTTATATAATATATATAATAAAATATATATAAAATAAAATATAAAATATATATATAATAAAATATATTCGAGTACCCTATTCTACCACATCATTCCAGTTTTATTTGTTCTTTGGAGCTTACATGGTTTCAAGGCAAAGGGCTGGCCTATCCGGTCTCAACGTTACTCATCTTTACAAGCACCCAATGGCTATCCATCGTCCATCTGGGTGCTCTGCGACCAGCTACGCCACAAAGATGACCCTGTCCCAGTGCCTTCTTCAGCTATCAGATGCGCCCCACAGCCCTCCCCTCACTGGGCTTTGCCCTCAGGTCTCACACCCTCTACTTATGTGCTTCTGCCTCCACAGTGCTCCAACTACAAACAAAGCCAGGTCCCTCCCTGTCTCCTGGGCACACTGAGGTCTCTGTTCTTCCTTCCCCTTCCTTCCTCTTCATTCCACCTTGAGGAATCCATACTCTGGAGGGCATTGCCTCCAGTAGAACAATATCCTAAAAGGAACCTTTTGGGTAACATACACCCCAGAGTATGACATCCCCCCCCTCCCCAGCCTTCCCCTGAGGCGAGAGAATTACATAGCCAGCTAACTGCTTGAATGCTGGAAGGGAAAAGGGAGCAAGGAAACGTGAGAAGACATTTAAAAGCATCTGGTAATATCTCAGTCATATCATGCCACCATCTAGCTAGAAGTAGAAGAGAGAAATAAACAGAAGAGAAGGCCAAAAAGGAGGACGGAGTGTCAATAATTTTATCAGTAATTTTCCGATATTCCGAGAATTCTGCTCCAATTGCTTTTGATAGAGGCTGGAATCCACACAACACAGCTTCACACCGCCTCATTCTCCCCCCTGCTCGATGTGCAAGCACCCTCATAAGAGTTACTCAATCTATGATTAAATGAATGAATAAATACAAACTGGGAATAGAAAAAACATTAACCACCGTCTCATTGTCCTTTTAACACTGTATGCTGTTCCAATGGAAAGTTGTTTTTTTTTTAATTAGCAAGTGCCGTCTACTTTCAGAATATCCCCATAAAACAGAAAAATCATGGAAACATAGGGCTGAAAAAACTTCAAGTTTATCTAATCCAGTGGTTTTCAAGCTTGACTGTACATATTAATCACATGGGGAGATTTCACAACTACGTATGTAATCCATTCTACCCCAGACTAGAGGATCAGATAAGTCCCCATCACTGATGATGTTTGAAAAGCTCCCTTTTGTGATTCTAACACAATGGAGGTAGAGACCCTCCCCTGGTCACACAGGTGAGCTGTCATTTATCCAAGACGCACCACCCCAAGTGAAAAAGCAACAGCTGACAACTGCTTCTCCTGACCCTTTGTCATACATTCTTTCCACCACGACCCCACTAAATCCCAACATTATAAACCATCTCCCACTGCCCAAAAGAGGTTCTGCTCCAGTTTATTTCAGTGTTGAAGAAAACACATTAGAATAATATCAAATTTCACTCTCATGGTTGTCTCACTTCAAAAGCCGTAACATTTGTTCCCATTTCCCCAAAGAGTTACTCCACGGCCCTCAACCCCAGGTGGTCCCCATGTTTGATAAATGTTAAACAACACCTTTATGAGATGGCATTCCATTCTAGAGTGATATTTAAAAGCTCTGAAGTTTAATTGCTGTGGATAACCATCGATCATTGCTGGGATGCCCCTGGGACAGTGGACTTTGAGGTATGCCATCCATCTCCTGGCGGTCCTGTGGCTGGCCGCCTTCCCCTCTTCATCAGCGGTTGATGGGGCTGATGGAGATCGCTGCCGCACATTCAAAGCGCCTGCCGTTCCCTCACCTGCTCTGCATGACTACTGAACTGAGCCGTGTTGTGACAGTCTGCCTGCTCTTCCCTGTTCAGATTAATGAATACAGCTTTAGCTGTTAATTCAAAGCTAGTCAAGCTTGTATCCAACAATTAGAGACCAATTTTCATATTCAGCGCAAGTGTATGGGTGGAAGGGTGTGGGAGAGGAGTGCAATTTGGCTTGATTCTTTACATCTGGGGTGAGCGTGAAGCAGGAAGAGTAGAGGATCCTGAAGACGGTACCGGAAACTCTCATGGGTCCGGCTACAACAAACCATTCCAAGCCTCCACTTCTTTGCCAGCTACAGTGATGCGACCCCGGGGGTTTGAGCTTCCTGCCCTGCAGCTAGACTGCAATCCATCAAAAATAACAAGCACACGGAAAGCCCCTGTGCACTCCTGCCTTCAAGGAGGGTCAGCCGCTAAGCCGGTCTTTGAAGGGGCTTTAGAATCAGAACCCCAAACCTCCCACTCCTCTTTTCTTCCCACCACAATAAGAAACGCAATGTTTGCTTGTACATTGAATTATATAGGAGACCTCACCTGCCCCCTTTCCAGGTCATCCAGGGCAACAAAGACGGAATCCTCAAATTTTCAACCCTGAAATGTCCTCCCCATTAAAGCAAGGGCTACAAATGCTCTGTCTTGCATGCAAAAGCTATATATGTACCCCAGGAGCCAAATACTGTCAAGACGCTCTCCTACTGGAATTTCTATTTACAGAAAGGCGAAAATAGGAACTGCCAGAGCATTCCTGTCCCTGGTTACTGATGGTAGAGGTGGTTCAGAGGAACACAGGCCCATCCAAGGTAAGCTACACCTTTGCCCTGGGAACAGAAATCTCTCCCGAGTCATTTTGACTGATCTTATTTTTCAAGCAAGAGGCCCGGGGCGGGAGCACAATACGTAGCAGCCGGCGGTAGTAGTTAAGGCTGATAAAGTCTAGTTACTTGCCTTATTGAATTTCTTTTCGCTCTGCTGCAGTATTTAGCAGTTGACTTTGGCATCAGACTAGCCTGGCTATACAAGGAAGGATGGAGAATGGAATTGCTGTCCCCGTCTAAGCAGTGCACCCATGGGGACCCCGTGGTGGAAGTGGTACAATTTACGGATCTCCACCCACAGGTGAAAGGCAGGCAGACAGACAGAAGCAGCACACACTATAACCCTTTGTCCGGATCTCCATGAGTCTCAAATGTCTGAAGTCTCTGCTTTTAAGGGGTGTCGATTATTTCGTCTGTAAACTAGTGATCAAAAAGACCTAACTTACAGAACTGATGCTGACAATAAATGAGATAAATGTAAAGCATTTAGCATAGTGTCTCGCACATAGGTTGAACTTAATAAATAATACAGTGGAAAACATATCAGTAATGGGTCCTGTCTCCCTGGGAGTTTACACCTAACTGGGGGACACATACAATAACGGGACAAATAAACAAACAGTTATAGACTGAGGGCTAGCAATGACGGAACAAACAGTGACTCTGATAGAGAATAATCAGGAACGAGGGTGCTGCTTTGGATATAGGGTGGTCAGGAGGAGCCACTGTGAGGAGGGGATATTTAAGCTGTGACCACACAAGGAGAAGCCAGAAAAGCTGGACACAGGGTAGTCCAAACACGGGGAACAGAAACCACAAAATCAATGAGGCGGCAAAGAGAGGAGAGTGGCTGAAACGTGGACAACCAAGGGAGAGAACAGGGTGAAGGGAGGTGGGACAATTCTGATTGTGCTTCAAGTTCTTGCTCCTCCAAGTGTGGTCCTGGCATGACCTGGTGCTTGTCGGAGAGGCAGAAACTCGGGAACCACCCCCAGACCACCCAAACAGAATCCACATTGTAACAAGTTCCCCGGATGATGCCTTTGCATGTTCTGAGATTAAGAACACTGGTCCAGGAAGCCTCTGAGAATTTTAGGCGGCACAGTGGTGTCATGTGCTTTGTATTTTTTAAAAGATTCATTCCGGACGCTATGGTGAAAATGGATTACGGGAAAGGAGCATATTTTTACTGCTATTTATGATTACTTTCGAAGTCGCCTGCCTAGTTTACTATGCCTTCTCCTTCCAAGGCGGGGTCCTGCTGTAATCTGGCCATTTTCCACCTGAAGTCCAGCCCAGCGGCTACTGCCCTGCCCTCTGCTTAGGCACTGCTCAGCGCCACTGTCCTCCTGCCTTGTATTTTCAAGTGCCACTCGTTCCTGTGTGCCCCAGATCTCAGCTCTGCCCATCACATCAGGAAGCCCACCCTCTCACAGCCTGATGAACCCCTGGGAGGCTGGAGACAGCCCTGCCCTTGATCCCGCATCCTCACCCTCAGCTGGTTCTCCTCCAGACCTGGCCTCTGCCTCAGAGCTGGTTCCCGGCCACGCCCGTCTGTTCCCACTGCATGGCCCCCTTCCACACCCCAGGAATTCACAGACCAAGTGAAAAATGAGCATTACTCGCCACTATAATTAGATTCCAAAGAGGAGAAGGGACTTCATAAGTAAATGCCAACCATCTTCATATTAAAAAAAAATAAAATTTTTTTAATCGATTGTTGGGGGGAGATGTTAATGAGCTAACCACTTTTAATTCAATGTTTGACAGTAACTGCAACAGAATTACATTTAACAAGACAAGAACCTCTATGGGTTTTTAGCAGTCAGATGAGGTAACAGAACAGGCCTTGTTAAGTAAGGAACTGAAATATAATCAAAGGAGCCTTCACGTCTGTTGCTGAATCTGAGTGACTTAGCCCCAAAGATGGCTAATACGGGTTGTGTGGAGTAAGAAATATGAGCTAGCCCTGCGCTTGGTGGAGAAGAGTCTAAACGCCTGGGCTGGTGGAGCAGGTGGGCTGTTGAGGATGGACGAAGATCTTGTTCCGCTAAGAACGGTCAAGGAGGCTGGGAGCCAAGGGCAAAGGGAAAAAAGGGGATTTAACGATCTCGAATGAAAGTTCATAGGTAACTTTTGCGGCAATAATACAAGCACACTGAATCCCTCCCCGTTCCGTGGCAATGGCGAAGATGATTTTCCCTCATTCTGTGACGTGCTCTGAAGAGCATGCCCCGGGCACGTGGATGCCCAGCACCCCCTCTCACAATGGCATCGTAAAGCAGCCCTCATGTTAGCAGAGCTCCATCGGACCTGGGAAATGAGGGCAACATTAAAAGAGGGGTGTTTATCTGAGAGACAGAGGAGAGCCGGGGAGAAGGTCGTGAGGGTTTAATCAGGTCACGTTGCATTTCATCCGTGGGAGCTCTTGAGTTAGGCAGCTGGGAAGACCACAGAGGCATGGCTCCAAAATTGTTTTCATTACGCACTTTCTTGAAACCCTCTGAAGAAGCTCACCTTTCTCACCTCAAATGGCTATGTCATCACCTTTATTTCTGCTCTGACTCTGGCTTTAATGGATTTTCTGAGCTTCTAGCTTTGAAACCATATAGAAAGGACAGCCTCACCTGAGTACCACAGCTGTTACTCAGATCAAATGTCATCCGTCCTCAGGGACAGCTTTAACTTGAGAACGATGTTCGAATTTGGGGTTTAAAATCAAGCAAACAGATTCTATATATTTTCAATGCTGTCTAAAAGAAGCGTCAGGAAGACGACTCTTATTTTCTCTCAATTTGACACTGTATCTGTTATAAAACAAATAAAGGAAGTCAAAATGACATTTTACACCATCTCTTTGGGGGGAAATAATGTTAGAAGAAAAAAAATCGCTAACTAAATATTCACATTGCTTTATAAGGGAAAAGAACCTTTGGATACAAAGTTCATATTTGACAGGTAATGTGACAATAAAAGGGGGAGAAACATGAATTAAAATGCAATGAAAAGTTCATATTCTCCGTGCACAGAAAAATAAGTGAATGTCCTTAAATTGATCAGCTCTCCAGCTGGGAGAAGGCTTCAGATGATTGATGGATGCATGATGGTTTTTCTTTCAGATATGGGTTGAACCACAGTGAGGAGATTAACTGGAGTCACTTTTTTAAGAGAATACAAAAATGCATTTGTAATGTACTGTGCTTTGCATAGAGTAGAAACTTAAAAGTGCTTTTACGATTAATCCAAAACCAAGCAATAGACTGATGGCGGAGAACTAGGGATTCTACATATTTAGCGTGAAGAAAAAAAATGCTCTAAATATTGGAATTCATTGGGAAGCTAAACCTAAAGGTGGGGGAAAAGGCAAAGGCGGTGGCTAAACATGGGGGGAGGGGCTAGTAATGGGTCATCACAGCCACAAACCACTATGCGAGTTCTGGAGTTCTCATCAACAAAACCCAGGAGACCTACTGGCTGTCATGCACCAGAAAGAGGCTGAAAAAGTGTTGAGGCAGAATCCGATTATGTGCATAAATGTAATTCTCCAAACTGACTACTGGTGAAAATCACATGGGAAGCTTCTGAGAGAAGAGATTCTAGGATTCCCTTGACACTCACGGAATCAGAAACACCGACTGGACCCCAGGATATTTCCCAGCGTTCAGAACCTCTGCTTCTTTTCAGCTGCAGCAGCATGCTTTTAGACCAGTAGTTGAGTACAAAGTATGGGCCCCCCATTTTAATGACAAAACATTTGGAAGATCACTGCATTTGTAGTTGTAGTGTCTGCTACTGCTGCTGAATGAGAAATTCAGCAGGCAGATATGCATGGTAGCTCTGAGGTCAGTGGCTGGGAATCACTGATAGGGAGCGTGAGCTCCATGGGAGCAGGTACTATCTCCCAGACCCTAACTCCGTGCCTGATAGATAATGCGTGATCATGAAACATCCAATTAATTAGGGAATCAGAAGGCCTCCAAATTATAGTCTCTCTTTCAAGTGAGAGTGAAGATTTAGGAATACAATATCTAGTGGTATTGCAAAGATCATAGCGGAGAGCACTTCATACCCAAGTTTTATAATCTCAGAACTGGACCCAGGAATCTTCCCCACCTTGACCTTTGAGACCTTTGTGATTATTTCTTTGTATCTTGTGCTTATCCCAATGACAGGTTCACAAGAAGTGTACAATAAATGTATAATAAATCACATTTGTTCCACAAATCAAGGTATCCTTTCTGAGGGTCATTAGGAGAAGTCAGATTCATCAGTTATGAGGAAAACTTGGGGGAACCTCTTCCAATTATCTTCAAAATACAAACACACTAAAGAGAAACTATAATTATATCTAAGCTATATGAATGTCATTAATTTACATGATTCTTAGATCAAAAGAAAGCTATTTTAAGTTACTTAAACTATCCACCATCATATCCACCAGGATTCACCCATTTCTGTGGCTTTGCCAACCAGAGTGACAGGCAGAGTCATATCTCAGGATTTCTTAACCTACTGAGCCACCCAGGCACCCCCATATCTCAGGATTTCTGATAGCCTTCACTACCTGTGGCACGCACGCACGCGCGCGCAGACACACACACACACACACACCCAGCCACATATCAGATGTGAGCAGAAGTGCCATGGCCAACTTGCGCATTATCATCTTAGGAATGAAGCTGCCTGTCTATGCCTCCCTCTATTTTCCCTTTCCACTGGCTGGCACATGGACGTGGCAGTAACCCAGACACGGACACCACCCTGAATGATTATGGAGCCACAAGACGGAAGGAACCTGGATCCTAGATGACTGTCGTAAGCAAAGCCTGCCCCATAAGCCTAAACAGCTCGCCTTTGGACTGTTATGTGAAAGGCAATAAATTTCTTCCTTGAGTCCCTGTATTTGTGATTTCTTTCTTTCAGAAATTTAGCTAATGTCTAAATTTTATACTCCTTATTCTAAAGTTTTGGGATTTCATTTATATCCAATAGGCAAAAACATCGAATGGTTTGTCTACAGTGGGTATACAAGTTGCAAGTTTTCCCTCGAAAGGGATTGTATGTATTAAAGCAAGTACTATACTTTGTTATTCTACACAGATGACAACCATCCATAGAAAATGTTCTCAGGACAACTGTGCCAAGTAGTGAAAAATGGTGAGACCACAAAGCTAAAAATATTATGATACACAGCATTTTTTGACCTAGATACATCATCTGAAGGTGCATTTTGTTTGGCATACTTTAAACACATTCTCAGTGACAAGAAACAATATTTGTGAGTTTATTTCTGGGCATGTGCATAGAGTTAATTAGCAAACTCCCAACTTACTGCGCATGCAAATTTCAAAGTTCAAGAAGTGGCAATTTACTCACATAAACCTTATGCAGCTTTTATTGTTTTGTCAGATCTGCTTACTTAAATGCATAAATTAAGTACTATGTGTTGTGCCCACTTAGAAATATGGCAGGATTCCTTGGGAGAAGTGAAAATTAAAATGTCAGAAAGAAAAAGGCTTTTGCCATCTCAGCCTCAAAGGTGCGCCATGGGATGAGTGTCAGTTTGGGGAGATGTGTTGGCTGCCAGGCCAAGTGTGGCAACAAAATCTGGCGCTTCTCCTAGGCCACCCCTTCTGACACACACACACACTCTTGGCACAGAAGTCTGTATATGCTGGACATTGAGGACACCCATGTTTCAGGGAAACGGTCAAGCACAGAGTTCACCTCTCCTTTTCCCAGTGTTTCGCTTAACATTTCAGGACCAAAAATGGGGATCCAAGATTCTCAGGTCAAGGTTCCTTTGTTTTTCCACATAGAGCAGACTTCTTAACTCTTCTTTTTGTCTGAATGGTCTACACATTCCTGGTGGAAGGCTAAATTTTCCTTTGCCCTGCCTCCTTTAAGACAGAAATGATCCCCTGTTTTAAAAGATAAAGATTACCCCCACGGTACTCTGTGAAATTGCTTGCTACCATAATTATTCACTTAATATTTTTCAGTGCTTTGCTTAGGACTACTTTAAAACAGATTACTCATTCCCACATTAGTTGAAATTGTTCAGCAGCTCCCATGATGTATTTTAAGTGACTTAGGTATCCTTGAAGGTGATGAACAGGCTTCTCCAACAATATCTAGCATTTCAAAATGGCGCAAACATGCGTGTCATATGCACATGCACGCACACACGCGTGCGCACACACATTTACTCTTGGTGATACTGAATGGGTCAGCAGACACAACAAAGTACTTTGTTTTATGTTGGAATTTTAACTCACATAGCAAAGCTGGCTACCTTTTACAAGCTGGTCAGAAGTTTAACCAACCAGAAACTTGGCTCTGACCAAGTTTTTATTAATTAAAGCATGAGAAAGGATAAATTGTTACTGAATAAGGTTTACTTTTGGTAGATGTGTTTTTTTAAAAGATAGTGGGCCTTCTGGGCAGTGGGAAATAATTACATTCCTTGATGCTTAAAGTTAAGATAAATCTATCATTTTCTCTGGAGATACTAATATTGTATCCCAAGATAATTTAAACAATTTCTTGGTAATACTGTCAAACTATCAAATGGGATAATCAGGGAGAGTTCTGTCTCATCTTCCATCTCAACTTAATTTTGCCAGTGGAGCAGGTGTCAATGGGAAAAGAAATCCCTCCTATTTTCTAAACATTTACTACTCAGATAAATACTTAAAATGGAACCTCTGTCCATTATGTCTTCCTGAACATTTTTGTCAAAAAAAAAAAAAAAAGAGGAAGAAAATCCTCATTACTTCGCATTCAACTCTCTCCTATTTCTTAATTTTAAAAACTCAAAGTATATTTTTGACTGACTGGTTCCCACTCTACCCACACTGCCACAATAAGTTTAATGGAACATAAAAGGGAGAGGATGTGACATCATAGTCCATTGTCACCGTGGCCCTACGCACTGAGCCCAGCCATCTGAAAGAGATCCACATCTCTGGGTCTTACATGGAGTGTTTACTTTTTATCATTTCAAAGTGTTTCTCTCTGATAACACTCCTGTCAAATTTATGAATAAGTCTGGAAATTTTCAAGATAAGCTGAAATTGGTCTTATTTGTTGGCTTCTGACTCAAATTCCCTCTACCTCTTCAGGGAGGAAGCTACTGATGTTAGAACCCAACTGGTGTATGTTTCTTTGCCCCAGCTCGAGCTGTAAATCACACTTGGTTTCACAGATTTGATAAAGCCTGTGAGCTTATAATGTCCCTGCCAGAACAAGCCAAGAGTTACTTCCTGGGGAATGAAGCCAGTCAGCAGCCCTTCCAGCCACATAAATATGACCCTATTAGGTGGAAGTCAGTGGGCCTGTCTGAAGGTGGGGATTTGCCCAAACAGCTCCACAAAGTAGCATGACCAAAGTGATAAGAGAAATTTCCTAAAACGACAAGGGGAAAGAAAACAACAGAGAGTTCTGTGTTGATTTTTTGTCGTCTGCCCTTCAACTCTGCTTGGATTCTTCAGCAAGTAAGATTTCCTACCAATACCTGACCTGTTTCTATATAAAAACATGAGCTTATCCACTAATACAGCCCATCTCTCACACCTCAGATCCCACATCACATCACAAGCTGCTGTTTCGAAAAGCAAGAGCACAAAGACTTGTGCAGGTTTTGGCAGTGGCGGCGAGAGGAGCAGAGAGTTATAAAAATTCAGATATCAGGTTTACACATTTCATGTTTTTCCAACTTTAAAAGATACTTAGTGCCCTTTGAGGGTGCGGGTGAAGACCAACAGTAATGGCAGAGAAGAATTATATTGTTGCACTGAGATATATTTTGCCCATGAATAAAAAGGGAATGTATAATAAAACCGATAATGGTTTATTATAACAAGAACTGCCTTGCTCAGTTGGCTCTTCTTTGACTCTATCAAAGACCATCTGTAACATGGAAACACATTGTTTGAATATTCACTCATTATTTAATTCACGCGCTATATGCTGAGCATCTCACTCACACACACACACACACACACACACACACACACACAGTACACACATTTGCGTCTAGTATTATTGACACAAAGAACATGCCTGCCTAATTCAGGGGAAGAGAGGGAGAGTGTAGAAGCATTTAAAATTTAAAAGACAAAAGGATGTTTGGGTTTTTTTTTTTGCTCAACAGAGATGCACTTTATTTTCGGTTTATCCCCAAATAAGGGGGGGTTTATATTTCACTATATGCATGAGTCAGTGTTTGTAAGTCTTCATAATAAAGTCTGAGAATAAAGGACTCTGAGCTTGAAGTACTAAGACATCAATGTTAGACAAACTTGAATAAATGACAATGCGTTATTTTTATTCTGACACCATCTTTAATAAAATAAAATTTTAAAACATAAATCTCTAAAAATCTGACAGGAGCCTTAAAGATCCAACGAGTGCAACACCATCATTTTATTGATGGGTGAATGGGAGACCCACGGGGGTCGGGATTCCTAACATTGCACAAATAATTGCTATGGGACGCAGACATGGATTCGTCATAGAAAGGGGTGGAGATGACACCCTGCGTGACTTTTCACCTTGTGAGATAGGAATTGTGCTCAGACTCATGCCTGCGCCATGGCTGTTCGTTCAGTTGCTCCAAGAAAAACGAATATGTGATTAAGATAGATTTTCCATCTAGGCCCTGAAAAGGCTTTCCTGCCAAGGAGAACTTGCTTTCACGTTTCCCTCTCCACATGGTCTTAACAAATTAATGGATGAGACCGAGGTTAAAATATCTCAAATTGGACACTAAATTCTGTGAATTGTTTTCACTATATAATTAGAATAAAAATCAAAATTGCGAACCTGCCAGTTCCCAGAGCTTTTCAGGTCTTCACAAAAGGGGAACTGTCTCTTCATCTTTTTATTAGGGACAAAACCCACTGAATAGGCACCGCCGGCTTTGGGGAGACGGTACTGGGCCGCATTTCATCACGTGCAGGCCTCCTACAAAGAGTTCAATTCCCCAGCCACCGGAAGGAGACACTGCAAAACAAATGAAGCGGGCACCACTGGGCCGAACGCCCCTCATCTCACCCTCAGTAAGCTGACAGGTGCAACTGTGTCACTTGACAGCCATCTCTGTACCAAGCTGCTTGACACAGAGACGTCCACACTCTGAAGCTGTCACCTGAGGCACGTCTTCTCCATCTGCTCCTCGTATGAGGCACCCTCTTCCTAGAAGCACCCCCTCGGGGAGAACAGAAACCTGCTGCCAATGAGAACCACCATGTCAATGCCGAGAATAAACCCAAGGGATGATACAGTGCCGTCCTGTTTTCTTCCCATACCCTGAGCCCAGTGAAAAGCACGAAGTTGGGAACAAGACGTACACAGTAGTAAAGGACACTCAGGGAGATCATTTGTGCATGATCCCACAGGAGTTGTGCCAACAGAAGGGTCCTGAGGAGGCTCCTATGGAAACTCTGTTTTCCAGGAGCAGTATTTAAAGTGGACTGGCCAGTCCCCATATAACTTACTTTATTTCTATGCTGTACCTGCTTCAAAGAGTTGCTCTCGTGCCTCCAGGGAACAGTAGGGTGACAGAGAACTTCCCCAGCTGCCTTCCACTGAGTAAGTGGGAAAGGCAGAAAAACAAATTCCTTCTTTCTTTCTTTTTTTTTTTAAGATTTTATTTATTTATTTTAGAGATAGAGCGCGCACAAGCGAGGGGACGAGCAGAGGGAGAGGAACAAGCAGGCTCCCTGCTGAGTGTGGATTCCCACCACCCTGATCATGACCTGAGCTGAAATCAAGAGTCAGACATTCAACCAACTGAGCCACCCAGGCGCCCCAACAAATCCCTTCTTTTAGTCAGCACACAACATCATTTAAAGCCCATCCCTAGTGACATTGCCCTAACATCTCATATTTGGAGACACCTAGGAGCATGCGATCAAATCCTGACATGATGAGTTGCAGCTACTATTTTCAGACCTTGTGAACGTCTAAGTTCGTGGTACTGTGGGAGATTACAGAAGTATTTCATTGAGGGTAGTTATTATTTCTACATTTTGTGGCACTTTCCAGTGTGCAAAGAGTTTTTACATGCATCACTTTATTTAATCTTCACATCACAAACTATCAAATTTTTTTAAAGGTTTAGTTTTCAAGTAATCTCTACACCCAACTTGGGGCTTGAACTTAAACCCCGAGATCAAGAGTCCCATGCTCCACGGACTGAGCCAGCTAGGTGTCCCAGAAACTGTCAATTTTACAGAAGATATTGAGAGTCATAAAATTGAAGTGGCTTGCCACAGCTCACACAACTGGGAAAAAAGAGACACAACTGAAGCCACATGCAATGGACTTTTGCTGTGTTTGCTCATCAGCACTAGTGGGGTTCACTCTTAGGTGTTTCTTGATAGAAGGCATGGCCCAATGCCCCATTCTTTGTGCACCACAGTGAAGTCACTGAACATTATATATGTACAAATGTGCCATAAATAACAATGCCCTTTGCAAAGCTTATAAGCAATCCCTTACCCAGTCAGCCATCATCTCTAACTATTGCCATTTTTCTCCCACACTATTTCTCTCTGGTCAAAGCCCTATGTCTCCCAATTGGTTAAGTAAATGCCTATAGTCATAGATATCAAAGAAGCAGAAAGGGGTTGATCTCCTTCTCCCAGCTCTCTGGGATTAGGGTGCAAGCCCATGACACAGACGTTGTCAATCACAGGTTCCTCCTCTGGTCCCTAAGACTTGAGGGAGGAGTGAAAGGCAAAGGGAAAATCAAGTGGCCCCCAGAACAAGTGGAGAGCTCTGGCCCAGCACAGTTGTGGTGAGAATTAGGTGGGGAAACCTCCAAGCACGGAGATGAAACCACCCAGCTGCCTGGAGCCCAGGTTCCCTGGCTACTGTTCATTGCATGAGTTTCCCAACAGCCCTGCAATAATCCCTTCTGCTAAGTTAGCCATGGTCAGTTTCTGTCGTTTGCAGCAAAGAACTCTGTGTCGCACACCCAACTGTCCAATTTTAATATCAGTGGTTTTTCCAATATCCTCAGCCTCTTCTAATAATTAAATTTAATATTCAATAAGGCTCTAAATACCTAATATACCTTTTCCTAAAATTCAGAAAAACTAGTGTCTCATATTGAGGCGTCTAACATGAAGTCTGTATACGTTAATTTTTTGTCCTTTGGCATTACATAATACGGAGTTAATCTAAAAAGAGGCTAGAAGGACTAGTTATTGCCTTTTTTTTGCTAAAACTGTCCAGGACCCCTCCAACATACAGTAAGTGCCTCCCCCTGGAACTCATAAGACTTACTGTGGATAGCATCATTTGGCAAGCAACCTCCTATATTGTCTTCTAACAATTCCTGCAGTAGTATCATATCTTAAATATATCCCTAAATTTGGCTCTTAAATATTTCATATACTACTGTCCATTTTTTTACAATTAGAATTATGTCAAATTGGAAGAAGGCAAGGACTGGATACTAAATTTATAGCCTGTGCCTATAAAAGGTACCAACTCCTCTGTAAATTTGATCCAAAAATGTTTCTTCTAATTTGAGACTGATTAGTCTATGTTTCCTTCTGTACCTTGCAACCTCTTTCTATATTTTCTCATCTGCTAGTGCAGTAACACACATAGTAGATGAAAATCATGATCAATTGGCTCAGGAAAGATCTCTGCCATCAATGACTGCCCAAAATTACTGAAGCAGCAGTTGACATGAAGTAGCCAGAGAGAAGGACTCTAGAAAAAGGATGGCAATAATTATAGGCTGGATAGGGATCCCAATAATAGGATTATGTTAAATACGAATACACAAAAATAAATAAATACGAATTCACACACACACACGCACGCACACACGCACAGAGTACTTACGCATTTGAAATACTCAATGACTTCACATGTTGTGTGAAGAGATTGTTTCCCCTCGTCTCCCTGCCCCTGCCTAAAAGAACAGAACGCATACACAAAGAAGCTGCTGGTAATTGTCATTTTTGCCACAGACCCAATCTTCCCTAGTCATAATTATATCTAAAAACAAAGCAAAACAAAAGAAAACAAGCCCCTGGTAAATGCAGACAGTGGGATATAGGGAGAACCGCTGGTGGGAAATTGGTGATGGTACATGCATATTTTAAAAACATTTCTTTCAACTGCCAGTCGCCTTGTCTAATCAGGTTACCTCTATTCTGAAGGAGCAAATATCAAAGTCAAGATGGAATATAAATGCAACATTATAATATATGGCATGTAGAATGAAGATATGGCAAAGGTTGACATTGATGATGATTAAAGCGTTTGGGATTTGGTCTTAGAGACATGAGGATGGAATCCATAATCACCAGCCCTTCTCTTCTCTTTATACAGTACCAGCTAATATACAGCAGCTTTGTAATTACCTACTAAAAGATAGGTGGGGAGTTCATTAACCACGCTAATTACAAGAACAATTTATGCTAAATCATCAGCAGGAATGTTAAAAACACTCCTTGAAAACCAAAACAATGTAAAAGCGACCTGAGCGGGCACAGAACATCTGTTCTCCAGGACAGGAGAAAAGAGAAAAATCACAAGAAAACAGCGAAGATGAGAGCAGAAAAGTATTTTCTTTGTCATTCCCAATTGAATGACAGGTGCAAGTCTATTATGTGAAGAAAATGGTGTGTCTCAGAGATGATGGCCTCACAGATAAAGAGGATCATTGGCAGCTGCTGGCTCCTCAAGACCTCACCACTTGTCACCCAGAAGCCCAATTTGTTATTGCTCTGAGGGATTCCATCTCCTGCTCCCTCGCCTCTGAGTTGCGAATCAGACAGAGAAGGGTGATATCCCGAAAGTTTTTTGAGATGTTTTTTAAATATCGTGCTCATTTGTATATAACTCTATCGGATGGTCTGGAACCACAGAACAAAAGATGATGGCCACCAGGCAGGGAAGTGTCATTGTGAAATTAACAAAAACAGCACCGAAGAGATTTTAAAACATCATTTCGTAAGTACATATAAGCATCAGGAACTACACTGTACTCAAGGGTTTCTTTGAATCTAAGAGCGTCAAGGCTATTCATGAGTAAAAAATAATTCCTTCTGATTAGGCAATGTCAACTAAAATAAAAAATTTCTTTTTTTTTTGCAAAAGCCATCCATATCTAAATGCATATAATTACCTTTTTCCCCGCAGGAATAGAATTTTTAAAGGGGGAGCTGATTCAGATAATGTTTTCCGCTCTCTTTAAAATGAAAATGCTTCTTTGGAAATTTTCCACACATTTGGCATCAGAAGTCTCCTCTGTTCAAGCTGCACTAATTAGAGGTATGCACACGGAGGTTGCAATGTAAGGTGAAGGGAGAGGAACATTAATGACCCAGGCTGTGATATCATTTGTGAGAACTTCTTTCCACTGATCTGACACTCATTGAAGTTAAGCTTTCAATTCTGTCTTTGAAGCCCAGATCAAGTAGTGTCGTGGACACATGTCTTTTGTGTTACACACTCATGGTTTTTTTTTTTTTCCTAAATTGCTATGGACTCCCTGAGCAAGGAGGCATCCACCCTGACACCGGCAATGGACACTGCTCCAAACTAGTTTCTCATTTGACATAAAGTCTACAACGACAACTTCTGTGGCTTTTTGGTAGCTTTGGACAAGGCCATATACAAAGAGGAAAATACTGCCTTGGAAATGATAAACGGTGGCTAGAAAATTCGGCTCTACCAAACACTCCTTTTTTCCTTCCAATTCATAGTCGGCTGTGAAACCAACAGGTGAGCCCAAGATGGGTAGGCTCTGCATAGCAACCGGTATGATTCCAACAGAGCAGGCCATTTCAAAATTTCTTTGAGGCATGAAATGACCACTCTTGCTTTCACTGCAGAAAAAAGGAGCTGGAAAAACAAAATTGTTAGTCATTGGCAATGCCCTGCCTTCCTGGTTGGCACCACTGACCTCCATTTCTCCATCCACCTGATGCCTAGACCTCTCTTACAGTCTTCTGTGCCTGCCTCTGCTTATTTCAGTAAATGATTTCTGATGGAGAACAACGTTCCCAAACCCTACAGATGGAAGCTTCTTAAAAATACCAGTGTCTGAGCATCAGTCTTTTTTTAAAGATGTCTCCAGGGGATTCTAATGCCCAAAGAAAATTTAAGAACCACTAGAACCTTGCTACTCAAAGTATAGCCCCAGACCAAAACACTATCATAAGAGCTTGTTAGAAACGCAGAATCAGACACCGCCCAGACCTACTGAGTCTGAATCTTCATTTTCACAAGAAGTACTGCTCTAGAGCCAAGGACCTTATTAAATTTAGTTACATGCAAGACTTCAAAGAAACCTGTGATCAGAATAGTATATGTTTGTGTTCTTTCCTTTTATCTGGTCAGTGTCCAAGAGTTTTCATGATACTCTTCAAAGGCTTTGTGACCCAAATAAGGTTTAAAAAAAAAAAAGTGCTGGAAGCTAAACCAGGGCTCATCAACTGAAATAGGTGGCAGCCAAATGAAGCAAATGGGAGAAGTGGGTGGGGAACTGTCAAAGAAATTCCACACAAAATGCCATGCTCCTCCTCATTAAAAAAACAAAAAACAAAACAAACAAAAAACACATTGCCCTTTCGCCCCATCTTTAATTCTGCCACTTTTGTTACAGACATGAGTTCAAAACAATGACTCTCTACTGTAAGGGAAAAAACACACTTGTATGCAGGTGCATTGCAATGGGCAGAGCTGCAGAAGGCAGAGAGACGAGAAGAGGATGTGGAGACAGGGAGAGCACACACCTGGCAGGAATAAGGAGGCCAAGCAAGGGCTCCAGCCAACGGCTGGCATGGAGGACCTTCTGAGTTTTAGGGAGAGTCCAGAATGCCAGATTTTTATATAAAATGAAAACTCTAAATGCTGCACCAGTATTTGCTAGGACTGAGTAGGCAGAGCAAAATTCACTTACATGCATATCTGGACAGTTCCCATCCACTGGCATAGACCTCTCCCGCATCTCTTACTTCCAAGGAAACGTCTTTCTACAGCACATTCCAGCTAGAATCAAAAATTCTCTAGAAAATAACGTGACCCCACTGCCTCATTTTAAAAATGAGAAGCCAGCTAGCTGAAGTGTCTTGAACAAAGGTCATAGAGAATTAATTTTGGTTAATTTCAGCATAGGCATGAGATTTTGTTCAGAAAAGCTCCAAATAACTAAGTTTTTCAAGAAAGAAGAGATTTGATAAAAGGAAATGAAGGCTGAAAAGAGTGAAGGTCTGGAGAAACTGCTTCTAGTCCTCAGGGAAGTGGGAAACTACCAGCAAGAGTAAGAGAGGCTTGCAGCAAAAAGGTAAGTGATTCCTAGGGAAATGGCCAGAGGAATGTTCCAGATCCTACCCCAGTCCTCTGCTACCAGAGGGATGACGGGATGTTTTCTGCCTCTCTCCCACTTTTCAGAATCTTTCACTAGTGCCTCTTATTGACAAAATCTAACCTAGAACCCTATTGGAAAGAGATTCTAAGAAATAGAGCTCACAGGATTTCAATGCCTACAATAAGAGCAGAGCACAGAGGAGCAGAAATGGTGCCAAGCCACTGACATGTGATAATGCGATATCTAAGCATACGTAACCAGTGCCATCTTAACTTTATTTTTTTTTAAAGATTTTATTTATTTATTCATAAGAGACACACAGAGAGAGAGGCAGAGGGAAAATAGGCTCCCTGCCCAGCAGGATCCCAGGATCATGACCCGAGCCGAAGGCAGATGCTTAACCATCTGAGCCACCCAGGCTCCTGCCATCTTAACTTTAACCTTCTAACTAATCTGCACCTAAATGATAGCAGGTATTTTATGTCAAGGGAATAAATAAAAACATATGTGCATAATTAATGTCAAGAAGATACAAATAAGCATGCAGGTGTTTGGACCCATGAGAGATACAACTGATGCTCAAGACCGTCAAAACACTGAGGCAGAATTTGTATTTCTTAATGAGTTCTCTCTTTCTTTATGACTTATATCACTTACATAAGTAGACTGCCTTTTCCCTTTTGCACTCTTAAAATTTTACATTTCACAAAAGTGAAACGATAGTTTAGATAGGTAGAGAGAGAGATTTAAATGAAAATATTACTAGCTCACTTAAAAGATGTTCAACCTGATTGTAGCGAAAGGCACCAAAAATAATCCGAAGAGCGGGAGGGTGAAGGTGGACATTCCTTTAAGGTCAACACACTGAGGGGGTTTCTGAACTCTGAGTCAGTTCTTTTCCCAATTGTGACATTGACTCACTCTACGTTGAGCTTCGGCTCCCCTTGGGTAAAATGGGGAGTTGCCACAGCTTGGATATGGAATTATTAGAAAAGATGCCTGTTTAATGAAGAGATAATAGGAATGGAGACATTTCTAAGAGTCCCAGGGGGCATAAGCCAGTAGTGAAACAACAGAAATCAGTGCTGTCAAGAGAGGTACATTTTGTCTTGTGCCAATAAGAGCTTTGTAGAATTGTACACGTTTGGGAGAAGGCAACAAAGTGACTGCTTCAGGAGGACAATGGGGCACATAAATGACTACTGGGTTTGCTGGTAGATTTGGCCTTTTTCTATTAAATAAGCAGACAGAAAGTGATAAAGACACGGTATGGTTGGGCCATTGAATATCACTAGCTGACATTTTTTTTGTGGCTTCCCACGTGCCAGGCATTGTCCTCTTGTGTGTTAGTTCAGCAAAGCCTCACAGTAACTTCATGAAGAGGAGTCCATGATGACTTCCATTCACGAGTGAAGGAACTGACGCACCAAGAAGCTAAGTAAACTGCCTGAGTCTCACGGCAGGACAACGCCAGAGCCAGGTTTTGAACCAAGTCTGTCCTAGGATCTTAACCACTCAGCTGTTTTGTCATTGAATATGGTTTTCCATAGAGTTATACCAGTTTGGCCATTAGTAACGTTTCCTCCAAGATTCTGGCAGTTGTCAGTCTTAGTTCTTAATATTACTGTGGATTTCACCTATTCCAACGTCTGTATAGCTATTTTAATTTTGGAGAAAATACTAGGCAGAAACCATTTTGAACAACACTTAAACTTCTTGCTTTATAGTTCAGGCCAAACCTCTAGTCTCCCCACTTCCATTTGGGGATTCTGAACCACCCATCTAGCCATGAGTATCTCACAAAGAATAGTAGCTACATACTCAATCAGACACAGAATGAAAATATATATCCTAGGGATTTTACCAGGCCCCCACAATCCAGATGCAAATGTCCCTTTGTTTTCAGAAACAAATAATTGGTTGTCATACAAACCCCAACAGAAGAACACAATGAACAATTTGGGAGCATAGGTTCCTTTGTCAGTACATAAGACAAAAGAATGCACAGAAAAAAAAATTTAGATGTGCATAGGATTAGAAAGACCATTGGAAATGCTAGGAACATAAAACCCAAGTACTCAGACCAACTTAACTATAAGCATTTTCAATATGGGAAGATAAGCACTCTTGACTGTTTTTTAATGTCTCTAAGCTAGTCATCCTGATTTTCAGATTTTTGTACAAACAGGAAAAAACACTTGAAACCAAAGTTCTTCATCAGAGATATCTGCCTAACTCCATGCTCATTCAAAATTAATTTTTTAAAATAACAAAAAAATAGATGTTAATGTAAGTATACTTTGAATACATTTAGCATGCATTTATTTATTTTTAAAGACTTTATTTATTCATTTGAGAGAGAGAGAAAGAGAGAGTGAGCACGTGCGCACGAGGAGGAGGGAGGGGCAGAGAGAGAGGGAGAAGCAGACTCCCTGCTGAGCAGGGAGCCAGACCTGTGGCTGGATCCCAAAACCCTGAGATCATAACCTGAGGCAAGGACAGACACTTAACCAACTGAGCCACGCAAGTGCCCCTAGCTTGCATTTTAAAGGAAATACACTTATTCACACATATAAGAAAATTCTGAGGATGTCGAGCTCCTGAACTTCAGAAGGCTATTGCTTTCAGCCACCTCCTTCAAGCATTGCACATGTTTCTGAAAGCTGTGGCTGAGGTTTTTCAAGAATCTCCAGTTACTCGCAGAGAACTGCTCCTTTGGGCTACAAAATGGGAATGCTTGAAGTCAGGGGTAAACCACAAGGTAAGAGGTGGAATGCCTACCCATAAACCGTCTATTTTCCAGAAAACTCTTAACAGGGTCATGATCCCTTTCATCAGCAGCACCAAATTCACATTCAGAGGAAGAAAGATACTTGTGTTCGGAAGACACTCCACCCCAAACTAAGCAAGTGAAAGTCATTTCAATCTTTTCACTTGCTTTTAAATCCTTCTGCCGAAAATCATTAGGAAAGGCTAAGTGATAGCATACACAAAACCACCATCTTCAGTTGAAAGAGCCCTACTTTTAAGGACATTTTTCTCTCCCAGCCTCCAAAAACTGGTAATCCAAAGAATAGAGAAATTGGTCCTGAGTAAAAAAAGATTGGATTTAAATTGTGAAGTTCAAAATTTACTAAGCCCTGAGGATACCAGGTTTGATAATACTGAGAGTAAACAGAAAAGCAGTTCTATAAAGATTATTTTGGTAATATTCCTGCCAAAGAATTCACCATTTCCATTTCCACAGGTTGAAGAAAAAGACTACTTTTATTTAGCAAAAAAAAAAAAAAAAAGTAATAATACACCCTAAACTTCTACAAATGAATGATAACAAAATAACCATAAAAACATAATTAACAAGTTTTTCTAATGTTACAGTTCTAAAGGAAACCTACTTCAAGGAAAAAAAAAAACAGATATTTATTAAAGAATCTGAAAAGAAACAAAGAATAAATTAAAAAAAAAAAAAAAAAAGTAGTTGCCCAGTATCCTGATTTTGAATGATTTTCTGGTAACATCTTAAGAGTCTGATACATATTTTCACCCCTACACACCAGTGTAATCCAGATGACCCTTTCTGTAAAAAGAAAAAGAAGGGGCCCCTGGGTGGCTCAGTGGGTTAAAGCCTCTGCCTTCAGCTCAGGTCATGATCTTAGGGTCCTGGGATCGAGACCCGCATCAGGCTCTCTGCTCAGCGGGGAGCCTGCTTCCCCCTCTCTCTCTCTGCCTGCCTCTCTGCCTACTTATGATCTCTCTCTCTGTCAAATAAATAAATAAAATCTTTAAAAAAAAAGTATAAAAGAAAAAAGGGGGGTATTTTATTTCCCTTAAGAGAGATTTTATTTCCCTCAAATTACATAGGTAAATGAAAAGCAAAGCAAACAAAACAAACTCTGTTTGAAGGCCTGGCCCATCCCTATCTGTAACATTGCATCTATATACAGCAGAGAAAAAAGGAGAAGTTTGTTAGCTACCTAATTTATTTAACAGCCAACCAAATATTTCAATTACAAAATTAAAAAGTCCTCAAAATTTATCTGAAGCAGAATTATTCAGATTAGCTATTTAGAACTATCAAATAACAAAATGACTAAACCTCATCATTGCAATTCCATTTGCAAAATGTGCTCGAGGAGAGGAAACTAATTGAAAAAAATTTTTGAGAAACTCAGTTTGACACACAACAAATTTAAAACTCTACTTCTGCACGTGCCCGAGCATGGAGATAGAAGCGTTCTATTCTGCAGGAGAAACCAGAGGCAACTCTATACCCACGAAATGAATCCTCAATCAGTCCACTCTCTTGGGTAATGCCAACAATATAATGTTGTTTCACATAACTAATTTGGGGTGGTGGGCCGCAGGATGGGATTTTTTGGCCTCATTTTTCTGGATAAATGCCTCAAGTCTCCACTCTGGCTTGCCTTTTGGTGCCCAATATTGGGAGGGTGGGGAAGCAGCCTGATAATAAAACCATATGAAATTATTCCACTGAAACCTATTATTTTTGAAGATGGCGAATTTGTTGGCAAGGGGATTTATTCTTCTGGAGAGTGAGAAAATGTTTACTTTCCTTTTTTTTATGTTTCAACTCTATTTGAAGAAATAGAAAAATAGTGTATTGATCAGTTGTTAATGAATATTCATCATAGGCTGAACATACCAAGCAGAATGATTAAAATCCCACTCTCTTATTTGGCTCGGATGCCTTTGTTTAGACATACTGCTTTGATTAAATCTACTGGTTTTCTTACTGAAAGCAGTATTGTTTTTCTGAGAGAAATTTCCTGGATTCTTTTGGGGGAGATTTACATATTTACATACTGGTCTTTTCTATTCCTCACAATATAATGTCTTACATGTATTACCAAGGCATCCATTTATTTCCAAACTGTAGCCACTCCTTGACAAGCAATCCCAAGCCTGGTTGCCTCATAACAGTATTTGAATGATTTGTATTGCTTCCAAGCAATATAATATTAATCCCATAAACAAGTTTTCACAAATAATGAAGGGAAAGACTTCATCTCCATTGTCTCGGCCTCAAAGTTGACAAGTGGGAAAACACGACTCAGCTGCCCAGGCAAGTCCAAGAACGCTTCCCTACATCCTATTGCTTGGGAACACTTTTTTTCTCACCACTGGTTTCCAGGGAGAGGATTTTTCCTAAGATATCTCCCCTTTTAACTCTCTGCACCAGCTGAGGAGATGGGGAATGGGGCACTGTTAGACCTGGAAAAACTAACAGTCTTGCTGAGTGTGGTTCTACCAAAGTTCTTCCTTTGGGGAGCTTCAAACTTACCCGGGCAGACTTTCCGCCTCTCCTCCCGAGGCTCTGGCCCACGGGAGGACTGGAGGCCTGGCCTGGGTCAGAGTGCTGTCCCAGGTAACTGCGTCTGCCTAATCTCATTCACAATTCATTTAGCTCACAGACCCAGAACCACACCCTCTAGCCTCTACCAATAATAAAGTGATCTTGTCGCTCCTACTTGCCATTCTTAGATGCACATCTCCAGTTATCATGGGAAGAGGGGTATTCTACTTCATAAGGGCCCCTTCAAAGAGCTCCCCCAATGTCACCTACGGCCTGTAACTGCTTCTCTGTCTGGGACCAACAACACTTGTCCATCTCACAAGTGGGGGGCTCCCTGTCTTCTGCTTCATACCACAAACACTGTTTCACAGTGGTTTTTGAACCCAGGTTCTGATGGCAGCCTGCTGCCCTCACTTGTTCCCGTGCAAATTTAGGCAGGTTTCAGTTTCCCTAAATCTGTTGCCTTCTCTGAAAATGAGTACTATAATCTCTTACTCAGTGTTATTATGAAGGTTAAATAAATCTATGTAAAACACTTAGCATCAGGCCCAATACATAAAAGTATTAAATAAATATTATTATTATTATTATTATTGTCTGAACTGTGCCCTTGCCAAATTCCCATGTGGAAGGCTCAACCCCCAATATGACTATGTTTGGAGGTAGATCCTTTAAAGACATAACTGAGGTTTAATGAGATCACCAGGTGGGGCTCTAATCTATTAGGACTGCTTTCCTCATAAGAAGAGTAGAAGATGCAAGTGAGGTGCCCACGGAAAGAAAAGGTGAGGTGAGGACACAGTGGGAAAGTGACCAACTGCAAGTCAAGAAGGGGGTTCTGAGGACAAACCGAACCCACCGCCACTTTCATCCTGGACTTCAGCCTCCAGAACCAGGAGAAATAAATATCTGTCATTTAAGCCAACCAGGCTGTGGGATTTTGTTATGGTGCCCTGAGCAGACTAAGACAATCACTAGTGCCACTGATAGGATTACACTTCTGATTCACTATCAAAACAACAAGGCAAAATACAGGTAGATGAATTTTTTCATTTAAATCAAATTGTCCTTGATAACATTTTTTTTTTTTTTTTTAACCACGTCAGGTATCTAAAGTTTTGTGAAGATGATCAGTCTTATGAAAGAAATATGGCACAGTAATTTCAGGGTCGATATAATTCTACTCTACTTTCTTCTACCATTTCTCCCACTGCAAGAGCCATGCAAGCCTGACTGATGGAGATCCTGCAGTGCAGAGAGGGTTAGTTGCCAATGCCTTATTCTGCTCTCCGTTCACAGTAATGGGATGATGATTTTCAGTTATACATATGGCCACATGCAATCAAGGTTGTATTTCTCAGAACGTTTTATAGCAGGATGTGACCATATAACTAAGTCCTGGGTTATGAGGGATAGATAAAAATAGTGCATTGTATTTCTAGAATATCTCCTTAAAAGGGAAAGACAAGCCTTCTTTGTCCCATCCTAAATTCTACTACCTGGGATATGAATATGATGACTAGATTTGGTTGTCATTTTGGATTCTGAAGACAAATCACCCTACAGATAGCAAGACAGTGGCCGGGGAAGAACTGGGGCATCTGAGGATTGTGAAGACTCCAAAATAAGTCTACTTCTGTATTTCTTTAATGTAAAAGAAGGAGCCTTAAACTCTTCCAAAGCACTGATATAGTTAAGTTTACTGTTGGTAGCAGACACTTCCGGCACTCCTCCCCATTTTCCCATCTCATCTCTGAGTTCAACTACAGTTTTGGTATTTTCCCACCCAAAAGCCTGTCTCTCTCAGCTGTTTTGACTGAGGCCTTTCTCTGGCCCCATGGCAACTTGCTCGGCGGACCACAGGCACAACTCAGTACAAGGGGGTAGTTGGCACTCTTTCAGGTTATCCTCCACTAATGAGGAATAGTCTCTGTCCTTCCAGAAGACAATTCTGAGACTGTTCATTCCTCTTGGTTTCTCAGACATCTCCAGTGGACATGAGCGGTAGGTGTGCTTCCTAGAATCACCAAAATCCTGGTCTCCGGGTCTACTCTTGGAGGAACCTAGCTAACATACTATGAGGTCACAGCACAGATAATGTAGCTTAACCAAAGTCAGCTGATTACCACTTGGCCAAGAACAGCTCAGATATTGCTATACAAACAGCAGACCCAACTTGGCTGAACATAAGAATCCCAGGAAAGGAACAATTAGAAAAGGGTGCAAAGAAATTTGCAAATGAATACAAATGTTTAATTATCAGAGGCTCAACTTAAGAACTAAAGGGAATAGACGTGTATCAGAAACTAACATCATCCTTGATTAAGTCTGATCTTTGTCCCTCGCCAGATTCTTAACAATATATAACCAAGGCGGATTAGAGCAAAGTCTGAATGAGCCTCTCTCTCTTCCACAGAAACAATTGCATCTCCTCAAATGGGTCCAATTTATTCTCACCCACACAACATGGGCAAGAACAACATCTTTAATTTTATACCAAGCAGAAATAGTACTCTGACTCTCAGTATGGACTAAAAGAATATTCTACACAATAGCAATAATCAGATAGAAACTGAAGACAATTATCCAGATTTTTCAAATAAATGAAACTTTAGTTCAACAACTTTATAGTGAAACACTGTAATACATTCTGATAATCAAACTCCCTTTCTCAATAATCAATCTTCCTTAGCATTAAGACTCACTTTTTTTAGGTTCTAGCTGATACTTTTGACGTAGGCAAAAGGTTTCCAAAGAAAAATGCTGTTATGAATCCAGTGATTCATTGGAACATCATTCTAAAAATTCGCTCTTTCAAAATTGGGTCTTTCAACGAAATGTATGTTTTCAAAATAATTGTCCTTGGATCACTAAATCTGCGTATGTAACATCCTCCCTGCCACAGGGCTGAAAGATTTTAATGTTGTGGAAGGAACTGGTGACAGTGGTAAAGTTAATAGGGCCCTACTTAAGAAATAACTGGACATTTCTCTTGTTTTATGAGGCAATAATTTTAGTCCCTAGTGAATAAAGACTGAAAAAATTGGATCACTGCCAAAGATATAACCTACACTATATCAAGCAGTGCCATTCCATTTCTCTTATCTGCCTCCTGGAGGTCATATGGCTGCTTACAGGGGAAACTTCTCTGATAACTTTTTCTGAAAAATCACATTACCAGCCTAACAAATACCAGCTTAACAAAGCAAAGACGTAGTGCTTGGCCTTCCACAGATGACTTACACAGCTGACTTTTCAGCTTCCAAAATTCATTGCCCTCATTATTACCAAACTGTATCATTGCCTCTTATGTAAACTATCCAAGAAATATTTAAGTCTTTTATACTGTTGTTTGTAAACACCAACACAGAAAAGCTTAGGCGTGTCTTGGGATTCTTGGCCTAAAAACAGAAAAGCCTCCATTGAAAAGAAGGGGATTACTGTACATTTGTTCTCTATTGCTCAAATAAACAAGCATTAAAAAGAAAGTATTTCAAAAAGCAATGAATCAAGTGTATTAGCAACTGTATTTCCCACCCGAATGCAAATTCTGAGAATCCTTCTTGAAAATCAGCTATTGGATTTCTTTCTGCTTATCTGTCTCAAAATAGTTAATCTGCCCACATAAATATATTTTTTTCATGATACCAAAACAGGCCTTACAAAAGTATACAATAAAGTAAGCATACAATAAAGTGGCATGATCTAATAAAGCCAGTGGCCAAGTCAGTCACCTAGAACAGTCATTTGGGTTCTCTACTAACGAACTGCACCTAGGAAACCTCCGTCAGTCACTTCCAAGTTTTCCGATTTAATCTGTTGACGGTCACCTAAGAAAGAATGGCATCAAGTTTCTGAAATAGCAGAGAAGTCCATCACTAAAGAAAGTTTACCAAAAAGAAAAAAAAAAAAAAAAGGAAGTTTACTTTATATGTAGGTAGCCCTTTATACTCATAATAGAGAAATCAACTCATTTGAATCAGGCTCTATTTGGGATTAAAATAACTACTAAAAATTTTCAATATGCATTAATTATGCCCACAAGGATATTCTGCAGGCAATCGTGAGTTTCTAATTATGGTGCTGTGCTTTGAATTTACTGATTGACATAAATTTAAAATCATATCACAGTTTTAACTCATTTGCCCTATTAAATGGGTTTGTGGGTTGATATTATTATCCTCCTACATGTCTAAATACTTAGTGCAGCTGAAAGGTTAAGTAACTTCGCCAGCAACACATGATGAACTCTTTTGTTTCATTCAAGCCCATGCTCCTTCTGCATCTGGAGAATGAACTTCATTCTCTTCTATGCAGCAATCGTGTCTCCCATGCCCCTCCTCAACCTGGACTCACAGAGGACCCTGGTCCGTGTCCATACTGCTATACTGAAGAAGGATCTGGACATTTCTTGAGAACTCACAGAGGATGCTTCTAGAGAATCCAGAATGCCTTACCTCACTCAGTCCATGATACCTGCCATTTTGTAGCAGGGAAGTCCCTTGACATTATGCTTTGAGGCAGCCCATCCTTTTTCTGCTCTCCCTCCGACCCACTATTTCCATTAGTACTAGAAAGTCAGAAACACAGAACTAGGCCATACCAAGAAAGCAGTGGCCTCCTCCTTGGGATGCTCTTACCTCTCCTCTGCTGTCCTTACTTTCCCAACCAACACAAACTCCTCCTTCTTTCTCTTACCCTATTGTATTCCCAAAGCTTTCTGCTATGTCTAGCAAATGGACTCGGTGACTTCACGAAATTGACATAGGTAGGAAAAGACCCTGGTCTCCTGACAGAGCCCTATTCCCTTTTATGCATAGGAGAGGAGGAGGGAAAAAGGAGGTGTGATGGTTAATTTTATGTGCCAACTTGTGGGCTATGGTGCTCAATTGTTCAAACACTAGTCTAGATGTTACTATGAAGATATTCTGTAGATGTGACTAACAGCTATAATCAGTTGACTGTAGGTGAAAGAGATTACCTTGAATAATATGGATGAGCCTCAGCTGATCAGCTGAGTGCCTTACACATACAAACTGAGGTGTCCTGGTGAAACAGAAACTCTTCTCAAGACTTCAACACAGAAATCCTGTCTGACTTTCCAACCTGAGGCTCACCCTACAGATTCTGGACTCAAGACTACAGCATCGACTCCTACCTGGGTTTATTCTGCTGACCTCCCCCTCAGATTTCAAACTTACCAGCCCCACAATCACGTGAACCAATTCCCAGTTCCTTAAAATAAGTCTCTCTACATCTGTGCATCTGTGTGTGTATCCTATAGGTTCTCTTTTTCTAGAGAATTCTGATTGATCCAGAAGACAATGAACATCTTTGGAGCATCTGCTATGTGTCAGGAACCATGATCTCAAGTTATATATATTACCTCACTTGTAGGGGTAAAACCTTCTATAAGCAACCATTAAAAGACTCTGATATATATATTTTTTCAGATGTCACTCACAATGAATTATTCCAAACATCCCTAAATCATCACCCAGCCTTCTTCACTAATGCTGTGTGATGTGGTGACCCATCATACGTACCGCCTCTGCCCTGGGGAAAGAGTCCAAACACAGAGGGAAATGAGTAAACACAAGCCCACAAGAATTTGAGGCCTACTACACAAATGAAAAAGAAAACTCCCTGATAGTCCTCTATAAAACACAATATTCAAGAACAAAACATAAAAAGTAAACAGTGGGTACTGCTAAATATTTAAAAAGATAAAAAACTGCTACACAGATTCCATTTTAAGGTAGGTTATTTTACACTTTGTAAAGGGGAAAAAATAGGAGGAATGTAAAATGCTACATAAAACGGGGAGGCACTTTGCAATTTATGTATTCTCTGAGGTCAATTGCCATAATTTCCCAAAAAAGAAAGAATCTCAGTGCCTAGTTAGAGGGAAAACGAAGGAGGTGGAGTGGTTTGCATGCCATTATGTAGGTGCCTGAAGCATAAACCACATTTTACTTTGTTCTAGGGAGAAAAGGGTCTGGCTAACGGATGCAGATGAAAGACTTTAAAACCAACAGCATAACTGGGATATGTTTCAGCGAATTTTTCCCAGTGAAATAGAGAGATGGTTTATCTATTTGACCCCAGGCAGTGCCTCCTTCCTAGTTTCTAAGAACAAGCCAGCACCCAGCAGCAGACACAATAATACCAACAACCACAGCGAAACGAGGACAATGCCAGTTATAATAATAATACCCCCCACCATTCACCAGGGCACTGTTTTGTGGACTCTCTCACTGTTTTTAAAAATCTCTACAGATTAATAAAACATAAACTCCAAAACAAGTAGAGGTGCATAAATAAAGGCATAAAGTGCATAAAGAAAATGCAATTGCCAATAGAATTAGGAAAAAAAGTTCGACCTTGCTAATAAATAATGTGAATTAAGACAAGACTCCACGTCCATTGTATTTGTTAACAAAAATACCAGTATGGGTAAGGGTGCTGGGACACAGGCACCTTCATCTACTGCTGAGTGCTGGAACCTGGTAAGGCCTCTCCAGAGAACAATTTGGCAAGTGCAATTAAAGACTTGAGGACACACATACCCTTTGATCCAGAAATCCCTTTTCTTGAAACTTATCCTCAAGAGTGATAAGCATGTGTACAAAGACTTACATATCAGGGTCTTTACTGCAGTATTTATAGAAGTGAAAATATGAATGTAAATTCAATGTACCAAATAGGTACTTAGTTTACTGCAGCACATCCATGATGGAATACTCTATTTAGCCAAAACAATGCGTTAGCAAAATATTTAGCAATGCCGAAAACACGAAAACATTTTTAAGTGATAAAACAAATGTTAAGAACATGTTATCCTTACAATTGTGGCTCGCCAAAGCACGCTTTCCCTGGGCCTCTGTTTCACCACCTCTGAACTCAGGAAGTTGGACAGAATGATGGCTGGGATCCCTTTTCATTCTAAGATTCAAAACGTTCTGCGTTCAACCTGGAAAGGTTTTTTCCTGCACTAAAGAAATAGCCAATAGTTTTTGGCATTTACGCTCTGGACCAGATTTAGGATTTCTCCACCAATAGATGCCACTAATTCTAATTGTGCAAATTTCACGCCAGGCGAGACCCAGTTTGAACAGGTGGGAATAGGCAGCACCTGCCTACGAGGTCCGTCATGAAAACGATTTAAGTTTCTCTTTTTAAAAAAATAGTACCGTTTCACAAATGGTGCTCACCTTCCCTTTTAAGCCTTTTTATTAGTCAATTACACCACCATGCAAATAATTTGAAAGAGTTTGTATCAGTCAGAAACACCGAACCAGTAGGAGATATGTGGATGAATAGGTAAATAGATAAATGGATAAATAGAAATTGTCTTAAGTGTTTTACGGGCAAGCAAGTTCAAACCTGTAGGGCGAACCAGCAGGCTGAAAATTCTATGACCCCAGCTGATGTTGCAATTAAGACAGAGTTTCTTCTTCCAGGAAACCTGACTTCTTCGCTCTTAAGGATTTTCAACTGATTACATGAGGCACACCCGTAGTATCCGGGGTAATCTCATTTACTTAAAGTCAACTGATTGCACATGCGAATAACCAGGTCTACAAAATACCTAACAGTCACAGATTCATGTTGGATTTAAAAAAAGCGATGCTATAGCCTACTCACGTTAACATATAAAACTATTACAGAGATTATATGAGCGTTTTCCTCCAACATCCGCTATAATCAATCCCTCTAAAAAAAATTAAAATTTTGCTTAGACTTGGAAGTAAAGAAGGATCGAAGAGAAGCAGAAAGAGGAGCCATTTTGCAAAAGTATAGATCGGCCTCCGGCCTTAGCACAAACCTGAACCCGGACTCTCGAGCTCTCTCACCCGGAATCCCTCTCCAGGTCTCACCTCTCCTGTCTCCATGCAAGCTGTACTTTCAGGCGTGTTCCTTGCAAGTGGTGACTGATTAGTAAAAGTACTGCGTCAAGAGGCAGAGGAGACAGACCAGCGTGGAGACCTGAGCACGGAAACACGTACAAGTAAAGCCTGTGCGCTGCTTGCGTCGTGGCGGTTTCCCTGGGCCTGCGCAGTGCTTCCTGCTCCGCCCCCACCGCGGGTAACCCGCCTCTAGGAGCGCTGCCCGCCTCTAAAAGCGCGGTTGTGGTGCCTCGGGCCCACGGATTTGCTCTTGCCTTTCCTCTCTTTGCAATCCATGTACACAGATGTATGAACCGGTGTGTTTATTTTAGCGAGCCATAATTCCAGAAGGATGGATATAGTTAAAAAAGCAGGTGAGAACAATGAAATGGTCTGAATTCTTGAAAACATGTCTTACTAAAACAACTGCTGTCACTTATCTGTGGTTTTTCTAATTCAACGGATGAGGGGTTAGTCAGCTTTCAGAAACCTCATGCTTGTAGTTTGGTTACCTTGGCACCGGGTGAAAGACATTTGTAATAATCTTGATCATACGGTGCAAACCAAAACACATATGCCTTCATGTAGTTTGCTGACATCTCAAAAAAGAGGCTTTTTGCTTAACGTTTGAAGATAACCATTAAATGTCTTCCTTAAAAAATGTGTGTGCATGTATATATATTTAATATGTATATATGTACAACATATATTAATGTATGTGTATATATTATATATAAATGAAATGGCTTACCATTTAATGGCAACCAATAAATTAAAAAAACAAAATCAGAGGATCCTAGATTTGATCATTTCCTCACTATTTCTTACCTGTCTCTGAATTCTCAGATTGGAGCCTAAGGTCTACCTCAGTAGTTCATCCTTAATCTCTCCCCTGGCTCGGCACCACCTTGCTTATCTCTCTATTGCTGGATTTTGCCTCCATAGCCATATATAGCTTATGTTACCTGCCCGGTCAATGTAAGATAATCAAAGGATTTATTTTGCTTTTCATGAAGTCATAAAAATTTTCATTTGGTAGATCTCTTGAAGATTTCCTAATCTGACTACTTACTTTATGGTTGATAAAACCAGACCTGGAGAGGTCAGGCAATTCATCTACCAGCACACAGGTAGCAGAGGCAAGGCGGAGCCTGAGACCATCTGTGCAGGGGAAACAAAGTTGCACACAGCCCAAGTTAAGAGCACTAAATAGCTGATGTGAGAGGAGATTGATCCCAGTGAAGAGGAAAGTGACATGATACTGATCAAAAGAAACTAAGCCAGGCAGCACTCTGGCCACCATTTGACAGCTCCCCTCTCTCTGCTTCTCCTCTCCTTCCAAGCGCTTGTAGGATTGTGCTTCTTGGATTGCTTTCCCTGTGGTTGGTCAGGGGTGGGGAGTGGGGGGAAGGAGGGGTGGGCAGGCAACTGGTTCTCCCCATTGAGTTGGAAGTGACAGGTAGCCTGTCACCTGGGCCCATGGCTAAGGACTATAGGCCATGATACTTGTTCTTTCCATTGAGTTTCCACTGAGTTGGAACTGACGTGTTACCCACCAACCTGAGTCCCTGAGGAGGACTATGAAGACGTGGAGTGAAAGTCTCTCCTGACTCATGTGGCATCTGTAGAATAAAAAAGAAAGAAGCCTTTGTTATTTTAAATATTGTCATTTGGGGAATTCTGTTAATTGCATGATAACTTAGCCCACCCTGACCACTATAATCATCCCACTGCTGCGTAGGTCATTTACTTCATTTCTTATCTGGTATCTGCAAAGAGAAGAAGCAGCAGCAATAATAAAAGTCCAGCGTTAGAGGCTATGCAGCATTCTGAGCCTGAATTACAGTTCCATCACTACTATATGTGTAGCCCTAAGTTTTCAACAGAGTAGGGATAATAGGATCATCTGAAAGGGTCATTATGAAGATTAAATGAGCTAAGATATAACAAGCATACCAGAGTATCCTAAAATTTTTGAAGTGCTCAATTAACTGCTATTTCCTATATTATTGTTAGAAACAAATTCTTCAGAGACCCAGGCCAGTTCTCTTTTTGTGACACCACCTGACCTCACGCTCCCTACTTTTACAGCTCCTGCTTTTTTTCATGAATGTTAACAGATGGGAAAGACATGGCATTACAGTGCTAGGATAGTTTACCCACACCACAACCCCTGCTCCCATGCTGGACAAACCTTTCAACAATCAATAAACTCAGATCTTCAAGTTTCCTCTTCTCTCAGCTACTTAAATTTTAGAGTTGGAGCTATATGTCATTCTGGTCACAAACAAAAATTCCTAAGTCACCAAACTAAATATTACTACTAATGGCTTGAGGTAGGCTATAGGGTAACCAAGATTTCTTTAGAAAATGTTTTCTCAGTGAATGATTTTTCTTTTATATAGAAGAATACAAGTTGGAAGATTGTGAGGAGATGATAGAAGGCTCCTGATTCTAAGGTCAGGAACAAGACAAGAATGCCCACTCTCACCACTTTTATTCAAAATGGCACTGGAAGTCCTATCCTGAGCAATTAGGCAACATAAAGAAGTAAAAGACATCCAAATCAGAAAGAAGTAAAATTGTCTCTATTTGCAGATGACATGATATCATATATAGAAATCTCTAAAGAGTTCAGGGGGAAAAAACTATTAGAACTAATACACAATTTCAGTAAAATTGTGGATACTAAATCAACATCAAAAATTAATTGCATTTCTATATACCAACATCAAATCACCAAGAAGACAAATTGAGAGAACAATGCAATTGAAATAGGATCAAAAAGAATAAAATATTTTGGAGTAAATTAACCATGGAGGTGAAAGATCTGTATAATGAAAATTACAAGGCATTGATGTAAGAAATTGAAAAGAACACAAATAAATGGAAAACTATTTCCTGTTCATAGACTGGAAGAATTAATATTGTTAAAATGACCATATTACCCAAAGTAATCTACAGATTCAAAACAATCCTTACTGAAATTTCAATAGTATTTTTCACAGAAATAGAAAAAAAAAAATTCCTAAAGTTTGTGTGGGATGAGAAAAGATCCCAAATAACCAAGGCATTCTTGAGGAAAAAAGAACAAACCTGGAGGCACCACACCTCCTGATTTCAAACTATATTACAGAGCTCTAGAAATAAAAACAGCATGGTATTGGCATAAAAACAGACACATAGATCAATGGAACAGAACAGAGAGCCCAGAAATAAGCCCATGCATTGTATGGTCAATTAAATTTTGACAAAGGAGGTAAGAATATGTGGTGGAGAAAAGATAGTATCTTCGATAAATGGTATTGGTAAAATTGGACAGCCGCATGCAACAGAATGATACTGGGCCACTGTCTTACACCAGACACAAAAATCAACTCAAAATGCATTAAAGACTACCCGTAGCAAAAAACAAATAACCTAATTAAAAATGGGCAGAAGAAATGAATAGGCATTTCTCTGAAGACATACACATGAAAATTTGCTACACATCCCTCATCATCAGGGAAATGCAAATCAAAATCACAGTGAGATATCACCTGTCTAAATGGCTAAAATCAAAAACACAAGAAATAAAAGGTGTTGGTGAGGATGTGGAGAAAAAGGAACCTTTGTGCAATGTTGGTGGGAATAGAAACAGGTACAGCCACTGTGGAAAACAGTAGGGAGTTCCCTCAAAAAATTAAAAAAAAAAGAACTACCCTACATCCAGGAATTACACTATTGGGCGTTTACCCAAAAAATACAAAAACACAACTCAAAGAGACACATGCACCTCTATTTATTGCATCATTGTTTACAATAGCCACACTCTGGAAGCAACCCAAGTGCCCATTGATAGATGAATGGATAAAGAAGATGTGGTATATATACAAAATGGATTATTATTCAGCCATAAAAAAGAATGAAATCGTGCCATTTGCAGCAACATGGATGAAGCTAGAGAGTATAAGGCTAAGCAAAATAATTCAGAGGAAGACAAAAACCATATGTTCTCACTCATATGTGGTTTTAAGAAATAAAACAAATGAGCAGATGATAAAAGAAGAGAGACAGACCAAGAAACAAACTTTTTTAAAGATTTTATTCATTTATTAGAGAGTGGGGGAGGGAGTAGCGGGGGGCAGGCAGAGGGGGAGGGAAAAGCAGACTCTGCTGAGCAGGGAGCCTGATATGGGGCTGGATCCCAGGATCCTGAGGTCACAACCTGAGCCGAAGTCAAACGCTTAACCGACTGAGCCAGCCAGGTGCCCCCAAGAAACAAACTCTTAACTATAGAAAACAAACCAATGGTTACCAGAGGGGAGGTGGGGGGGAGGGGGAAAGGAGAAAATAGGGAATAGAGATTAAAAAGTATACTTATCATGATGAAAAAAAATTTTTTAATTAAAAAAAGAATAAAATCCTATCATTTTCAATAACATGAATAAACCCAGAGGGTATTATGCTAAGTGAAATAAGCCAGACAGAAAAAGACAAATGTCACATGGTATTACTTACATGAAGAATCTTAAAAAAAAAAAAAAAAAAAGAAAGAAAAGAAAACAGAATAGAAAAGTGGAGAAATAGGAAGAGGTTGGTAACAGGGTTCAACTTTTAGTTATAAGACAAATAATTTTGGGTGCTTGGGTGGTTCAATCAGTTAAGCGTCTGCCTTCGGCTCAGGTCATGATCCCAGGGCCCTGCATTGGGCTTTCTGCTCAGCGGGAGCCTGCTTCTCCCTCTGCCTGCTGCTCCCCCTGCTTGTGCTTGCTCTCTCTCCCCCTCCCGACCTCCCCCCCCAATGTCAAATAAATAAATAAAATCTTTCTTAAAAAAAGACAAATAATTTTGATATCTAATGTATAACGTGGTGACTACAGCTGATAACACCATATAACATAATTGAAATTTGCAGAGTAAAACTTAAATGTTGTCACCAAAAAGAAAAAGAAAAAGAAAAATACTTTGTTTGGTCTATCTAAATGTTATGTCAAATCTCTACTCTTCCCAAACCATGAGAGAAAAATACCAAAATAATTTAAAGTAGCATAGGTAATATTTGAAATATACGGTAGAAGAAAGTAAGAAGTGTATGTGAAATGAGAAAAATGTGCTGACAATTATAGTATTAAGTTTCCTCTGACATTCCCTGAAAATCATACGCCCAATAAATGAATAAATGAAAAAAAAAATAAATCCCAAACTCTTTGTTAGAAAGTATTTCCATGCCCAATAACAGCAAAGGCGATGTTTGTGTTTATAAAAATACAATCCAGATAAAATTTTACCACCGATTTAATTTAATTTAAAGACTGAGTAGTTGACAAAGAGGTCTCAGAAGGAGCAGATTTTCTCAAGTAGGAAAGAAATGCTGACAGAGATGATCCCCAGTTAATAAACACAGCCACCCAGAAAGAATGAGTTTAGGTGATCAATGTAATGATGAAATCATGTAATGAAATGATGAAATCAATGTAATGACAGAAATCATGAACTTGACCTTCTTGAGATGTTGGTAGTTTAAATTGCTTTGCAAATGATTACTAAAACTGTTTCAGCCCACTCGCTTCTTTGAGCCACAGAATTTACATTGACTGGTTTTGCTCTTATTGACACAAGAAGATAGCGTCTTCTTACAAGAACCAATGAGTCCCTTCCATGAACAGTTTCCTTGTGAACAGACTGTATCAGGCCTTCTAAGCTCATGCTCATCTCTCATTAGGTCCACCCTGAAGGAGGTAGATGCTGGACTCGGTCTTTATTTCCATGGATAATTTAGGATATACCTTCACACATTAGGTGTTTCCAAAATGAATTATAGTAAGTTGGTTTCTCACCAACTCCCTTTAATTTTATTCAATCAAAAGTAAAGTTCATATTTAACATATAAAGTGAACTGAGTTGGTGTGACTAAATGACCAATTGATAGGATGTCACATAAAACATTTCCTTCAATACAGCAAAATTTCCCTAGAATGAAACCATTTCTCCCTGTACCCCCCGGCAGTACAGATGGAAAAAGCAAAGAAGTGTGGACTCATGAAACATTCCATTAATTCACAAACTGATTTAGGTCGTCAGGAGGTACAACACGTTTGCAAAACCTAGGGAGATCTTGGGCCCTCAAAGTGAGTTTAATTCTTCATACACCTACAAATTCTTTATGATTTTATCCTCTGACACATAAACTCACTGAAATTTCTCCCCAGACCTCCCCACCTCACCCCCGACTTTCCCTCTATTATTGGAGGTTGTTCCACTTTAAACAGCTATATACTTTGCATAACATCTTTTTCTTTTTAAGATTTTATTTATCCATTTAGAGAAAGAGTGAGAGAGAGAGAGAGAGAGCGGGGGGGGGGGGGGAGAGGGAGAGAATCTCAAGCAGACTCCTCACTGAGCCCGGAGACTGTCTTGGAGCTCAATCTCCGCACCCTGAGATCATGATCTGAGCTGAAATCAAGAGTCTGGTGCTTAACAAACTCAGCCACCCAGAAGAAGCCCAGTTTGCCTAAGATCTTGTGCCCCAAGCACCTAGCACATGGAACCCCCAGTTCAGATTAGCTGGGAACTCTCTTCTTTGCTTGGTTCTACTTCAAATGGATGTTTTTAGTGCTTTTCCTTCTGCAATTGCAAGAACACAAGTATCCTACAGGCTTTTTCTTCCCCTTGCTCTGTTTCTTCACGCGCGCCCGTTGCTAGAGTACTTTGCCTTACATTTTCCCGCTGAGCTCGGTTTACTTCCACCAGCTATGCTTGCTCATGTCTGTTCACCCCACACAAGAGCTTTCCTTAGTTCATCCATATCGACACTCAACAGTTACAGACACAGCAATAATGCAGTTCTTCTCAAATTAAATACTGTTCCCAGAGATGTTAACATGTGTTTGGGGGGGGGGAGACGGTTTGGTTTTTTAAAAGTTTGGAAAGCGTTGGATTAAAGATCTTTTAATGTCTTTATTGCAGGTTTTCTCCAGAGATTTTTTTTTTCCCTTAAAGATTTTATTTATTTATGACAGAGAGAGAGTGAGAGAGAGAGAGAGCACAAGCAGGGGGAGCAGGAGAGGGAGAAGCAGGCTCCCCGCAGAGCAGGGAGCCCCTTATGGGGCTCGATCCCAAGACGCTGGGATCATGACCCGAGCCGAAGGTAGACGCTTAACGACTGAGCAACCCAGGTGCCCCTCTCCAGAGATTTTAAGCTATAACGTGCACTGTAAACCCCCTAAGGTGGGATATAGAATATATAATTCCATAATAATTTATGACCTGGTTTTTTTCCTAACTTGGTTTACTGTCCAAACCTGGTTTACTGTTCTTTTTCCTATTCTGGTTTATGGTCACAGAAGCATTGCATATGGAAAATAGAGTACTAAGTTCGGCAGCAGTTAATTCAGGATCACCAAGTAATGCTCCCTAAAATAGCTCCATTAATGACCTATATGACAGTCTTTTTGCAATGGTTATGATATTTATTGATACCATCCCTTATACTAAAAGAGATTCATGATGACTTCAAAAAATATTTTTAAATGCCATAAAATAGAAATTAAATGAAAAGAGAGACATCAGAGTGAAAAAAAAAAAAGTCGGAAAAATGCTAAAATAAAGCCAGAATGAAAGAGTATATAGAATATAAAAATGTATTCTAGAACATCCTACGCAGAAGCTAATAGGGGTCAAAATTGGCTCTGGGCTTACTGACAGTTCAAATCAAAAAGGGAAGAACAATCATTTATAAGATTTATAATGTCTATGAGATCAAAACACAGCAGATGCTTTGGAAAAGCATAACATTCCCTATATTCTGCAGACTGAGAAATTTTCTCTTCAGGATCTTCATAGAGAACACAATGTGTGGGTCCCAAACCCAGCTACATGTTAAAAATCACCTGGGGGCAGTTTGTGAAATACATCTTCTCAGTCCCCACTACAGAATGACTGAGTTAGTATTTTTAGTAAGTTCTCTCATGGGTCTTCAGAAAGTCTGGAAGATCAGAAATCAGAAATTCCTAGTTTGAAAGACAATATCCTTAACAATGTTCTTGTTAAAGTTGTTGGAACGGTTGCTTTAGGCCAAGATTTCAGCCTCACAAGAAAATAAATACTTGGTCAATTACTTGAAGATACTCCCTTAATGTATTTTCAATTGTTTCCCTGTTCAATGGCAGAGAAATCTTCCATAAATAAATATTATAATTGAGCCCCATTTCTCTGAAAGCCTGTGATTCCATTACCCAATTGAAATATTCAATAAAGTCAGTGAATATTCCTTTGGAAAACACTCAGCTACAATAAAATGCAACTTAAAAACAAAAACTTTCATTTATAAACATACTCTCTTCTCTCTAACTCGAAACCATCAACATTAATTGGCGACAGAATTCTCCACTTCTGAAAGCTATATAAACAAACACAGATGTCAAACAAGAAACAAATTGATAGGATACACAAAATTATCTCAGTTTCCTTACAAGGTGACACTGAATATATTAAACAAAAGTTGGAAAGAAAATTTAATTTACAAATCTCACAGGAATATTGGTTTCATATTATAACAGTTAGTTCTTATGCTATGAATTTTCTCTCAAGGAGGGAACACCAATGGAGAGTAATCTCTAGAAATTTTCACACTCTACTACAAAACAATAAAACAGATCAGAAATTATCTAATCAATGTTGGGGAAAAAATGTCAAAATAAAAGCACAGATTTGCATTCCTTCTGGGGCTGCTTACAATTGCTTAGTTTTGAAAGAGGAGGAATTTAAATTTTTTAAGGATGTCAACAGACAGGAGGAAAATAAGGATGGCTCCAGAGAGTGACAAGAGCTCTATCAGCTTGGGGTTAAGAGAGCCTGTCACCACAAATTGCTGTCATTTATTGAAAATGCTAACTATTACAGGACATTGTTCTTCTTAGTTATCTCAAGTCCAAAAGAGCAAAGGAAGGAAAAGCCACAATAATGAAAGTGACAGGGAAATAAATTGTGGCTCAATAAAAGGGAAGAACTCTATATGACAATTAGAAGCAAGAGTGAGTTCTGGGATGCTAGGCAAATACAGAAACAAGTCACTGGGACATGTGACTGGCATTCGTAGGTCAGTACTTCTCAAACTCTGGAGTGTATATGAATCACCGAGAAGGTTCCATAAAGCCATTCGCTGGGCCATAGCTCCAGTTTCTGACTGGGTAGGTCTGAAGGGAGCCCCTAGAATTTACATTTCTTTCTTTTTTTTTTAAGATGTCTGTTTATTTAAAGATTTTATTTATTTATTTGACAAAGAGAGAGAGCACAACAGGGGGAGCAGCAGGCAGAGGGAGAGGGAGAAGCAGGCTCGCCCTGAGCAGGGAGCCCGACACAACGCTCGATTCCAGGACCCCGGGATCACGACCTGAGCCTAAGACAGATGCCCAGCGACTGAGCCACCTGGGCGCCCCTAGAATTTACATTTCTAACAAATCCCCAGGTGATGCAAACTCTGTTACCTTGGGTCACACTTTGAGAGTCTCTATTGTAGTGTACGGGTGACAAATTTCCAGCCTACAGGATCTAGACAAGGTTCCTTGGCAGGAATGGATTGTTGCCTGATGGTACACAGGTTAAGTGTTCTGGCTTCTCAATGAAAATCAGAATTCCAAACTTTTATAAGAAGTCTCTTGATGTTTAAGTATTGGTAACTGATTAAAAAAATATATATTTAAGCACTGGGTAAGCTAAACAACACATGTCCATGGGCCTGATTAAAGACCATATACTTAGAGTTTGAGATCTCTTTTGTAGAGGAATTCATATATCAGGTAAGGAATTTTGTTTAAAAAACACGTAGATTTAAAATGACTCTCTAAAACTAAAGGTGAAGTTCAAAAACCCAAGTTGTCAAAAATATTAAGTATACCAAAGTGTCAAATGGTAAAAAATATACCAACAAATCTTACTTTTTTTTCCCAGTTTACTAAGTACTTTTATATATTACCTCATTTTATCTTTAAAGTCATAAAAGAAGTAAAGATTTTACTGTCATCTCTATTTTCCGGATTAAGAGCCTGAGACTCAGAGAAGTTCAATGTTCAGAATTTTAAAACCCTATTACAAAACACACTCTTTTCTTATAGCAATAGCTTTATGCTTTTAAAAGTTATTCGGAGCCATTTCTACTCATCACATTTGAGAACACAACCCTTTGAACAATCTAACAAATGTAGAGTGGGATTGGGATCCATGTTGCCCCAAGAGCAGGTGGGTTGGGTAACTACCAAGATAACCAACATCAACAGGAAGTAATTATGACATAGCACTGAGTTCAGAGCACTGGGATTACTAAAATAAAATCTCCTGTGGACCTTATAGAAAATAATAAATTACCAGGCCCTTCTGAGTATTCTATTCTCAAAGGTCAGAGGTCGAGGAGAAGGAAAGACATCTCACTATCACTTGACATTTATGCTTAATTGTGCCCAAAGAAGCTGAATTTTGATGGAAAGTTTTTTATCCCACTCTTTTCTTTTGATAAAAAATGTAGCCATAGAGAGAAAAACTAATTCTTTACAGGGATAGCCAAAGAAGAAAGTACTAATTTGTTCCAATAAATGAAAATCTATTTCTTCCTCAAGATAGTCAGAGAAAAAGATGATCCAGTCCTTTCGGTAAGACATTTTATGTCCAATCACTTTCGGTTCAGGAACTTATTCTTTCCTAACTAAAGCCTCCTGCCTGGAGCATCTGTTATCTATGTGCTCTTAATTCATGACCAATGGCACACTGTTCTTTTTCTAGACCCTTATGTTATATATCACATACCATAGCCTAGAGACTGTGTGATTAGTGAATGTTCCTAAGTATGATTTAAAAAAAAATTAAAAATTAAAAGTTAAAAAAAGAACAACAACAACAACAACAACAACAAAAAAAAAAAAAAAAAACGAAAGCATAGGAAAGGAGGAATGGCCATATTTTTCCAAACAAAACCAAGATACAAATCAAAGTCTTCCAAGTACTTAAAGTTAAAAGCATCCTAGAAATGCATAGTCATTTGGTTATTTGACATAAAATGAGCATCCATATGTATAAATCTATTGGCTAACCATACCAAGTCCAATCTCCATTCTCTCCGGTCAGAGACCTCTATGGATTATCGTCTCCCTGCTCCCAATGAAGGGAAAGAGGACAATCATGGGCTTCAGAACCACACTTGTGTCAAGTGATTCAAAGCATGTCACTTAACTTCTCTGAGTCTTAGGGTCCTCCTTTGACTGAAGAAAATATAAAAGTAAGAACAATTATACTTTTTTTTCCTGGTAGTTTTAGGAGGAGTAAGTGAAAGAAAGAACATAGACGAATGGGGCTATTGAGCCTGCAGTAATTCTCAGTTTATTTTGATTTCGTCTTCTCTTCTATGTCACCCACCTTCACCATTTGCTTCTGAGTCTGATTAGTGTAAATCAGGGTTTCTCGACCTCAGCACTCGTGACATTAGGATTCAATCATTCCTGGTTAAGAGGGCTGTAGTCTACACTGTAAGATATCTAGTAGCCTCTCCTTCTCTACAAACTAGGTGCCAGTAACAGCCCCCCCCACACACAGAGCTGTGACCACCAAAAAGGTCATTAGACATTGCAAGTAAGAGAGGCTTGCCCCCAGTTGAGAACCACTGGTGTAAATACAGAGTCAGCTGTAAGAAATGGGAGTCCATTTTTGCTTGCACTTCTGGCCACTCCTCTGAGAGGAAAGAAATAAGTGAGCAGCTTCAGATCTATCAATCTTCAAGTCTTAGTGTTAGAGGATATAAAGTGGACTCATCAAAGTAATGGATGACTCCTTCACTAAGGTGGAGGGTTTTTGAGAAAGACAGACAAAAACCAAAGAGCAAATCACCCTTCTGAAACACTTCCATCCTCAGACTGCTTTTCTCTCTGTCTCTCTGTGTCTGTCTCTCTCTCCCACTTTCCCTCCCTGCCTCCCTGCCTCTCCCCATCTCAAGTACACTTTGGCCTCAATAAATTAGGGTAATAAAAACAATACTAAAATATATAGTGTTATTGAGAACATTGCCACAGCATAGTATTGGGGAGAGAGTATCCTGAATAAATAGATTGTTGTTTTAAACTGAATTCATGATACTATTAAGTTTTCAACCTCATCGTCTGGAGAGGAGCATTTCAAAGATAAACTATCTTGATATTTTCATTTCAAAGACAGGTAATAAGTAGAATACAACAATTTCCAGGGTACTCCAGACAGGCATAATCTACTTTATGCAGCCAGTCACCGTTCTGAGGTTCCTCGAAGAGCTTTACTTTATAGTCAGTCTGAGAAGGTACAGATTTGTGGCGGCACTGCCCACGTGGTAAAGATGGATTACTTGATTAATAAATTCAGAGAGAAGGGGATAGGAGGGAAGGACGAGCTGAAGTGCAGAACTAAAATGAAAAGGTGAGATAGGTAAGGAAAAACGCAATCAAGTGAGGAGGGAAGAAAAGAAAAAGCAGGCATAATGGTCCCTTTTCATGTACAGGATATTTGGATACACTATATTTCTGAGAAAATATGACTGTGAAAATATGAGATATTTTCTTCTACCCAGAATATATTCCTCCTCCCTCTCATATCTTATTTTATAGGTAACAAATGTCCTCAAAGATCTACAACACTGATCTCTTCTGATTTCCATTTATGAGACACGTGTCTTTTCAGAGCCAGCCACAGGAAGTGTCTCCTGTGCCGAGGGACCCCAATGTAATAGGAAGGGAGAAAAGCGTTTCTCTCACTCCTGTATGAATAAGAAAATTGAAGATTAAACAGGGTATTGCTTGTGCTATGCAACTTGTGGTTAATTTAATCAGACACCCTTGTGGTTCAGGATCTTAATAACAAAAAAGCAAGTTCCCTTGATAACGGATCTTTCCTTTTTTTTTTTTTTTAAAGCGAGAGAATTGCAGGCCTGAAAAATGCAGAAGAAAACTACCTCATCGTGGGAAAAAATTACGTGTGCAAAGGTAGCAGCAGCACCTGGAGAATATTTAAGAGCACCGTGGAGTTTGGGTAGTTTCTGAGGAGAGAGATATGCAACGTTCCAGAGTGAAGGACTGCAGGACCGTGAGCTACAAGAGTCTTCCCAGCATTGGCCTTAGAGGTAGAAAAGGTGTCTGTATGCCCAGTGCTCCTCTGTGTTCCAGAAAAGGAGCCAGGATAAACAAGCGAGTGCTGCTTTGCAGGCCCTGAGGTCCATGTCTTGAACGGAGCCATGAGGGGATTGAGCGAGGAGAGCGAGCTCCACCACACGGGGCCTGCCTCCCAGGCTGCCAGGGGTTCTCGTGCAGCATGCTCCTGTCTCCCCTGCAGGCGTGGGCCTCTACCCGGTCAGCAAGCCCTCTCCAACATCTGACCCCTCACCACTGCCCCCCGTCAGGTATGTGAACAACGGCTCTTGAGAATAAAGAACAATCTGAGGTGCAAAGAGCAAATGCCTCAGTCACAGCCAGGCCTCAGGATTCTGATCACTTTTCCACTTTGGACTCTCAGTTGCTCTCTACCCTCCACGCAAGCCTTACAGAGTTTCATAGGGAAAAATATCGTTAGCAACCAAGCTCACCAGTGAAAAAACTTCACAACAACAGAAAAGACAACTGATTTGATATTCAAAACCAATAAGGGTACCTAAAGCTAAGTCTTTTGAGTTAGTGCCCTTTGCTTAGCTCTCTGATCTCTCTATTCCTCCAGTGAGCAAGAAAACGCAGATGCTAATGTCTGGACGCTCCTCAGACCAGCCAGCGTGGGCAGAACTGTCCTGATTTGCTATCTGCTAAAATGGAGGCCATACCAAACGTAGTCGTTCCTCAAATCACTAACTAAATCAGAGATTTAAAATACCTTCTAAGGATTATACTATGGTACTGTCCTTTTCAAAATCATGGTTTCTCAAATTTCTTCTGAGGAAGTTACCATTTACTTACTGCCTTAGAAATGCAGGTGTAAGGTGTCAAGACAGAAGAGCATAAAATGCTAGGTGCCAAGGAAAAGTAGCCAAAGGGGTTGATAGCATAAATATGCACCTCTTGAAAAACCCATTCCAGTGGGCTTATGCTGAGCAAGGAACTAAGACACTATCCTACAGAACCATAGAACCAGAGCTCCCCAGATTCTCAAGGGCCTTAACAGCAGTCTGGTCTTACTGAAATCTTTTTGCTTATAAAAGATATAGAATAACAGACGTACGGTGGGTAGGTGTCTGGCCCAAGATTGCCCAAATGGTGGTGTCTTTATTTTCTCATTGGCAAGAATTTTGAAGAAGCTGAAATTTTTTCCCCTCAACTTGTAAGCTGACAGGTTAACCTGTCACGGTATCATGGATACCAGCAGAAAACACGAGATTCCTGGCTCAGAGACAAAGGCCTTTATTACTCACAGCGGTAACAATAGTACCAGCATTTCCTTGTGTCGGTTCCCCGAGCCCTAGTTTCCAGAGGCATATTTAAGGAGACAAGCTGGCACCTGCCCATGCAGGGAGTTGAGTTACAGGAGAGGAACCATGAGCTTTGGGAATCTGATTCTTTCCTAATAAATAATAAGCATGACTGCCTTGGAAGACAGTCATGATTGTCAGGAAATGAGTCAAGATCGTTCAGAATAAAGACAGTCGGTGCCTCTGCTTGAGGGTTGGCAGAAGTGTCAGATACCCATAGATGATTAACTTTCGACAACATCAATCCCTCCTTTTTAGATCATCTAGGCTTTTGGCAAATTTTTCTGAGTATACCTTTCATTCAGTCACTCTGATAAACCTTACTAACTGAAGCTGGGACTGAATCTGCCCATTTGTCTTCTACTGCATTTTACTCTCAACAGGATTCTAGACCATCAGGGTCTACCTTAGAAAGCAAGGTTGATTTCTCCCTAAGCTTTGGTGTGACTCTCCATTTGGTCTGAGGTATTAATCCAGGTACAACACAACGTATTTGTAATTGCACATACTCCACCTTGGCCCCCAAGGAGGAGATCTAGGACAATTTTATCATCCATAATAATCCAAATGAGATCACATGTGTTCAGGGTGGTATGGATTCAAACTGAAAAGATATATGCAACAAGTATGATTTCATTTCTATGTGGAATCTAAAAAAACAAGACAAATGAACAAACAAAAAAGAAATAGAATCATGGATACAGGAAACAAACTCTTGGTTACCAGAGCCGGGGTGGGAGGGGGTGGTGGGAGGAGAGGACAGAGGAAATAGGTGGTAAAGGGGCTTAAGAGGTACAAATTTCCAATTATAAGGTAAATAAGTCATGGGGATATAATCTATAGCATAGAGAATATGGTAAATAACATTATAATAATTGTGTGTAGTTACAGATGGTAACTAGACTTGTAGGGAACCTTTCACAAAGTATAAAAATATCAAATTATAGTATTATATAAATAGTATTATAAAGTATTATAATGTACATCTGAAACTATAAGATATTATATGTCAATTAAACTTCAGTAAACAACAAACAAAAATTAAAAGACACCTAAAAAAATAATAATCCAAGCAAGTGTGTAGAAGCTGACCTGGAACTTTTCCAGGGCAAGGGACTAAAGATAACCCCGGCTATTAGTGACTTTTATAGTGAAGATAACCACCCACTGAGTGTGCATAAATAACAAATCAGTTATCCTTCCAGGGAGAGTAGAAGTGGTTTGTGCCAACTCCAACCAGGAGCTCTCAGGAGGGTGAATGTGCCTCCTCCGTGTTCTTTTCACTTCCCCCAGCTCCACACCCCCCATGAAGAGCCCAGGGGAAGTGAGAGACCCAGTTGGAAGGAGGCTGAGTCCCTGAGTGCCCTCACTGAGGAGATCACCCACTGACAGAAGCACCTGCTCTGGGTTATTATGTGAGCAAGCAATAAACTTCTGTCTTGGGGCCATCACAAATTGGCTGACTTTCAGCAGCAGAGACCACATGAAGTCATGACATAGCAATTTCACTTTTAGGTATTCTTGTCGAAGAAGCATGCATATGTACAAAAACAGCCTTAATGATAGCAAACAAATGGAAAGGGCCTAAATAGGCCATGAGTAACTTAGACAATAAAATATGACACAACAGTTCAAGTGCATCTACTCGGCTTCCGTGCATCAGTATGGGACAGTCTCAGGAAGCTAATCGCTGACTGCAAAGAACAAGGTGTGGTGATACATACACTCTGATGTCATTTTTGTAAAATCATAAGACACAAAAATAACAGTATACTTGAGGGCTACATAGACATAAAAATGTAAGCATTCATAGAAATGATCCAGTCCTTCAGAACAGCAACTACTTCTGGAGCCAGAAAAGATGAAGTAATGCAGGGTGGATGCATGAGCTGTATTGATAATTATTCTCTCTCTTTAAAAGGAGAGAGAAATATGAAGCAAAAAAAAAAAAAAAAGCAACATGTTTAACATCTATTAAATCTAGATAAAGGGTGCATGGTCTTTATTACATTATTTTCTATGTTTTTCTGCGTGTTTGAAATATTCCATAATTTAAAATAATCTTTAAAGCAATATAGGACTATTGCTCTATTCCCAGAGGCCTGTCACTATGAACTCCTACAGTTTATCTAACCTACTTGCATGTGAAGATCTTTGGGGAGAAAGAGGCATAATTTGACTAAAAGCAGGATGTTATAGAATCTTGCTCTCTAGGGAAATAAACAACACGCAGCAACTGCTTCAGATGCATAGTCGACAGGGAGTCATCCAATTTTACTCATCTTCACAAATGCAGGGAATCAAATGCAAAATTTACCACTCTGGGGCTACATTGTGAGGCCGTGGCATTCCCTGGAGGTCTTCAGGTACGTGAAATAATTAATGGACTACACTAACCCATAACTAATTTTCTCATCTCTGAAAGAACTATGGGAAATTGTCTTCATTTAATAACTAATTGGAGTATAATTCAATACCAATTATAAAATATTTCTTATATATTTTTTTAATAATCTCAGACCACTATTCAAACAGTAGTTTCAACAGGTGGACATTGTTTATGACTAAAGATGCGGGAGTGAAGTCAGAGGCATCGTGTCGACACGGGCCACGTCCAACCACTCCTTCCCAGGCATTCCCTGATTGGCCAAGTCCCTAGAAAGCTTCGCTCTTAAAAAAAAAAAAAAAAAAAAGAAAGCTTAGCTCTTCTGACCTGTTAAATACTATTGTAGGTCTACTTTCTGTTACTACTTGTGTGAGTAGTGAACATTCACTGTATTTTTTTTTCATTCACTTGGATATGCCTTGTTTGACATATTTTTGTATCTTCCACAGCACCTGGTACTGAAATGTACGCTAATTAGATGTAATGTAAAACCGTGTTGTTGTTGATTAGCCAATATACGTAGCACGCGATCCAAGTTTGATTTTAAGGTTCAATTATGTGTTCCTTGGACTGGGCCTTATAATCCCTCCTCCTCCTACCTTCCAATCCAGCACCCAGCATAAGATATACGGCAAATATTTTCTGACCTATCAGTCAATCAAATGAACCAATAAATAAATCCAAATGTTTTACACGGTTCAGAGTAAGGAAACACTAGCTTCGCATGGTGAGGTTAGAGGTAGAGATGGATCACTTTTGCAATTAATCTTTTCCTTTTCTGTCTGTTGCTCCCACAATGAAAACAGACTGACTGTTTGTAACTATGCTCCAGAACACACCAACTATTCCTGAGCTTTATACATACTGTGATAGAAGGTTTCAGAAAGCTGGGAAGAGCAAATTAAGAGTTAACAGAATGTATTTCATTCTTTACAAGAAGAACTATATACAGTCAAAAGTCAGACCTTGGTAACAAGCATAGGCTTCACAAGAAAGTTGTGTATCACTTCAAAAATTATGTCGCTGCATTCTATGACAGGTAAGCATTTCTCAGGCAGTTGAGACATATTTATTCTGACACAGCCATTATTATCCAATGACAAAATAACAAGATGCTTATAAAAGGAACTGAAGAACTAACACCTCTGGACTAATGAGCACAGAGTCTACAAGGGACATCTAAACAGGCAAGAGCCAGGATCTCTACTGAACCACAAGTCAACTGTTTTTTGCCTGTGTTAATTAAGAAGATGAATAATGTGGACAATGGACTCAAGTATACAAATAATTAGAATGTGAATTTTAACCAAAGATTTGCACCTCTTTCTCTGCCCTTACAAATTACATGCCACAGTTACCAAATATATTGATTTCAGGTGAGACTATCGCACTCCCCTCTTTAGAAGTCAGTAGTGGCTTCCTATCACCTGGAAATAATACTCATACTTCTTGGTGAGACATTAAAAGTTCTTCCTTCTCAGGTCCTAGTGTGTATCTAGAGGCCTGTATCCTACTCCATCCATCCCTTCACTGTGCAATTTGACATGCCAATCTGTTTGCCAGTCCAAATACCAGGAATAGACCACATTCTTTGACTTTGTAGCCTGAGGCTCCTCCATACCTTATTTGCCCCCACATTCAAAGTTTTACACATGTTCTAGGATCCAATTCAGATATGGCTTCATCTGTGAAGCCTTCCTTGATCCACCCCAGGCAAATTAAATATTCTGTGGAACCACGGCAAATTTTTTGCACGTTGATTTAACTCTGTTAATAATATATCTTGTATGAGTGAAGACTACTTGAATGTCTTTACCCCTTCCTATATTACATATCCCCTAGGATGAGGAAATCCTAGAGTCACGGTGCTTGCCACGGTGCTTTCCACTTGATGGACCAATGAGTATTTGTTCCATGGCTAAATGAACAAATGAAAATGTACAGTAACTTAGTTTATATTTTTGACTAGAGATTTCATAATACATAAGAGTTCAATAAGCTATAAAATCATTACAATAAAGGGGGTAATAAGATGAGTAATCTACGGAGTAGACTTTAAATAAGACAGAAGAATAGAATAGAGATGTTAGGGCCAAACTTTAGTGTAAAATTCATGGTGCAGTGCACTATAAGAGGGAGAACACTCATTTGGGGGCCATCAGACCCGAATTCATATTTTTACTCAACCATTTAATTCATCTGAATCTGTTTTCTTCTCTATATAATGGAAACAGAAATCTCTGCCGGTCAGCACTATTGTTAGGACCAAAAAAGATAATGTGTGGGGGTGGGGGAGAGTGATGGAGGAAGAGACTATGATGACATATTAACCCATGGCTTTCTTTCTTGTGTTATTGTAAATTCTTGTCAACTTGGGGTTCATTGCCTCAAGGAAGGCATGAGACAGCAAACAGGAGTCAACTCTTGGGTTTTGAGTTTCAGGAATGTAAAGTTCAGCAAGGATTGAAAAGAAGTGATATGTATCTATTACCAATCTAGAAAAATGTGTGCTGAGTAGGAAGACACTTTCTTTTTTCCCACCCCTGATGCCTCAGCTCTGAATTAGACAAAATTCTCTGCATCGGGCAATGAAGGAGAGGTAGAAGGGAACACAAAATTGACTAAACTTTTCAGCTCTGCGAAAATAGAACCTCCTACAGGAACCCAACCCAGGGTGAACTCCAGGGAATGGAGGCAATCACTGGATAGGCTTATGGGATTTGAGAGCACAGGAGGCCTATACCTCATTTCTCAGGAAGCAACAAGACCCCTGTAGAGAAATGGATAAATGTGTCCCGAACACAAGGTTTCTCTGACTCAGTGTGGCCAAGAAGCAGCAGAGACATCGCATGTACCTACCAGGGCACGGAAGCAGATGAGGCCTCCCACAACCTCTCAGAGGTCCTCTAACCCCAGAACCCCATAGAGATTTATCACAATGTCTGTCAATCCCAGAGAGTGTCAGAAAAGATGCAAAGAGGGGCGCCTGGGTGGCTCAGTGGGTTAAAGCCTCTGCCTTCGGCTCAGGTCACGATCTCAGGGTCCTGGGATCTAGCCCCACATCGGGCTCTCTGCTCAGCAGGGAGACTGCTTCCCCCTTTCTCTCTGCCTGCCTCTCTGCCTACTTGTGATCTCTCTCTCTCTGTCAAATAAATAAATAAAATCTTAAAAAAAAAAAAAAAAAAGAAAAGAAAAGATGCAAAGAGAAACATATCCAAAGTGGCCTTCTTCACGGGAACAAGAACAATGGTAGCAAGACCTCCATGAGTGAGCAACAATTACCTGGCAGGAGTGACAGCAATGACATTGATGACAGTGACCAGAGGCAGGCAGCCCAGGCCATCTGACACCTTGGCAAGCACTGTACCCTCATCCCCACCTGGAGCACGGATAAAGAGAGGGCAAGACTGAAGTGCAGAGATTAAATCCCTGACATCCACAGGATGGGATTTCTTTTTCTTTTTTAGGATTTTATTTATTTGAGAGAGAATGAGCGAACTAGAGAGAGAGAGAGAGAGAGAGAGAGAGAGGGAGAGCATGAGTGGGGGGAGGGGCAGAGGAAGAAGCAGACTCCCCACTGAGCAGGAAGCCGGACATGGGACTCGATCCCAGGACTCTGGGACCATGACCTGAGCTAAAGGCAGATGCTTAACTGACTGAGCCACCCAGGTGCCCCAAATGGGATTTCATAATAGAAATTCCATAAAGTTTCGGAAAAGATGAGGTAAGTTATGGTTCCTACTCCTCTGAGTTTATAGCCCTGGGTTTGACTTATGCAAAGTACCTGGTCTGGAGTTTGCATGGCGTGCTCAACAAATGTCAGTTCCTTCCTCTCCCCTTCTTACCTCCTAGAGCGACATAATCAGAATTTGAGATGGGATATATATCTTCTAGTCTACACAGGAGTTGGCAAACTTTTTTCTGTAAGGGCAGAGAGTAAATCTTTTAGGGTTCGCAGGCCATTGTATCTTCTACAACTGCTCTACTCTCCCCTGTAAGATCAGCCAGAGAGAATACATAAATAAATGTGGATGGCCATGTTCCAGGAAAGCTTTATTCACAAAACCCGGCAATGGCCTGGGTTTCATCTACAGGCCATACTTTGCTGGAAGTGGAGGAAGGGAAAGTGGCTTAAAGAGCTGCTAAAATAATGATGGGCGAGAATCCAGGCTTGAGCTAAGAGGGCAACTGTAGGATTGGAAAGGCATGAACACGTTCTCGAGGAGGTGGCAGGCAGCTACAGAAGCGGGGACTTCTCCCCCGCTAGCCTGGAAGAGTGAAGAATTACTGATAAAAATGGAGCAGTTGGAGAAAGTTTGGAATTCAGAAAGGGAAGAGGTTAGCCACACCTCCCTCATCACAAAGGGTCTTGATGCCCCCACATCCACGTAGAATTCAAAAGGAGTGTAGAAAAGTGACAGTTCCTGCAGGTCCCAGCTCCAACACGTCAACCACCATCGCAGCGCAACACAGTATTTCACAAGTGCCGACGTGACTTGGCGTTGAAGTCATGGCTAAAACCCCTCCATTTCCTTTTTTCCTTTTCCCAAGCAAATTTGCTAAGCCCCACCCCAACCATTTCCTCAGCAGACTCCTACTCCCCGGGACCACTAGGCAAATACCCCAGCTTCCCCAAGGACCGGTTGTATCAAACAAGAAAGGACTGTATTTGTGCCCCAGACTCCACAGAATATCCAAATTAGCCAACCCCCAGAAAGCCCGGAAACCCAGCTACTCCCACCACAGTTGCTGAACTGAAGATCAGCCACCTTCTACATTTCCAACTTGCTGCTACCTTCCCTGGGTGCAACCTTCTATGTGGCCCTGTACGGTAGACTTGGCTCCCGGAAACAACACAGAGGCTCACCTTTCATCCATCTGCATATCACTGCACGGGGGCGCCTGGGTGGCTCAGTTGGTTAAGCATCTGACTCTTGATTTCAGCTGAGGTCATGATCTCACGGTCCTGAGATTGAGGCCCACGCAGGGCTCCACACTCAGTAGGGACTTTGAGGATTCTCTCTCCTTTTCCCTCTGCCCCTCCCCCTGCTCTCATTCTCTCTCTCTCTCTCTCAAGCAAGTAAATAAATCTTAAAAAAAACAAAAAACAAAAAAAAACAAGTCACCGTGCTGTGCCCCACCACCAAAAGAACCTTGAAATCTGCAAGCAGACAGTTAGAATTTTGATGTGAATGGGAGGAAGAGAAGGCGACATTTCCAAATGTGATTTCCCTGCAGTTCTATTTCAGTCAAACAGTGGGTACCCAACACGGCATGCACAACATAGCGCTCGCCCAAACACTTCTGAACGGTTCTCCAAAGCAGACACAAACATTTGGAGAGAAAATTGAGGAAAGGAATTTGCCATTAGATGATCACAGTACATCTGTTTTTAAAAGTCATTGCCACAATGTTCGTATCAGGAGGCTCTTGTGCTTCCCCTGAAATGCAATCAGCAAATCACACCAAACGACTTAACAGACTCTCCTTGCTGGAAACTGGAGGGAACTTTGTTAGCGGGTACTTTCCTCCCATGACTGTCCCCCGTAAATCACTGATGAGGGGAGTGAAGTCCCCTGGAAGGGAATTTGCGTGCTGTCCCTGCAGGATGTCCATTCCACGGGCGTTTGCGATTTGCTCTCTGTAAAACTTGCTGCTTGCCATCTGTTCTGAATTTGTCACCCTTAGTTTACATTACCTAAAACTGTAAACTGGATTGACATTAAGCATGCAATTTAAGATTTTACTTCCATCAATAAATTCCCTCGTAATCGCCAATTTAGACTTTATGTAGCTTCTCCCTGCTCTCCATCATTGGCCTCCTTAAATAGCTCTCTGGCTGCCCCTCACTTCTGTTTGCTAAGCATTTCCTGAATTCCCCCTTTACACTGTCCCGTCCCATCCCTGGGCTCACGCTGCCATCTCTGTTTATACTGCTCTCACTTCACTTTCTGACCCCCTTCCTTACTGCTGCCATCTCGCCATTTTCATTACAGCCGTAGTATATTCAAAGACCCTTTCCATTTCTTGACTTCTTTACTAAAATATCTCCCCAGATGCTGACATCTGGCCCTCGTTCTCTGAAAATAGACGATTGTATTTCAAGAACAGGCAGAGTATGAACTTTGGAGTCCTGACTCTGTTATTGATCAGTTTAATGGCCTTTTGGCCAAGTCTCCTAAACTCTCTGGGCCTCAGTTTCCTTATCTATAAAACGGTTTTAAGAAAAATTGCCCACCATACAGGATTAAGGGAGATGTGAAGCATCTAATGTAATGCCTGGTGCACAATTCGTGCCCAGTAAAATGTCATTTATGTTATTGTTTCTGACAATTACCTGTAATCTAATCCATGTTCGAATTGAGTTTTAAGTATGGCTTTACTTACCATCTACGGAAAGGATTCCCAATGAGGTTATTTTTCCTAAAGAATTGCTTTATTACTCCTTCATATGATTTTATATCCACATATATGATTTAAATATCTCTTGCAGATCAGTATAAGGCCAGTGGTACAAAAAAGGACCTTTCGTGTGAAGAGGCAACCCACAAGCTAGATCACAAACAGAGGTTTTTATTTTAATAACCATCATTGAAAGCTAATTTGGAAATTCTGATAAATTATATTGCATTTTGACACTCCTTGGGGAACTGCAATCTGAACTCAGAAGACTCTGATTCAGTTACAGCGAAGGTGTTAATTTACACTTAGTTTGACTAGGAGAAAACACCATCATCTTCAGGATTGCTTATATCATAGAAAGCAATTTAGGATAAACAGTATTTAATCTTGACTAGTTTATTCCTTTTCCCTTTCCCTATAGCATGACCTCCAGTGCTACCCCAAGTGAGGAGTGTCATTGCTGAGGCCCCACCGAGTGACTAGAGTGGAGGCTGTCCTGTCCTTTACCCAAGGCAGCCTGCCCACAGCCTGAGAACACGTGATCCCTGAATCCTTCCTGGGACCCAACAGGAGAAAAGTAATTTTTGTTGCAAGGCCGGCTGACTGCCTAGATTCGCTCAGGACTGAAGCTTTGACTTAGGAAAAAAAAAAATCACAGTCCTTTGTTTTTTTAAAAAATATATATATAACTTACAGAAAAAAGATTTAACCCTAAACCCTAACGTAAACAATAGACTTTGAGTAATAACGATGTGACTGCATAAGTTCAACAGTTGTAACGAGAGTAGAGATAATGGTGGAAGCAGTGCACTGAGTGCGATCAGAGGCTATATGAGAGCTCTCTGTACCTTCCACTCAATTTTGCTGTGTACTTAAAACTGCTCCAAAAAATAAAATTTATTAAATATGCACACACACACATAAGAAAAACAAAACAAGTCATCATAGTAATAAATGTTCAGTGTAGAAAATTTAGAAAATATTATAAAAAGATGCAAAGGATATAAAAATGGCTCAAAATATACTACTGCCTAAAAATAATTAATCATTGTTAAGACTTTTGGTACATTTCTTCCTGGAATTTAACACACACACACACACACCCCAGCATACTGTGAATTGAATCATTCACACATTTAACTTGCGCACAGACTTTAGGACCTAGCTATCCATTGCCGTCTCCAATATGGATCTCTGCTACTTCATTCAATCCTCACAAAAGCCAACTGTTCTATTTAATACAATTAATGTTTAGGGTTTTAATAATAAAAAGAGGGAAATGGTGTGCTTAAAGATAAGCAGGAACACTTCCTTATTCTCAACCCACCCATCTTCATTGATTTCTAGGGACCTGATAATTATTTTAAAGATGGAGTGGTTCAAGTTCCCAAATATCCTTATACAGGCCTTTCCTTTAGTTCTTTCCTTTAGTCTAACCCCATGGCTCACAAATTTCAAAATGTACAAGAGTCCAGAAGTGGTTTGTGTATATATAAAACCATATGTATTATTCTTTATGGGTGAATTAAAGCACTTCTAAGCAGAAATTTGACTGTAAGTAATCTCCTGATTAACAAATGACTTAATCTTGTGTGAGGTAACTTCACTGCATGCAGACATGTATTTCGTATTTCATAAAGTATTTTATTAAGTAACCTACTGTTTAATATAATATAGACATCTTTATTTGTTATCAAATATTTATCTATAACATTCCTTTTGATGGTTGCATGGTATTCCCATCAATGAATATACCATAATTAAACTAACACTCTATTTGTGAATTTAAGTTGTCTTTAAGTAATAGCCCCTCCTTTTATTAAACATGCCAAAATGTGAGCTTAGCTCAAGGATAGCATGAAAACACCCTAGAATCATTCTGAAGATACAACCACAGCTCAGCAGCCCCTTTCTCTGTCTTGAAATCAGGAATCAAATAGCGCTCCTAACCCCAGGAAAACACAGAAAGAGTAATGATATTTGAGGTTATTTCATCTTCCTGATCAAGGTAGTTTCTCTTCCCCAGAGTGTACAAATACATACATAAATCTAATTTTTCTTTCTTGGGGGAAACAGAGGGATAAATGGCATCAGCCTTATTATCATTTTTAAGAACTACAGACAGCATAAGGATGGTCAGAGCCTGTCTTAGTTCAGGCCGCTGTAACAAATACCATAAACTGGGTGGCTTAAGCAACCAGCATTTATTTCTCATGGTTCTGGAAGTCTGAAATCAGGATGCCAGCATGCTTGAGTACTTTGTTGAGGGCCCTCCTCCTGGTTATGTTCTCACGGGGCCTTTCCTCCATGTTTGCAAGCAGAGAAAGCGAGATCTCCTGCCTCTTCCTCTTTTTATAAGGGCATTAATCCCATTATTGGAGTTCCACCCTCATGACCTAATTATCTCCCAAAGGTCCAATGTCCAAATACCATTACCCTGGGGATTAGGGTCTTAACATATTCCTATTTGGGGATTTAGGGGAGATGCAAACACTCAGTCCATAGCAGAGCCCTTATGTAATAGTTGATTCAGGTTAAGGACCGCCAACAAAAGCTAGCAACCATTGAATGAAAGATTTTGAGGAAGAGGATATTCACATGATCTCAAAATATCACCCTACAGATGACTTATCATTTACAAAGTAGAAAGTATCTCTTCGTAATCAAGAGTTTATTGATCATTACCTGTATCAAATGATTAAACTTGGCACCATCAATAGTGAGAAACCTGGTGTCAAATTATGTAAAAAGTAAGCAGAGTGATATCAGCAAGATAGTGGAATAGGAAGCCTCAAGACCTTCCTTCCCCACAGAGGCCCAGGTTCAACAATAATACAAGGACCAACTCCTTTTGTGAGCAATCTAGAAACCAGTTAAGAGGCTCCTACACTCGAGGCAAGGATGAAACCAGCACATCAAAGCCAGCAGGAAAATCCACGGCATTCACTCACCTTAGTCCCTCCCCACATCTCAGCTGAAGCAATCAGTGAAAACTTCCACTTCCAGCATCTCTCAGGGGAGAGAAAGAAGACTGAAACACATGTCCAAGGTTCAGAGGCTGGGTGGAGAGGGGGAGGGCATCTTCCTAAGGGACTCCATTCTTTCTTGCCTGAATCCAAGTCTGATAGGAAAAGTTTCAAGTTGCGTGCGACTGAGAACAAAGGCGATGATGTGAACTAACACACACTCACTCAGTAGAGTCTCTCCCCTGTTCAAAGTGGAGCTAGCTGGCAAAAATTCCCAATTCCTGGCTTCTCCCAATGGAGGGAAAGAGTTGGAGCACGCATCCAACATTCTGACTTTGGGGGGTACTGCCTGAGGGTCTTGTTTCTTTCTCCCCTGTCTCAGAATGCTGACAAAGACTCAGTACATTCTACATTCCTGGGGGCCACAGAAAGCAAAGGAGGGCTAAGGAGCTTGCTGTTGCTCCAGAGGACACAGTAAAGCAGACAGAGACTAATAAAACTCCCCTTGATGAGGAAAGAGAAGAGTGGAGCTTTTGTCTAATGTCTAGTTTTTCCAGGAGCTGCCCAAGGGACTAGTTTCAAAACAATGGATTCAGAACACTGATAGGGTCTGGCATTCTCTAGAAACCTAGGGGACACTGAAAACAGAGAAAGAATGGGCAGTTTACAGTCACTCCAGAAAACTCTAGTACCCACAGATAAACACCAGAAGGAGGCAAGAGATGGCAAACTCCTGGAAAAAAGATAGTGACAAAAAAAACCTCTCTAATTGTGAATCTACATGCACAAGTCCATCAAAAGGTATGAGAGAACCCCCGAATTTCTAACCAGGGAGATTAGTGACAGTTTTTCACTGTACAAAGCCAGTGCATAAAGACTAGGTAGGAGAGGTGACTGTGTTTCCAAATGGATGGATCACAACATAAAGTTACAAGGTATACGACGAAAAAAGAAAGCATAGCCCAATCAAAGGAACAAAATAAATCTCCACAAAATGACCATAAAGAAAGGGAGGCAAATGAATTACCTGACAAAGAATGTAAAATATCCATAATAAAGATGCTCAATGAGCTCAGGAAAATGATGCATGAACAAAATGTGAATATCAACAAAATAGATTTAAGTCAAAAGCTGTCACAAGAGACAAAAAAAGACAGTATATAATGATAAAAGGGCTAATTCACCAGGAAAATGTAACAATTATAAATACATGTGCAACAAATATAAGAACACCCAAATAAATGTAGAAAGCATTAACAGAACTGATGGCACAAATACATAGCAACACAATAATAGTAGGAGATTTCAATACTCCACTTCAAAAATAGAACATTCAGACATAAGATCAATAATGAAACAAAGGACTTGAAAAACAGAATAGCCCAAATGGACCTAACAGATATATACAGAACATCCTACAAAACATCAGCAGAATACCCATTCTTTTCAAGTGTGCATAGAACATTCTCCAGGACAGGTCACAAGTTAGGTCATAAAACAAGTCTTAACAAATTTGTAAAAGACTGAAATCATACCAACCATCTTCTCCATAGATGATGGAATGAAACTAGAAATCAAATACAAGAGGAAAACTGAAAAACTCACAAACGTCTGGAAATCAAACATACTCTTGAGCAAGCAATGAGTCAAAGAAGAAATCAAAAGAAAAATTAGAAACTCTCTTAAGGAAAATTAAAACAAAAACAGAGCATACTAAAACTCATGGGATGCAGCTAAAGCGGTACTAACAGGACAGTTTATAGTGATAAATGCCTTCACTAAAAAAAAAAAAAAAAAAAGATCTCAGATAAAGACCAAGTTTGATACCTCAAGAAACTAGAAAAAGAAGAACAAACTAAGCCCAAAGTCATCAGAAGGAAGGAAATAATAAAGGTCAGAGTGGAAATAGAAAAAAATTGACAAGACTAAGAGTTGGTTTTTTTAAAAGATCAACCAAACTAGCAAGCCTTTAACTAGAGTAACTGGAAAAAAAATAGAGAAGACTCAAATAAATAAAATCAGAAATGAAAGAGGAGACATCACAACTGATGTCACTGAAATAAAAAGAATTATAAAAGGTGACTATGAACTATTATACTACTATAAGCAAATTGGAAAACTTAGAAAAAATGAATAAATTCCTAGATACATACAAGCTATCAAGTCTGAATCATGAAGAAACAGAAAATCTGAACAGACCTATAACTAGTAAGGAAATGAAATCAGTAATCAAAAGCCTCCCAAAAATGAAAAGCCCAGGACCAGATAACTTGGCTGGTGAAATGTATCAAACATTTTTAAAAAATTATCACCACTCCTTCTCAAACTCTTCCTAAAGATTGAAGAGCAGAGAGTACTTCCAAACTCATTTTATGAGGCCAGCACTACCCTGATACTAAAGCCAGAAAAACTCACTGCCAAAAAAGAAAACTACAGACCAATATCTAGATGAAGATAGATACAAAAATCCTCAGCAAAATACTAGCAAATCAAATTCAACAGCACATTGAAAAATCATACACCACGGCCAAGTGGATTTATTCCCGGGATGCAAGGATGATTCAACATATGAAAATCAATGTAATACACGACATTAATAGAATGAAGGATAAAGATCACAGGATCGTCTCAGTAGAGGCATGAAAAAATCTGACAAAATTCAACACCCTTTCATGATAAAGACACTCAACAAACTAAAAAGTTACCTCTGCATGGTAAAGGTCATGTATGAAAACCCTATCGCTAACATCATACTTAGTGAAAAACTGAAAGTTTTCCTCTCCTCCTAAAATTATGTATGATTTCATTTAAATGAGGTGTCTAAACACACAGAAGCAGAAAGTGGAACTGTGGTTGCCAAGCGCTAAGGCAAGAAAAAACGAGGAGTTGCTCTTCAATGGAGTTTCAGTTATACAACAATGTGAATATAGTTAATAATACTATCCTGTATCTTAAAAAATTAAGGAGGTAGATCTCATGTTATGTGGTTTCTTACCACCTTAAAAGGAGATTTGACATGATTCACATCTCATTTAGCTCTTTCATATAACATTTTTTTCCCCAATTACTTTTATTTTATTTTTTCAGTGTTCCAAGATTCATTGTTCATGCACCACACCCAGTGCTCCATGCAATACATGCCCTCCTCAATACCCACCACCAGGCTCGCCCAACCCCCCACTCTCCTCCCCTCCAAAACCTTCCGTTTGTTGCTCAGAGTCCACAGTCTCTCATGGTTCATCTCCCCCTCCAATTTCCCCCCATTCACCCTTCCTTTCCTTCTCCCACTGTCCTCCATGTTTTTCCTTATGCTCCATACGTAAGTGAAACCATGTGATAATTGACTCTCTCTGCTTGACTTATTTCACTCAGCACAATCTCTTCCATATAACATTTAACCATAAAATCTCAGTGGCAGACAACAAGTAAACTATTTGCTTACACATCTGCAGATTAGCTGAGGTTCTGCTGAGCCAGGCAAGACTTGGCTCCAGGCTCTGTGGTTTCAGGTCAGGTCTATATAGCACTCAATTTTCTGAAACCTAGAAAATGTATTTCTCATGTTAATCTCAGAAAAACAAGAGAATAAGCCCACTACTTGGGTAGGAAATATGCTCTTCTAGAAAATGTCGGCAAGGACGAGAAAAGAGTAGTAAAATGTTTTTGAACAATAAGTTAATTCGCTACAATCACCTTTGTAATATTTCTACCAAACAAAGGTCTACCTTGATTCTAATCATAAGTAAACAATCAGACAAAGCCAAGATAAACAACATTCTACAAGATAACTACCTTGGATCCCCCAAAAGTTCTTTGACATAGAAAATAAACAAAGTAAAAAAAATGAAAGAAAAATTTCTAATTTAAGAAAGACTAAATGCACAACCTGAAATTTGATTAGATCCTGGAAAAATTTTTTTTAAAAACCTATGAGTGGCATTTTTAGGGCAACTAGGGAAATTTGAAAATGGACTAGATATTAAACAACTGCATGTGATTCTTATTAAAGTCTGTGTGATAATGATATGGTGGTTAATATTTAAACATCTTAATTTATGAGATTAATGCTAAATATTTATGAGTGAAATGTCATAATATCTGCAATCTATTTCCAAGTAGTTCATGAAAAAATATGTATTTATAAAGAAAGAAAAAAATTAAAATGTTTAACAATTGATAAATCCGGGCCAAAGTTGTTGATAATCATTGCCCTATTCATTCTTCTTGGCTGAAGTTTCCATATATATATATATATATATATATATATTTTTTTTTTTTAAGTTAAAAGAAAAATGAAGAAAGGGTCAAATTAATCACCTTGAGAATTCATGGAAATTTTAATTCATGTTGAGGAAAAACCAAGGCCCTTATACTGAATTAAACAGATTGGGGGCTATATAGGGGTTCTAGCCCCCTTGCCAGAGGATTGCTTGGTGGACCATTCCGTCTGTCCCACACTGAGTAAGGAGTTCAATAAACCTAAAAGCAGTGAGGTTTCACACACAACTTGGTCAACTAAACCATTTATCTAGTGGCAGGATTAATTTGATTTGGATGAATAATTATGACTAATTAGATAGAGATAACTATATATTAGAGACATGTTTGTAGGTGGGAACAGTTGAAGAATCCCCACATGGGACAAAATAACTACTTTTTTCTTTTTGGAGGGGTTCAAAATAACTTCGAAGCCCATGAAGGGGGAGCTGCAGAAATATTCTTGCATCTCCTGCTAATTTTGCCACCTGGTATCCCTTGAAGATTCCATTTCTATGGTCATATCTCCACCCCAAGTTACACTTTCTGGAAATAAAAGCTCTTTTGGTTTCTGTGAATTACTTCTCTTTGCAAATGCATCCTTGAGCCAACTCAGAGTTCTTCACTGAGTCCCCCGGAAGCACAGCTCATGTTTCTTGTTAATAAGTTTGATAAGGCTCGTTAAGAATTTGATCCTTTTCAAGCACCAAATTCTCGCTTTGCTTCCGATCCCAGAAGAATCCATCTAGTGGCCCGAGGACCCTGTTCAGGGAGCAGCAGGTGCCAAACAAGAGAGAACACAGCAAATGCAGTCGTGGCTGTGAGGATGAATCTCCCTCAAGTGACTGTTCTCTAATCTACATACAGGAAACTCAGCAAGCATTTTCTATTCCGCCTTCTCTGTGGGGAACTGCAGTCTGTCCTGATGAGGAGTCTGCTCATTAATAGGAAGGAGAGTTTAACGATGCTGTATTGTTTCATTCCCATTTTTCTACAAAAAGAAGAAAGCCAGTATTCTAAAGGGGGACAGTATCAAGTAGAAAATAAATTTCACCTTAAGGAGTCTGTTGGGTGAGACCTCGAGAGATTCCCAGGTGGTCCCTCTTTGCAAGGGGCAGGGGGAAGCTAAAGGAAGGGGCAGGCGGAGTAGGCAGCAGCTTTCATAAGTGAAGGAACTTGCCTACGAGGCTTGTCTGGGTATCACAAGATGAGTAGGTGCCTGCCACCTACCAGAATCTGAAAAGTTTATGTAGAGGCCATGCCTCCCACCATGTGCATGTTGGGAGGAACTACATTCCAAGGACAGAGGAGGGGGAGGAGCCTCGATTGCCTGGGTCCTGCTCTTGGGTCAACCAGCGGTCCCGGCCTCTCCATGACCTCCTTGTGACCAGCTCTTACAATCTTGCATGCCCCCCTCTTCTCCAGTGGGCCCTGAGCAGTCAGCAAGGGGTTTCATTAGCACAGAGACAGCTCCTTTGGCAGCCATCTGGGTGACTGGAAGCAGATACCACAACAACAATACAGGCACATGCAAGAGAAAACAGAGGTTAAGATCATGATTACTGAAATAAGTAACCATTTTCCCCACCAAGAGCCCCATGGTCTAAACCTCTGCTTGATTAAGTATCCTGGACTAGGGGGTCGGATCACTTGTATTCTCATGTGATTTAATACACTTGCACTATCAGGTAGGAACACACAACATTCTGTTTGGATAATGGCACAGGTGCCTCCATGGGAAGCAGTCATAAAGTCCAAGGTCATCCTATTTTGGAGAACAGCCTTTCTCCTTAGAGACATTTCAGTGTTCAATAAAGACAGGCTTTGCCAGCTATCATTTAAGGCTTGCTGGGTAAATTTAGTAAGAGCTTCTATGTGCACTATAATGTCCTCCAGGCCAGTGGAGGGGACAAAAACGGCAGTCAAATGTTTGTACAATAGAAAACAGAATGTGCCCATCCCGCCTTGAGGAATGGGTTGCCAATGTTTGTTACCATGGGGTGGATTCTCCCCTATGTCCAGGGAAAACCCAGGATGCATGGCCCAACCACCCAGACAGAAGCCATGGCCAACAGTCTGTGCCACACACCCACTGGGTCCCATTTGGGGCCACCCAATAAATACCCAGGCAGCACAACCAGTCGTGCCAAACTAACCGCTGTCCTTTATTCTTTGTTCAACTGGGTTGGTTCTGTTTAGAGTGATTTTTCTGTTCCCAACATAGAGATGAGTGGGCACTCAAATGTCCATAAGCTACATGAGCCCCCATGAACCCATTCCAAATCTGAGCATAACTACCCATGGCTCTGATGGTGGTATTTTTAGGACCCTTCCAGTCGGCAATGTGATAGGTTACCTGTGTAGTATGATTGACAGAAAAGAAGACCTGTGCCTAGTGTTACTGATAGTGTGTGCTACAGGCCAGATTGCTGGATCGGTATCGGTAATATCAGGTGAATTAAGAGTATTAAGAGTATTAGTGCAGCTTGTTCTTCCTTAATGTGTTTTAGGGCCTTCCAAGCCCCTCCCTGGAGTGGTGACACCCATTATGGCAATCCTGATGAGCTAGAGAGGGACAGCTGCCCACATGCCCAACAGCTGGACTGATTTCTTTGCCAGGCATATGAGCAGACCCACTCCCCACTCTAGAAAGGTATTGCCATCAGGTGCCCATCCCCTGACCAGACAGCACAGGAGCAAAGGTCAAAAAGAGAAATATTTACTAGGAACTTGAATGGGAAAGTCTTCTGTAAGACTCACACTTGTGGCCTGACCCTTAGATGTTCATGTGGCTGCAGCTTTAGGAACGTGACCTGGTTCCGTACACCGTACGGATTAGCCGGGGGAAGCAGCACTGCTAGCATGAGGAGATGGATGCCAGACCAGGACCCCCGCCTTCTCCCCTCTTTCAGTGATCTTTCATTCCAAGTGCAATGTGTTTCAACTGGTCTGGTTTGTAGCAGGACGACAAGATCCCAGGGGAGACTGAGTACTTCCACCTGATCCAGGGATGGGACGTAAGTCACCCATCGTGGTGAGACATCACATTGCAAATTCCAGGATAATGCCTTTCCCAGGTATTGACATGACTTGGCATTCTCAGCAGCATGGCACATTGATTCCTGGTGAAAGTCACCTGTTTCCTGTGACTTCCATACTTTTATGGCATTGGTTGTCTTGGCAGGTATCCCCAGTCTGGCATATGGGGCAACAGGTTGTACTGATTGAGCATTCAAATGTAATAAAGCCTGAAGAGTTCTTCAGTCCACCCGCCCAAGGTGGTTTTGCTGATTAGTAACTTAATCTGCTGCTTTAATATTCCATTTTTCCCTTCTACCAACCCTGCAGCTTGTGGGTTACAGGGGAGAAGGAACCTCCATTCAATATCATGTTCTTTTGCCCAGTCTCGCATATCACGACCTTTGAAATGTGACCCCTAATCATTGCCTATTCAACGAGGGTGTCCATACATGGTACTCAGCTTCTCTAATCCCCTATTGCAGCAGCCAGTTTGCACAGTGACGGGGTGGGGGAGAAACTTGGGTTAGACCAGATGCAGTATCCACACAACCAAGGCATATTCAGAACCTCCCTCAAAGGGAAGGGGCCGACATAATCGATTTGCCGATCCCTCAGTGGTCGAGAATTCCAGTGGATGGCCCCAGACTCGTTTGCAGTTGCCTTCAGTGTGGTTTAGAACACACAGGACATGCTACTACTACATTAATCAAGTCACCGAATTCCAAGGGAAATCTAGCATCCTGGGCGCTAACTCTTTCCATACCACATGCGAGGGGCAGATGGGAATCCCTTAGCTTTCATTCCTGCAGCAAGTGTGGCTCAAAAAGACCTTCAAAGACAGAGTTGTAGATGGCCTGACTCATTCCCAACTCCATAAAGAGTTACTGCACCTCCTCTACATTTCCAGGATCCCACCTGCCTAAAGGGATCCTCCTAATTGGGCCACACCTCGCCTGCAGGTTAGAATAATCCAATCTGCCAGGAACTGAATACCTTGGGGGGGGGGGTAACAATGTGGCTCATTTTCTCTGCTTCTTGCCCCAAGAAATGGCCCTTTGCTGGAATTTGACAGCTATACGAACAAGCTCAGCGAGAATGTATCTTTCATTGTGAATGCTTCCTGAACTGGGGGCTGCCCTGCTGGCTGGGGTTGTTGCCTCTGTGCTTTTGCTATTCTTTGTAATAGGGGTCAGCTGGCACCAGGCTTTTCCACCACTTCACTGTCAATCACAGCATCCTCCCTCTTCGCTCTCCTCACTTTCCCAGGGATTCCACCTGCCCCAACCATCCCTGATGTTTGCACGCTCCAGCAGGGGGCTCAGGGATGCAGTCCTATTCGGGGTAGATGCTTCCTTCCCATGAGCCGGGTACAGGAGGCAGGCCAAGACTGTCTCCTGGTGAGGCCTCGGAGGCAAACAGAGGCTTCAGCTGAGCTCGCTTTTCACTGCTTCCTCCAAAACGAACAAAAACGTGATGGCTCCGGTTAACACTGGAGCCAAATGTGCTCTAGTACATGGTAACCCTCAAAAGTTTTCTGGCCCCCTCGGGACCATGATGACCTCCTCCAACAGAGTCACCACATTTTGGTTTAGTCAAGCTCTGGTAGCAAAATTGCTTTGAAGTCATTCCTTAGCTCCTACTTAACCTTTGGTTTCCAAGGCACTTGGGTTGCTCTACACACTTAATGAGAAATAGCCCTTTGATCAGAGGTGGCTGGACCTACAAAGTGAAGCTGGACTTCTTCTGGCTTTTTCACTCCTTTATTCTTTTAGTCCCTTATTTATCCCTTCATTTATTGCATCCTCTTCTGCCCCAAACATTTTTATTCATTTTAGGTAGTCTCTGCTGATGATTCTAAAAACCATAGCTTTTTTAAAAAATCAAGATTTCTCTGTCCAATGGTGCCATAACCAACAAAAATCCCCTCCTCTCTCTCTCTCACAAACACACGTAGACACACTCACACAGACTTTCTAAGGTCTACTTTGATTGACAGGCCAACCAAGCCTCTCTACATAAATTCTCCTGGGGCAAGATATTCTTCCAGAGCAATGCCAAATCTGACCCAAACTGCAGAGTTTTAGAGTTTTCATCACTACTTGCAGTCCAAGGAAACAGGACTAGAACATCTAAGCTGGTATAGTAGACACTTAACCTGGCAATATTTAACTTCAGGTGAGAAATCTCAAATCCTCTGTCGAAAACCCACCTATTTCTAAGGTATGCCTTAGAAAACTGTGTTGTGTCTGTTTGCTTTAGGGACAACCTAAGCCTTACTTCTCAAGATCAGGAACAGACATATGGTATCTTGGTGGGACCAGAAGGGGCATGGGAATTCAAATAGACTTGCCTTTGCCATGCTATCTTCACGGCCCTTTCATGCTCTGTCAAGAAGGAAACCACAGCCAGAAGGACCTGGCTAAGGCAATGGTGTATAAAATAACCTAAAGAAAACTGTCTCTGGGCCCAACTGTTCTTGACTTTCCGAGAATGGCCAAGGAGCTTCGATTCACAAGATAACTGTAGAGCAAAGGTAAGATTAGAATCGACAGCTCATATTTCCCATATTCCTAGTCCCTTGTTCCGTACTCCCTGTTCCTCCTCCTTTTTCAGACTGTATCCTTCATTTGAGGTATACCTATGGCAAAATCAAAAGAAACCTAACACCCATCAAAGTGTAAGAGGTTGCCTTCTGCCCTTGTCCATTCCTTTTCATGGCTTTACAACTGTCTCTTTAAATCATGAACACCGTCTTAAATATCCATAAATAAAAAGCTTGATTTGGACTATTCTGATATCTCTAATAAATCTGTTGTCACCTGTCTCCAAATTAAATATTCTTCAGGCCCAATATTGATGTGCTGCCCCTTATTTAGTCTTGTCAGAAGTTTATCTCGTTTTTGATGAACAAAGGAGACAGACAAAATGATATTTTCCTGAGCTCTTCAATTTTAAGAGTATCTGAGATTGCACATGATTGAACTGCCTTGCTGTTATAATATTACTAATTCTCCCAAATAAACACAATAACAGAGAGGGAACTTTATGTAAATACCTGCGTGTGTTTGAGAAGTGTGCCTAGATACCATAGGTGGGCACATACACGTATGCACGCTAGAGGAAAAAACACATCTTATGAGATCTGTGCGTAAAAATAAACATAGTAAGGGCAAAGAGGATATCATGGCATCACTGCCTCCTCACATGATTCACCACTCAGGACACCAAAAAAAATTAGATTGAAATATTAAGAGTTTAAAATTCTGCTAATTACTATTTATTACCACTTCTTTTTTTTTTTTGAGAGAGTGCAGTGCGTGCACGAGCAGGGGGAGGGGCAGAGGGAGAGAGAGAGAGAGAGAGACTCTCAAGCAGACTCCACGCTCAGTGTAGAGCCTGCCGAGGGGCTTGATCTCACGACCCCGAGATCATGACCTGGGCCAAAATCAAGAGTCAGATGCTTAACCGACGGAGCCACCCAGGTACCCTTATTTATTACATTTTTTAAGGTTATCTTTGTATATAAAAAAACTTTCTTAATAACCAAACATACTGTAAATCATAAAACTTGCAGCATCAACTCCGCCTACCCAGGAAACATGACCTCGACACCCTGAGTTTTCTGATTAAAAACTGTAGTCGGTTGAAGCTATCGCCACTTTGACACTCCGAAAAGGGAACTACACAGGGGGAAAAAGGACAAAGGGGTGTTTTTCCCAAACAGAAGAACTCCTCTGAAAACGAATGCTTTGAAAATATATGAAAAGCATTCCAGTCAGACGCATAGACAATGAAGCCTGATTTGGAATATAGAAGTATAAGAAAGGACAATGACAGATTAAAACTCATTAAAATTAAATCAGCTCATTGTGTGTCCTCGGCTAAAAGGAAAATGATTCGTTTGTAAAAACATGTATGCTTCTTTTCTCCCCCTTTCCATGCAATAGTCCAGCAAGACACTTCTCGGCTATATTAATATCTGTTGCTATTTCTACAGTGCTGTGATTCTACGGGAAAAAAAATAAACAATGCCAAGGCAACCAGCCATCCAGGACACATGAGAAACTTTCTAGAAGAAACTTTGTTTGACCATCATCCACCAGGCTGAAACAGAAAACAGGCAACACTGTCATCACAGTCTCTGTGGGGGTTTTCTGTAGAATTCTAATTAACCAACACTCATTTTCTTTTCAGATATCAAAAAAAAAAACAATCTGACTAAGGTTCCTAAGGAATTGGGGAAGAAAATATGAATTTATATGTGGCATACATTAGAAGGGGCTCCCTGCAGATCCTTCAGGAGACCATTCGAGCGTCTGTTTAAAACATTTCTTCAAGTCACGAAAATGAAATGCCACTCCTCAGAAATCGAACCCCCTGGAAAATATTGACTTACAAAACAGAAAACTGTAGTATTTTGGTGTCTTGGGATTGATAAGAATAAAGAATAGATAATAAATTTTTGAAGCACGAGTCCCCTTTGTAAGTCCCTATTTAATGGCTATCCCCTCATGAACTATAAGCTCCAGGAAGGACATGAGAGTGCCGGTTTGTTCATCGCTCTTTCCTCAGGGTTAGCATGGTGGCTAGCACACAGGAGGCAGTCCATAAATATTTGTTAATTTTTTTCTAGTAACTTCTTCCTAACATGGGAGGAAGCCGAGGAAATGAACAGGATCAGCAAACCTCAACAGAGAGCTAGGAGGTTTTTTGACAGAGGAGTGGGAGGATACAGAGACGTAAATCTTCATCCCTTCGTTACTGCTGCCTTAGGCTTTCCTCCCTTCTTTTTGCAAGAAAAGCTCATGATAATAATGGTAGTAATAGTGGTATACAAGGAGAAGATGCAGAGATACATTTTCCAGATTTCCTTCCATCTTGAATAATGTATCACATCTGCGTGATTTGGTCCAGGAGTTAATAATCTGCTGGGAAATCTGGGAATTATCTGCATGTGTATTTTTGAAAAATTCTTAAGCAATCGGCCAACACAATGACGGGCATTGGAACGCACTGTTCACCGTGGAGTTGTTAGGACTCATGCTTTAAAGCCTATAAAAGCTGCTTAAAATTTTGAAACCAGTACAGATATCCACACATATGATGAGGATTGTGCGATGTAAATCCCAACATAACCTATATGATGCTTAGGTTTTAGGCACCTGTTCATTTGAAAAACATCTGTGGCATGTTTGGTAATGAATATGGGAGACACACAGAAGCCCCCAAAAGACTCTCAGACTGGCTGGTGACTATTCTCACCTGTGAATTATTCCGAGCCAGTCTTAATGTTAACATCCATTCTCTAGCTTTGGTAATTATGCCACTAGGCTGCATAAAGCCTGTTTTCACGCGGGATATAATTACCATACGTAATTGCATGTAAGTAAGTATCTGCCCTTCCATTGGGTAGTCACAGCATCACCCACGTTCCAAAGCACCAAACCCCCTTTTCAGGGATACACTTGACATGTCATCATTGAAGTAATTAGCATGCTTAGGGTTTTTTAAAAATGTATAAATGCATCAAATTTTCACTAGAGACTTTTGTTCTTGTCAAAAATCTCTACCACAGCAACGTGTGAATTACAATAGAAGGTAATTGGAACACAGTGTTCCATCGGACTGTGTTGAAATATGGAGCTACCTGTACAGCATTGCCTAGGGAGAGAGGTGCAGATTTCCAAGTTCTCAGTGCCATTTCCCTGAGTTTCTGTTCACACTGTAACAAGGGAGTTCAAGTGCATAAGCCTGAACTAGTCACAATGGAATAATGGTACAAACATATTAAAGGCAAGGAACATTCCGCATAATTCAGACAAAGCAATTCGAAGCACCACTGCAGAATATAGAGACTTTCGGTGCTCACTTGTCTGCACTAAAAGCAACAATAGCAATATTGACTTTATTTATTTATTTGCATCTCGATCCAAAAGCTGTAAATGCACCTTACAAAAATACAAATAATACGATAGGATTTCTTAAAAGCAGCTTCAGAATGCCAGGAAAAAAGGAGAAAAGTAAAATAAAGTCAGAAGTGAAATTAACACAAAAAATGCATCCCCTGAAGCCTCAATTTGGCACAGGGCTTGGTGGTAACCTAAAGTAAAACACAGCCAAACTCATGATGCCTTTGTTCAGGAGAAGCACAATTCCCGGCAAGCAGAATGACAGTTTCCAAATGAGTTCTGTCTGATTTAGAAAGATACCCTGTGAGTTACAGTCTCATTGGATTTACTTTCCTAAATAGTCTAGACCAGTGTTATTCAAATTTCGAATTACCCAATTTTGTAAAATCAATTTGTTGGTCATGACCAAACTTTTAAACTTTTTAAACAACTGTTTAAACAACTTTTTAAACAACTTTTTAAACAACTGTTAAAATGTATTCATGACACATAGGATGGTTATTGTTTCATGAAAATTTTTGTTTTCAATATATATATATATATATATATATATATATATATACACACACACACACACACACACACACACACACACACACACACACACATGGGGGAGACTGATTTTGAAATTTTACATTTATTTATTATGGTCATGGTCAATAAAATGTTGAAAGCCCCTGAGCTAGTCTGATGAAGTCTCTACTTTCACTGGCAACAACAAGAAAGCAGACATGAAAAATGCACGGAATTGAGGGGAGAGAGAGGTCTGTGCTTCGTGCCTTGCTCAGGGAGGAAGGCAGCTATACGTAGATGAGGTAGGTTCTCTGGAGGGTTCTGGGTAAGACTATATAGCTATAGCAAGTCCCAAAAGACAATTATCTTCAACTGCTCTCTTGCTATTACTTTTGGTGAATTTTAATTCGTAGTATTAAGAAGGGAAGATAATAGATACTAAAGCAATCTTTAGATCACAAGTCAAACATTAATACTGACCCCTGCTTCCAGGTCCAGTTCAGGAGAACCAGAACTGTGTGACTTCTTACCCCCAACCCTTCTAGCCACCATCAATGGCTCCCCCAGTCTGTCCTACAAGCCTCAACTGGGCCCCTGCCAACATTGTTATATACACATCCCTCTTCCCTGCTAGACTGAGAACCTCCTAAGATAGAGAGAGTGCCTTTCCAGCAGCCATCACACTGCTCGGCACTTGGTAGACACTCAAAGTGTATTTGTGCAGAGAACAGATGCAGGAATGAGTAACTGAATATTCATCACTACTCCTGTATTTCTCTGATGCAATCAAAATTTGTCATAATGAGGAATACCTCAAAGTCCAATATTCCACAATGTTTCCAGAATTAAGAGGGAAAGGGCCTTTAAAGTTTCACCCATTCTGATTTTTACAATTAGTCACTTACGCTTATCAAGGGTGACATGCCTGTTTCAGCTCCTGCGCTGATCCTGAGGGACTGGCCGCAGCTTCCTGGACCCTAAGGCTGGCTCTGGGCCGAGCTGGCAGAAGTGCCCACTGGAACAGTCGAGTAGTGTGCTTGAGACGACAATGGTCCCCATGTCTCATGTCTGCCTTCTCTACATACCTAGTCAGAGGACCTGAATATTCATTGGAAAGAGGTGCTGAAAACTGGTTTTGCTTAGAGTAGCACCGCTGATCTTCCCAGCTCCTCCTGGGAAACAACCAACGGTAAGGAGCTTGAGAATGAACAAGGCACGGGTCAGGGTTATCTCAACCCAGGTCCTCTGTTGACACTAACACTACAACCATTAGTTCCAAGTGGAAGAGACAACAATGGGATTTATGATGCGCAATCTCTTCTCCCTGGACTGGAGCAGAGGAAGAGAAAGAGCAGCTACATAGAGGCTGCACTTCCTAAAACAGGTATTTCATAATTGCTACTTAACAGCAGGTTTTAAAAATGAAGTGAGCAGCTGTGGTAATTATAGCCAACTTGTCAAAACTTTTCAGTGTTTGTTATTTTTTGATAGCGGCCATTCTTCTATTTCCTCCAGGATCTGCGGGGTTGAAATAGAGTAAGCAGCTGTCTTCAGTGCTACACGAGATACACATTTCAAAGAAGGTCTTTTGTTTGGCTTCATTTTTCTTAGATCCATGTTTATATCCAAGATCTCTGTGAAGTAGAAAGCAATGCACTCCAGAGGAAATTGTTTGCAAACCAAAGAGAGAATTCAAAATTATGGGTCAGAGCCATTTGCTTGCAGTTATGATGAAAATTCATGGTGAGATTTCAGAGCACGGCTTGATCATTAAAGCATTGTGCATGGTGCCTTACTTGAGAAATTAGATAATGGACTCTTAATTTCACTCATACCTCCATGTAGTTCCGAAGAAAGGTAAGTTGGCAACATGCAGAAGACTCCTGCCAACGTCCTGGGGGGCTGAGGGGAGAAGCTTCCTTATGGACAGCGGGCGTCAGTGGAAGCAACTACCCACCCTAGGACTCAGCAAAGTTAGGGAGAGCATTATTCCAGAACAAGTGTGCTGAATAGGAAGTAACATGTGAAAGCCTATGGGGTGGGAAGGCCAGGCAACACTAGGCAACACTAGAGTATAAAACTTGAGCTGAGCGAAGGAAAGCTAACTGGTCATGGGAAGGAGATCATGGGTAAATAAAAGATTTAGGTGGAGCCCATCAGGTTAACATGGGCAGAGGGAAAACAAGAGCATCGGAAGGGTGTAAACACACTACAGTCAAAAGGAAAGAGAGAAAAAGAGACCATGGGATGCAAAGACAAAGTAAGAATTGAGATTGGAAGTCCAGAAGAAAAGAAAAAGCACTACAAACAGGGGCAATTAAAAACACAACATCTGTAAAGCAAGAGCCCAAACATAAGTGATAAGTAGCAACCACAAAATGAAATGAAAATAACCATAATAAACTTAAAACAGAAAAAAAGAAAATGCACATGACTTAAAAATCACATTAATCACTTAGAGAAGAGGTCTTCAAATTTTTCTGTAAAGGCTCCCATGGTAAATATGGGAAGATTTGCGGACCAAACAGTTTTCTGTCTCAGCTATTCATCTCGGCTGTAATATATTATATATATGCTATATTAATATTCATGAAGGGTTTAGGACAGAGCCCAGACATAGTAATTGTCTATTATTATCATCAACATCAAGACACATCCAAATTAAGGGATGGAACTTTAAAGATAAAGAGAAAAAAAAATCATTCAGGCATTTAGGCAGAAAACCTTACCCAGAGTAAGGAAAATCGGGCTGGCCTCATGCTTTTTCAAGGCAATATTTAATTCCAGAAGCCAACAGAACAATGTCTGTAACATATTAAGGAGCAGCACGTGTAACCAAGAGTTGTGCACCCAGCCAAGCTGTTCAAGTGTAAAGGCGGCATTCTCAAATATGAAAGAGCTCTGAGAATGGAGAATTTATAATCCCTTTGCTAAAAAATAAAGTAAATAAAAATTTTAAAGCTACATGACAATAAAATCCAACCGACCAAGTGATAAATTAAAAAGCAAGCTCAATAATGGAAAAGTCATGCTAAAGGAACTAGTGCTGAGCACTGCTTCCATTTAAATAGAGAACTCATAATGATTAACAGAGGGAATTATATCTGCAGAACACAACGAAATGCTACAGTGCTGACAAAGAGGAATCATTTCAAAGAAATACCAGGAGGTGTAGGGAAGGAAGGAACAGTGAAAAGAAGTAGAGGAATTCTCATCTCCTCATCTTCCCTATCAGGTTGCCTATCAGCTACTATTTAAAGTTGAAATAGAAAATTTTAAAAAAATATATGACTCTGATCTTGTAAAAGTTTCTATGCCATTAGCAGGATGACATAAGACTTCCTATTTCTTCCAGGGGCACCTGGGTAGGCATAGTTGGTTAAGCGACGTAGTTGGTTTCAGCTCAGGTTGTGATCTCAGGGTCGTGAGTTCGAGCCCCGAACCCTGCGATCAGGCTACTTACCTAGCGCAGAGTCTGCTTGGGACTCTCTCTCCCTCACCTCTCCCCCTCTCTCTTGCTCTCTGTCTCTCTCTCTCTCTCCAATAAATAAATAAGTCTTAAAAAAATAAGGGGGACTTACTGTTTCTTCTAGAATAAGAAACACTGGTAATTTCTTAAGTTTCTCTTCACTTCTTTTTCTTCTAAAATTTAAATCAATCAAATAAAATTAATGTAGTATTTTACATAAAGAATGATTGCATTATTTCAAAGTTAAAATATTTGTCTATCCATATTGAATCTGTCCCCAAAAAAAGAGGTACAGAAGGATATTCACCAAATCACTGTAGGTAGTAAAATTAAGAGTGATTCTTCCTTTCTCCTTTGAATTTTACTCAATTGTCTTTTTTTGATATTTTATTTATTTAATTGACAGAGAGAGACACAGTGAGAGAGGGAACATAGGCAGGGGGAATTGGAGAGGGAGAAGCAGGCTTCCTGCTGAGCAGAGAGCCCAATACGGGGCTCGATCCCAGGACCCTGAGATCGTGACCTGAGCCGAAGGCAGACGCTTAACGACTGAGCCACCCAGGCACCCCACAACTGTGTCTTTTGACAAGTGATGTGTGGTATTCCTAGCTGCCCACCAAAGTCCTTTCTTACTTCCTGTCTGCACCATGGCTAAGCCATGTTTCCCAACCTCTCTTGTAGCTACACAGGACTATGTGACTAAGTTCTCTCCAATAGAATATGAATAGAGGTAATGTTCAACTTCCACTGGGCATGAGCTTTGAATTCTTTCATTCTCCTTCCTTTCTGGTGGCCAGAGCCAACTTAGAAAGCATGCACTGTAGATGGTGGATGTGTCAAGCCAAATGTCTGAAAGTGTACAGAATAGAGCTATTCAACAGCCAGAAACACTCACATGTAGCTCGTGTCACATAAGAGAACAAAAGTTGTGTTCTTTAAGCCACATTATTGTGAATCTCTTTACAGGTTACCTATTCTTTTAGTATAATTAACATAAGCCTGCATTATTTTATTTAATAAAAAAGAATAATAAGCCATAATCTAAAAATAGAGTCAAACCAGTCTTAAAAAACCAAACCAAATCCAGGCAAAACTCCCAGCACGTATGTCACAGACTCCAATGATTCCGGCAATAATCTAAGAGCAAATATGGCTGCCACCATCCTGACTGACATTGGAGCACAGATCTCGCCAGCTGGTAGACTTAGAAGTAATGGCACCAAGTGGCCTCATGGATTTTCTGAATTGGATGCATCGTTGAGACTTGTTTTGTTTGTTGGTTAAAGATAGTCTGGCTTATGATGTTTCAGATTATTCAAGAGAATGTTGCCTCTGAATTCAGAAGGATAGTAGTCTCTAATATCATTATTCTTGCTACGCAACCAAGTATTTCACTTGGTTTTAAGTGTATCAGTTGCACCTAGACAAGCCTGTGTTCTCTAAACCCTGGTTCATAGCATTTTGAAGATTAATTTTGACACAGAACCTTTTCGTGTGAATTAACGAAACTCTTTTGTCCAGAGCACAGTCTGGGAGACATCACCCATACACCATCCATTGTGTTTTTGACTTATTTGTAGAACTCTGCATTGGTGTACAGGGCTACTGAAGGCCAGTAAAATTCTTTGAATCATTTGAATCTAATCCTGGAATCAAAGCATTTATAGAAAAAAGTCTTCTGAAAACTGGAAGGGGCTTTGAGAAGCCATTTGGTCCAGGGCTCTTCCAAGTAAGGCATCAAATATTTTTCTTAAACTTTTTAATTAAGCTACAAGATGACAGGTTTCCAGATTTTATTTATCACCACAGAGATAAATGGTTTTCAAATAATCACTGAGGAGAGAAACGTGGGAGGTTAAAATAAAAACTCTCATTTAGTTCTCTTCACACATCTGCCCCAGAAAAATCTTTTTTGAACTCAAAAAAAAAAAAATTTTTAATTTTATGAAAGAACAAATTGGAATATGAAAGGCATGAGAATCCTAAATGTCTGGCTCATTTCCTCTCAAGAAATAAAAATCTTTCAACAACGTGTTTATAAGTTACAAGCCAGACACAAATACTAATTTCTCAGTCCAAAGATATCCAATTTCCATTATAATGCATTTAAATCTCTGTAAACTAGAGTGTTTTTAGAAACCATGCCAGTCAAAGATGTCTAAAACAATGTTGCCTGATTCTTTTCCGAAGTTAGCTTTATACCAATTAGCTATTATTTCTAGTGAGTACTCAGCCCCCGCGAAGATAACCATTCCACTCCCTTTATTCTTGACTATCTTATTAATTTTGACATTTTTTCCTTTTATGCATTAAGGTAGCAATAGCAGCACTATCAAATTCATCAAGTAGAGAAAGATACTTCCAACTTGAAATCTAATTAATTTTTCATGTTCATTATCTTTTAAGAGTGTTTCTTGCAAAAGGACATTATCTGCTCCTCTTTTCATGGTAATTGATGTAGTTCTTCCCCCGTCCTTTTATTTTTTCTAATAGGTGAGGAAAGACCTTTAATACATATACTTACAATCTTGCCAATAACTTTTTAAAGGATAAGTATTAAATATGTCATTCAGGATGCATAATGTGTTACCAAAATCAGATCCATTAGAATGAGAAATTCATTAAGGCGTTAAGTTTAAAGAGTTTACAGAAGTACACTTGCCACTTTGTGAAGCACTGAATTATTAATATGAAACACGGGGATGTGTATTCCTTTTTATATTTTTAAGAAATCACATAAACAAGAAAATTATTTTAGTGAAAATATAACAAACAATATACTGAATATTTTTAAATGCAGACTCCCAATTACAGATAGTAAACTAGCCTAAAGAATGAATGTAGGAAGAAAAGGGGTGTGTGTGTGTATGTGTATGTGTGTTTTGGGGAAGGAAAAGTAAATACTCTGGACAGTTGAAGTTAGTTGTAACTAAAGAACCAGCTGTGCATTAAAAAGAAATAAATAGTGAATAAATATTTTATATAAAATTTAACAATTTTTAATGTCAGCAGTAGAAAGTAGAAGGAAGTGAAAGTTTGCCATTTGAAATTAGAATGTAATTTCTTACAATACACTTACCTACTAAGCATGTACCTACTAAAGGTACATCTGACACTGAAGAGTCACTTCATTCATTCTCAGCTCATCTACCTGAAAGGGCCAGAAGCCTACAGGTCACTAAGAATGAGAGGACAGTCATAAATTGTCAACAAAAAGAAGAGACTTTTTCTATATCCAGAGAAAAGTGGGAGAAGTGGGACTGCTTTGCAAATAGGAACTTATCACAGTCATGTCCCTCCTCAGGCCTCCACTGAGGCCCAGAGAAATTACTAGTCCAGATCAATGCAGGCTGCCTACAAAGTCAGAAACAAAGAGAAGGTCAAAAGCAAAGCTTAGTGAGACTTACTAAAGCATAAACAGAGTTTTATTCGCTTTTCATGCTCACTCTTTTTTAATCAACTATGATGTTGCAGACGCTAATCCTTTCCTTCCTTGGGTAGAATGTGTTGCCTTGAGTTGTAGCCTCAGCAATGGAAGCACACTCACACTTGGGAATTAAGAGAACATATTAACAAACTGAAACCATAGCTTTTGCCTAATGAGTGGAATTTTTCTCTGTGAAAATCTAGCTAGTTCATTAACTAGGATCGAAACCATATACTCAGCTTCATTAGCCACATGTCTATTCAACTGAAATATCCAGCCTAAAAAGACAGTGGAATGCATGTAATATGGACAGAACAATTTTGAAGTTTCATTTAAACATTTACCTTTGGCTCTCTACTCGGGTATAGATTTTTAAATGTTAGAATATCAAAGGGAACAAGAAAACTACTAACAATAAGAAAAGGGGAAAACGGCAAAAGGAAATTAAAGAATTTGAAATTTTTACCTCAATTAATCCATTTCTCACCATTGAAGGAGAACAGGGTGCTGCCAGTTTTCTGGGGAATTTACATGGCAGGACCCCTGTGGATAATCCACAGTCCTATGCCTAAGAATTCACTTGAAAAACAAAACAGGCTCCCAGCAGGCATGCCTACAGTTTAAAGCTGATTTAGAACATCATTTTAATGCTTTCTGAAATTACAGGTTTTTTATGCACTTGTCCTATCTTTAGCTATTTACATCTCAATTCTTTTTCTCTATCAGAGAAAAAAAAAATGTAAGCAAAATTTGAAGAAGGAGGCTAAAAGGTGAGCTGTTTCACAGAGGTGCGTATGCTAACATTGACCTAGTCGTGACCCCCCCCGCACTGTACAATTTGAAGACAGAATAAAATGAGTCTCTTCTTCAACAGATGAGCCTTCAAGTGCGTTCTGAATAAACCCAATCATGACACTGTCATCTTCTCCATTTAGTCTCCGATTAGATACTCAGGGTTTAAATGATCACCTTTCCTTCGGAAAGTGCATACTCTTTCCTTGTCTATGTTTGTGGATACCTTCTTCAGAGGAGCTCATTTCTGTGTCCTACAAAAGGGGTTCTGCTTGCCTGATCACTATCATCATTAAGCATTTATGAAGCACTTTAGGCTTATTTACTAGAGCTCATGATATCCCTATAAGATAGGTTGGTGTAATGGTCTTCTTATAAATGAGAAAATAGAGGTTAAGTAACTTAGCCAAGGTCACGCAGATAATTTGGATGAAAGACTCAAAGTCCCTGACTTACTGTTTAGTACACAAGTGAAAACTCTGGAGTGGCACAAAAAGTTATCTGTTTCAGAACTTCACACCTCAACTGCTACTGAACATGAATAATGAGAGAGTTTTGGTTTTGGTTTTTTTGTTTTTGCTTTTGCTTTTGCTCTATACCCTTGTGGCCGATGGCATCGCTTTGGAGGATCTGTGATGCCAGGGCCAGTACCTCTATAGTTCTCTGGTCTTTCCTTCTTAGTCTCAAGATTACAACTCTGGTTCCAGGCAATATGTCTGCATCTAAGACAATAAATAGGAAGAGGAGAAAGCGTTTTACCAGCCTTGTCTCTCCTTGTCAGGAAAGCAGAAACTTCTCAGAAAATCCCCAGTACAGTTCTACTAATAGGATTTTGTCAAGGAGACTGATATGAACATCTAATATTCTATCGTCTTTCATGGAAAACAATAAAAAAGAAGGAGACTGAGAAGGACAATCGTGCCAGCCTACTAATGGTGTCTGCCACAGTTATTTACAGTACAGAATTTTCTGTTGAATATTCATTTGCTAAGTATTGTTTGCTTCCACTACACGCTGGCATTTGTCAACAAGGCAGTGGAAGTCAGCTCCTAATTTAAAAAAAAAAAAAAACTGGTATAAAAACTTATAATTTGGGAAAATTTTATCTATTGATTTAATTTGGTGAAAGAAGGGAAATTTTACGAAGCCAGCTAAATGTTGGTGGCTTAAACCTATGGTCCAGCTTATTGTGTTCTAAGGAAATCTGAAAATTACTATTATAGTACAAGTGGCCACACATTTTCCAGAATCCATGCCTCTTTCCTTGTGTCAGTCTCCAACAGATATGTCTCCTTCATTTTCCTCTTTGTTTATCCAAATGTTAGCACTTAACTCACGGCTCAATCACTTATTTGACATACCAAACAACTCTATCCTGTCGGGACACTCACCACCTGCTATTAGGAGCATTTCCTATGAAGATTCATGATATAATTTTTCATGCACATTTGTTTCACATCCCCACAAAGTGTGACCTCTCTTCTGTTTTGTATCCATATAGAACAAAAGCTAACATTTATTGAGCACTCCGTATGTGTCAGTTAAATAATTTACATATTTTATCTTCCTTAATTCTATGAGACCAGAATTATAATTATCCCCACTTCACAGATGAGTAATTAAGTTCACAGAGGTTAAGCAACTCACTCAAAGACAAACAGGTAGCAAGTGATCCACAGGGACGCAAACCCAAGCAGTCACTCTTAATAATTCTGGGGTTTTCCCCTGAGCTTTATGGAGATGTTATTTACATATAAGCTATCCAACATGAAGATTTGGTACATGCATATACTGCAAAATGGTTACCACAGTAAATCTAACAACACCTCATCCCTTCACATAATTATCATTTTTGTGTGTATATGTGTGTGTGTGATAAAAACATTTAAGATCTACTCTCTTAATACTTTTGATTGTATAATATAGTATTGTGAATTATAGTTAACATGATGTACATCACGTGTTGAGAACTTATTCATCTTCTAGCTGGAAGTTTGTGCCCTTTGACCAACATCACCCCATTTCCCCCACCCCAAGCATTCTACAATGGAGGGAGGGAAGAAAAGAAGGAAGGAAGGAAGGAAAGAAGGAAGGAAGGAAGGAAGGAGGGGAGGAAGGGAGGGAGGGAGGAAGGGAAAAGGAAAAGGAAAGAAAAAAAGAAATAGTTGGATGGGAAGTAGTAGGAAAGAGAGAGGCAAGGAGGCAGGGAGGAGGCAGAGGTGGGTTTACTGGGGGTGGGGGCAGGGAGATAATGACATTTAAGCCTCAGAGCCCTCAATTTCCCAAGTCCTTGAATGAGGTCCTAGAAATGTGTGGGGTTTTTTTTTTTTTAACTTTGTGAAGTTTTTAAGATATTTTAACTGCAAAGAGTTGAGATCTCTCTTTTTATTCTCACTATACCTTCGTTATACTTGCCCTCTTGCTGAGGAACATTGGAGTTGCCATGGGTAATTTTGGATTCAGCTAAAGGTAAGTCGAGTTGAAGGCATACTGAGTTTGGATTCAGCAGGATATATTTATGTACTGTGTACTCACTTGCATTTGAGTTGTGATTTTTAGTGCTCACAGACTGAATGTAGGTGCCCCCCCCCCCAACTTTGTATGTTGAAATCCTAACCCCAGTGTGATAGTAGTAGGAGATGGGGCCTTTGGGAGGTGATAAGGTCAGGAGGGTGAAGAAGAGCAATGTCATTGCAAGAAGAGACACAAGGGGGCGCCTGGGTGGCTCAGTGGGTTAAGCCTCTGCTTTCGGCTCAGGTCATGATCTCAGGGTCCTAGGATAGAGCCCCGCATCGGGCTCTCTGCTCAGCAGGGAGCCTGCTTCCCCCTCCTCTCTCTGCCTGCCTCTCTGCCTACTTGTGATCTGTCTCTGTCAAATAAATAAAGTCTTTTTAAAAAAAAAAAAAAAAGAAGAGACACAAGACTGATGATCTATCTCTCTCTGTTATGTGAGGACAGAAGATAACCGTCTATAAGGCAGGAAGAAGGTTCTCACCAGAACCCACCATGCTGGAACACTGACCGTCAGATTCCCCAGCCTCCAGGACTGTGAGTCATAAATTTCTGTGGTTTACAAGCCACCCAGATCACGGTAGTTTGTTACAGCAACCCAGATGGACTAAGACAGAAATTTTTCTAAGCTGTCAATAAAAAGATACCAATTTCCATTAATTGTGCTAGAGAACAGCATGAATTTTGTCCTCTCTCTATACAGAACAATACTGCAAAACCTTTGTTGTATAAAGAGGTGATTAATAAGCATGTAACCAAAAATGTAGGGAAAAATGCTACAGAGGTGCATCAGAGGATAAATTCATAAAGAGATACATTATTTCTCTGAACCTTATGATGACTGTGGGGGTTTCTAGCTTTCAAAAATTATAACTTGTTATAATTTGCTTTTTAATTTTGGAGAAATATTAATTTCATATTCACAATATTTTTTATTTGTTTTCTTAAAGAGGCTCCAAAAACTACCCTAAGCTTCAGGACTCTGTGTAACATGATTCTGTCCCTGAAGGAAGCAAGGAAGGCAACACCATCTTCCAGCAGCTCTTTACACCACAAACAATACAAATAACGTGTACACCTGTATCCAAGACTACAGGTGTGATCAGTGAAGACGTCAGTCGGGGTGGTAAGAAAAGCAACCCTTCCGTGGGACGATCACTGTGGAAACTTCTGCTTACAGCCTCTGTGGATCTCAGGTTACCTGGTTCCATTATGGAGAAGCAGGGTCAGAAAGAGGGAGAACAGAATATTTTATTCACTGAGCTTTTGAAGATACTGAATATTTGCCTATCTACAACTTCGAGTGCAGAATCAAGTATAGCAATATTAGTACAGTCGTGACAATAGGCAGAACAAGAAACAAAAGTGTTAAAGCAGCTAATGAAGAGTTCAGCTTCTAAAGCAGGGATGATGAGCTCTCTCAGCAAGACAAAATGGCATCAGTGATCAGAGCAGAGAACAACATGCGAAGATGAGGCACAAAAGGACACGTGACAACAGGAGGGTGAGCAAGGAGGGCTCAGAGAAAGTACAGAGGAATGAGAGCCTGACGCTGACATGGTCCCGCTCAGTTAAGCATTGTTCTATCAGCTCTTCCCATCTGAGGATCTGCGGAGCTGAGCAGAAGAATGGGAATGTCGCACAGCCAACTAGCCCCGTTGGGCTGAGTTCACTGTCACTCTGGCTGGTTCGAGAGCTAAGCAGGAAAAAAAAGGGATTAAAAAAATGCATTAAAGGGAATGGGAAAGACACTGAAATGCTGAGGGAGAGATGTCAGAGGAGAAGGACAAGTAAGAAGGAAAGCCAGGTCTCTGGCAAAGGGAGGAGGGCCCCTTAGAGACCCATGCACTGTTCCAGCTCCAGGGCTGGTCTGCTTGGGCTCCAGCCCACACCCCAGAGTTCTGATCTCCACTTCTACCAGAGGACGATGGCTGTGGAGAAGAGTATTCGTGAAGTCGGACTCCTGGATGAGCCAGAATCCAGAGGCAATCACTGATTTTCTACTAGAAGGCAGGGCAAAAGAAAGAAGATAACTTGGAATGAGATGTCGGCTGCATTTTACTAGATTTGCCCCGATGATAAGGATAATAGTAATTGCTTGTGTGAATTGACTCTGTGTTATGGACCAGATGTTAGGCTAAGCACCTTACAAACATAATTGCATTTTATGTTCACAATGCTCTGAAGCAGGTATAAATATATTATTTCTATTGTAGAAGTGGAGAACATTCAGGCTTGGAAAACTTAAGGAATATGCCCAAGGTCGCAGAGCTAGTAATTGGTGAAATTTTTAGGGTGGTCTTTAGAAAAGAGAGTTCAGTTTCTTTAAAACCACATCATAGTGCCTACTATTTGGAAATACTCAACTCTAACTCAAATTAGAAGCAAATAACCTCCATTTGTAGTTTTGCTCACTTAAAGCTGCAGATAAGATGTCATTCCATCTCTTTTCATTTTTCTGCTTTTTTTTTCCATTCACCCACGTACATCTGTGTCTGCAGAGAAGGCATTTCACTGCCTTACTTCCTTCCTCAAGTAGAAAACATAGCAGTCTATTCTGATTACTTCTTTCTTTCAGGTTTCTTGTTAGAAAGAAGTATTCAGATCCCAGTACCAATCTCCTAAATTAGTGGTACAGCCAAAAACGAGAGTCAGCTTTTTGACCCTATTTTGTATCCCATCCTCAGAGGGTCGTGAGCTGTGTTCTATCAGTGAGCACCCAGTGACTTTCGGCATTCCCTTAGAGTCCATGTTTCAAGTCATTCAGTATGCTCCTTTGCGTGCAAACCAGAGAAGACTGTGCTGTTCTTTAAATTTCAGTATCTTGCCAGTTGTGTACATTTACACACATATAAAAAACAGTTAAGGCGCTAATTTCCATTAGGAACTAATGGCCCACAAAATTTCTTGCCTTGGCTTGAAACTATTTGAGTCAGAAGCCACTAAATTTCTCTTTATCCTTCGAAAACCTCAATTATCCAAAGTTGGCATATCATTTTTACCATATTATATATAGGTTCTCTCCCAAGCAGAATACATTAAAAATTTTTATAATAAAGAATTTAAATTTCTTAAAAAATTAAAAATTTAAATTTTTATAGTGAACATATATATAAAATTTTTTAAGAGTTTATTTATTTATTCATTTGAGAGAGAAAGAGCACTAGTAGGGGGAAGGGCAGAGGGACAAGCAGACTCTCTGCTGAGTGGGGAGCCTAACGTGGGGCTCAATCCCAGGACCTCAAGATCATGACCTGAGCCAAAGTCAGATGTTTAACCAACTGAGCAAGCCAGGCGCCCCATGACGTAACATTTTTAAAGGCTATCATAAAAACAAGTGTAGATACATGCAAGAAATTGCTATTTTGAAAACAGTATTGATCTCATGTTAAAAACAAAAACAAAAACAAAACAGAAAGAAAGAAAGAAAAAGAAATTTAGCAAACCTGACAAATCATAAACCCTTGAAGCAGACAGTTCTTCTCCAAACTTCTGGTGAATTCTAACCTAGATGTTACAACCATTCAAAATATATTTAAGATCGTACCACATAGGGAATGTATGTCTTACCATATGACTATTAAGTAGCACTTCTAGGCTCCCATGTTATTTTAAACATTAACACTGTATGAGCTCATGGTAAGGGTTTGCTTTGTACCGTTTCCAGATCTGGGAGGAAGCAAGTTCAACGCAGGCCATGTATGTGTCCTGAGTAAAGAGCAATGGTCCCTGGCTGCCTTTGTCTTAGATCTGTGAGAAAGTGATTGGGACCATTTTGAGTCCCTGGGTTTGGAATCACGTAGGTCTGATATTGACATTGAGCAAGCTATTTCACCTCTGTGAATTTTAGTTTCTCATCTGTAAAATGGGGGTCATAACTGCTGGTAGAGCACTAAATACTCCGTGTATAGAGCACAGAGCTATGGACCATTCTATAGGGCATCTCTTCTTGAACGTCCCTCAGGCACTTCAAACCCCAAAGTGAATTTATCAGCCCCACTCTTGCCCTATTCCAATTACTCAACTTGAAATCACAGGGACCATCACCGACTCCGCCTTCTCTCCAGCTTCCATATTTAATTGGACCTGCAAATGCTGTCTCAGCCATCTCCATAATATATGGAATCTCATATGAAGATGGAGCAGGGTTTCCAATGGATTCCTAGAAAAAATGTAACAACTCTTCCATCTCTTGGCTCCTTTTCTCACCATATAAAGGCTCGGGAACCTCATATATTCCAAAGTCTGCCACATCCATTCATTTCCCAGTACCAAATTTCACTGATAGAGTTATTACCTCAGAGTGTCCCCTTGGTGACAGTATAAAAAAATGATAAGACAACTTCCAATTCCATTCAAAGCCACCAAAGACAATCATCCACAGAGCTCTGACAGCCTCCTCACTCCATCCTAGCACACAGATATAATGTGGGGGGATAACAGAAACACTTTGAAATGCTTACCAATGTGTTTTCCCTCCTTGGTAATTGTTTTGGGTTGAATTGTGCCTTCACTACCCCCTTCCCAATTCATATGTTGATACCCAAAACCCTAGTACTTCAGAATGTGACCTTGTTTGCATGTAGTGACTTTACAGAGGTAATCAAGTTACAAGGAGGTCATTAGGGTGGGCCCTAATCCAATATGACTGGTAACCTCATAAGAAGAGGAAATTTTATCATAGACATTTCTAGAGGGAAGTGATGGGAAGACATAGGGAGAAGACTGCCATCTACAAGCCAGGGAGAGAAGCCTGAAACTGACTCTCTCTTACAGCCTTCAAAAGGAACAAACCCTGCCAATGCCTTGATTTCAGAGTTCTGCCCTCTAGAACTGTAAGATGAGAGATTTCTGTTGTTGAAGCCTCCTGGCCTATGAGACTTTGTTAGAGCAGCCCTAGTGAACTATTATAGCAATGCAAATTCTTTCCCTACAGCCCTTACACCATTCCCGCATCCAGGGAAGGGGTAGGTAAGGAGCTCCTAGGGAAGAGGATGATGGGATCTAGAGCCACTCATCAGGCTGAAAGGAAGGAGAAAGCCCACCAAGAGTTGAGGAAAAAGCCAAGTTGGGGAAGACAGAGAGGTGGAAAGAGAAAGAAAGAAAAGAGAGAAGAAGAAAAAAGGAAAAAATTCAGGAATATCTTAAACATCTACCGTCTCTCATCTCAGACGTGAACTTCTGTGGAGGGGTGCAGTAGAGATACCCCTACAAGTGTTCTCCTCACTTCTCTAGAAATGTGCAAGCCTCTTACAGAAGCCCGAGGTTCTCACGATGCCAGATCACTAGGAGATGGGAGAAGCGGAATCGGCTGGTCGGTAGCTGTCTAGGAAGCTGTCTAGCTTCTAGGTAGATGGATGGAGCTTGCAGTCCTGATTCTCTGCAGTCCAGGGATCCAGATGTCCCTGTGTTCGGAGGGGGGCGGGGGCCGGGGGTCGCGGTACATGAGTACTCAGCCAAGTTGTGGACTAGGAGAAGCCCAGGTCGGGAAAGAGCCCATAGGGCGGGGAACCTCATCACCCCTGACTTAAGCAGTGGCTGTCAGCACAGTGCCCAGACCGCAAGGCAGCACCAGCCACACATCCGTGGACACCCACTTATTGCTCAATGATCAGATGCAATGAAACGTCTCAGAGAATGCAGACAGAATGGTCACGAAATCAAACAAAGGTCCCTCCAGTGTTCTCATGTGGACGCTTAAGCATCTACTTGTACGCAGATGGTATCTTTGCAGAACAGAGGCAAAGAGGCCCTTCTGTGTTGAAAGAAACAGATGGGAAGTTTGAACTTTGGACAAAGTGCTTACCAACACCATAAACCCTTTTTTTATACCCGACGATACCGAGCTATATGTCACTGGCAAATGGAAGTTTTCGCAGCCATCATTAGGAAGGGGCCTCCGAGGTCAAGCAAATGTGGCTATAAGAGCATTACTATTTTTATCTCGCACATCTGAACTGTAGTTAGGCAAGTTCTACCCCGACCTCACCCCCTTAGATAACGAGCCTGGCATGACAGTCAGGGAACTTCGATTGTATTTTTAAAAATCACACTAGGATGAGTGACTCCGTTTACTCATGGAATGTAGTGTTGTCGTGTGCAAGCGGATGCCACACGAGGCTCTAGAGGGGACCAAGGATTGTCTAAAGGAGCAGATCTGGCCGACGCACAAGGGCCCCTGCTCAGTGGGTGCCCACAGCAAAGTTCCCTTAGCACAGGGTGACATTCTTCTTCTTCCAACCCCTTCCTCCAGCATAAAGTGCTGTTTTTCACTTCTTAAAACGTGTCAAACCTAAGCTGGAAAGAGAAGTGTCCTGAACTGGGGGCGGGGGACAGTGAGGGTGGGATGAGCCCCACCCAGGATAACCTCCACTTTCAGAGTCGATGCGGCTTACGGTTTGCAACACTGTCCTAGCATTCTGGGCAACAAGTGCACGTCTCCTCATCGCTATTCAGGGAGTGATTCTGAGAATTAGGTAGCTTGAAAACTTGAAGTGAATTTTCTGGGTGGTTAATAAGCTATCGGCATGAGTATTAATGAGCAGTGACCTTGCACTGGAACAAACGCTTTCCAAGTGTTCATCTCTCCGTGACGTCTCTCCTACTGGAGCGTTTTGCCTCCTCGCTTCCCCAGCTGATTGTTGTCTGCCGCTAAGTCTACCTGACACACCAGACGTGCGCCCACACGGCCTTTAGAAGCCACGCGTGAAGGATGTGAATGAGCGTCTGAGAGATGCTCTACCTTCCCTCACTGCCCAGCACGCGCCTACACAGACCGCCCTACCGGCCTAGCTGGGGTGATTTTAAATCAGTGGGGGATGGGTGTTAGGGATTCTGAGCCCTGGGTATTCTTGTAAGCGAGGAAGCACTCACTTCTACTCCTGAAACCAATATTACACTCCATGTTCACTAGCTAGAATTTAAATAAAAATTAGAAAGAAAAAAAATAAATTAAAATAAACAAACAAACAGATGGGCCTGATTGTTTTAGCGAGCAGTCAACATGTGCCACGCACTGTCCTAAGTGCCAAGCAACTGAAACACAGCAGAGAACAACATAAAACTGGATACTCTCATACACTTTTTAGAGATTACTTACAGGAAATTCTGAATAGTCTGGATGTAAAATGTCAAAGCTACATACTGCCCGGAAAAATTATCCACAGGAAATTCTTGAGTCTACATTTATGGGAGACTGACATAGAATAAAAACATTTAGAATATGCAACAAATATATGCATGCACACATTAATACATAACACGTACATAAACACTCACACACTACTAATAATAATAGCTAACTTTTATGAAGTGCCATATTCCCTGATGTGATTGTACTGCATTTGTTTTTAAAATTTATCTCCATGGCAATCCTATTCATTAGGTGGTAGAATTAACTCCATCTTCTATATGAGGCTCTAAGAATATTGCCTGAGTCTTGTTGCAGCTGAAACGTGGTGAATCTACTATTCAGACCCAGGACTATCTAGCTGACGTCAAAAGGAACATTCTAACCATCCCCCCACCCCACATACATTTCCGTCTTTGAAAATACTGCACGAGAGACTTGGCAATATAATGTAACATACACTTTCAACCAGCTAATTGTCCACCAAAGTTTCTGAGAAGCTTTATAAAATTGGGCTTAACTCCTAGAGATTCAAACTGGGTAGACCTGGGCTGGGCTTGGAAATCTTTAAGTTGAAAAAGCTACCAACCTAATTCTAGAATAACCATTCAAATTTAGAAGTCATTGCTGGAAGAGCTGCAGAGACAGGGTCAACAAAGACCAATGGGAGAACATGCTGGAAAATATCCACATTATTTAGTATCATTTAAACCATTAATTCAGAACACACACACACACGCACTTAGACACAAGTCTATAATCCTAAAGTATCTTAACTAATGAAATTTGTTAGGGGGAAAAGAGTCACCTACACAATTTGCTATATGATAAACACAGTGTCACTGAAAATTCGTTGGCTCTTGGGCTATGGAAATAGTTGACCTCCTGTGCCTTGAATACTAAAAGGCATAGACTCATCAGATAGGTTTTTTGCTAAATTGTTTTCTCCTGAGATTCTCCTGCTGAGAATCCTCGGGCTGGGTGTCCACACACTGAGATGAACTTTAAGACGGTCAGTAAGGGCAAGCCTCTGCCGGCAGCTACAGTCACAGGGACACCCATACTACCTACGTAAAACTGGAAGAAGAACGGGAATCGCCTCTTGCATGTTTTTGCTACTAAGCCAGTGCCTCAGGCAATGTCCTGCATGCAGTGAGTAGTAGAGAATCCTTGTGCATTTAGAGCCTCACCCTGTCTTGCTTGTCTTGGAATTCATTCTCCTGAATCCACAACATCTCCCATCAAAGACTAGAGTTACACTTTACAAAGAGAGAGAATTGATTATCCGAGGTTAAGACAACATGATTTTTCCTTAGTCACAAAGCCTGAGTCTCTGGTTTATTAACTGTGTCTAGTCCCCACACACGGTCTTGCCTTTAAATCCCAGGATAACTTGGTATGGGTTCAAATCATTTTAGGGATAGGAGGCAGTCTCTAGTTGCTTAATTGTCTACGTAGTAAAGATACCCAAAGTTCCTCAGTGTTGTCTATCATGTGCATAAAAGTAAGAAAATGAAATGCGTTTGTTGTCATAGCCACTGCCACTGAGAACAGATTTCTCTTCGTGTGTCGCTGGAAGACAAGATAAAAACAAAAACGTAAGAAGGTATTTTGAGTCTTTAGTTGAACTTAATTTGGGCGCTATTGTTTCTCTACTCAAACATCTCATTAACGAAAGCACCAGAAACGTCAAATGTCAACTTCGAAAACTGTTATACAAGCACCAGTCATTGTTGTTCTAACTTTGCTTTGGCTTGTCAAACTCAGAAACTCTCCCGCTGACTCCCTTACTCTTTCCTCTCGGCTTCCTTTGTCGTTTCCCAGCTCAGGAAGACGAGTGGCTGTGATGAAGGGAACCCCGGCGCGTCAGGAGGAGACCGGAAGGACAGCTCTCATGTGCGCATGTGTGCGTGTGTGTGCGCGCGCGCGCGCGTGTGTATACGCATGTACACGTGCAGATCACCTCTATGCAGTGCAACTTGTCACAGTGAAGCACTCTCCCATTCACAGGACGCCCTTGTCCCCCTCCTCCCTCCACTTCCACTGCCTTCCAGTTCTGTCTCTTCTCCTCTTCCCAGTGAGGCTGCGGAGTTCAGGGAGAGATAACACAAAACGCTGACTCTAACGGGAAGTGAATTTCTGAGACAGGACAGCTTGAAAACCAAGTGCCTTTTGGTCACCAGATCCCCGCGGGCCCCCTGGAGGAGCGGCTGGCTCTGTCTCCACAACTGTACCTAATAAGTCAGGGGTGGAAATAATTTTCTAGAGAACATAGTTGCCCTTTGGAGGAAAAAAAAATGTTTTAGATTAGAGAAAAACATCCTGTTGGAGTTAAGTGGATCACTATCCCAATTTTCTATTCCATAAGGCAAGGATCCGAATTGACAGCATTCCCTTGGGGGCCTCTATGCCGACGGCTCTTGCTCAGACACGCTAGAAATGGACTTGAACCCCTCCCCTAGCACTATGTGACATGATAGAAAGAAGGCAGCAGATGAAGCAAATATAATTCCATTGCCAAAGAAAAGATCTACAGTCATTATCTCTTATCCTGAGACTACTCTAGGATTTACACCGAAGATGGCCAGGAAATGTGCTGGGTCCTAGGGCTGCAGCAGACGTTAATATAGAATAAACACCGTCCTTGACCTTTGGGGGCACCCTCTAGCCATTGACAAAGCAGAAGGACAATTATACAAATCAGAAAGAGCAAGTGTGGTGAGGGTAGTGACGGGAAAGTTCAGGGAGTGACAGGCACAGAAGGCAACGGCAGCTGACCAAGGCCTGAGGCAAGTGAAGTCTCTCGGCAGAAATGACCCCTGAGCCAAGACACAGGAGTTTACTGGGCACAGAGAAAAGCATCTGTGAAGGCCCAGAGGTCGAAGAGAACTTGGTGTCTCTGAGGGTCCAGAGAAAGCCAGCGTGGCTGGACAAGGAGAGTAAGGGGAGGGCAGGAGGACTTGTGGAAGGGGATGCCCCCCACAGGAATGGCGGTCCTGCTGCTGGTCCCTCCCTCAGGATCTCTGGTTGAAATCCCCACCCGCCATTTCCCATCCCGGTGTTCCACACCCTTTTCTTATTTCCCAAACTCTCCCTCACTCTCAGAGCAGGGAAGAGTCTTGCCTCTTCCTTCACCGAGGCCCAAAATGGTTTTATGTGTCCCTTCCACTCTCCCTCCTGGCCTCCCACCCAAGAAGAGGAGCAGAGGGGCGGGCCGGTCTGAGAAGCAGGCACGGAGCACCTACAGGGTCAAAGCCTTGTGCTCGGAACTGAGGGGGGGACACGTGTGGGAGGACGTAGCAACTTTGAAAGTGAAGACAAAGAGCCCCCAGAGCTGCCTCCTCCCTGCAGTGGAGTGTCCCCGGGATCCCCCGAGGGGGCAAGAACCCACCGCAGAGCTGGCTGCCACATAATTCTTTCACCCATTCCCACCTTCCCAGACCTTCCCATTCTGAAGGACAGCGGAGTGAGGAGACACAAACGTAGAAGGTAGAAGGAGGCATGTGCTTTTATGAAAAGCAGCAAGACAGCAAAGGATGAGAGGCCTAGGGCAGAGGAAGGGTGGACCTTGCCTTGGTCCCTGAGGACAAGGACAGAGTGGAGTTCTGAGGTCTCCCCTGCCCAGCACAGCAGAGCAAGGGAGCCACAGGAGCTCAGGGAGCAATCAAATAATAACAAAAAACAAGCACGCCAGGTAGCTCCAATAGTGCTTTCTGGAACGGTGAGACAGTAACAGGAAAGATTTAGACAAGTCATAGAATCGCCTGAAACAAGGGAACAAGGGGTACCACCCATCAAACAGAGGGAAATATTAGTAGAAGTCATACTGATTGACTCTTTCATTACCAATGGCCTGACAAGCTAACTCCAATGTCCTTACACAAACCAGAGACCTCATCAAGAGTCCGTCAGTATTTCTCTGTCTTTCAGTGCAGTTCTCCTCCGTGTGGCTTTATTCTCCGGTTCCACATGGTGGCAAGATGGTCCTCAGCAGGTCCAAGACTACAGCATCTTGGCTTTGAATTCAACTTGCCTTTCCTCACCAGATGATAACTTCCAGAACTCTTAGTCTGTGCCAGCCAGTGATCTCAGAGCTGTCCTTATTTTAACTCACTTGATCTGCACAACAATCCTATATTATCCTGAGACACAGAGGAGGGAGGTTGCTTTCCTGGGGCATTTGTTAAGCTAGTGATAGAGGGAGTATTTGGGCCCGGGAGTCAAGACCGAGTCTGGACCCCTAACCACTGTGCACACAGCTTTCTGGTGCTGTTGGTGGACAGAAGTGGATCACTTGGACTTGCTGTGACTAGCCACACTTGAACCCCACATCAAGCAGTGCTGGGAGCAGACTGCCTGAACCCCCCGGGCTCACAGTGGACAGGGCAGTTGGTTACCCAGGGGAAAATCAGGGTGCCGCCAGCAGGATGAACAGAACTATAAGATGCCCACCATGAAGTACACACAGAATGCTGCTTGCCCATGCCTCTGATCCCATTCCCCCCACCTTCCCTCTCTCGCTCTCTTCCGTCTTCCCCTTTGCCACCTCATTCATAGCAACACTAAGTACACTGTGTGCCAGATACATGGACAGAGCATTAACTAAAACAAAGTCCTCACTCTCACACAGCTTACGTTCTAGAAGGGATAGCGGCACACAGAATGAAAATATATGATATTCATAGGTACCACAAAGAAGAGTAAAGCAGGATAAGGGGACAGAGGACGTCAGAGGGAAGAAGAAGGAGCGCCATTCTATATGGAGTGATCAGCGAATGCCTCTTGGCTGAGGGAATATTGAAGCAGAGGTTTGAATAAGGTGAAGGGGGTAGTGAGCCATGCAGATTCTGGAGGGAGGGAGATTGCCCATCTGTCTGTGGGAAGGGCAAATATAAAGGCCCTGATGTGGTTTTGATCTGTATTTCCCTGATGCCAAGTGATGTTGAGCATTTTTTCATGTGTCTGGTGGCCATTTACGTGTCTTCTTTGGAGAAATGTCTGTTCCTGTCTTCTGCCCATTTCTTGATTGGATTATTTGTTCTTTGGGTGTTGAGTTTGATAACTTCTTTACAGATTTTGGATACTAACCCTTTATCTGATAAAACATTTGCAAAAATCTTCTCCCATTCTGTAGGTTAGTCTTTTGGTTTTGTCGACTATTTCCTTTGCTGTGCAAAAGCTTTTCATCTTGATGAAGTCCCAAAAGCTCATTTTTGCCTTTGTTTCCCTTGCCTTTGGAGACGTGTCTAGCCAGAAGTTGCCGCAGCTCAGGTCAAAGAGGTTGCTGCCTGTGTTCTTTTTCTAGGATTTTGATGAATTCCTGTCTCACATTTAGGTCTTTCATTCACTTTGAGTTTATTTTTGTATATGGTGTAAGAAAATGGTCCAGTTTCATTCTACTGCATGTCTAATTTTCCCACACCAATCAGAATGCCTAAAATTAACAAGTTAGGAAATAACAAATGTTGACGAGGATGCGGAGAAAGGGGAACCCTCTTACACTGCTGGGAATGCAAGCTGGTATAACCACTCTGGAAAACAGTATGGAAGTTCCTCAAAAAGATCAAAATAGAGCTACCCTATGACCCAGTAATTGCACTACTAGGGATTTACCCCAAAGATACAAATATAGTGATCCAAAGGGGCACCGCACTCCAATGTTTATAGCAGCAATGTCCACAAGAACCAAACTATGGAAAGAGCCCAGATGTCTACTGACAGATGAATAGATAAAGAAGATGTGGTGTATATATATATGCAATGGAATATTATGTAGCCATCAAAAAAATGTAATCTTGCCATTTGAAACAACATGGATGGAACTAAAGGATATTACACTAGGCAAAATAAGTCATTCAGCAAAAGACAATGATCATTTGATTTCACTCATATGTGAAATTTAAGAAAAAGAAAAACAGAGGAGCATAGGGGAAGGGAGGGAAAAATAAAACAAGATGTAATCAGAGAGGGAGACAAACCATAAGAGACTCAACCATAGGAAACAAACTGAGGGTTGCTAGAGGGGAGGGGGGTGGGGATGGGGATGGGGGGGATGGGGTAACTGGGTGATGGACTTTGGGGAGGGCACATGATGTGATGAGCACTCGGTGTTATATGCAACTGATGAATCACTGAACTCTACCTCTGAAACTAATAATACAATATATGTTAATCAATTGAATTTAAATTTTAAAAAAGGTAAACACAATCCATTTTTTAAAATTTAAATGGTACAATACTTGAAATATCTAAAATATGCTAAAAATAAAATATTACAAATATTAAAAAAAAAAAATTAAAGGCCCTGATGTGAAAGAGTGCCTGACCGGTTCCCAGGGCGGAGGGGGGAGGGTGGCTGGAGAGGAGTGAGAAGGGGAAGAGGGGACGAAGTGACATCAGGAGAGCTTCTTCCAGGCTCATCTCACCCACTGCTGCAGCCTCCCTATCTAAACTGATAGCCAGAACCCCGATCTCTTTCCAAACAGGTAGCCCCTATTTCCCGCTACCTCGATATAAAAGTCACAGCCACATCTCAAACTTAGCATGTTGAAATTAAAATCATCCCCACTGCTTCAGACCTATTTCTCTTCCCTTGATCTTCATATTTACTGGCGACTGCACAATCTCCTAGACCTTGAACCATTGGGAACTTCTCCCTCTCTCCTTCACCAACCAAGACCCCCGTTCAAATGGTTTTTGTTTTTATCATCTTCCTGCAATGTCTCTCACATCTATTCCCGATTCTATCCATTATAAGACCCTCATCATTTCTGAGCACAGATAATTGCAAAAACTGCTCCCCGTTCTCCCAACTTCCACCATACCCCCTTCCAAGCTGGACATCACGGAGGGGGAAAGCGATCTTCTGCTGGCAAATCTCAACATATTCTAATGCCTTCTTAATAAGATTTAAGCTCTCAACGTGGACCCAGTCAGGGTTCAAGGTCTTTGATAAGGCAGGCCTGGCATATGTTCACAGCCTTGACTGCTATTTCCAATCACCTAAGCCACATCACTTGTCCTCCTGGGCTTCCCTAACTTTCTGCCTTGGTTTGCTATTTCCATCTGCTGGAATATATAATCCCAATACTAGCTCTGGGAGTCTTTTCAACAAGGCTCGATTCAAATGCCTGCCTTCACATGAGCCTGTTTGATTCTCCCAACTGGAAGTGATTTCTCCCTCATCATTTCTCATCATTTCTCAAAACCTCATCATTTCTCAAAACCTCATCACTTCTCCAAACCATTTTATTCCATTCCATCTTGTTCGACAATACAGTCTTTTATCTCTCCAACCCTATCTTTTCCTTCCCTATCTTTTCCCCTTTTAGGAAATAACATCAGCATTTACTCAGTTTCTCACGTAAAAAATCTGGATGACATTCTTGGTCCTCCCCTCCCCTGGCAGCCCCCATCTATCAGCAAATGCTATTTGATCTGATCCCGATTGCCTCTTTTCCACCCTGTGGGTGAAGGAGGGAATCTTCTCCCTAAACAGTATGAGATAACCAAACACATGACACCCAACCCTGGACAGATGAGATTAGCAGCCGCTTCTCAATCGTATGTACTCAAAAGCCCAGGGCAAAAGGACAACACGTACCAGGTAGGGCCACGCAAGGGCTGTGCCTGGGAACAGACTGGACAAGCAAGAGCTGTGGAAGACAGGTTTTGTAGGAATAAGAGTGGCGCTACCCTCTGGTTCCAGCGGGGGGATATGATTGGCTTGTTTGAATAATTTTGTGGATGACAGAGAAGTGCAATCCTTTAGGCTGAGGCCCTGGTACAGCTGATGTGGGAGCCAGCCAGGTGGGAAAGAGCAGGGGAAACTAGTGCCTTGGCCACTGGGACCCTGCGAAACTCAAGATGTCAAGGCAGCACCTAACCACTGCATCTTAATTTCAGTCCTTATACCACAATCAACCTTTGAAGCCTTGACATCAGTTTAAACCTTGCTGATGACTGAGACTTTTGGGGAGTAAAAATACCTCCCCAAGAAGCATCATGGGCACATGACCAAGTGGGAGTGCACCATCTGGTGGGGTGGTTGTCAAAAACATGAACTTGAGAGGTATCCTCCTCTGTGGTCGATACAAGCAACTGAGGGGCATGCATGGCATGAGTGCAGGGGGTACATGTGCTAGGGGATGGGAATTTAGATTAATCAATGCCTGGGCAGCAGTGACACCCAGTGGAAGGTTCACTTGCCACTTGATAACTCAAATAACCATTAGGTCCCTCAATTAAAGTAGCTACCCTCTATAAGGGAAGTAAACATTCTACTAATCACATTCTCCAAGAGCCTAGCTTTGTATATTCTGATAAATGGAAATTAATGCCCTGGTCACTATCAGTAATGTCTGAAACTACTCCAAAGAGGTTAGGAGTGTCCTGCTGAAAGCCTTGTGTTGTGGCCCTACTATATGCAGAAACGTCGGTTACCTTGACTTTTATCTTGGGTACTATGACGCAGATGACCAGAGCTCTTGATCCCAAATGGGGCAACACTTAGGTAACGACCCAGTTTGTCAAAGGTGCAGATGAGGTCATTTGTTGGTCAAGGCATCTGGGCTAAGATGGATGCCTTAAATTTGGGCAACTGTGCTAACCTTCAGATCCCATCCTTTATCAGGGACAACCTGGTTAAGGGATGGAAAACAGCAACAGGCCACTGAGCTCCATCACATATGATGGTGGTGATTTCATTCATCAAGCCCATAAAATGTCATTTCTATTAATTCCATTAATCTCAAGGGGCTTCCCTGAGAGGCAAGGAGTCTGGGAAACTGGTATCCTCCTCTAGCACCATATTATATGGCAAGGGACTGAGGACAGGGGAGGCCACCACCTCCTACAGGTAGAATATGTCAGAAGGCCCGTTTTCGGCTCCATTCTGCATCAAGGTGGCCTCCGTAGTTGTGCTAAGCTTGTGGGGCATTACTTTCATGAACCTAGGCAAAATGGTATGGAGGATCATAGGCTCAGGGCCTGTTAGAGCCTCTATTTCCAAGAAACCCCAGTAAGAGGCCTGCCATTTCCACTCTGATGATGGGCCAAGGAAGGGCAGTTTCTTGCGTCAGAAGCCCAAGGCCAATTTATGGCCATCACAAGCAACCCAGAGACTCTACGAGAAGAGTTACTAAAGCCTCTACAGTGAAAGTCTCTCTAAGAGCAGCGACAGGAATTCTTCATGATTTCAATTTGGACAGACTCTACAGCCTTTTGTTGGGGCTGCATCCAAGCTGGGTTGATTTGCAAGCAACGGCACAAATGGGTTAAGTAAAATTTTAAATTTTAAGGGTGGCATGTTGCCTTCAGAACCCCAAAATGACTAAAAGATGTTGGACTTGTATTCATATTTGGATGCTAAAAAGGTTAATAGCTGTGTTTGGATAGTCTCAGGAAAGGAATATCTCTTGATTTACCAAATAATTCTCAAAAATTAGGCCAAGGTGACAAGGCATTACATGATGTGTGGGACAGTGGCCCATTCCTTTTTGTAAGCTATTCTGTATTTGTATATCCTCAACAAGTGTGTCAAATGAATGTCTCTAGAGAAGAAGTTCATCAGTGCAATGCCATACCTGTGCTCCTGAGAGAAGGGGATGCAGCTAAGAGCTTCCCTGCAGAGACTGTGCAATGCCAAAGCTCCTGGAACACTCCACAGGTAGCCTGGTAAAGGTGTACGTGGTCCTTCGGAGTTGAAGGTGAACGGCAGCTCCGAGGCTGTTGAAATAGGCACCAAGTGGAATATATTAACCTAATGTGGAATCATAAATATTTACTGATGGCTGATGGGATGGAGTCAGTAATTTCAATAATATTGGGTACTGGGTATGGGGCCTAAGTGCATGGAAGCACAGCATGAAAGTTACAGTGATATATATACATTTAAGTATAAGTATATATACAATATATACTCATATATATGTATAAGTATCAGTATATATATAAATATAAACTCATGTATACATTTAGATATAATTCCAGTTGTATATATATATATAATGTTTCTTTAAGAGGTAGAAAAGTTTAAAGCCATAAAAAGTATATATATACTTACATATATATAAGAATATACATATAAGTACAAGTGCATATATATAAACTCATGTATATACTTATATATAATTCCAGTTGTATATATACATGTTTCTTTAAGAAATATAAAAAGTTTAAAACCATAAAAAACATTTCCAACTTGCCACTTTCCTAAAGGGGCTCCCCTCACCATCAGACCCTGCGAAGCCCGGCGGCACAGCTCTCCCCACCCGCGCCCGCGCAGCCCGCTCAAAGATGCGGATGGGGATGCCAGCAACAGATGGACCTTCTCGGTCTCTTTCTCTGGGGGGAGTAGGGATCTCCCCAGTGGCAATGGTTGTATGGCTCAAGGACCCCAACCCCGGGCTTAAGGCAAGTTCGAATTAACCCCTCTGCTGTGCCCAGGGGTGTCATGGATGTCTTCTGTTTCTGTTTTTGTCCTCTAACTCTTGAGAATTCAGTTCTCTGCCGTGACAGAGCCGGAGGCAGCAGAAAATGACTATACCCGAGCGAAGAGCTGCGTATGAAAGCTGACTGGGGGCCCCGGATCGTGTCTGGGCCGTTCTGTTTGCGATGTCATTTGTTCGGCTCGCCTCCCACTCACTCCACGGGTGAGGGAGAGATCCCCTGCGTGAACTAGTAAGAGATGGCTAAACACTCCGCGCCCACCCCTGATTAGATGCTGCAGCTCACCCGGCCACGGGTTCTGCACATTCCAAAGGACCAGCGCATGCCAGGCAGGGCCACGAGGGGGCGCCCTCAGGAACATCAGCACTAAGCCAGGAAGCCCCTGCTGTGGGGGTGGGGGCAACGGAATTAGTGGGTTCAGTGGTCCCTGGTTCCGGTGGGAGGCTGTGATTGGCTTGTTTGAGTAATTTCACAGTCTGGCAAGGAAGCGAAACCTGTTAGGACAGGGTGGAGTGCAGCTGGTCCCACTGAGGCAGGAGGTCCCAGATGGGGAGGCTTTGGTGCTGGGTGGGGAGCATATCTGCCAACGGCTGGGGAACTCATACTTAGGCCTTTGGAGCCTGTGAAGCTCGAGATGTCAAAGCACCACCTGCATCTAAACTTCAGGCTTTGTCCCACATCTCTCTCCTCCAAATCCATTCTGTCACCTACATCTCGTCTCCTCTGTGCCCGTCACCGGCATGGCAGCCAGCGTCATCCCTCACCTGTTCTACTCCAGTAGCCCCTCTACATTTGCTGTGTTCATTCTTCTCCCCACTCCCACACCAGCAGAGCCCAGACTTTTCCCCAGCATCTACGATGAACACCTGCATCTCCTACTCAAAATGCATCAACATTTTCCCATCACACTTCAAGTAAAATAAAACTCCTCATCATAGCCTCCAGGCTCTGTAAGGTCTGGGCTCCACTACCCTTCCCGGCCTCATTTCTTTACTGGTCTTCCCATTGTTCATTTGAGGACAGCCACGGTGGGCTTCTTTATTTTCCTCCAAAGTCAAGATTATTCTCAATCTAAGGGCCTTTGTACTTGCTGGTTTTGTTTTGTTTTTCTTTTTTTTAAGATTTATTTATTTATTTTAGAAAAAGAGAGGGTGTGGGGAGAGGAAGAGAATCTCAAACAGACTCCTGCTGAGCATGGAGCCAGACGTGGGGCTCGATCTCATGACCCTGAGATCATGACCTGAGCTGAAATCAAGAGTCCGATGCTTAACCAAGTGAGCCATACAGGCGCCCCATACTTGCTGCTTTCTTATGTCAGTAACTTCCCCAAGATATTTGTAAAGCTGCTGCTTCGGATCTCAGCTCAAGTGTCACCAGACCTGCCCTGCCCATTCTTATCATGCTTTGTCCTTCTTCATAGAACTTACCCATACTTGAAATTATATGACATACTTTTTTTCATTTGTGTATTGTTTGTATAGTCCATCTGGAATATGTATTACAAGGAGTCAGGGACCACTTCTGTCTGATTTTCCACTATGTTCCTTAGCATCTAGAACTATACCTAATATAGAATGGGAGCCCAATGAATGTTTAAGTGAAATAATAAATGACCAAGGGGAGGATGAAAAAAACTAGAAAACGAAATTATGCCATACTTAGCATATAGTAGATAAATATTATCTATCCTCATTAGGAGTAGTAGTAGCATTATAAGCCAACCTTTCCCTAATTATGAGTGTGTACTACGGTTACATTCTGATTACATTTACTTGTGATTATGCCTTGTAAACCTCTGAGGAATGCATGCTTCTTAATGTCAGGTGTTTATCTTTTTTACTCTTATTTTTCCCCAGTAGTTATTTTAAGCCAACAATAGATGCTTAATAATTAAAAAGAGGACTTACTATGTGCCAATCCCAAGTCTCAGGACCTACGTTTATTAACTTATTTAATCCTCACCAGAAGCCTGTGAGATGGGTGCTCTTGCTACCCTTATTCTACAGATAAAGAAACTGAGGCATAGAGATGATAAGGACCTTTCCCAAGGTAAGCTCAGTCACTAGGTGTATAAGCCAGGGTTTTACCAAAGAAACAAAAATAAAAGAAGATTATATATATATAAACCTATCAGCCTACTAGAGTGTGTGTGTATGTGTGTGTGTGTGTATACACACACATTCTACTATAAATTCTACCAATGCTATATATAGTGAGAGAGGGAGTGGGGTAGAAAGAAATTTCTAGGAACCGGCTTATGCAATTGTCCAGGTCTGGCTGGGCAAGTCTAAAAGCTTCAGGGCAGGCCAACAGCAGGCTGGAAACTCTCAGGGGAGAGTCGATGCTGTAGGCCACAGGTGGAATTTCTTCTCTCTCAGGGAAACCTTGGTTTGGCTCTTATGCCCTTTCACTGATGAGATGAGGCCCACCCAGATTATCAAGGATAATCTCCTTTATGTAAAGGCCACTGACTGCAGATGTCAAATCTCAGAAATCCAAAGTACCCTCACAGCAACACCGAGATTCAAGTGTGATTGAAAAGCCTGGCCTCGCCAGGTTTGACGCGTAAGACTAACCAGCGCAATAGGATTTAAACCAAACCTTCTTCTGCCAAGCCTAAATCCCACAGCATTGTGATGCACTGCCTTGCCCCGAAGATCTGTTGAATGAATAAAAGGGAAAGAACAAAGGCTTTGCGATGACAGTGGGCGGCTGTTGTTCTTCCTGCAAGAACCACCTTCCTTCCCTCTCACCTGTCCCCAGCCTTGTGGAGCCCCCTCCATTTGTAACTTGTTGCCAGGACTCCTTGAGCTGAGCTGTTTAAAATATATTTGAAAAGAGATTTGATGTGTGAAGCTTACTCCTTTTCTAGCCAGAGGTCTCTGTCTATGTTAGGGATTTGTGGCAGAAAACCCCCAAATGGAATTTCAGCACTTCCGAATTCAAATGTCCTGGTTGCCTGACAATAGGATTGGCAGCCTAACAACTTGCAAGCTGACATGTCTTGCTTTCCTGGGGAGAGTGACTAAAAGCAATTTACACATTACAGAAGGCTGAGAGTGTCTTTTCTTTACCTGCTATGGAGAGCAGAGTAACCAACACCACTGTAGAGATTTAGAAAGTTTTCCTATATTCTCCTTGGTCTGGCTTGAAAGTTGATTTTTGAACATCAATCTCCTTTTATCATTCCTTTCCTCTGCTTGTTCCTTTTCCCCTCTGTTAAAGACTGATAGCTAATTCTTCCCAACCCCTCCGCTCCATGACCTTGCCTGTATATTGTCAGGAAATCATGCCATACAGTAGGTACTGATTAAACTTTTGAGAACATGAGCCTTTTCCTTTGCTCATCTATTTGCCAGTTCTGCTTCCTTTGCTTTTGAACCAACAGACTGTTAGCAGGTTCTGCAGACGGAACTCTTGAATAGGGGAGATCTGGAAATAAAGCCTACCTAAGAATAAATACCTGAAAATGAACAGCCCATGTGGTAACGGTTTGAGGCTGTGGCCAATTGTTTCTATTTCTCTCTGATACTCCAGCATGCTACTTAAATTTGTTACTCGTTTCCTTTAGGAGTATAATTGAATTCAGTAAATACATACTAAATGTCTCCCCCACCAAAAGCGCCCTGGAGGATAACAATTTGAACGGAGCACCAGGCCTGGAAAAGCTTCAACTCTAACAGGGAAACAAGCACATAAATGGAGGTAGGGGAGGTGCCCTAGGAGGACCTAATGGTCATTCATGAAGGAAGCAGCATTGCAGACTTCTTCCCTCAGACAGACAATATTTTTAGGCTGGCCTTGATGGAGGCAATGGTTCAGTGAGTGGTTAAGAGGAAAATGAGTATCTATTTTGATGTGGGGGGGAAGCTTAAGAAGAAAATGATTATAGTAAGAATTTCAGTGAAAATAAAATAGCCTAATAGGACATAGAGTCACTGGGGTGAGGGGTTATTTTATGTATGGTGACTGAGGACACCCTCTCTGAGGAGGTGGCATTCGAACTTAGACTTGAATTTTAAGAAGCAGAGATCTGCAGGTAAATGGATTCCCTGTGGACGAAACAACAAATGCCAAGTCCCAGAGGAGAATGTGTGTCAGTTGTTCACGGAACAGAAAGAAGGCCTGTGATACAGGGATATAATGAAGAAGGAAAAAGAAGTAGATGATAAAGTTGAGGAGGTACCAGAGACCAGGTAACTACAGCCATTGGAAACCACTGTGCAGTTTCTCGGGGGGTGATACGGTCTGCTTTCTATTTTAAAAGATCATGTTAGGGGCGCCTGCGTGGCTCAGCGGGTTAAGCATCTGCCCCCAGCTCAGGTCATCTCAGGATGCTGGCATGGAGCCCCTCGTCGGGCTCCCTGCTCAGCAGGGATCCTGCTTCTCCCTCTGCCTCTGCCTCTGCCCCTTCCCACCCCTCGGGTGTGCATGTGCACTCTCTTTCAAATAAATAAAATCTTTTCGGTGAATAAATAAATCAAAGATCACGTTGGCTACTGAGTAGAGAATGTTTTGTGTGGGTCATATGTGGACATAGGGAAACCAGTTGGGGGTCTGCTTTGGTCATCCAAGACGGGCGGTGGCTTGGATGACAACAGTCCCTGGGGAGATGGTTAGAGGTCCTTAGGATAGGGAATATATTTGGTCATGGACGTGACAAGAGTTGCTGAAGGATAGATGGCGGAGAGGGAGGGGTAAGAAGGAATCAAGAACACCCCCTATGTTTTGGTCCCAGGCAATATGGTAGATGGTGATGCCATTCACTGAACTGGGAAGCTTCTTGGGATGTACTGATTCTCAGAGGTTCAGTGAAAATTAGAAGCACATTCCCAACAAGGGGAGGAGTGTGGACAGGGCCTAGAGTCAAGGGGTGGGGGACAAAAGTTTCAGAAAACATTTTAGAAGGCAATGTACAGATTAGGAAGCTAGGAGGCACTGAGTCTGAAAAGGTCAAGATCCTCTATAGAGCCATATAATATTGAGGGCCATAAATTCCATGGGTATGGGGGGTTGAGAGAAGAGGCATTGGACAAAGGAGTCACCGATAATACAAAAGTTAAGAAAAAAAGAAAACCTGGAAAAGTCTCATCCACAGATATAGTTGCTGCCTTAGTAAACCCAGAAGCCAAAGGCACTCAAGTGAGTAACTCTTAAGCCACACAGGCTGAGTACAAAGAGCACCCGGAAACCATCAAGAACTACCAAAGCCTTCTCAGAATCCTTGGGGGTGCCGTTTAGGTCCTCATTTCCTCTGAATGCGGTTCTACCTAGCAGGAGGATGGGGCTTACTTATTTAAGATTAACAGAGTAAAAGGTCCCTTCCTGACAATCTTATTTGTGATCCAGAATTTCAGTGCATATGCTTGACAACAAAGATGGCTAAAAAGAATAAGCTATTTGGAACTCTTAAAAACTTCACGATATGCACTTAAAATAGTTCAGTTCAAAGACAAGTTAGGGGTTATCGCATTCTTTCTCCACAGGTTCTATTGAAACATTGTCTCCATCATCAGGGAAATGATTTTCCAGCGCATGTTCTTTGCCACAAGGCTGTGTGGGAATGACCTGAGAGCCATTCGGACCACAGAGCCACCTTCCCGAATTGCTGAAATGCTGTCTGACTCCAGCACCCGCTAATGGCATGTGACTCCCTGCTCTTAGAAACATCCCTACAGAAAATAGAAGACAGAACCTCTGAGTTAGGGCTTCCTATGGGCATTTGCTTTTTGCAACCATTTGAGTCATCAGTATGCAATTTTGTATCAGTTGGCAGAACCTAGGTAAAAGAAAAAGGATCAGACAGGTTTTTGAAACCAAATTATTGCTTTTCTGACAGATACTACTGCGACGCTTATAAGTATTTTTTCTATTAAGTTTTAGTGAGTGCAAGGGCTATAGTAAATAACCTTTCATCTGCAGAAGCTTTTCGAGGAACAAATAAGGAGTAATGCAAAGTAATCCTGGGAGAAGTTTAAAGAGAGATTGTGTCGCTTAAATTTAAAGTAATAGAATAGAAGGAAAGGTAAAACGACAATAACAACAATAAAAAAAAATCTATATACAATCAGTTTCTGGGGGTATCCTTTCTAATATATTATTTAAATGCAAATTTTAATGTTATTGTAATAATAATTAGGCCCACTTGTGTTGACTATACACACATGTGTATATGGTGTGTGTGTGTATGCATTTGAGGCAGCAAAAAAAAAAAAAAAATCTAAGATTAAGTAATGATGCCTCAAGACATTTAGGAGGGTTTTGATACCTAAAAGTTAATGGATATCAAATAGTTTATGGATAATTCAGTTCTCAGTTCCTCATTTTGCATTTTTCTTTTTTCCAATTTTAGTATATGTGCTGCCGAAGTGAGCACTGCATTTTTCTTTTTTCCCTAAGCCCGATAAGAGAGAGAGATAATTTCTCTAGCATACGATGATAGACTTGTTGGACGGTGGTATTTACATTTTTTTAAGGCTTGACTAAAGTTTTTTATGCACTAACAACCACATTTCCGGGAGAAGTTAGCACATGACACTGCACACGAAAAAGAAACCAGAAGACCAGGAGAATGCTAGAATTGCACTGGTTTGAAACAAGCCATGCATAGCTAATCAGTCAGAAAACCCTGGATTACAACCAAACCATAACAGAAGAATATAAATGAACACAGGGCATAGGAGTGATTCTTGCTGGAAAAAAACTTGAATTATCAAGTAGTTTTCTGAAAATCGAAAAATAGAAGACACTCAATTATTCGCAGTACATGTCCTCGATTAGGCAAATCTGTGTGTCAGTCAACCAGAATATACAATAGAATAATTTAGGTTCATTCTCTCTCAATCTACAAACATAATCATTTTCACATGGAAACTTGGCAATGTCACACCTCATTTCTCAGCAGAGTTAAGAACAGTGTGCAGTCTTGAGGTGTTTTGGATCACCTTTCCAAAATGAATCCCAGTACATTTCCACTCCCTTTACAGATTATTATCACGTACAATTAAAGCTAAACTGCACTTGTCAAAACAAGATAAATCACACTTTCTGGTGCAATAGTCCTAGATTCCTTTTTAATCGCCCTTTGTCACCTGCTCACAAAGTTTACCAATTGGACCACTTGCAATGCAATCTCAATCCTTATTAGTGATTTCATCATAGCTATGCCATAATCATAACTTTAAAACTTTAACAAATAATTAGTACTTCACAGCTTTACATAATGTTTAATGAAACAGTAATGATTTACCAGAAGTAAAAACTCAGAAATGTAACAATTTTTTGTCTTTGTGTTTTCGGGACCCTTACGAAGATAAAATAAAACCAATACTAATTTGGAACTCCTGGTATTTTAGGGAAGAATATAGATTCACTTACGCATCTATAGACTGAATGACTTTGCTCTTTTCCAATACACCAGCCAGGATGGGCTGGGTTCACAAACCTCCGTGGCTTAACACAACAAAGTCTGTTCCCCGCTCATGATAATGGTGAGGCAAGGTAACAGTGGGGGGCTCGGCCCCATGTATTCAGCCAGGGACCCAAGCAAGCAGAGGCAGCATCTCCACCACAACCGCATACTTCCTCAGGAGATAAAGGGAACCCTGCCTATCACTTCTGTTCACATCTCATTCGCAAAAGCAAGTCACAAGGCCAAGTTTGTCCTCAAAAGGAGAATGGGAAAGTACAATCCTGCCCCATGCCTAGAAGGCAGAGAACCAGAATATTTCTGAACAGTGTGGGTGACCTCCAAATCCAAGCATGCAGAAAGACAGCAAACCAACCATGGAAGGGCAGGTTCCTTGACAATCTCAGGAGGAAAGGTAAAGTGAATGTGATCATCCTTTGTTCTGTGTCTTACCTCTCCACAGAGGCTACCTATTTCTATTAGTAGGGTGATAGTTTTACAAAATATTCAATATTCCATGTAGAGAAAAACTCAAATCACCAATAACAAGGTAAATAAATGAGTCATGGCAGAAAATCTTATTTCGAGAAGAATCACGAATATCCATTTGCTCCTCTGGGTCTCTACTTACACGTTAATCAATGAACAACTACGTAACAGAGGCAGATTCTCACTCCGCCAGTGATGTGTAGGAGATGCCGGTAACCAAGTCTAGAAGCCGGGATCAAGTCTAGAAGCCCGGAAATGGCATAGGAAGTGAGCTTGGCCATAATGTTCACAGCAGGAAGTTCTGCCGCTGACCATTTGGCAAAATGTAATAGCATTCTTTTCTTTTTTTAGATTTTATTTATGTGAGAGAGCAAGCAAGAGCAGGGGGAGGTGGAGGGGCAGGGGCAGGAGCAGAGGGAGGGCGACAAGCAGATTCCCAGCTGAGCAAGGAGCCCGATGTAGGACTCGATCCCAGGACCCTGAGATCATGACCTGAGCCAAAGGCAGACCCTTCACTGACTGAGCCACTCAGGCATCCCAATAACATTCTTTTCTTGTCAACAATGTATGTAATGGACATTCCGGATCTTGTGAAGCCTCACTTCATTGCCAATCTACAGCCTAGAAAATTATATCAAAATGAAAACCCTCTGCTTGTCATTATTTTTGTATAATAATTTATGCAATATTATCCATCACCTACATCCTATTTGAAGTATCTCTCTGTTCTTCAATGTCAACTCTTCGCTCGTATGTGTTACTACAGTTAAATACCGTCTAACCTCCTCGTCCCCAGGCCCGCCCCGTCACGTGCTCTTCTTCGCCATAGTCGTCTAGACTCAACATTCACAGCCACTGAACATGATCTGTAATGAATTTTGATTACTCATAAATCCCTGTTTTGCCCCACAGGAGATTTAGTAAAATATTAACAATAATTGGTACTCATTAAGAACTGGACCAAAGATCGTTAGGATAATTTCACAACTGATCCACAAGGAAGCTGACAGCCACCTTTTGCAGGTGTTTGAGGGGAGTTCCACGTTTGTATCCACTTTCCACACTCAAGATTTTTCTATCACTTTTAACATGTGAAGAAGGCCACATGGTTTTTCTCTCTTTTGTAGTGCTTGTGCCCTTTGTCTCTTCAAGATTAGACTCTAGATTCCGTCGACAAGTTTCCAAACATCTGTACCATTTATAAATGCATTCTGCTAGGAGATCATTTCTTATCATTATTCATTAACTTATGAAATGACTTAAGATGACATGGAAATAATGGACCTTGACAGTGTCCTTGATCCTTTATGTGTGCGTGTCTGCAGAGTATGTGTAGGCATGTAAAAGATAAATGGATAGAGAGAAAGCATCTTCCAACCAGTTGTATTGGATGCAGTTGCTCAATTTCATTATCTTTTAAAACCTTAAATGTAAATTTCAGTTGATAATAAAAAGACAGTGTTTTTATTTTCTAAAAAGACCCTAGAGGATATCGCATATAGGGTGAGGCTCAGAGGTAGCGGAGATATCCATTTCAAAACATTACCTAGTAATAAACAATAGAGTTAAAAATGAGGGGAAAAAATTAACAATGGGACAAAGGCCCAAAGGAATGGAATATATACTGCCTTTGTGCACATTATTCATTAGGTCTATAAATGAGCTCAGTAGTTTTTTCCTTTCTTGTACATTAAAATATCTCCAAGTCAAATTTCTGCTCCAAAATGTGGTTCATATTTCCTGTCTATGGCTTTATATCTCAATAATAATTCCTGTACTTATTTCAAATTATCTGTGGCCTAGCCTCAGTGTGTTTAAGTGTTTTAGGGGATATTAAAAAATGACATAAACCCTGACCTAAAGATCTCATCAATTGAAGAGGGAGGCAAGTACCATACAAGTGAAGAGTCTCTAGGCCAGATTGGTGGTTCTTGGGCTTCTGAGAGCAGAAAACTAATTTAACGGACCTTTGCCAATGATCTAGAAGTTCACAGCCTCAAAAAGAAATTTATATCCTTTCTTACATCTGATTATTCTTTGGAGGTGGGACTTGGACTCATCATTCAGAAAAATTTGAAAGCTAGGTCTACCAGGCAAGTTTAGGTGTGAATTCCTCCAAGTTCATTTTCTGAGCACATGAAATTTGATCTTCAAAATATCAAATTTATGCAGAAGACAGTCTGTGCTGAGTTGCATGCATATGTTGGAGTGCCAACAGGTCTGGCCAAAGAAAGAATGGCTGCCTGGGACCAGACATTGATGAGTTGGAGACATCTCAGCCTCCAAGGCTAGTTGACTCAAAACATGGTTGGCAGGAAGAAAACTTCTACTATATCCTTATTCTCTGCCTTCGGCATCTGTGTTCTATTTCCTAAGTTGTCAGTGGGCAGCCTGCTGGAACGAGATCCTAGTCTTCAAAAGGAATATGAAAAATTAGCATGCCAAATAACTGCCTCATTCCAATCAGAGGGCAGTTTATGTATTTTGTACGACAAGCTTCCTTCTCAAGTCGTGGGCCTGAGAAGAAGGTAATGCTTCAGTTACATCACCAGGTATGTTACTCTGGGCTCCTTTTTGCTAGTGTTCTCTTGCTTGTCCTTGTCTGAAATACACAGCTGATTAGTCTATGTTGCGTAAGTAAAGGGTGTTTAGGGAAGAGGAATTGTCAAGAAGGTCCTCTAAGTAGCTTCTCCGTCAATAGCTACAAAAATGCACCACGCAGTTAAGAGTGTGTGGTCATAACTGTTAAGGACTCAGTATAATATTTAAGTGTATTGAAGCCCACCACTGTGTCATGCGCTTGCCTCCTTGAAATGTGTGCAAATAGAGTGTTCTAAACATACCGACTCTAAACAAAACGGTAAAGTAGCTTCATGTTTTATCTTCAGTGACCTCTTCCTTCCCTAAGTCCCCTTTCTTTATTGATTTTCCGGATTCCTGCTCTAAAGAGGTAACTAGTGCCTCGTGAAGTCCCGCCCTTCCGGGCACAGAAGAAAGCTGCTCTGATACATTTGCATCTTCAACAAGCTTATGCTGAGTGTCCAGTCTGTCCTAAGCAATGGGAGCGCAGAGTTCTTGCCTTCAAGTTGCCTATAGACTAGTGAGGGTGATAGAACTGTAAACTGTACTCTCCAGAGTTTCGACCTGTACTACTCAGTCTCCCAACAGAAGGAAGACCAGGCTGCCGTGGGAAGCACGTGGGACATCGGTTACCCAGTGCGGGAGGCTTCTGAAACATGATAATTGGGCTTACTCCGGAGGAAAAGTAGGTGCTGTCAATACAAAAATGTGCATAGTCACGGGGATGAGAAAGGCGATGACTGTTGAATGTGTACCCCACTCCGAGACAAGAGCGCTCACCTTCAGCCAGCCCACCACAGCCCACTGGAGTCCAGGCACTGGATTCTGGCCTGGAGTTCTGGGCTCCACGCGCTACGCACAGACCAGATGCCTAGGCCTGACCTCAGTCACCTGATGCCCCAGCGGCTTATCTGTCCTTCCGGAGAAGCCCCCATCTCTCCTTTTTCTCCTCCACTGACTCGGTTAAAGTGAAGTCCAGTATTTTTAGTCACTTGAGTTCTTTGAATGAGCATTGTATCAGAAAAAGAAAAATGTAAGGATGATAAAATAATAATAAGCACTCCTGCAGTCTCTGTAGGAGATCCTCCCCCCAGGAGGGAGCTGTGCTGATTCGGCCTGTTTCGTCATGCAGAGACATGGCGATAGTGAGAGATCTGACTAGCTTTCCGAGTCCCCGGCCAGCCTCTCAGGCCTTGCAAGCAATCATTTCTCTGCTTTGAGCTGAAGTTTCCAAGATTATATGGTCGAATGCTACTCACTGCCTGACTGCAAAATCCCAGCTCTAGACTTCCCGATGGCAAGAGAGAAAGGGGATACAGACTTCAAGAAACATTTTTTTTTTTATTCCTCATTTCCAGGAATTGACCTCCATGATCCTCATGATGTCCCCGGAGAGATATGGATCATTTTTCCATTTTAGAAAGTTTGAGAACTGTTGTGCTGGGAGAAATGGGGGTTGCGAAAGTGGAGGGCTAGATGTTCAGGGTGACTGGAAAAAAAAGCACGTGTAAAGGCACTGAGGAAGGGAGGGGCATGTGGAGGACCTGGGCAGAAGCCTCTTGTGACTGCAGTCTAGAGGGGCGGGAGAGCCGGCAGCTGACACTGGGGAGGCAGAAAAGGGCCAAGCCAGTGCAGGCTTCGCAGAGTAAAGGATGTGGACTTTACGCCACAAGCAGTGGGCAGCCACTGCAGGTTTCGAAACAGGAGTGAAGAACACCAAGTTTGCACGGTGCAAAGATCATTCTAGCCGCAGTGTGGCGGCTGTGTTACATGGAGGAAGTCCGGATACGAAGAGACAGTCAAGAAGCGATTGCAGTCAGCGAAGCTAGAGGGGACGGTGGCCAGGACGGTGGCAGTGAAGAGGAGAAAATGAGCACATTCAAGAGCTCTTGAGGACGCGGGACCTTCGGTCCATCCTCCACACAGCAGCAAGATTTGAAAGCTGAATCAGATATCCTGTTTATCCTTGACTTCTAATTCTTCAGTCTTCCCAGTGCTGATGGGATGAAATCCAGAATCCTTAACACAACTGGCTCCTGGGGCTTCTCCTCCCCCTCCACACTCCAGCCCCAGGATCTCTCTCTGTTCCGGCCTCAAGGTTTTTCACCTGCTGTTCCCTCTGTCTGAAGCACTCTTCCAGTAACTTCCACAGGGAGGGCTCCCCCTTGTTTTCTGAGGCTCAGCCTGAATATCCCCTCCGCAGAGCAGACTTCCCGCACCATCCAGGGGAAGTCGCAGGCCCTACTATTATCAAGGCACACAGGAGCCTTTCCCAGGCCTCAGAGCAATTTGCCAGTCTTTGTTTTCTATTGCCTGTCTTTTGTTTTTCTCTTCGGGAAGAGTTCCTGAGAGCAGGAACCACGCCCATCTTATTTACCCAGCACAGCACCTATCCTGGCGTGTGGTAACCCCTCAATAAATACTTAGCACATTAACAAATGAACTCATGTGGACATCTTGCGGCCCTCCAAGTTTCAGGCTGGCACGGGAGGCTCAGTGGTGGTGACCTTCTCCAAGGACCCCATTAGGTGGAAAATAATCGTATTTTAGATGCAAAAGCTATAGGTCAGCTTATCGTTATTTCTCCTTTCTTCTTTCATTACTTCCCTGAGATTTTTTTCTGAAGGTGGCAAGTTCAGAGCCAGTGGCCTGCAAATTCCCAGACAATGCATACGGTTTGTCAAATTGTCTTTCTCCAGCGTTGTTTGTTATAGCCACGTTTTGTTTCAATTTCTTAAAAGTTGCCAGGACAATGAAAAGACCACCACATTTAACCAGATGACCGAAACACAAAAAGGTCAAATTCAGCTGCATTTTTATTATTGAGGAGATTGTTAGATCCCGAAGGAACAGATCCTCTCCTGTATATATGGTTTTAATTAGTATTATTTCCTTTCACATTCTGGAACACTTTCTATTTGCAACCTCACTTCCAATGAGTAATCTTTATCATCCTCCACAGACGCCAAGGTTTAGAAAATTGTGTAATCCCTATATTCTAACTTAGGCGATCGAAGCAGAGAGACGTTACCTTTGCCAAGAAAGAGTAGTTTTATGGCTGAATTGGTTTCAAATTCAGAGCGTATTCCAAGCTTTCAACACTCTACTAATGAACTGTGTACTATTTTCATTTCTGTTTGCTTACGTGAGTATTTACCAAGCCACCGGCATCATATAAGATCAGTATCCAAGCTACAAAGGCTTTTCAAATTGCTAACGCCAGACATAGTTCAGACTTTTAAGTACCAGGAAGCAACTGGGAACAGCTGCTTTTGAATCAGACATAAATCTAAGCAATGCTCCAATATAGCAAAAGGGGGAAAAAGACCTTGTCTCATTAAATAGCTAACAGGAGAGTGTATCTGATAGTAAAACCTTGGCAGAACATAAGATACCTGTTTACTGCCAAATTCCAGTCACACAACATTAAGGTTACCTATTTAAGCACGGAGCACTGGCTTCTCATCATGTGTAATTCTATCAAGGAGTCTCCCTTGTGAATCTTAGTTGCCTTTAGAGTGAGCAGAAATACTATTGCCAAGATAACCAGGACCCAACCTCACGGGGATTTGTAGATAAAAATTAATCCCTCGAATTGTGCCCAGAAGCAAATCAGTGACTAATGGAGACTAGCAAGCAAAGGCATAACTAACCTCTTGGCGCCTGTAGCAGCCAAAGCTTCTGAATAATTTTCCAGGGCAGCTCCTTAGTAGAGCACAGAGACAAAATCCCATCCGAGCATTAGAAACAGGAGCTATACAGGCACGGTCTGCTTATTTTTCCTTTATCCTTTGTCATGGCCCTCCTCCAATTATTGTGTTGTAGTGTCTCGAGATTGTTATAGGGTGACCAGAGAAAAGGTGATTTTTTACTTTTACGCAGCCAAAAGGTAATTTTAAGAAAAATTCTGGGGGAAAATATTCCCCGTGGGGATATTTTTAATCAAGAAGCACAACATTTCCCATATAAATGTTGCATAGGGACTGCCATGAGAATAACCCATTAAGTAAAATATTCCAAAATCGAACCTAATAAAGCTGGATAGAAAAATCCATTCTTCTGCTTTGGAATAGAATGTATAATAAAACTAGGGAAATGTTCACATGACATTAAAGTCCACCAGCCTAGTGCAATCCAGAGCACTCGCAGAAAAGCAAGGAGTGAGGAAACGGGAAAATAGAAGGGTGATGGCATTATAACATGGCCACAATTAATAGATCCACCTTCGAATAAAAGAAAAAGAAAATCGATTCAGTTAGAGAGATGTCAGGACAAAATAATTATTCATGGGTAATTACTTTTTAAAAGATGATGACAATAGGTTAGTTTTCCCTGATACTGATGAAGGAAAACCTTTGGGGAAATCATTAGCAAAGGTGAGCGAGGATATGAATTATTCTCTGGGATGTTGGAAGGCAACGAAGAGGGAAGAAGAAGTAAAATACTAGTACAGTCTAGTGAAGGTCATCAAGACGACGGAGCTGAGACTAAAAATTACCGTTTTCTAAAATCCAAACCTGTCATCAATATGTCTCAGATGGAATTATTTCCTTGAACAGATGATTTGTTATGAAATGTTCACTAACTCACCAGACAAATGACTTTAAATAATTTGATTCAGTGGTATACTCCGAAAGGCAAGATTACATGTAGGCGTTCTACGTAAATTAAGAATCCTTTTAAAACTATTACTGTAGCGCCATTTTAATGTTGGCTCTTAGGTTTGGCCGTAGACCGGTTGGTGGTGTGCAGGGATACCTGCTCACAGAACAGAGTTTGCCTGGAAAAACCAAACAACCTCAGTGGTATTCACAGGCCGTCTCTGAATATAGGTTAATTATAGATTATAGCCTAGAGCCGTGATGAAAGACCATGCACCTTTGTAAGAAATGAACAGACTATGACAGGGATGGTCCATTCGTTCCCATCATCATTAAATGCCTGAAAATAACAGGAGTAGATACATATCAAAGAAAACCCTTCCCCTAGATATGGTGAGGCAAGGGTTGTTTACCCTACCCAAGAGTTTTCAGCAACCCCCATGTAATTTCTCTAAAATACACATACATGTATCTAAATGAACCTGTTTATGTGCAAGTGTGTATCTATGAACTCATGTGGAAAGCCATATGCTCCCCCTATAAAAGGAGTTCCCGCCAAGAACTGTGAACATTGACTGGTATGCAGACACACTCTGAGCCGAAAGTACGTGTTTATTTGCTCTGGTCAAAAGCATAGTGAACAAAACAAAGACCATTAGCTAGCTGTTCCATCATCCAGTCTTTGATACTAAAACTTGAATCAATTACTGAGACAACAGGGTTAATTCCCACTTGGACGGGAATCTAGGCATCCTGACTGGCTGCAATCACAGCTGAAAATCTTAGTTTGAATAACACTTAAGTGAGATGATCAAGCATTTTAGCACTCTCCTGTCTGGTCTGCCTCTCCTCTGGTCACTCCCCACTCCTCCAGGTTGACCAACCTGTTGGCTGTCCTTCCACTCAAAATTGTGCCAATGGCTCCCCCTGCAGCGTATTCCCTCTCCCTTCTCCCCCATATTTATCTCTTACAGACCTGTACCTACTTCTCCCTCCCTCGTAGGTACCAGAGCTTATGTAGACCTCATGTATCCAGCACAACTCAGGAAGTCCTCTTGAGCGCAACCTCCCACAGTGAGCTCACCATCCCCAACAGTTTTTACTGTCAGACTTGACATTCTCTTACTAGTCACGTGATTATGTGTCTTTAATAATTATGTTAGTTGTAAACTGCTTTAAAAGCAGGCCGATGTGTAACATATCTCTGTGTCCTTAAAAATGACAGCAAAATGCAACAAGAAGGGACCGGGGAGGGAGACAAACCATAAAAGACTCTTAATCTCAGGAAACAAACTGAGGGTTGCTAGGGGTTGGAGGGGAGGGATGGGGTGGCTGGGTGATGGACATTGGGGAGGGTATGTGCTATGGTGAGTGCTGTGAATTGTGTAAGACTGATGATTCACAGACCTGTACCCCTGAAACAAATAACACATTATGTGTTAATAAAAAATTAATTAATTTTTAAAAATGATAGCATCCTATCTTCTTTATGGCTGGTACTTAAACAGTGTTTTGATTCATGAATGGATTGAGTTTAAATGGCCTTAATTGTTTCTTCAGATTTTATGTGGGGAAATCAATCTATAAGCAGATGGGATCCATACAAGCAAATGAGATGAATTTCTGGTAACCATAACGTATATGCCAGAATTCTACAGCATGACGTTGCTAGACAATAGAATTAATCCTAGTTAAGTAAACAATGTGAAAAAGAAATCTAAAAAACAATTTTCATTATCTTGGTTAAAATTTCTCCTTATTAAGAGAATTATTTTCAGTTTGGAAATTTGATAATCAAGAAGATGGTAACTACAAGTGAATTCTCCTTTTGTTATTCGTATTTGAGAATTTCCATTCCTTGCTTTCTAGGGAAGCTATTAAGAGGAGAAGTTGAAGACAGAAGCAGAAGAAAGTCTTTCGGTGAGAGATAATTGCAAGGAGACCACTCTCGCCTTCTTTTTAAAAACGCATCTGGAAATTGGAAGAAAAAAACGGAAGAGACAGGAGAAGGGGGTGTCAGACTCAAACATTCCCGAACACGGATATAGAATATAATGAAACAGCTAACTCCAATTGCGGAGTCTCAGCAAACATTTTTGGAAACATCCATTAGCCTCTCCTCTCCTTGAATATTTGAGCGTTCTGCCTGAGCGCTGCTTCATGGAAGGAACTTAATAAGTCAACAAAGAGAAAAAGGCCTCCTTTACCAACCTAGCAGAGTCAAGGCATCGGTGGGATTAAATTGTCATAGTCTGCACAAATTCCCAAAACTGGCACTCCATAAGAAAATGCATCATGTCCATTTGTGAATGTGTATCATAAACACTTCCAATACTTTTTGTGAAAATACCATGTAACCAGCTAAGGGCATTGAATTTTCAGACTTTTGCAAGTATCGAGAAGACCTTGGGCAGCCTCTCTCCTGAACAAAGGAATAATTACTCTGATTATTCCTCCAACAGAATATTTTAAGCTTGTGCATTCATTGTAGCATGTGTGTTTAAACTCAACTCACCCATATTTATATGGGCATCTCGAGGGCTCTTAAAAACACAATAAAACTTGAACTAAAATTCCACAAGAATTCAGATAAAAGAAAATTACCTATCCTCTTTGGAGAGTGTTTTTAGAGAGTTTGAAAAAGGACATTGATGGATTCTTCCAGACGAAGGCTTAAGAAGTAATAGCATCTGAGCCAGGTGGAAAAAAAGACAAGAAGATGCTGAAGTGTTCCTAACATATTCTGCTGATGCTTTAAGTTCTACCCGGTAGTAATTGGAATGGGATTTCATTACAAGAAGTTTTTACCCACTCAAACCAACTCCATCCGTGTAAGAGTGATAGAGACTAAGTGTACCTGTTATGACCATTACCATCACCGTCTCCAGGGAAACAGCCCAAGAAAGTTATCCAAGCAGTAAAAGTAGAGGAGGAAAGACTACAGAGCTGCCGGCAAACTCAACACTCCAAAATACTTGAAGCTTGAAAATAAATAAATAACAAACTCCTACAACTCCACTTAAATAATCATGAGGGGGAATAAAAGCCTTATTTCCTTTTCTATTTCAAAGATTTTAACACACACACACACACACAGCCGATTTCCCTTGAAAAACGTTATTCATATTCCTTATTTCTTCAAATAATACAGAGCCTCAATAAGATTGTCAAACACAGTGCATTTTAAGGTGCAGGTAAAGTTAAAATTAGCTGCAAACACGAATAATTCATCTATCATAAGTCCTTTAAACACAATCATTGTTTATGCTTCTTTCACGGTTCTATTTTAGCTTCTGAAGGGATGTGGCTAAATCATACAGAGGAAGATACTTCATAGAAATCCATTATATAGGTATAGTGGCAAAATTCCCATCCCCCATCCCCCTGTGAGATGTACGTTTCCTTCCGTACATCTTCCTTCCTAAATCTATACTACTCAGGTCAAGAGCACGTGTGGGGAAGCACAGCCTACTCCAGCCTACATTCTCCAGATCCAGCATTTCCCAGCATCCGCCATGTTGCTCTCAGGGCTTCCTGGAATTAGCCAAGTCTAAGCAATTCCAGATCTAGTTGTGGTTGACCAATTGCACCTGGCCTGTACTTCCCAGCTTAACTTTCTAAGTTAGATTTAACAAAAAAATCAAGCTTAACAAACACTAGCAGAGCCACAAGACTATGGAGAGGAACAAAATAGGGGTTATATTTTAAAAACTCTAAGTTACAGGTGGTTCTGAGTACTGATTACATAACCCGCACAAGTTGAGAACCCGATTCAACAGACTCCCATTCTCTGCCCAGCCCCCACCCAATCCAGGCAAACGGAAGCTCTGATCTTCCGCGAAGGATGGGAAAGGTGAAGACCCCTTGCCTCTGAGAAGATAGAGGGGAACTCTGTCTAGGGGAGAGGAGAGAGAGGGCAAGGACAGGTCTCTGCCTCTCTGGAACTCTCTGAGCCCAGAGGTCCTTCCTTCTTCATGTCTAGAGTATTCTTCCTCTTTAAATATCCACACTCTCAGACGCTACCCTCAGTCCATTCTCTTCTCACTCCCCTAACTATCCCCGGGACAAGTTCAGACCCTTGGCTCCAACTACCAGGGAAGATTCAGGCTTGGGGATGGCAGAAACTTACACAACTAAGAAAAGGATACAAAAATTGCAAATACAAAATTAGTATGAAAGTGAATGGTTCTTACAAATAAACAAACACACACAGAAATAAAAAGCAGATATAAACTCACAAAAACAGGGAACAATCTGATGGGATGGGGTTGGGGGGATGAGTGAAGGGGAGTGGGAGATACAGGCTTCCAGTTACGGAATGAATAAGTCATGGGGATGAAGGGCACAGAAGAGGGAATACAGTCAATGGCACTGTGGTGACAGATGGGAGCTACATTAGTGGTGAGCATGGCATTAGGTAAAGAGTGGTGGAATCACTGTGTCATACACCCAAAACTAATGTAACATGGCGTATCGACTACACGTCAATAAAAAAAATCTTGTTTTGGGGGCGCCTGGGTGGCTCAGTGGGTTAAAGCCTCTGCCTTCGGCTCAGGTCATGATCTCAGGGTCCTGGGATCCATCCCCTCATCGGGCTCTCTGCTCAACCGGGAGCCTGCTTCCCCCTCTCTCTCTGCCTGCCTCTCTGCCTACATATCGTGATCTCTCTCTCTCTGTCAAATAAATAAATAAAATCTTTAAAAAAACTTTTTTGTTTTGTTTTGAAAGGAAAGTGAATGTTTATGACGAATATGAAAAAACCTAGAGCATATTAACAGGTAGACCGCGGCGGTGGTCTGTCAGGCCCCTCCCACCGTCATAGCAAGTAGATCTGCCATGGTCACTGCTAACTGCGTCTCCGGCCCTCCTCCCGCTTCCACCGATTTCCATTTTCCTTGGAAAATTACCTCTTTCATGAATAAGGGGCCTGGTTAGTTGAGAGACTGCACTGATGCTTAGGAGTCTTTTGTGCAATATTTCATTAAGCTTTTGCATTTTCTGATTACTACCTGGAAGAGGAAATGAACCCAGTTATATCTGGTATAACAACTGAAAAAAATTACTAAAAAGTACAAACCCTTTAGATAAATCTTCAGTTTTTTTCCCCCCACAGGTTTTGATTTGGTTCCTTTTACATACATATCTTAACCATAACCGTATATGCAAAGCAGATTTCATGTTAATGGCCCCACCACTGCTCTTTAAGATGCACATAGATTCGCAAGATAGGCGAAATAGAGACTACAAATTACTCTCAGTAGTTAAAATTCAATTGCATTGAGGAAATTATGGAAGAGGGTTCATTTTCTGGTGCTGTCTTTGGGCTTTTTGAAATCCTGGTTGCTGGCTTACTCACTAATTTGGTAATTTGCAATAGGTTTCCCAGTCATTAGTGCAAATTAGCGAGGTTTAGCTATAATGTGAATATTAATATCTTCATTTAGAACCATTCCACGTGCCCTCGCCGGGCTCCTAAGGACAAGTAGTTTTTTTTTTAAACCTTGGAGAAAGGCGATATGAAATACATGAATATGATGTTTATGAAAAGGCATTTGATAACCAATGCATTATTTTTCACCTTCTATGAATAAAATGTCAGTGACTTTGGTAATATTGTATTTTAAAAGCCCCAAGGACTGGCAGACGGCCCCATGCACATACTGTGCTATATTAAAGGAATATCGGTCCTTGGTTAGAAGGGATTTTCTAGTCCAGTCTGAGCAATAACCACTTGATCACACATCTCGCCTGTGTCTAAGCTCCCGACAGCAGAATATGAGCCTCTCATTTGCTTACTCTGAGCCCTCCACTCAGCACCCTGCACAGGCACTGGGGCCGGGTGCCTTCAGCTACGTGACCTCGGGGGCACGCTGGAGAAATGTTGCCTTCCACCCATGACCCTTTGAAGACCCTTTAATGTCTTCCCAAGTTGTCATCATGGCACTCACTTGTTTTCATAATTCTCCCTGACAACCACTCCTCCTGACGCCTGCTTTCCCTGTGGGGCTCTCATTCAAGCACAGGCTGGAGACCACCACTGTCGGTGTCTTTTTTCCCCAATACAAGCCGCACGGGGACTTTGCCTGGGAACACGTTCAACCCAGCAAGTTACTAGCTAAGGATGACCCTCTCGGCCCTGGTACCTGATCTGCTGCCTCGCCCGACTCAGGCCACAGAGAACTCCAAAGCTTCCTTTCCCTCTCTTTCCTAAACATGGCATCATTTAAATTTAACACTTGTCATCCATCAACTGGGAGGCAAGAATGATCACATGAAACGGTGTCCTCATGAAAAAGAAAGATGCATTCATCAGCTGAGACCTCAAAACAAGACAGCAAGATGGATGGTGGGATGAGAAATCAGTGTTCCTTATTTTTATGAATTATGCCACCTCCCACTTATGGTTGTAATAGTCCCAAAAGAATACTGAGCGTTGGATTTGAATCTGTGAGCCTCTGACACATCTCAGAGTCTCAGTTCCCTTATTTGTAAAATGAGGGTACTAAGATTACCTCACAAGGCTGCAGTAAGGACTAAAACACAAAATGTCTAAAATACCTAGCATGGAGCCTCACGCATAGTCAGGATACATAGATAATGACGTTATTACCCTAACTGAAATCATTATTAAACATCCAGGGCCTGAACATCCAGGCCCTTGCTGGGGCCCTGGGGTTGATTACCAGTGAATCATCATTGACACAGTTTAGGCTCCAAATCCAAAGGGGATTCTGACCAGAAGGAGCAGGGTCTATGAAGGGCCAGAGGCACAAGCCAGCTTTGGGTTCTTTCAGAAAAGACAAGACTCAAAAAACAGGAGGATTATCCAATTCTGAATCCAAAGGGCGAGGCTCAGGAAATTTTAGGGCCAAGATTTCTGAGTCGAGATGGAGACGGGGTTAGGACACGAGCAGGTGCGGAGCAGGGAGCAGCCATCTTAAATCTCAGACACAGGTGGGTATTTCCAGCTACCCCTCCCGAGCCGGAGGTGCTTGGGAACGAGAAGTGGGCAAAAAGGGTCTGAAACAGAACATAGAGCACAGGATTTAAGAGATCAGAATGCCTTTAACCCATTTGAGCTATTTTTAAAGTGCTGCATAAATACTATTCTAATACTACCACCTTTGAAGAACACCTGTGTTCAAAGCTTATCTACCTAAAAGACCACATTTTCTGAACAGCAGTTCTGTTTCCTGAAAATCAGGCACCTGTTACCTGAAGTGACAGTGCCTGCTGTGCGGAGGCAGCCATCAGATCCGACAGCTGTGTCTGCTTGAACTAGGCAGCAGAATGACCCTGTGGGGGCAGTGGCACTCTGTAGAGCACCCTCTGCATCGTCTTGGTGTCCCTCTCCAGCAGCAGTCAGTCCGTCAGCAGCCTTTAGTGGACACTTGTCCTCAGAGCAGTAGGCAGTCCAGGAACCAATGTGTGTCCCTTTCCAAGAGGAACAAGATGTTATCTCCCCGACGCTAATGTGTATGGGCGCCCCCTCACGGAGTTAAAGACCCTTCTCCCCACCCGATCTCTTTCTAGTACATTTCACGGCTTCCCTACAGCCACCATCCCGGTGCACCTGTAAATTCTTAACACTTTAGCAGAACACAACTTCTTCTTAGACTCCTCATGCCTGTTCTTGGAATTCATTGAACCCCTTCCCCTCGAGTTAATGCACACTTTCTCCTGGTCAATGTGCACCCACTTCAAAACTTCATTCCCAGCGTATTTAACAGCTTAGTCTAGGGATGAAGAAGAGAGAGGGAGAGAAAAGCGAAAGCGTGATCCTCGTGAAAAGGGAAAATCAGAACAGATTGCAATGAAGCTAAACTGTCTATTCATTTGAATCAAATGCTATAAATTTCTAAGCATAATGTTTGACAGTAAACTGTCATCAAAGCAACAGACTCATTGTAAAAATGCTAAGGGTATATAAATCTCATTGACTGCTTATCATTAACTGTGCGGGGTGCTGATAGGAAATGCCTGGTTATAATTTATATTTCACTAATAAGGTCCATTTTAGAGTATAGCTGTCAAATCTATTACTCACCTTTCCCCAGTTTTATAGTTGTTCTGGACAGCACTGAAATTGAATGTTAAAAGTGTGGTTTCAAGCATTATCTTTTGCTCTAATATCTCAGCCCTGCATATTGAAGCTTGCCTCACCTCTAATCAGAACTCACAGCTAGATTGTTTTTCAGAATGTAAACCAGAGAGAGAGGACAGAGACAGAAACATTCTCTAGAAAAGGAAAGAGGCAACAGAGGATTATTTGCCCACTTTCAAAACTTAAAAGGCAAAATGCAATTAAAATATTGGCAGTCCCATTATTCCATTATTCTAACATGTTATCGGCATTAATGATACCCGTTTTTTGGGGGGAGGGGCTATGATGAAGAAACTTGCCAGTAAGTTACAACATGGTAGGTTCCAGATTGGACACTTCTACTAAGGTGGTCACATTTCTCTTTCAGCTGATATTCAAGGGGCTGGAAGAAATTTATACAAGTGTTAGGCCATGTCTTCGTGATCTCACAGATCAGGAAAAAAGTTGTTGGTCCCTACATATGCTACTTAAGATGGGGAACATGACCAAGAAAAATGTTCATACAAATACCCAAACAAAGAGACACGTGGCTTAACTTCCAGCACACTTTGGAACCCCTATTCTTGATAGGCCAAACACTAAAAAAATCTCAGTCAACTTTCAGAGAAGATGCCTCCATAGTTTTGGCATACGATAAATGGGGCGACAAGGTGGCATCTCCAGTGCACCGGTTCTTACTCACCGGGGGCTCCCAGTGAGTATTCGATCGCGGAATAAAGAGGACGTCCTTGAATGTGCCAAGCTAATGTGTCGAGCAAGGACACAAACTGAAGGCCCCAGTGAGAGCTAAGCTTCACCAAAACATTAATTCAACAAAGAAGAGGTTCTTAGTAATCAAATCGCAGACTTCCTTGGTCAGAACAAGCTCTGAATTGAGGAATCCCAGTGTGAAAGCCCACGGGGGTGAGGAGTGGCTGTCCCCAGCCAGTTGGTTTTGCCTGTGAAAAGTTTCCTCCTTTGTGGACATACCCTCTGTGTATTTTATCTATTTATTTTTCTAAAGATTTTATTTATTTGTCAGAGAGAGACAGAGAAGAAGAAAGAGAGCACACAAGCAGGGGGAGCGGCAGGCAGAGGGAAAAATAGGCTCCCTGCTCACCAGGGAGCCCCATGTGGGACTTGATCCCAGGCTGAAAGCAGATGCTTAATGGACTGAGCCACCCAGACAACCCCCCTCTGTGTATTTTAAAGCAGCATTACTTACAAGCTATCCCTGACACAAAGGACTGTGTGTAAGGGAGTAAGCTAGCAAAGCTGAGCACCACATACAGCAGCACATTCTTGGAGTCTGCCCCCCGGACCTTCTCTCACGTCTCTAGTAACTAATGCCAATGTTTGGAGGACCAGCTAGAACTGTGTTATACTGAATTCTGCTACAATGGGTGTGGGTTCCCAGTTCCCCAACAAGATCATTCAGTTCAAAACCACTATGCTAGGGGTGCCTGGGGGGCTCAGTTGGTTAAGCGTCTGCCTTCAGCTCAGGTCATGATCCCAGGGTCCTGGGATGGAGCCCCGCATCGGGCTCCCTGCTCAGTGGAGAGCCTGCTTCTCCCTCTCCCTCTGCCTGCTGCTCTGCCTACTTGTGCTCTCTTTCTACCTGTCAAATAAATAAAAACCACTATGCTAGTTTACGGATAAATTAGTTGTTAAAATCATCAATGCATAGTGGCAGTACCCTACCTCAACATCCTACTGAAATTTGCTCTAACCTTCCAGAAGCTTCCCCTTTGGTGACAGCTCTTCAACCAGAAACCTAAGGATGTCTACCAGATGCCCATCTATTGTTTTCCCTAATCTTTTGATGGTTCTTCCTCTCCATTCTGTGCAACCACCCAGCACTCAGCCTGTCACTCCCTTGTCTGCTATGAGTCTTTGTCTACCCCGTCCCCCTTTGTCTTCTCTTCAGCTTTCCAGTGAGATAATTATCACTCAGGTGCACTGAGTCAACCTGAACGAAATCCTGCCTCAAACTTCACTAGATCTATAACCTGGGAGAAAGTCACTTAAACTGTGTGAGCCGATTTCTGCATTAGGAAAGGAAACACGGAAACCTGACCCAGGATACCCCTTCTCGGAGACATTCAATAGTTGGCAAGCGCTGAGGCAGGTGGTCCCGGCTCTTTCCCACTCACGTCTGACATGGTGTCAAGGGCACACCGGCCTTCTTAGGCACAAGGGAAGCCACAGCTACACTGAGGACATGCATAATGGCTACTCGCGCTGCCCTTTGTCACAACCTCCGTCTTGATTTAAAAACAAACAAAAAGCCAAAACCAAAGCCAAAGACAAACAAAAGGCTCTTGTACAGTTTAAAGGCTAAGTTCTTTTGCCTGCACCCAAGACCCTTTGTGATCAGCCTTTACCCTGACTCCCCGCGTCCCACCCGGCCCACAGCCTCCTCCCGACACCCCCATTCCTGACAAACCCCACGCCCGAATCCCCTGCCATACTGAGCAGTCAGATTCTCTCTTGCTGCAGACTTTGGTACATGTTTCCCTTCCACCAGTGCTTTTATTTTGTCACTTGTCTGAACTTCTAATCATCCGTCAAGTCTGAATTCAAATTCTATTCCATCGAGGAAACTCCCCTGACCCCCCAGGCAAAATGTGGTTCTCCTAGACTCGTGTTTTCTCTACAGTTTAAACAGCCAGCTACAGCAGTTGTCATTGGTAAGTGTATATCTGCAAGTCTGTGTAGCTGCTCAATAAATGTTAGAAGAATAAATTAATGTGGGGCGCCTGGGTGGCACAGTTAAGAACCCAGCTCTTGGTTTCGGCTTAGGTCGTGATCTTGGAGTCGTGGGATCAAGCCCCGCATCTGGCTCCATGCTCAAAGCAGAGTCTGCTTGTGACTCTCTCTCCCTCTCCCTCTGCCCCTTCCCCACCTCCACCCCGCTTGATCTCTCTTTCTCCAATAAATAAATAAATCTTTGTTTTTTTTTAAAAAAAAAGGATAAATTTACCATTCTCTTCTACAAAACCTCTCCAAAAACTCCATAAAAAGTCAACTCTTATTAAATTTGTGGCCACATATACATGGCTTTGGTCTCATACTGTCTCCCGGCACTCTGTCTACAATGAGGGCTGAATAACAATTTGCTCAAATCAACCTACACCAAATGCAACTTCACCTAGAAACATACTGAAATTGACCATATGCGTGAGGTCCACCTAATCCTTATGGAGTTACAGAGGATCAAACTCTGCAACCATCTAATACACATTTATTAGAGTAACTAACTCCTCGAGGAGGGAACAGAGGAAAGAGATGAAAACAGCAATTCAGAAGCACTCAGAATCACTGAGCTTTACTCAGCAATTCTAACTAAATTCTGCTGTTTAATGTCCAGCCACATTCCTAATTTTAGCCAGATATTTCACGAAAGGTGAGAAAGCACATACCATAAATCCATCTCCACGGTTAGAAAAAAAAAGTCAATGCATATACATCATGGATGGAGGAGTGATGGCATGATTTTGTTAATAGAAGCGAATACATATAGGGGTGCCTGGGTGGCTCAGTTGACTAAGTATCTGACTCTTGGTTTCAGCTCAGGTCATGATCTCAGGGGCATTAGATCAAGCCCCGCATGGGACTCCACACTCAGCAGGGAGTCTGCTTGAAGATTCTCTCCCTCTGGCCCTCCCCCCACTTGCACACACACTCTCTCTCTCTCAAATAAATAAATCTTTTTTAAAAGAGTAAATACAGGGGCACCTGAGTGGCTCAGTCAGGTAAGCATCTGCCTTCAGCTCAGGTCATGATCCCAGCGTCCTGGGATGGAGCCCCACATCGGGCTCCTTGCTCAGCAGGGAGCCTGCTTCTCCCTCTCCCTCTGCCTGCCACTCCCCCTGCTTGTACACTCTCTCTCTGTCTCTCTGTCAAATAAACAAATAAATAATAAAATAAAATAAAATAATTAAAAAATAAAAGTAAACACATATATAAACTATACAACTAGATGCTTGTAGGTGGTCTGATCTAGCCAACAGCACAGTCAGAATTAATAAGCAATGCTAATGTGACAAACAGTGCAAGCAGAATAAACAATCTAACTCCTCATGAAAGTTTACCTCCATGTTATCAAAAACTAGTAAGAGCACGCAGTTCAACCACAAATGCCAAGATAACAATAGCCCCACAAAGTACTCCCGAATCTCCAGATATACTAAGCAAAGAAAAGCAATTTTTATTTTTTGCTGATAAATGGTTTAATCAAACCTAACAGATGAGGCAATACATTTTGAGAACACTTTGTTGTTCAGATCATGGGGTCGGTAATTTTCTTTGTTGCCAACACCTCACAGTGGAACTGAGTGTGCGCTGGGGGACGAGGTGGTAAGGAGGAATGACATAAATTTTCTGCAAAAGGTAGTCTATTATGTTCTATCTAGAAAATATCTTATATTTCAAACATGCTACAAGAGAGAGGCAAAGGAATTGAGAGTTTTCCTATGATTTTGCAGAAAGGGAGTAAAACAGCAGTCCAAAACCACACCTCTCCAAAAAAAAAAAAAATCAAAGCATTAAAGCAATAAAGGAGTAGATGTTAAACTTCCATATAGCATTCCTAATTCAGCTTATCCTGTATGCAGCCTGGGGCCGACTTGGGCAAATGTCACTAAAAATAACGACCAGTTAGGTCACTGTTGCATAATTTGTACAATTCATTCCTGTAAAAGAAATGATCCCAGGCTACATTTTCAGAAGACACCGCTTTCTGTGGCCAGCCAGCCCTGCAGCCCAGCCAGGAGCTTTCAACATTTGCAGCTGGGCATCATGCACTCACAGATTTGCTTCATGTTTCTGCACAGGTCTTTTTAATATGCTTGAGAGCAGACACTTTTAGAACTATCCCAACTATAACTTTGAGTGGAAAAATTCAGCCTGTGTTCACATAACAGTGCTAAGAGATAATGGTAATCATTCGCATTTGCAGAACACTAGTGGCTTTCAAATTGCTCTCCTACCCACTACCCTTCTGAATCTGCAACAACCCTGGAATTCAGAAAGGCAAGGCGCTCTCTCATTTTACAGATGAAGACACTGAGGGTCAGAGAGATGAAACAGCCCGCTTGGGGCCGGCTAAGTTTGGGATTTCTCCAAGGCTATTCGAGGTCCTCCAGCTCACAGTTCAGGAGTCCCGCCACTCCTCACCGCTGTCAGAAGAAGGAGCTCTGCTGACGCTCCGTCATGGGTTTGAATTTCAGCTCCACTAGTTGCCTCACAAGGGCTACTGCAAGGACATTGAGAAGTTCTCTACCTCCGGGTCGTACAGAAACTGGCAGGATCTGATAGAGCCCCAGCTCACACCACCATTTGTAAGTTTCCCATAGGGCTGCACCCCCGGGGCGTGCTGGAGGTGCTATAACTCAGTGGGGGAGAAGTCCTAGGAGCCGACCTCCAAAGCCTGAGACTTCTAGGGAAAGTAACTGTCCAAGTGTGCCCGGTTAGCCCTGGGACAGAGGGCCTTCCCAGCATGAGAGATTTCAAGGGGAAGCCAGAAGTGAGGGCTCCCCTGGGAAGTAGGACAAAAAAAAAGTACAAAACCAGGACAGTCCCAGGCAAACGAGGGCAGTGGGTCATCCCAGTTTTCAAATTTTAATAAAATGTCTTCAGAAACATCTGAGGTTTGAAATATTCTGCCCTTCTACTTCCCATTTGCCCATCAATAAAAATTTACCAAAAATTTGAAATGAGTTATGAAAGACGCAGTTGGGCCAAAAATTAGAACTGAATTGACCCTTCATTGAGCCTTTATCGTACTTTCAGTTATTTACTTATCTTAATTGCTAAGTGCTTTTTGCCTAATAAAAGCTAAGTATTAGAGAATGCATTGTAATGCAAGCATTTGCCACCAAAACACTAGAGAGAGAGATAAACAAAGAAGCAGCTATTCCTCAGCATAAAAAGGACACTGGATGCTATGTAAAGACAAAGGAATGACTTGGAACCCACATGTGTTTGGGGAGGGGCAAGGAGGGAGTGGGCATTCAGCAAAGGAATTCTGAATGAAGACATGTTCATGCTGATAGAACTTAGCTGAGGATACAGAAGGAAAGGGGTGGCCCTTGGGCTGCCCTAGAATAGGACAGTCCCACCAAGAACAAGCAGCACAAAGGCCAGGAGGTAAGAGGGAGTGTGGTGCATTCATAGGACAAAGCAATTAACAGAGAAGCATCAAAAGGTGAATATGAAAGACTTTGCCTCCCATGCTAATGAGTTCGGACTTCATCCTGTAGGTAACCGTGAGCTATTGAAGGCCTTAGGCAAGCCAAAGATATAATCACATACACTTTAAAAGACATTCTAACATCAGTATGGAGAATAGATTTGGGGAAGGAAAGAGCAAGACCGGTTTCTAGCAAGACTGGAACAACTTCTATGAACAAAGTGAGAATCGATGGTGGTCTGTGTTATGGTTAGTGGCAGCGAGGATGGAGAGAACTGGACAGATTTTAAAGATATGAAGGTGGTGAAATCAACAGGATGTTAAGATTGAATATAATTCATAAGGTAAAGGAAACAATCTAGGATGCCATCATACATATAGCACATCTGTGTATGGAAATATGTATATCCATGATGCATTTGTATTTCTCATTCTGAAAGCAGTTGTATGACAAATTTTAAATTTCGCCTAAGCCATAAATAGGACAGCTTGGCATTCTGTGGCTGTTCCCAATTATTTCCTCTTAAAAATAGTCAGGCAATAGGTGGTTATATGTGTAGCTCAAAACCATGCCTGATATAGCTCAGTTAACAGCCAAAATAATGTTATCCTTATCCATTCATCCATCAATGGACATTTGTTGAGGCCTTCTCAGAACCAGTGAGTACACACTGGGGGGAAAAATCATAAAATGATGAATGAAACAGTATCCTTGCCCTCAAGGAGTCCACAGCATAGTAGGGGAAATAGACAATAAAAAGACAATTACAGTACAATGTGATCAGTGACAGAATACAGGGAAATATGGATTCATGTGGGAGGACACAAAGGGAGCAGCTTACCCAGCCTGCGGGAGAGTGTTGGTCCATGAGGGTTTCTGGAGGAGATGACGATCGTTGACTACAGGCCTCTCCTAAAGTTGGTTATGTACTTCTACCTCATCCCATCACCCTCTTCCAGTAAGTTCTTTAGAGAGAAAGACTGTGTCTTATTTATCAGAGAACCTTGGGCAGTAGGTGTTCAGTAAGACGGATGGATGGATGGATGGATGGATGGCAGATGGTGGATGAAATGAGTGAAGGGAATAAATGGATATTGATCTGACCTCAAAGGATTAAGGAAGAATGGCCATCAATTCATGGAAATTACCAAGCAAATAGTGCTTTATGGTGAAAGGGGATTTATTTAGAAGGTACTGGATTAAATGGGCCATTGGTTCAATTTTGTTTTGTGGAGTTTGACCCTTATCAGTTCATTCTTGTTGTTTAGTATTTATTGAGCCAGATTTTCTCTGTACTTAAGCTACTCCCTGGGAGAAGGTTAGACACTTCTGGAAACTGTATTAACTCTTTCAAGCCACTAGGGTACTATTCAGTGAATTACTTTTTGGTAATTAAAGATGCTGCAACACAGAAACACAATGTGCTGGGATACGGAGAGCTAATCTCTCTGCCTGCCTTCTCCAGCTGCCTATTTCTGATTACTAAAGAGATAGGGTGCAAATATGTGGGGATTACACAATGACAGCCAGTCCTGATTTCATATAAGAACCTACAGAAGTCTCTTCCTGAAGCCCATGAATTCTTCACATTAGAGAACAAAGATTAGCAGGATCAAGTGACTAAAGCACTTAACGGCTCTAATCCTCATTCCTGCACAAATTCACTCCGTGGTTTTGTACTTATCTCCTTCAAACTCTTTACCTTCTTTGCCCCTCTCTGTGCATCTGCGGGATGATAAGAGCAGTTGTGGGCTCTGGACAACCGGTATCTGTCATTTTTTTTTCTTCTAATACAAAAAAGAAAAAAAATAAGAGCTAGGTTTGAATGACTGCCTGTCTTTCTTTCACGCCCATATATAAGCCTGAAATCTACTCATTATATCGAAATTGTCCTTCCTCCACCCCCATCTCCCCTACCCCGTCTCATCCCTTTAAAGCCAGTGATACCTACTTTCCATCTGCAAACATCTTACACTGCTAGTTTGCATCTTTAATTACCCAGTGCACTGGTCTTGTTTTATATGACTTACAACTTGCAGTTTTGCCCTTAGTTCATTTAAGCAAAATCATCCCCGGTTTGAGCCAAGACATATTCAATATACAATTACCTGGTGGGTCAGGGCTCTGCCGTTTTGTCATTTTTACTGGCATTTTCTCCATTATTGCTAAGTACTGAGCAGTATAAGCTGTCAGAGACACATGGCTGGCCTGAAACTTAATTTTCCTAAATTGCACAATTCTTCAGAAACAGCTTACAACCCCCCACCCCCCTGCCACCCCAGCGCAGTTTCCTTGAGGGAGAACTAGGGGCAAATAGGGTTAAACTTCAAACTGAGTTATATAGAGCTTACTGAGAGCAACAGTGGGAGGAAGCAATTAAGCAGAAGTTGGGTTTGCAGGCTGCCTGAGACTTTGGGAGACAATGCAGAATTCTGTGTCAAAATGGTTGCTCAGAAGCCTCTGAGCAGCAAGAATTCTTAGAACAGGACATGCTGGGGTAAAAGGCAGCGGGCAAGACGAGGGAAAGTGCGCTTACTGAGCACCCATCGAGGGGAAGATAGCGCACTAGACGCTGTTATATTTGGTAGCGCATTAATTCTAATAATAGACTATAGAGTTGGATATTCTTATTCCCATTTTACAGGTGAGAAAAGAGAGGCAGAAAGGTTAGTGGACTGACCAAGGATACACAGCTAGTAAGTAGGGCAGTCTCGTTCAAACATGGTTCTCCTCAAACCATCCACAGCGTTTGTTGCAGGAACCCACCCTCCAGAGGGTGGAAAGCAGCTTCTTTGTAACAGAAGGCTCGTAGTCTAGAATGACAGTCTCTCCGACTAAAGGTCCTGAGAAATAACAGAGAAACACAAAGTGCCCAGAGCCTGTCCTTCCTCCCCCTCCCCCGACGAGCCTCAGCCTTACACACCTGCTTCCCACCTTCCCTCCAGGGGATCTGAGAGAAACGTCACCTTGGTCTCTTCCTATTCTGGGTAACTCTTAACTCCCTGCACTTACTTCTCACGAAGAGAAGCCTTTTGAAGTCCAGTAGGTCACCCAGTCCCTATCACCCTGAGAGTTTGAAAAAATATGACTCAGCTTAGCCTCTTCCTTTGTATTAACCTCAAAGAGAAACCGTCTGTTCCAGCTTCTAAGGAAGAGCAGAGCGAGATTACTGCCTGTCCCCTTCATCAGAGGGTCTGAGGGAGCAAATGCAAACCTCGGAGCACATGAAAACACAAATGCTAATTAAATTTGGAGACAGTCTGACAGTTTTTCCGTACCTACCCTCTGTCAGGGGGACTGTAAGGACTGAGAGTTTGGAGAGTCGGTTTCAACCAGGTTTATGAGTCTGACACCCTTAGGTATTTCTGTTTTCAGTTGAGGCTGGAAACTGAGACCACAGATTTATAGCCACTAGTGACCTATCGGAACATGAAGAGCAGGGCAAGTTCAGAGACGGAAGCCTCCTGAGCACATACGCTCCGTATCTTTCGCGTCTGCTCGATGACACACATCCCCCCTCCCTGCCCCGCCGGGCTCTTGGCGATCACAAGTCAACAAACTCCCAGCTCGAGCCGTTCTGGGCCGTGGCAGGGGAGGTGTTGTGGTCACACCACCCATCCCCTTCCTCTGCGCCACGCTCTCTCACAAGTGTACACGCACGTGTGCTTTGGGTCAACCTACAGCGCCAAGCTGCGTACTCAAGAATCCATTCTACCTAAAGAAAGGTGGAACCTTTGTCCCAGCTCCTTACAAGCTAACCTCTAAAGCCCGGGAGTTCCCCGAGTGACCAGCACGTCTCCCTCTTTGGTGACGGGCCCGTGAGACCACACAGAACAGTGTAGGCTGATGCAAGACACCTCGAGGTCTAGGCTAAAGAGATGATGCGGGTGGGGCCAGCCATGCAGGCCGGCTTAGGAGGGGGGCTGACTCTGCCAGAAAGACTAACCATGCAGCTAGAGAGTTGGGCTTGGGCCACATGAAGTCAACTGACCTTGGGGAGGGATGAATGAGAAACTGAGTTCAACCCTGTGGTCAATAACTCAATTAACCATGCCTACACAATGAACTTCAATAAAAACCATGAACACAAAACCACTGTGAGCTTCCTAGATTGACAATTCTTTGCCTATTGCCATACACGGATGCCAAGAAGATTCTGTGTCCTTGAGGACATGGACACTTCATGTTTGGAACCCTCCCAGTTTCAGATTCTGCCCTAGGCAGCTCTTCCTTTGACCAGGAATGATTTGTATCCCCTCTGCTATAATAATCCTGCAGTGGTAAGCATGGCACTTTTCTGAATTCTGTGGGTTGTCCTAGTGAATCAACAAACCTCGGGGATTCCCGAGGGACCCTCAAATTTGTAGCCAGCTGGTCTGAAGTGAGGGTAGCCCGCGGGCCCCAAAACTTGCGGCTGGTGTCGGAAATCTCGGGCAGACTTGGCAGGACTTCTCTATACTGTGTCCTTCACCTCATGTGGCTGACTCTGGGCGTGACCTCACTCTCTGAAAGCAGCTGTTTAACCCTCGTCCCCCTGGCTTCTCCTACTGGCCCTGAGTCATGCCTCACATCTTTCTTACTTTCTAGCCACCTCATCACAGCGCTCCGTATGGTGTCCTGAGATGGGTCCTTCCCAGGAGCACCCTAAAAGTCAGAGATAAAAACCTTTTATTTAGGATCATGACTCCCTCTGTCAAAAGAAAATTGTTTGTTTTTTGAGAGAGAGAGTTCGTGTAAGCAGGGTACTGTGGAGGGGGCAGAGGGAGAGAGAGAATCTTAAGCAGTCTCCATGCCGAGCAGAGCCCTGCTTGGGGCTCGATCTCATGACCCTGAGACCATGCCATGAGTGGAAATCAAGAGTAGGATGCTTAACCAACTGAGCCAGGTGCCCCACAAGAAAACTGTTTGGATGACTCAAATAGCGATTAACAGCTTTACTCATCCCATGCACATCAATAAGCATCCGAAGATAAGGGTATCTCTGAGTGCAAAAGAAGCAGGATTGAGTTTGACAGGGTAAAGGGAAGAGTAGGAGTCTCAGTGTCTTGCTCAGGTAGCAGTTTTCCTCCTCAACTGCTCTGAAACTCACGACTGGTGCGTGGCTCAGGATCACTGGGACGATCCCATCCCAGTAACTGTGTGAACAGTGCTTTTCATTGATGTTTCCGCAAGCTCTGCAGTTTGTGAGTCAGTTAGGGTTGCAGGGCGGAAAGGGTAACAAAAACGGGGAAAGGCAAAAAGGAAAGGTGATGGGGTCAAAGGCAAGATCAAACTGCAGCGCCTCTACCATGTCTGGTTTAGTCTTTTTAAGCTTCCTGCACGTGGGCCTCCAGTATCAGACACTTTCAAGCTGAGGTTGCCCCCAGTATCCTCCAAGCAGGCACAGACTCAGGGGCATTCCTGTGCGGGGCTAGCTCTCCCCACCGTAAGCCAGCAGCCAAAGTCACTGTGGGTCTCTGGGGAGCAGAAGAGACGCGTGGCTTACCCTCGGGGACTCTCGATGTGACACACAGTGCCTTGTTGACATTTTACTTGGAGTCCCAGAAATAAGTCTTGTTGGCTGCCAGGCTCTTTGAGCTACAGGGACGGTGATTCTGCATTTCTGTATTTTCTGAGAAACTCAAGCTATTGCCGTGCCAAGGCCGCTCCTCACTCCCTCGCTCCCTCACTCACTACAACACCGCTCCTCTGCTGGTGCCCAGGCCTCAGAACACAGCTTCTTCTCACCTCTTCCTCTCCCTCGCCGATCAGGACAAGCACGCTTACTGAGCTGTTGGAAGCTGGGAGCGCGAAGGACTTGAATGTCCCTAAATACTTGTGCTGCTTGCTTTCTACTGTTGGTCTTGCAGAAAGTGGTCAATTCTCTGCCCAAGATGTCAGATTAGCCTTCCATGTAGGAAAACGGGAGAACTGGGGAACTGAAAATACACACACACACACACACACACACACAAAACAAGAAAGAAAAATCTCAAGTGAAACTCTTGCTATTATAAAATACAGTATGGAATCTAAGGCCTCTACTGGCACTGCCCCTTTTCAAGCCAGACAGAAGAGTCCAAAGACCTGGAGGTCAGGTCCAGCCTTCCCTTAAACAGCTGTGTAACCTCGAGTAGGTTGCACGACCTCCCCAGACCTCAGCGTCCTCATCATCAAACTTACAAAGGATCTGCAAGGTCCCTTTCAACTCCAGGTTTTTATGATAAAGAACAGGTAGAAGAACTCCCAGCCCCGCCAGGAGGAGTGAGGACCAGCAGTGGAATACAAGCACGAGCAAGGGAAGGGGGGCCCTCTGACACATGGCTGGCATTGAAGAGAACCAGAGGCCCCCCCTTCTTCTCATGATGGGCTGCCTTGCCTAGATGGATCCCAATCACCTTGGCTCTGAGCAATCTATTAAATATCTGAGCACTGCTATCATTCTAAGTGATGAAATGAACCACTAGAGTAGACTTTCTATTGCAACTGACCAGACTGTCCATGCTGTCCTTACTAGCGGGCTGTCAAGCAATCGCCCCAGTAAGCACAATGGGCCCTGAGAAAGAAGAGATGGTTTTTTAGTTAACAATGAAATAAACAACTATAAACCATTAGAGGTCATGGTGATAGTGGATGGGAGACTAGAGCTGATTCTATTAAAATCATCTTTCTTTATTGACATTTCAAAGTGCGGTCATCAGATACTAAGATTTACATGAAACATGTAATTTGATATGCCAGTTGCAAATATCTTATCACTTGGGCACTGAAAACCCCTAATGACGTTTGAAAGTTTTCCCTGTAGTGTCCTGGTTGTAGTTAAGGTCTCTTGTAAGTTTCATGGCTGATAAAGCCCTCCTGGATCGAATCCATACTTTTGAGCATTCTGGAAAGCAAAGACAACATCGGATCTGGGAAATATAAAGAATAAACCAAAATAAAAGGAATTAATACCTTATGCCAAAGATGCTGAAAAGTTTTAGCCTTGAAAGGATCCCTGAGATCTATCCAAGTTCCTCATTTACAGAAGAGAAATCCGCAGTGGGAAGGTTTTTACACCCTGAAAGCATGCATCTCTTTCTTGTGAGGGTCTGAAATAAAGTTTTGCTTTACTCTTCTAAGAAAATAAACACGATTTCTGCATTCCTTCCCACTAGAACATCACATAGACTCAGTTCTAAGCCCCACACTCACATTAGCCAATATTCTATACTTGAGCTCTTAATCAGATTTTTCCAGATTTTAATCCTCAGCCCCAAGGTAGGTGTGAGGAATTGGGTATTTCGCAAAACTGCTTATTATGTGCCAGACGTTCTGCTAGATCCTGGCAGGAATTCCCATCCTGGTCAAGGAGACGAACATGCAAACAAGTGAGAGAGGAACGTCGGTTGAAAGGGTAACAGGTGGACAGAGACAGAAGCGACCAAGTCTGCTTCAAGCAACTAAAAGCTTTTCCTACAGAACTCTGTATTTTTATAGGTACAAAACACTCGCTGCATTCAGTTCCTAGCCACCACAGACAGACAGCTGTGGAAAGCCCTCTGCAGAGATGAGCTGCCTCTGTGTACCACGCAAGGCCCTTCTGACCTCTCAGAAGCGGAAACATAGGAAAAACTCCCATTCTGGGAGATGATCCACAGGTAAAAGGTCATAAGGGCACGAGATGCATTGCAGAAGGCTGAGTCGGATGCATTACGAGGACCTACCAGCTTTCTGCCCATTACTATCTCACTCAAAAGCAACACAAAAGAAGAATCCCCATTTGGGAAACACGTTTTTCCCTACTTCCCATGCACCAGGCATCAAAGGTCTTGTCTGCCTCCTTTGGCTGTCTGGCCGGTAGCAGAGGCACAGCAGACCCAAAAGGAAGAAAAGAAAGGGGGAGAACAAAACACAACGTTTCTGTCAGCCACAGGGCACGCTTTCCCTGAATCCAGAGGACTGCTGAGAGGCAGCGGAGAACTTTAAAAATCAGGTTGACACTTGCTATTTAGGATTGCAATAGGAAGTCCATTATATTAGTTGTTAACATTCTGAAGAATACTTAAAAACAGTAATCTATTTATAATTTCTCTTCTAATATAGCACTATTATTTCTGGAAAGCTTGCAGCAAGACGAAAATGGCCTTATTCCAACGACCAAAATCAATTCTTCTGTACAAATTTGATATAGGCAGCCTTGTGTACCATTCGAAACAGCTCGCTGACCTGTGAAGCCTGGCATTTGCACCATAAAATTTAGACCTTATTTGATGAAGTTATTGAACACTGTACTTACCTCATCTAAGATTTAAAAGCCATCATACATACTTTCACTTTTTCTCCTTAGGAGGAAGTTTTGGATAAGTGGCAAATCAGGTTGTTTGTTCGCATTTGGGTAAAGACACAGACAGTCTAGACTACACTTAATGAAAACTATAACTTAATTTTGAGTGTGATACTGGAGGTTCATTGCCAAGTAGGAATGATGGAGATTATTTTTAAAAGGTGATAGAAATGGGGGGGGGGGGAGAAAAGACATAATGCGATATCTGAATAAAAGTCTATTTTCTTTACTAGATTGCTAATTAAAAGTTTATTTTCATGTACTCTCATCTTAAAACCTAGCGGCAATGAATGATGCACACAATCTGGGTGCCATGTTCCATGGGGATCATAAAGAATAAGAATATTTACCCTTCGTAAGATCTCTCTCTACAGTGATCTATACACGAGTGAATCTCTGCATTTTTCATTGCTATACTGCAGACTTCTAAGAGTAAAACAAAAGCAATCCCTAAACAGCTTAATCTACTTTAGTCATAAAAAAAACAAGCTTAGTTGTAGCCATTCAACATTATTCAATAAGGTCATAAAGATCCTATCTTGTAACAGGCTGGAACCAGGGGACAGAATTGACGTGTGCACCTCTAATCTCACCATGGGGTCCCATCACTGAACAGGGCTCTCGAAAATAAGGTGATTGTGGTCCCAAGTCCAGAAAACCCAAATATTGGCCAGAGTCTGGCAAAAGAGTCAAAATGTTTAGGGTAATGCTGAGATTCCCATTTGGTGGGCATGATTTTCTTTAAGCTTAATCCTTTTTTTTCTTTTCTTTTTTTTTTTTAGAAATGTGACCAAATTAATGGAAATTTGACAAAAACAGACATGTGGTAATTTGGATAAATCCTAGGGTTTCAATTCAATAGGCAACTGCAGAAATATAACTGCATTCGATACAACCCTTAGATCATTTCGGAAATGGTAACTTTTGTTTTGGAAAATTTTCAAATTTAGCCATTCTTTTAAGTATAGGTTGCTTGCTAATAGGAAAATTCTTAGTCTTCACTATTAGATTCACTTTGAGTCTCTCGATACAGGCATCTCTCACAGGAAGTGTGTACATGGTGGGGCAACAGTAAGATGATCTCTGAGACCACAGAAATAATAAGGTCGTCCTCTTAGATCTGTACTCTAAGATGAGCAAATAGAAGAATCGGAACACTGGCTTAGAGACCACCAGGAAGAGGCAGAACATCTCTCAGGACAGCAACCTTGCCCATCACCTAGTTACTGGAAGCTGTTAGCCCACTACACCCATGAACCTGACAGGGGCTGTCTCTCCTTGCTGACTCTAAGGGCACAGAAAAGAATGCATCACGTGCTCACAGCCTAACACTACAGAACATGCAGACAGAAGTACCCCCTTCCCGTGCCACGATTACTAAGCAGCTGCCCATAATTTGGCTTCCCACGTAGCTTGCCAACAAGGTGAGATAAGCTAATCAGGACAATTTGAATATATAGTCCACTTGACATTGCAATTATTTACGTAAATTATAATAGCTAACCATTATTCGTTGCTTACTGCATGCCATACAGCGTTCTAAGCATTTTGCATGTATTATCTCATCCGGTTCCGTAACAGAGCTGAGAGCTTCGTCACTTATCCAAGGTCACAGGACTAGTTATTGGGGAAGCTAGGATCTGAACCGAAGAAAACTGCATCTGGCATGTGTACTCTTCACAGCTAATCTCATTTTCATCCTTAGTGTTGTTGTGAGCTCTGATGTCACTAATTAGCCTCTAATACCTGACATGGCTGAGGCACCGATAAGATCCTGTTTCTACCACAGGAGGGCTACAGATAACCCCAAGATCATAAAGAATTCCCCAAGGAAACAGTACACCGTTGGGTGTTGGGGACCCTACAGTCCCCAGGAAACATCTCCACACACTGCCACGGCTGGGCGCCTTTACTTTGCATTTCTCACTTGAAGGAATGAACTATGTTCTTGTTTCTTTGCTGCAGTTTCAATCTGATTGTGTTCAGGTTGTCACGTGACTCAGATAGTTGTGATCCCCTCTATTCTTGGAAATCCAAGAAGTTGGATTTCTTATGTGGATTCAGAATGTCAGTGATCAGCCTCCTGTTTGTGTGAACCAAATCTCCAGACTTTGCTTTGAGATGTTCCAAATATCACCCAACTGGAGATACAGACATAGACATGAACATGATGGGAAGTCACAGTACGAGTGTCGGCTCCCACGTCCCCTGCATGGAGACTGGCCTCAGTGGCCTTCTATTTTGACATAAATAAACAACCAAAATCTTCCTCCCCCATCATTTTGATTTCTGATTCCTTATCTAAAATAAAATTAGTTCATCGTTACATGGATTAACTCTCAAATACCTTGAAAGTATGTGAATAGATACTACTAGTTTTCAAGTCCTAGTTAAATAACTAAAACATACATTTCTGAAAAATGTAATGTAGCATCGTGTTAATGTGTAGTATTTGCCTACTGACTCCATTTTTTTGTATATTTTTGATAATATATTACTGTGCTTTTAAACATCTAAAGTGCCCTACAGAGACTGCTCATCATAATTCGACACTTCCCAAAATGTGTCCCATAGAACACTAATTACATACAATGTTAATAGAGCCAACCCGAAAGAAAAAAAAGTTCTAAAGCCCAGTACGCATTGGAAACATTGAGTTAACTGGGTCTCTTTACTCGTGACTTTTAAGAGCCTTAATTTATTGTATATTATGTATTATACATTTTGAATCTCTAAGGGAGGACAGCAGAATATACCAATGTTCCTCTAACTATCTCTGGTGAAGGACGGGTTCTGGGTTCTTTTCCCCGTTCAGAGAAGAGTACGACTTTACTAAACTCTCATAAAAATAATAAAATTAGTTTGCTAGAAAACTGAAGCAAAAACAATAAATGCAATTAATTTTTATTACTAGATTTCACAGAAGTGAGAGTCTGTCAAATTTCTACTTGTATATCTCAATGCTTATTCTCAGTTTTTGTTTTGTATCACCTCACAGACAGGAAGCAGTGTGGACAAGCATCATTTCTGGACCACACGGGGAGTAGCACTGGACATGGGATTCACCACACATACATGATCACAAGTTTTTAAGCCAGATAATATAATGAGTCTGGTGTTCAAGGAAACAGGTGCTGAAAAGTGCTGCCTTATTTTCAAAATCTGTGTTGTTGCTTATCCCAGCTTAACTGCCATAAGGGGAAAATCATCTGAATTAATTGCCAAGGAGGTAAAGTTCAATTTTGTTCTCTTAAGACGAAGATGTAAACATGGTCAAAATGAATTAATGGTTGGGCTTGGCCTGGGAAGGTGTAGAAGATAGGGCGGGGTAAGGAAGAATGAAAAGGTAGCTAGCTGCCTGGTCTTTCTTCTCTACTGGTATCTGCAAAGTCCAACCAAAGCAAAAGCTAGTTAGAAGAAGAAAAAAACAAAAACTGTGAGGCACCTGCTTGCCTTAGAGTTTATTTAAATAAATTTCCATGATAAAGAGATAGTCTCCCCTCCTAGAGGTAACAACATTCAGTACAAACTCATGGGGGTCATGCAAATTTCAACTAATCTGATTCTGGTTTCTCCTCTAATCATTCTGGATCAATCAATTCACATTTTGAGTCAACTACTTTGTACCTACTAACGTGTCAGAGTCTCTATCTTTCAGATTCTCAGCCTGTTTTATAAAAGTCAAATAAAAGATTTCTTAAGAGCCACTGGTGTTTTGCCTAAGGTTTTGTTCCTTGTCAGAAATGTTAAAATTATAAAATCATAAAACACAGTTTTAAGAAATATGCCCTTGTCTAGGAAAAAAGATTAATCGAGAAACTCAACTCCAAGTTGGAGTCAGGGCAAGAGTCCTAAAAAAACCAAAGCAAATAAATTCTGTGGATGTTGTACTTTGACATTGTTGCTGAAACCCAAACCCAATTACTTGAATGTAGTTGCAGGTCATAAAAATGAATACTTCCTACAGCAAAATGTTTTAACCAGAACTTCAACATAGAGGAAAGGTGTTTGTGGTTGTCTCTTGGTCTTCACAATGGTTTTTAAGAAAGGTGGAACCTTGTGCCATACATACATGGAAAAGGCACCGGGGTAATAATTAGAACTGAAATATGTAATACAGTAGATGAAATGGATTATTCAGCTTTAGAATCCTTTTAGAGAGAGAAAACATTCTTGAAACTTGAATGAGTCTGAGACAGAGACGCACAGTCAATATTTGAGGTCAGAATTATCATTCGTTATCCTTTTACAAAGACCGCCTCAGTAGGCTGGAAATCCAGAGCCAATAGCTGGGGGGGGATACTATTACTGAGACTATTTCTGCTTATCTAGAAACCTAAGGAACTCACAAGTAAAATGTTGTTGGTTTCAAGTGACCTTTCTCTCCAGTACTCCTCTTACTTTTGCTAACGTCCCATTTTAACACTTGAAAAGGTCATTGTCTTACCACACTCAGACACAGGAGAATTGATAATGATGATGGAAATTTAGCCTTCCCCATAGAGTCAAACTTTGCCACAAGTTGCTCGACATTATGATGCAAGCAGAGTAAGCCCTCCAGAAAAAGTATGATATGGCCTGTCACGTGAGAACTAGCAACATACCCACTTTGTCCTCCAAATCCCTCTCCTGCCGAATGCTATTACCTGAAATTCTCAGCTTTAAAATTACTATTTGAATTAAGATACAAAGTCCTCATAATATCAGTATCTTTCACGAAGGCCTTTACAGGGATGACATTTTTAAATACAGAAGCCTGACTCGTTGCAGGGTGAAAAGGCATGGGGTAAAGAAGGTGTAGGGATGGCAAGGAAGGAGGTGAGAACTCCTGTATCCATGGAGCACTGAGTGGTGAGAAAAGACAAAGGGAAAAGAACTTCCTAGAGGCCAAGGGCATCACAAGGAGAAAGTTAGGGACCAAAAGACAAGATGCATCCACGTGTGGCTTGGCCTGAAGATCACTCACGCGAAGGGCCTCACCCACACTGGTACATAGCAGACGCTCAATAAATAGTCATCTCTCTCTCTTTCTTCTCCTAGGGAAGACCCTCATCTAGGGGATTGATTTAAATCATAATAAACCTGAGCTTGGACTTCGCTGTTTTGGAATTTGAGATTAACGTACACTTTATAAATATTCCCTTCAAAGTCTCAAAATTGGAGGGAAAAAAAGGGAGATTTTAGATACTGTAAAACATCTCAGTTGTATTTTTATTTCATCTGTTTATTCACACCTTTGAAACGAGTGTGTTGACAGTGCTACTTTGAGCCTGTCTAATGCATTGCTTACATGGACATTACCTCACCTTGTCCTCCCAACACAGTGCTCAAGTAGGAAAAAGAGGTGGCATAACTCCATTCACAATGTGAGGAAGTCCAGGTATAGAATGGGTAAGAAAGATCAGGCTGCGGAGTTAGATTAAGAACGCCTGGTCTCCATCATCCCAGCCAGTGTTTCCATTAAACCACAATTTCCAGCCTTAAACATTATGTGCAACGCGTTAAAGCCATTTATGCAGCACTGGGTCCACATCGGATAGTTTTGAAGCTCTCCGAAGGGCAAGAATGAGGGTCTTATCACTGCTGTATCACAAGCAACTGTTGATAAAGTCTCACATGTATTAGATGCTGAATACTTATTTGTTACATCTTTGAGTATGTAAGAAGAGAAACTGCTGAGGAAGAGTTGGGGAAGAACATGAAAAACATGGAACGTAGCGAGGTATTTTTAAAATGTTATCGTCTGCTTGCTTCCCACATGCCAGGCATAATTCATTTATTTGTACGAAGTCATTTAATCCTCACAACAAACCTGTGACTTAGGCCCTATTATCATCCCTGCTTCACAGGTGAGTAAGCAGAGTCAGAGAGAGGTGAAGAAATCTGGCCGAAGCCACGGTACTAGCAAGTGGCCGAGCTGACTAATGAATTCCCATGTTTTACACCCTGGAGAGACTAATCCAACTTCACATTAAGGACATGAAATTCAGAAGCTGTTCTATACAGTGTTTTTATCACAGCTGGAGCTGAGTTTCAGTAGAGTGTATCTATCCAGATTAATAATGAGTGAACAGAAACCCAAGGGTCAATTATAGGAGCTTGAGTCTAAAAACACATCATGTTGGGTCAGCGAATCCCAATGCCAGTGATGGGTTTCACCGCATCATAAATATATAATGTACAGAAAACACAAGAAAACTCAATGGCCAGTCAATGATTGACATTATAAAGAACATATTTGGGATTTGGAGAATAAGTGGGGAAGAAGAGGGTGAAATATTTATAGATCTCAACTTCTCATTTACCAGTGAATGCAAGTGTGAGTGATTCGAACATCCTTGGTGGGTACCACAATTGCAGAAGATACAAAAAAGTAGGAATCATGCTTCCAAAATATGGGAGACGTGCTTCCCAATCCCTAGGATTTTATAATTTTTAACAGAAAGTCAAGATGCTTGGACAAATAACTTCAACATCAGGCAGGATGTGATAAATGCTCTGAGACAGTCCAAATGAAGTACCAGGGACCCTTGGAGGACAGAATCAGGGAAGGCAGCATACAGAACATAGACTTTGAGGTGGGTCTTGAAGGTACAGATGGGGAAGATGGGAACTTGGAGAGGGACAGATGCCAAAATAAGGAGGTAGGAAATACTGTTTCATAATTGAGGAAGTAGTAAATAATTCAGATTGATTCAGTGTGGAATTATAGAGCGGAGTGAAGAACATTCATTCATTCATTCATTCATTCATTCAATATATTTTTATCTGATGCCCCCTACATCTCAAACATCGTGTTAGATAGGTATTGTGGATGACCCATTTCCAGTGGAAGGGGAAGACACTAAAGAAGAAAAAAATAGTGATTAAGTTGAGTTAAGTGGCCCGAAGACCACAAAGGTACACAGGTTTTGTAGCATGGAGAACCTACAATGCCAGACAAAGACATTTAGACTTCCTTCCACAGGCACTGAGGAATCACTGAGGGTTTCTGGTCAGAAGTTCGAGGGGTGGTGACAAAGTGGATTTTCAAGAAACTTGATCTCAGGATGGAATATAGGAAAAAAGATTGGAGCAAGGGAATTAACCACTCTAGCCCAGACAGGAGTTAATGAGGGGCTGAAGTAAGGCAGTGGATGCAGAAACTGAAGAGTGTGTATGCAAGAAAATACAAAGGAAATAAACACAAGCCTTGGTGGAGATCTAATGTGGTAAATGAAGGGCCGGGTGGAGACACAGTTAGCACCTGCTCAATCAAGGATAACAATGGTGTCACCAGCAACCTGCGGCACCAAAAGAAGATGACTTGAAGGTTAAAACAAATTGAAAATTCTGATAGAATCCCTATTCAGAAATGTCTAATAGTCTATTAAGAGCAATATCTGAGTTCCTATTTTCTATTTAGCACTGTTGTAGGTGCTTCCAATAAGTAGATAAAAAGTCTGCAATTTGAGGGGTGCCTGAGTGGCTCAGTCAGTTAGGCGTCCAACTCTTGATTTCATCTAATGTCATGATCTCAGGATCCTGGGAACGAGCCCTGTGTTGGGCTCCACACTCAGGAGGGAGTCTGCTGGAGGATTCTCTCCCTCTCCCTCTCCCTCTAATCCTCCCCCCACTCATGCATGTGCACAGTCTCACTCCCTAAAATAAATACATATATCTTAAAAAAAAAAAAAAAAAAAAAAGCCTGCAATTTGAGTAACAAATCTGAGCTGAAAAGAGAGCTATATGGGAATTACCCATACAGACATGATAGTTGAAGCTTTAAGAAAACATGATGATACTGAGACACATATGAGGGTACACATGTCACTGGGATCTCTTTGTTTTTAGATAGAATTATTTTTCTAGGCCAGAGACAAAGGATAACATTAGTTGCCTTCAGAAATACTTTCCATCAGGGCCGCACTTGGCTTTTCGGGTGACTATCTAACTCATTTCTTCAGCTTGTACTGGGCTTGCATCCTCCTGCCTCTTTTGTATTCCTTCCTCCAGCATGCAGCACCAGAAGCCCAGAGAAAAATAACAGTTTTACTGCCAGGGGATGAGAAGCAGTTTTATGTATCTTTTCAAAAGCTATTATATTCTACCTAACTGCTTTTGGTATTTATAAATATTAACTGAATAACTTACCCTTTCATTTAAAAAAATTAATTAGAATTGGGGGGACAAATCCATTTTCAGCTCTCCGTGTGATGGCTGATGTCCCTGTAGGTAAAGGGAAGCAGCCAGGACGTCAGCACCCACGTGAGGTTGTTCACACAACAGCAGACTCGGAAGGGGCACATGGAGTCTCTGAAGTGTGGCTTGAAAATCTATTCCCATATTGCCAGGTTTTATTCAGATGTAACGCGTAAGATTTGCCTACAAGTAATTGCATGTGGGGACTCCAGTGGATAGAGGGGAAGAGGAAACAAGACTGCAAGATACTGGTTGCAGCTGGGTTGTGACCAAATGAGGGTTCATCCTATTTCCTACTTTTGTTTGTGCTCACATTTTCCATAATAAGAGAGTATGGTTTTCATTTTTAAATGCATGCCTAGAAGTGGATTCTGAACTTTGGTGCCGCACCCCTCTGAAAGAATCAGGAAGAGACTGAAGAAAAGCCAGTGTTCCCCAGAGCTGCCTCCTGAGATGGTCATTCCATGGTACCTACTTCACAGGAGACTTCTGAGGGCAGACTGAGGACGCGCCTGTACCCCCACGCTCTCGAAAAGAATATTAATGAGATAACATGAGCACTGTACAAATAGAAAATTGATCTAAAAGTGCACTGCGAATAGGAGGTCAATCTTTATGAGTTTCTGAAAGATAAACAGAAGCATATTGAAGTTTAACCTGAGCGGAGGAAGGCGCAGGGGAGGGCTGCTGCGGAAGGAGAAGCCACTCTCTGTCAAAGAAAGCTGGGGAGGCCTGGACTCCGAAAGCATGAGAAGGGGCGGACCATCAGTCAGGGTAACTACACATCTGTACCTCCCCGTAACTCGGCAAAGAGAAGCTAACACTCGTGGCGTTGGCTCCAGAAGGAAGCAGGAGATCAGTCCTCTGAAGAGCCTGACTAAGCCATCTGGGGCGGGCAGAGGCTAACTCCCCTGGCCCCCAGACACTGGATTTGCAGCCCCTCCTTTGGAAGAACAGCCCTCTTGGGGAAGCACAGCCCCACGATGCCAGGGGAAGCTCTATGCCCGGTGCTCGGCTCTAAGGACATCAATATCAGCAGTCAAGGAATTCCAGACATTGTAGAAAAAGATAAATGGAAACACACTGGAAAAATGATCCCAGAGGAAATAGAGATAATTTAGGAAATAAAAGATAACATTTTAAATGTAACTAATAACCTCAGAGACATTTGAAAAGATAATTTGGCCATAAATTAGGAGAGGATACCATGAACAATAGAAATCTGAGAGAACTCAAAATGAACATTTTGATCATTAGAATGAAAAAATCAGAGGAAGATGGGGAAGATAAAAGTGAGGCAATCTCCCAAAACAGGGAGCAAAATTGCAAAAAGATGAAGGCCTTACTCTAAGAGATCCAATATTCATGTAATCAAAGTTCCAGAGGAGAAACTAGGGGAAAAAAAAAAAAAAGATAATTTTCAGAAAATAAAAATAAAATTCCTAAATGCTGAAAAAATAAAGTCTTGTTTGAAAGAAAACCACTGACCTTCAAAAAAAAAAAAACTCATAAAGTTGAAATGTTATAACTCTGTAATGTAAAAATAATGGTCTAGCTGATAGAAGTTGGGAAAAGAAAAACATAAATCTTATTTTATGGAATAAGTAGTCAAGAGACTATTGGTTTGAAACCTCCACAGGAGCTTCCCTGATGCAATCTAAAGCCAGCCCTCCCAGGCCCAGAGGGCAAGGAGAGCCTGAAGGAAGAGACCGACCACTCAGATTGGTAGGTGGCAGGCTGAACGAGCAAGAGAACTTAACAAGACTTGTCTTGGGGGGGGGGGGGGAGGCAGCAAGATCGTAGATCTATCTCCATCTCTGCCAGCCACAAATCTTTAAGTTTATATAGAGGCCTTAACCGAGTTCCGTCACGTACCCAGTCCAGATGGTTTCAGCAACACACTACTATCTCGAGACTACATCCTTGGAGCAGGTCCTTGAGTGGGGCAGACAAGTGGAGCACATATTCCAGGGGCAGGGGTGGGGGGTTGGAGAGCCTCTAGTTGCTGGGGACCAACTAACTGGCCAATTGGTGGGTGCATCTTCTTGATGAACTCCTCCAACAGAGACACTGCTTACATTTACTTGATGTATCGAAAAGTAGACTTGAAAAAAAAAATAGACTTGAAATCATACAGGTAGCCAGTAGAAGATCTAAAAATAAAAAATAAGTAACAAGGGGTGCCTGGGTGGCTCAGTGGGTTAAAGCCTCTGCCTTCAGCTCAGGTCATGATCTCGGGGTCCTGGGATCGAGCCCCGCATCGGGTTCTCTGCTCGGCAGGGAGCCTGCTTCCTCCTCTCCCTCTGCCTGCCTCTCTGCCTACTTGTGATCTCTTTCCCTCTGTCAAATAAATAAATAAAATCTTAAAAAAAAAAAGATAAGTAACAAATTTGATAGGAGTAAAAGGAGAGAAACACACAGGCTTGGGTAAGCAGACTGTATTCCCCATCTTTCACAGCAGGGTGGCCATAGATACTGTCCGAAATCTGTAAATCAAGGAATCGAAGTATAAAAGCACAATATTCTGAGTTATACAGATAACCATCTGAAAACTAGAAATAGCCAGAAGAATTATTAATAGAAACAGAAACAGTGGGCATGTCCACCTCAGTCCTTCCTGACGCCTTGTTCCTCTTTTCAGACTGCTGATCTCCTCTTCCTCCTGGGGGCCCACATCGTGGCTGTTAGTAGCTCTGCTGAAGGTCCTGGGGAAGTGATTGGAGGGGGTTACCTCTGGAGGATAAACCCAGGGATGGGGGGTGTGGAAGGGGTGGGAGAGCACAAAAAGATTTTACTTTATAACCAGATTTTATGTGCCAAAATATAATATAGATGTCCAATTTAAATGGCAAAGCTCTCACCACTGGATCAAAAATATCTGAGCTTATGAATCTTTTTCAGGTATCTGAACATATCACTGACATAGGCTGTGGCACACATAGGCAGAATATCACCGTGATTCAAGGAAATGCTAAGCACATGACAACCATGACTACAAAAACCACTGCAAATACTCACAATGGAGACTAGTGTTGCCAATGATTGTGGGCAAGCGTCATAGGTAGTGCAGTTGGATATCTGCTAGCACTTTTTGGTTGTTTGTTTCATGAATAATTTTTTTATATTTGCGATGCATAAAAATAAATTGTGTTTTGAAAATAAAATGTGTACATCTTAACTAATAGCAAACATCACCATAAAATATATAAATATATGAAAATACAGTGACAGCCTATTAGTGAGCAGAGAAAAATATACACATGCAAACAGAAACAGATTAATACATTAAAATACACTGACCTCCTATTACTGAGAAGAAATAATATATGCATATGCAAACAAACACAGACTTTAGCGAAATTATACAACATATGCAGGAGACGACAATTAGCAGCTTATAAAATACCAATGCTGAATTACCAAGACACATCTGAAATAAGATTGCTAACCTTGAACAATCAATGCTTTAAAGGCGCAATCTAAAATGTTAGTGAGAAGAGGGAAACAATAGTAATATTAATGTCAACATATTTGATTTTTCCAACACTGGAGCTATTGATTATTTCCCGCGGCACATGGCTTGGAAACAGCCATTTGTCTGATATAATTTTATTTCAGTTATTTTTCCCAACAGCTACTTTTTCAAACAGCAAGTGCAAAATAAAACGATATCTGAAAAGTTGGGCTGGCTTTCTTCCAGTGGGTTGTTGTAGACAAAAACTTCAAAATAGAAACCCATAAAGATCAATTTGGGCAAGCAAGGCCACTGATTTCAGAAAATGATACCTTAAATTTGAGTCAGTATTTATTTAAACATCTCTGAGTCCCTCCCGAATTGGCAACCCAATGTCCACAAACACAGCTCTGGCCGCCCATAAAAGGGCTGCACATGGAGACTTATGACGAGCCCCTGAGAAGGCATCCATTTGTCTGGGTTCACTAAGTCTCACTGGAGTCCAAGCAGCCTTTTGAAAGATAAATGCCTTATTTGAGATAGAGAGGCTGGCTGATGGAGGCTGATAGAGATGACAGATCTGGACCAGCTATCATTCCAGCGTTAGAAAGCATCAAATCCTCACTAATCCTGACAGCTCTGAGCTACCCAGTGTCTGCCCCTCTCCCTCCCTCAACACAGTGGAGTTTCCAGCAGCCAATAGCCTACCATAGAAATTAGCAAGTCCCATCTTCTCGTCTTTTTGGTAGTTCTCTCACTCTTCTCGAGGTGTGGAACCCCACTTACCATTTGCATATTCTTGAGAACGTGTTATTTTAGAGCCATCGAAAGGTTAATATTCTTTCACCTATTCAAAAGAACGCTGGTCTCGGTAATGCAGGCTTGCAGCCAGGCAGCCCACACTGCTTATTTGCTGCCTATTTTAATAATAGAATCATGCTATAATGAAACCTTTTTAACGTATGGTAATTTAATTGCAGAAACGCTGTCTGTTTCAACAAAAGCCTTCTATAAGTAGCTTTAAAGATTAAGTTATGGGAGGCAACTCTCACGCTATCTCCCGGTGGATGTGTATTACATTGCATTACATCCCTGCCATTCTACACCAGCACAATGGCAGTCTCAGATCTCCTTAACTCAGCTCTGAAATTAAAACTTGGGTTTATAAACCAATGAATCATTCTGCACAGTTGAGGGAGTTAGCTTTCAGCTAACACCAGAACTTAATATTCTAACTGTGTTGAGAGTCACAGGAGGGGGGATAGGAAGGATCTTCAAACAGATACAATGATATATAATAATTATGTAATAACAATAGCTAAAATGTCTGCAGCTTCAAGTGTGTGTCCTAAACCACACCAAGTATTTGACTTTATCCATCAAGACAACTCAGGAGAAGGTCTTTATTGTCCCAGTTTTACATGTTTGGCATGGGTACTTGCTTAGAGTAGTCCCCCGGCCCCTTCCCCCTTATCAGCAGTTTTACTTCCCAAGGTATCAGTTACCGGAGGTCGGCCACAGCCCAGAAGCAAATGATCCTCTTTCTGACAACATCTCACCACTATGTCACAGTGCCCATGTCATTCACCTCATTTCACCTCATCACGTAGGCATTCTATCATCTCGCATCATCACAAGAAGAAGAAGGGTGAGTGAGGTATAATAAGATATTTTGAGAGAAACCACATTCACATAACTTGCATTACAGATTATTGGTACAATTAGTCTCTGTGATTATTGGGTTTTGTTGTTAATCTCCTGATGTACCTAACTTACACATTAAAGTTTATCATAAGTATGTATAGAAAAAAACACAGTTTATATAAGGTTTGGAACTATCTGCTGTTCCAGGCATCCACTAGGTGTCTTAGAACATGTCCCCTGTGGACAAGGGCCCGGGGGAGGGGGGTGGGGGAGTGGGGACACTACTGTATTAGTTTGATGGGGCTATGGGAACAAAGGACCACAAGTTGGGAGGCTTAAATGACAGAAATTTAAGGTCTCAGTTCTGGAAGCTAAAAATCTGAGATCAAGGTGTCAGTTGGGTTGGTTCCTTCTGAGAGGAAGAATCTACTCTGTGTTTCTCCCTTAACTTCTGGTGGCTTGCTGGCAATCTTTGGTGTCCCTTGGATTATAAAAGCATCACGCTGATCTCTGCATTTATCTTCACATGGCATGCCTTCTGCGTGCATGTCTGTGTCGAAATTTCCCCGTTTTATAAGGATGTCAGTCATTTTGGACTAGGGTCAACCCTAATAACCTCATCTTAGCCAATTACATCTGCAAGGACCCTATTTCCAAATAAAGTCAAATTTGTAGGTACTGGGGTGGGGGTAGGACTTCAACATATGAATCTGTAGGGGACACAATTCAATCCTCGGACAAGCTCTGTTCTAGGTAAGGGGTGACCATTCCCAGTCCTCATCTTTGCTTTTACGTGCTTTCCCTATGGTTTGCCCTTGCCGATGTTCTGAAGTTTACTCTAGAAGTCCAGTTTTCTACCTATACTTTCAACACACTAATGTCAGGTGAAGGGGTCTTTGCGGCTCTGAGTGAACCAGCCTAACTCACAGGGAGACTATGATTTTCTTGGAGTAGCCACAAGGCACCTATTCCCTTGAAATTTTGATCAAAGTAAGGAGCTGATCAAAGATTCTGAGAGTCTCAGCTCTCAAGCAGATATCAACTGTCTCTTGCCTTCTCCCTAGCATGGGGTGTGAGCTGGCATTCTAGGTCATTCATGGGAGGTCTGGTTATGAATAGAATATGTTCCAGGGGTTCCTTGTGATGACAGCATGCCATGAGAGTTCCTTAAGATCCAACATGAACTACAAAATATAACACACGAGAGGAACTGCACAAAGGAGACTGAGGATTTGAAGCAAAGGTAGGCCAGCCCGGGAAGCTGGAGAGAGAAAATAATATGTAGAGAAGGAGGTAATCTACAAGCAATGAGAAATGATGTATTTATTGCCTCTCCTCCTTACAGTAACCATGTAACAACTGTATTCTCCCTACAAACAGAGATGCCCTCACTTTTCCTTCCATCCCAGAGATCTAAAATGGAATCAGCCTCTGAATGCATGAATGTTTGGACAGGACCTTCCAGGGCGAGCAGCCTCTGGGGTACATTTTGTGGTTTATTAACATCATTACCAAATCTCAACACAGCAATGTTAAAATCAAACAACAATTTTTACGGCCTTTTTTCTTGGACTGAAGGAACATCACTGGATGTCTCAAGGTAACAGAAAGCTTTAACTTTGCTATTAACCACAACGCATCAGTGAAATGGGATTTGTACAGGGCTGCTTTATGCTACCTTTCCAGATAACCAGAACTTGTTAGGGAAAATATTTTAAGGCAATAGCTCATTTCTCTATAACTAGTGGTCGCTATTCTGCTCAAAGTATCATGGCATGTCTTGAGCCTTTCACAGCATCACTGAAAGGAAAATGCTCAGCATTGAAGAGGATGATTCCAGAAATGATGAGATTGATTCTTCCTGATTTAACATGCCTAAATGATTTGCTTAGGATGGTCCAAAACACTGTGATCCCTGGAAAGGCTCAGAGTCCTTCATTCCCAGACCACTGCTGGAAACATTAGCCCATGCACTCCATCACCCCTGACAGCACTAGGTGTGCCTGCCTTGGGACCTGTGACTTGCCTCCCCATCGCACTCGCTGAGCTCAGTTCTACTAGCTCTTCTTTAAGAATGGATTGTTTAAATGGCTGATACCTTATGATTATAATTCGGCAGGGCACTGTTACCTTATTAATTAGGTGAGTGCTGTGTAATTTATTAGTGCAGGAGCGCGGGGTGTTTTCTTTACTTATAATTGCTCTAAGAACACCCAGGGAATTGAAAATTGGAGGGGCTGGGGAATTGTTGGCCCTGCCTGAGGGAAGAGAATGTAATAATCCTTTCTTGCTTATTCACGCCAAACCTCTAGGTAGAACAGGTGACTAAAGAAGGACAGGAGCTGGCACGGCAGCCGCCCTCCCTGACTGCCCCTCGCTGGCCCCCGCCCCAGAGGGCTCAGGGAACTCAGGGAAGCTGTGCTGTGGAAGAAGTAATTGCTTTTGGTGGTACTAATTGACTTTTGAGCAGCCTGAGAGGTTCTGGAAAAATGAGGTGCCTTGCCACCTTCACAATTTATCTCACTTGGGGAGAAGGGCTAAGTGGATTCAGACACTGAAAAATCAAGCAAGTCTTATAAAAACGTTGACCTTTTACCTTGAAGGAGAGACTGCTGATAGCACAACTTCTTTGCAAAGGACCCCAGGAGGAGTGGCCTTGAGCTTGTGGTCAAAGAGGATATGAGATGAGTACGGGAGAAAGGCAGGGAGGAGAGAAGCCAGGGATCCTGAAGGACATAGGAGAGCAGAGAGGGGGCAGGGGAAAGATAGGATGTCTGGTGCCTGGAGGCACAAGGCGGCTCAAGCCTAGCTTACAGAGGGAATTTTCTTTAATTTGACCGAATTCAAATCTATTTCCCACACTTCTAACTTTGTTGATATCTACAGTTACACTGGAGAATATCTGCTCTAACTCTAGGAAATGAATTCAGGCCACACCTATGTGAAATGAATTCAGGCCACACCCAAAACGTTTTCCTAGCTTCCATATTTGTAGTGTTCTCCAGAAGGGTGATGCAAATCTATTCTTAAGGCTCTAGGTGTGTGGGTCAGTCTTACTTGCATTCTAAAAAATATTCCTGGGCACCTGGGTGGCTCAGTCAGTTAAGTGTCTGCCTTCAGCTCATGTCATGATCCCAAGGGCCGAGGATGGAGCCCTTCCTTGTGCTCCCTGCTCAGTGGAGGGTCTGCATCTCCCTTTCTCTCTCCCTCTGCCTCTCCCCATGCTTGTGCTCAGGCTCTCATCCTCTCTCTCTCAAGTAAATAAAATCTTTAAAAATAACAATAATAAATAAATAAAAATAAAAAATATTCCCTTAATGTTTTTGCATACCTGCAATAGGCCAAATTCTGCACTCTTATTTACAGCCAAAAAAAAAAAAAAAAAAAATCTGTATAGGATAGAGGTTAAATGCTTCGATTTTGTAATCAGACAGACCAGATCACTATCTCTGTGAGTATGAGCAAGCAGAATTGGGAATTTGTAAAGGATTAAGAAAATAAAGAAAGCAGAGAGTATAATGCTTGACACAGAGTAACCAAGTGCTTAAAGAATACCCGGGGAGAGCCTCTTTGTCAGAGGCCAAAGGGTAGATGGACAATGTACAGGACAGACTGAAGGTACAGAAATCCTTACCTGTGCACCTAGAAAGCTGAGCTTGTCTGTAAACTTACTTCTCTGCCCAATCCTCATTTCCCCAACACAAACCTGGATATGTAAATGAGCCCCAGGAATAAAAATGAAGCAATAAATCCACCCCAGATCATCACTGGGTCACGTAAGGAGTGGGAGGGGAATCCTGTAAATCTTTCCCAGGCAATTTCTGAAGATCTCTGTCCTGCTCAGCATGGCTCCTAGTTGTAGTCCTGACATTTCTCGATATTTCCAGGGTTGGCCTTATCCTAATTTTTCTCCCAACATGCACTGCACACACCCACCTATCACCCCATGTACCAGAACTGTATTATCCTCTATACGAAGCCCGAGGACAGAGGGGAACCTTACCCTTGCTGCTTCCAGCCACTCTAGGCTGACTCACTTCGGATTACTGTCTTTCTCCTTATCAGCCTGGCATACATTTCTGAAGAGCCAGGATCAGATACAACCTGAGGGTACTCACTTGTTATATTCAGTATCAGCCACCTATAGTCCACGGACCAATCTCATGACCCTGATTCTCTCTCCACTTAATGTAAATTCTGTCTTCCTCAGATACTCTACCTGGGAGATTAGATAGTGGCGCTCGTTCCCCAAATGCTTAGAAATCTATCCCCAGGGATGCCTGGGTGGCTCGGTCAGTTAGGTGTCTGCCTTTGGTTCAGGTCATGATCCCAGGGTCCTGGGATCGAGTTTGGCATCGGGCTCCTTACTCGGCAGAGAGCCTGTTTCTCCCTCTCCCTCTCCCTCTGCCATTCCCCCTGCTCATGCTCTCTCTTTCTCATTCTCTCTCTCTCTCTGACAAATAAATAAATAAAATCTTTAAGAAAAAAAAAGAAATCTATCCCCATGCCTTCTAGAAGCTGTCTCAATTCATCTGTTTCTTTGTGTTGTTTTATTGTTCTTGTTGACAAGATTCTTTGTTTTCCTGAGTTCCTATCAAGGGATCTTTTTGGATATCCTGATTTAAAATCAAAGGAATTCAAGTTAGAGGATCAACATGGCCCAAGTCCGGGGCATGGAGGCTATCCCTGCTCTGAATTCTGCAACAATCAAAGAGGAATGAGAGAGGGGGAAGAGAACTAGGAATCAAGAAACAGCAGAACAACAGAAGCTGTGGATCTCTTCCCTCCGGGTTTTCCCTCCCAACTTTGTCCTGATATATTTGTCAGAGATTATTTGGAAGAGTTACCCAAAAGGAGTCCCCCATTTCAAATGATGTACAGTTTTTTCTAGTGTTTGCCAGAGACTCCTCTCTCCAAAGCCATTATAGAAATCCTGCATTTGGGGCTGATTTGATAGTTTCTAAATTAATAATAGCTCATAAGATGCTACGACTTCTCTGATCTTTTATTTATTACTTAATTGTGTCACTGTCTCACCCTCCAGAATAGCTCTGCCTTCCGATGCCTCAACGTCCTCTTGGTGATAGAGTTACAGAGTACTGAGCAGATCAGAGATTAAGAAGCAAGAGAGAAGCAATGAGATTTCAGATGAGATTGGAAACTAGATGGAAAGTTGATCTGAGAAAGTTGATGAAGGGAAGCCAGGGCCCAATAAAGGAGGTCCAGCAAGAAGGAGACTGGTCAGGAAAGAGAAAAGGGTTGTTTTAGCACCAGCAGGGGCAAGAAATAGAAAAGCAAAAGTCACTTGGCCTCATTCCTTAAACTGCCTTCCAACTTTGTGATTTTCAAAGCAAGTTAATATGCAAACCCCCGTGTCCTTTAATTTATTCAATAAATTGATATTGAATGCCTGCTGTGTGCCAGTCACAGTTCTCAGTGCTGGGAACCTAACAGTAAATACAGTAGACAAAAATCTTATCCCCATGGTGCTTAAAATCTAGGGGGGAGGCAGACAACAATAAATAAACATAGAAGATCAGTAATGACAAGCACTGATGAAAAACAAAGCAGGGGGATAAGGTTAAAAATGATAAACAGTGACAGTTTAAATAGGATGGTCAAGGAAGTCTTTGGGGGAATTGACAACTAAGCAGGGACCGGAAAGAGGAAAACATTCGGGGGAAGAGCCTTTCAGGCAGAAAGAACGGAAAATGCAAAAGCCCTGAGGTTGAAACTTGACTGCCCGTTGGAATCACACCCTGCAGGCATTGGGATGACAAATCAAGCCAGAGAGAGAGGGGCAGATGGGATCAGAGGTACCCGAAGCACATCACACAGGACCTGTAAGCTAGGGGGAAGACTTCAGGTTTTAGTTACACTTGTTGAAAACATCCCTATGAGACAGATGAGCTTCATAGCTGAGGAAACAGAAGTGCAACTTGAATTCAGGGCTCCGTTACTACAAGCTGGGAGAGTTAGTAGGCAAGACAAGAAGAGGTGGTGGTTGGGAATGCTACCAAATGAACTTGAAGAAAATGTAAATTTGAAGAATGCACCCTAATTTAGAAGGGAAAAAAACAAGATCATTTCTATGTACCCTACAGCTACCATTATACATGAAATTCCACCATTAGTAATTTATTCCTTTGAATGTTGCAAGGTTTTCCATACACATGGTATCTAGTATTGGTTATCAACAATCTGAGACAGTCCTCAACTAAAATGGAACACAAAATAGTAAAATGTCAGGAAGGAGTAGGGCAGGGCTGAAAATAAAGTGGACAAGAGATAAACATCTCCTAACAGAATATTCTGAGCATCCATTGTTTTAGGTCACAGGGTTGCCTGGGCAATAATTACCGAGGTGGTTCTTTATTCTTTTTCATCAAAGAGAGATTCTGTCTAGAGTAATGATATACTACATATAATGGCTAAGACATATATGTCTTATTACTAATAATGGCTAATACATACATGATGCTAACCAGGCTCCTGTATTTGAGTGTAATTTACACTTATTAACTCATTTAATCCCTTTGAAGACCCATGATTCATCTGTTTTAGAGAGAAGGAAACTGAGACACAGAGAAGTTACTAGCAAACTGACTTGTTGTCCAGCTAGAAAATAGTAATGTCACATTTCAAAGCCAGGCTGAATTCCTGATTCTAAAACCCATACTATAAACCATTGTGCTATGCTGTTTGTATCTCTATTGAATTGCAATGATAAGTAAATGTACTTTTTTTTCCCTTGGAAAGAAAACATTGCATTAATGCAGTTTGACTAACGGATGATGTAAACCAGGGGTCAGTACGCTTTTAGCTTTTTATAAAGGACTATATAATAAATATTTTAGGCTTGCAGGGCCTTACCATCTCTGTCACAACTACTCAACTCTGCCACAGGAGCATGAAAATAACTAGACAATACAAAAATGAATAACCATGGCTGGTGACCAATAAAACTTTATTTACAAAACAGACAGGGGCCAATTTGACTCCTGGGTCTTAGTTTGCTGATCCTTTGACATAAGTAATTTCAGAGAGAGACACACATCTCCCCAACATATTACAGTTATAAACATGTTGTGCCTAAATCAGAAAGTTCAGACATGAAGTATCAAAGATATCCACAAATTGAAAATTTCAGATGACATCTGACTGTGCTACATCATCTCATTTCAATCGCCATTCAGTATCCTCGAGAAATCTTATCTGATAGCTCAGGAGGAGGGCATAACCATGCTGATCACAGATATGTTAGAGAAAAGATATGTTTTTAAAAATAAACACTATGTATTGCCAAACAAAACAGCAAAATTTTCATCTCTCCATATCTTCACTGAGTTTTCGCAAGACCACATGTTGTCCTCTGGAAGTAATCCCATCTTCCAAAGCTCTCTTCTCAACTCCCCTCACTACTCCAATCCCTGGCCTGGCCAAGCCATGCTCTCTTAGCTGCATAAAGGATCTTTTCCTCATATTAAAAAAAAAAAATTTCCTTGGACACTTGTTAAAAACAGCAAGGAAGACTTCACTCAAGACTATTAAGTAGGGGTCAAAACTATTGCAATCGGAGAGATTAAACTCAACTCTGCTGAAACAAAAGGAGGGAGGGTTTTTAAACACTGGTGTGAGCTAGAGGTGAAGTACAAAACATTGGGGGTTGGTTGTTCACTGTCCCTTACCAAAGTTAGACTCCTATCCTCACACAGAGACCGAGAGATAGGAGCCCTACCTTTCCTGATTATTATGTTTCAAAGGGATGGCTCCCAGGTCCTTGAGCAAAACATTCCTGCCTTGTAAAAAATTTACAACGGGCAAAGAAATAATTTTCAATTCCATGTATTCTAAAGTATACTTTCCCAGATTTCAATATATACTACAAAGCATTAGTCATCAAAACAGCATGGTACTGACACAAAAATAGACACATAGGTTAATAGAACAGAATAGAGAGCCCAGAAATAAATCCATGCTTATGTGGCCAATTAATCTACAACAAAGGAGGCGAGAATACACAATGAGGAAAAGACAGTCTCTTCAACAAATGGTGTTGGAAGAACTGGATAGCTAAGTGCAAAAGAATGAAAGCGGGTGAATTTCTTAGACCATACACAAAAACTCGACATGGATTAAATCCTGAAATGTGAGACCTGAAACCATAAAACTCCTGAAAGAAAACAGAGGGAATAATATCTTGGACATCAACGTTAGCAACATTTTTCTAGATATGTCTTCTCAAGCAAGAGAAACAAAAGCAAAATTAAACTATTTGAGAATGCACCAAAATAAAAAGCCTTTGAATAGTGAAGGAAACCACTGATGAAACAAAAAGGTAACCTGCTGAATGGAAGGAGATACTTGCAAATGCTATATATTATAAGGAATTAAAACCCAAAATATATAAAGAACTTATACAACTCAACACTAAACAAACAAAAAACCCACCAAATAATCTGATTAAAAATGGGTAGAGGACCTGAATAGACATTTTTCCAAAGAAGACATACAGATGGCCAACAATCACATGAAAGATGCCCAACATCACTTATCATCAGAGAAATGTAAATCGAAACCACAGTGACATTGTCACCTTACACCCGTCAGAACGGCTAATATCAAAAAGACAAAAACTAACAAGTGTTGGCAAGAATGTAAAGAAAAGAGAATTCTTGTACACTGTTGGTGGGATGTAAACTGGTGAGACCACTGTGGAAAACAGTATGGAGGTTCCTCAAAAAATTAAAAATAGAGCTACCACATGATCTAGTAATTCCACCACTGGGTATTTACCCAAAGTAAACACAAACACTAATTCAAAAAGATACACGCACCGCTATGTTTACTGCATTATTGTTCATAATAGCCAAGATATAGAAGCAACCTAAGTGTCCATCAGTAGATGAATAGATGAATGGATAAAGGAGATGTGTCATACACACACACACACACACACACACACACACACACAACACAAAACACAATGGAACATTACTCAGTCATACAGAAGAATGAGATCTGGCCATTTGCAACACCATGGATGGACCTAGAGTGTACAATGCTAAGTGAAATAAGTTAGAGAAAAACACATATCATATCAACTCAATGTTTTACACCTCAAAAGTAGGGGGAAAATTATACTAGCATGAGAAAACAATAAGGTCAAGATGAATAACTGAATTCTGATGAACAACAGTAGATGTGTATTTTCTTAAACTTGAGATGTGGGTCGGACAAATTTGGCCTGTCGTAATTAGACTTTCTTTGTCTCCTTGGTGGAGGGCTACAAATGTATCATGTAAGTAGTAAAATTCTATATAACTTAACTTTTCTGTCCTAACTTTGGATTTACTGTCCTGCTCTAAAACTCTCCAAAAATGGCCAAATCGAACAATCAGCCAAGGCACAATCCTCTTTGTTACGGTGAAAATCAAAGAGCTCTTCATCAACATGTCAGATTGTTCATGTGTTAATGACATTGAATGTTCGACATTATCGTCAAGAGTTCACATCAAAAACAAAAGACCAAAAACATCTATGTCACTTGGGCTCTTGTCCGCAAAGCTGCGATGCTATTAACATGTTACGGGTTGGTGCTACAGAGTATGCATTTCTCAGTGCCAGTCTTTATGAGGCACAGACCCTCCATCCATGAACCAGAATGCAATTCTCTGGTTGGAATCTCAAAGATTCTGGAGGAAAAAACCGCATATCAGCATTATGGCTTACAAAGTAAAGAGAACAGCCTTTGTTTATACCAGAAGAAATTCTAAATTTAAGGAACATTAGCACTTCTGAAGTTAATGAATTTGAGGATCAAAGACCAGAGGCTAAATGATATGATTTAGCTGACAACAGTCCACTGTTTACAGGTAATGCTGAATTGCTTCTTTCCCAGGGTATATTCAAGCATTTGCCAGAATCTCTAAAATAGGATGCTATATCTAAAAAATGCATTTGCCTATGGCCACAGCCTGGCAAACTTTTACCGAGTGCCTTTCCTTTCCTTTCCCATCATTACTGATTACCTAGACACATATGTGTGTAGAGAGGAGCACTCTCATTTGTAATTATCTTGCTCCTTCTGCTTAATTCAGTTGGATGCATCAATTCAAATTTTGTGACATCACAATTTCACCAGAATGAAAGGAAATGTCATATCTCAAGCTGCGGGTTGCAACATCAGTGAATGAATCAGACAGCAGGGGAAGGCTTAATTTTAAAAAGGAATTTTTATTTACACCAAAAAAAAACCCTGTGTAATCAAATGGAAAAGAAAAGACATAGGCCATTCTGAAAGGATTTTTGGATTGGCACAAAGTCTGACCATTGTTTACTTGAACAATCTGGAAACTCAGAGTTTTGCCAGGAGCCATTTTATATTTCCATTTCGAGAATCACAAACTAATAAAATCATAGACCCAGAACAGATCGTAGAGGTCATCCAATGTAAGTCTCTGATTTTCTGCATGAGAAAGTGGAGGTCTAGAGAAGCTAAGTGACTTCCCCAGAGGCCTGCAGCAAACAGAGCCAGACCAAAGCCGAGGGCTCCTACTTACTCATTCCAGAAGTATCTGCAAACTTCCACTTTACCTGGACGTGCAAATTCCTTGAATGAGAATCCAGAACACCTTCATACCACAGATTCTGGTGGCTTAACCAAGGGGCTAATAAAATCCACAGTAAATAAAAAACAAATTGTTGTTGTTGTATTTTTTAAAGTACAAATGTTTTCATACCTGCTTTGGCCACATGTTCTGCATGAAATCTCAGTAGTTATAAATTTACATTTCTGTGGGATGGCCCTTTGAATAGAACCCTAACATGTCTGGAAGTGACTTGGGTAATTTTCTCGAAAGGACAATTTGCCCAACTCAACTGACATTTCTCAGAATTACTGTCCCGCTGCTGAGCTGGGTTTTGACGAGCATGCTCTAATGTTCAAGCCACGGCTTCCAATGATTGCAATGGTATTGTCTGCAAAATGGATGTCTTCGAGTACAAAGGGGAACTCTCCTGGTAGCTCCTTAAGACTTCATACGTTTCATAGGATAGTGGACAGGACTACAAAATTGGATAATACTATATATACTGTGATAGATCCCTTTTTCCTCTATAAAGATGCACCAAATTCTCTTGTCACCCTTACTGTCAGGCTCCTGATGTATGCAAGTGTCAGCAACTCTGATTTAAAGACAGAAACCATAGGTTGATCTTCAACTCCTGTCTGTCCTTCACTTTCACAGGGAATCGGTAGCCAAATTCTGCTTGATCTCAAAGTAAAGCATTCCTTTCATTAGCTCTTTCTATAGCCTTTTTCACTGATCAACACAAGAGAGAGTCTTCTAGGTGGAATGTTCAGGATCCAAGAACGCTATGATCCCACATGTCTCTTCTCTGCTGCCCCACGCAAGACGTCACAGTCTAAAGTCCACCCATTATAGATGTACAAGCTCCAACGGGCCAGAGGGCTCTAAAGGTTAAACGTCCAACCGTTCAGCTACCACAAGATTTCCAACTCGAGGCAGTTGCCACGCATCCCTCCAAATGTGGTTGTCTTCCTCAAATATAGCTTTGAAAAGTCCCAAGATCAAGGCTTTAAATGTAGGTCCAAACCTTCTGCCCAAGTTCCTGCTCACCCCCTCCCTTTTCTTCTAGCTTCCAACCCAGCCTGTTCAGCGAAGCCTTTTTCCGACCAGTTTTGTCAGACACTAATTCATTTTTATCCCTCAACCTGACAAGCTACCTTCCACCTGCATAACTAGTAAAACCTTGTCTCCACTCATATGCCACTGGCCCATTTAACATTTCAACTCCTTGTGTATATGGCCTATAAATGTGATACGTGTTACACTGTAACTATAGCCTACCAGAGCAGAAGTCCCCAAATACCAGATCACAAAAGTTATCAGGAAGGTAAACTAAAAAAAAAAAAAAAAAAAGTCAAAGGCAATATTGAGTTTTTCATAAAGCTAGATGTATCTGAAGAACTAGTGTTTGGTCTGAGATTATATGCTTCCTACATTTTATGAATTCTCATAATTGTATAATTCCTGAATTTTCTTTTATAAAATGAGGGTCATATGCAACCCTCTGTAAACCCAGTAAAAGAACTATCTATCTGTAAAGTCTAGAAGTTTGGGAACCAATGTTCCAGTTGGAAGATATAGAATAAATCTATAATTCTCTTTTGGCTATGCATGCCCAGAACGGCGCTACTATAAATATTCAGAAATAAAATTGGGTAATTTAAGAAAGCATTGGTAGTCATTATTGCTGCTCAACAAATGTTGGCTATTCTCCTAGACATGTGGTAGAACTGCATCTTCTTACCCTTTAAAATTATATGTGCCCATGTGGCTTTCTTTGGCTAATAAAATGTTAGCAGAAGGGATGTATCTCACTTCTGAGAGGAAGCTCTACGAGCTGGGCATAATTTTACCACTTCCTCTTTCCCTCTTCCACAGGAACTGGCCACATGGAGCGCGGCTCAGGGCGAAGATGACAGAGATCAGCTATCCCAGCCAATCCATGTCACGTCGGCAAGAAATAAACCTTGTTGGTTTAAGCTGCTTAGATCCTGACAAGTATAAATGCACTGTGAATGAGTTAGAAAAAGCGTGTCAACGAAAGATATTATGATTATTTTCCTTAAAATTGAATGCTAGGAAACAGACTCAAAAGAAAATTAGAAGCAAGTAAGGAGTTCATCTTAAGTGAGAGCCTTTCCCGTATTTCCCCAAGTGGGAGATCTGACTGACTATTGGCAGACCAATTAGCACTACAACAGGGGCGAACACTGTGGAGGGGTGGGATGGAATTACACCATCCATATCAGAGCTGTTTGATCTATTCAAAATGAGATGTTATCTGAACCTCCCTCTTTCTGTGAGTCTAAGAAAACTAAATGAGGAGAAAAATAGCTTTATTTGCTCCAATGGCTAAAGCTTAAGTGGTATACAACACAGAATCCTTGGCACAAAGATTTGCATTGCCCTCGGTTTCCATCTAAGCAGAGAAATCCCAAATTTATCCCTTACCTGCTGGCCCTTGTGCCAAAACATATGCCCCGAACTTGATAGCAGAATGAAAATGCTTTCGTGGAGTTTTAGGTTCCTTTATACCCCAGGCTTAAAGGAGAGTCCGAGACAGTAGTTGTGGGCAGGCAAGGGCAAAGCAGACCAAAGAGAAATCTCTCCAGCCCATGTCTGCTGTAGGTGCTGCCTTCCCCATAGCTGTGTGGTCAAAAATACCGCCTCCATCTGGCATTTCACGAAGGCAGTTTTCTGGGTGAAGGGATGCTTATCCTTTGGAGCCAGGCAGCTTCAAAGACTGCTCTACCCAAGCTACCACCCAAGGGATTCTCCAAATAGATAGATTTGTAAATGCAGGCAGCCACTGGCCAGGGCCCCTGCATTTGCTTCTGCTCTAACATCTCAGACACCAGTGTTTTTAAGTATTCATGAATACGCAACACCAATTTTGTTGAAACTTTAACCATGATTTCCTTGTTATGACCTGCTCAAAAATCCGCATGCACTTTTCCCCAGAACGAGCTTAGCACAATTATGAGATGAGTGGATGGCCAAGGCCCAAGGAGACAGAGTTAATGAAATTGTCATCGGTGTGAGTGGCAGCTCCATCTTGGGCTTCGTGGTTAGCATATGAAGAGCAAAAGCAAGGAGAGCCTGTTAGGTTTTAAGTGCTGAGCAATGGTATGTCCAGCCTGAGCAGGCACATCAATCTAGACTCCCGGGGAGATAAATGGAATTCACACAAGTATAAATCATCAGGAGAGAGCACAGCCTAGAAATATGAGTGGTGCAGGAGGCCGGGGTGCCAGGCGCAGCTCTGTTACCGAGCAGCCGTGTGACCTTGAAGAGGTCGTGTGATTTCTGGGTCTGCTTCCTTCTCAGGAAAATAAGGAGATTGGACTAGATGACTGCCAAGGCCCCTTCCTTTTCTCACGGTCTATGGTTCTCTGTGAAATAGTTGTTGGATCAGGCTGTATGAAGAAGCAGTCAAATGGCTACTGTTCTTCCGGATTAACTGAAAGTCCCAACCTAATGGGATGAGTACCTTCACATCAACACAGTCCTCACTCCCATCCCCTGTGAAGACTGGGGTCTCGAGGGAGTAAGATGTTAGAATCCAGGGCTAATGTGATAACACAAAAGTCATTTGGCTTGGCTGGATCTCTTGGCTTCAGGCATTATTCTTGGTCTAAAAAAAATTACCCACCGTCTCCTCAGTTCTTCTCAGAGTCAGGATCCTCTTTCATCTTCTATCTCTGGTTCCATGGCATTACCAGCCCTTCACCTATGCTTGAAATTCTACTGGGCCTAAGATGATGTAGAGTCATTATTAGCATGATCCTCGATAGTTCTACAAGCTCCAACTTTGCTTTCCCATGGCCTCCTCACCACAGCCAGCCACCGCTATCTGCACCTCTGAGAGGTCCTAGCTCTTTTGACTCTAAGTTATAAACTCTCTCTCTCAGAGCATGGCGGCTCTTTGTAGGTCCCAGAGCCCACTGTCCAATAGTTCTGCCTGGTAGCCAGAAAAGATTTCTCTGGGGTCCCAGCAAGGCTACAGACTAGATCTGGATCTAGAACCAGCTCTCAGGAACTGACCTGAAATGTACGAAGGAAAGAGTCCTGCCAGTGGTGCTACCATCTCTCTTCCATAGGCCCTAAACCTAACTATGTCTTGAAGTGGAGGTGATGCCCTTGGTTCATCCCTATATTCATTTTTCACCCAGGGTTCATTCTTGACCATTCCAGAGAATCTTCTCCAGGGATTTGAGGGCAGCATTTCTCTCCCATCTTTGGTGTAAGATACTTCAACCCAGATCCAGATCTTATCTTTAGACCTCATGCAATTATAATTTCTGGTGGCCTGAGGTGACTTCTCAGAGTTCCTGGGTTGGTGAATCAATTATACATCACCAGAGCCTTCTGTTAAAAACACAGACAACTACAATGTAATTTCATCAATACAAAGAGTCAGATGTGTGGCATAGATTATAGATATCATTAATACTTTTTCAGACTAGAAATAACTCGAAAGCTAAAGCCACTCTGTTATCCTCCCAACTAGATTATTGAGGGGGAGAGTAAGAAAACATGTGTCTTATGTTTTTAGAATATTCCAGGAATTGTGCTAATTTTGATCGCATTTAATTCTTACAGTACTACCAGGAGAGAGGCATGATTATTGTGATTACAGGTAAGGAAATAAAGGTTGAAAAATGTAAATATCTTAGTCTAAGTCACTTGGCTAATAAGTAGCAAGGTAAATCTTTAAACAGAAGGTCTTTCTGATTCATGAAGTTAAGTCCATTCTACTAGTATCCTTCAAAGCCTGAGTCGTGGACTTCCTGAATCAGATTCTCCTGGTTTATCTCTTAAAATGTAGGTTCTAGGGCCTCTTTCTAGACCTGTCAAATCAGAACCTCCAGGCATGGTTCCTATTTGACGATCTCTGCAGGAGACTCAAATACACTGAAGTTTATTTACCAGCACTCTATAGCATGTTGGCACCCTCTAAAGTCAAAGGCTGTGTCTCATAAATCTTCTATATCCCTGGCAGCATCAACCACAGAATTGGGCACCTGGTAGGTGCCTAATTAAATTCATGTACAAACAAATTTGTTCAGATGCAGCCTTTTTCTTCAACTGAGCAACAGTGTCTGTGTACAGGTTAAGGTGACAAGAGCCTTCTTCACACAAACACAGCGCCACAAAACCAAATTCAAAATGAGATACATGGGAGGAAAATAGTCAAGGAAAGTCCCAGGGCTTTCTCACTTTGGTTCCCTCCTCCGCTCCCACACTGGTCCCTGGTGGGGGGGGGGGTTTGGGGGGGACAGAGAGGGGGTACTTTTTTTTTTAAGATTTTATTTATTTATTTGAGAGAGAGAAAGAGCAAGCGCAATAGCACGAGCAGGGGGGAGGGACGGAGAGCAAGGGAGAAGCAGACTCCCTTGATCCCAGGACCCTGGAATTATGACCTGAACCGAAGGGGGGAAGCGAGGAACAGGGAGGGGGTACTTCCTGAGCCCCTCTGGGTCAAAACGTCTCTCCTCAGCTCCCCTGCTAAAGGAAAACTCCCAAAACTTGCTCAAAATTCAAGAAGTAATTTGACCAAATACTACATAAAGGGGCAAAGAAAATACTTACCAAAAATACAAACAAAATGAAAACAGACTCCTACCTAAGATACATATGTTAACAATGCCATTGGCCTTGAGATTTCCTAACACAGGGAGACAGCGAAGGGCTTACTGAGTCCAAATCCCCCTCTGGAAAGTAACTGCATCTCTGCCCCAGGGACCACTCTAACCACAAGGAGCCCTCCTTCCTCTCTCAGTTCTTTGTTTCTATATGAATTTAAGGTCAACTAAGTTTTTTCCCCAAGTAAATTCTTATTCTCTCCCGTCGAAAAGAGAAGGGTAGGAAAGCGGTTTGTTTAATGCGTGCCTCCTATTCAAACCAGAAAACAGACCATCTGAGCTCTGCTGGGACAGGAATGTAAAAGCCAAGTCCGCCCCATCTCCTGAAACCAGAGCGCCCACGAGAGGGCAAAGCGCTGATTTTCTCTCGCTAGCGGTGTTTAAATTTACATGTCAGCACGGCCTAAGTAATATATTCAATTAAAATTCAGCCTGATTATTTATTGATTTTGCATTTTCCTGCCCTGCTACTGTCCGGGCAATTTTCTAACCACTCTCAAAATACCTCTCATGCTTCCTGGGAGAAGGCTGATACATGCCAGGAATTCCCAGACAAGAGCTGAAGTAGAAAGCTAATTATTTCAAGCATGCCTCTGCTACCACAGCAGGTCTTTATGGGTTCAAGAGGTGTCTTAGGTCTGCTACAAAGGCCAGATTTCAATTTGGGTAATTAGACTTTGCCCTACCCTTGAGAGTTCCCTTGACACACTTTCCTTCATTTCCTTCCTGTGTCTCTACACATATGGTTTTTTTTGTTTTTGTTTTTTTAATCTTGGTTCCTCATACTCTACTAGTCTTTTTTTGAGTAGACACCTCTGACTACATACTCCAGGGTTTTTCTCATCAACAGGATGGGAGACAACTGTTTCGAATCCCTCAGGCCCTGTGTTAACATTGCCCGCCCCAAAAAGCCTTCCCAAGCCCATTTCTCAGCAGAATTCCTCATACCTTTTCTTCCCTCCATCCTTTTATATTATCCTCTTATTAATGAACCTATTTCATTCGACCCCATATGATAGTCAGTTGTGTGCATGTCTTTCTTCCCCACTGGAACACAGACCCTTTAAAAGCACAAACACATCCGACTTCTCAACATCCCCCATTGCCCCTAAGTAGAGGAGGGAGGAAGAAAGCCAACATTTCGTAAAGCTTCTCAGGTGCTTGGCAATGTCAATAATATAATCTCACCAAGTCCCCAAAACAACAACTGATCCCCGTTTTATAGGAGAAATTAAAATGGATACTAAACAAGGTGCCGTATGCTACTCAAGGTGGCAGGGCTGGTAGATGCTAGAAAGGAGCCAGGCTTCCAGGACTGTTGGAGCCCTGGCTCATTTCACAGCCCAGCATCGCTCCCCTGACCTTACCCGGAGCCTGACTATGAGAAGCTCTCCGGGCTGTTGATGAACAGGTGGACGAGAGCGTCTACCTAATAGCTCTCTGCACCTGATGCCTTTCCCCACCTATACCTGGGCTGATGGCCAAGTCCACCAGCTGTCTGTGAGGCTTGTGGGGGCCCTTCTTGTACGTTCCTGCCCCCACCCCTGTCTAATGAGGCTTCGATAGAATCCTATCAATTTCACCCACACATTTTTTTTTGCTTTGTTTTATGTGTGTGTGTGTGTGTGTGTGTGTGTGTTTTGAGAAAGAGAGAGAGAGCACGAGCAGTGAGGATAAGGACAGAGAGACAGAATCCACACTGACCACTGAGCCCAACGTGGGGCTCAATCTCACGATCCTGAGATCATGACCTGAGCTGGAACCAAGAGTTAGATGCTTAATGGGCTGAGCGACCCTGGCACCCCCTCACCCACAGTTATTTGAAGGATCTCTAGACAATGATATAATACCCCTTTCACATTCCCTCCTTACTACTACATGATTGGTTTTGAAATAAGGTATTGGACCAATTTCCCCCACTTCTGGATCATGTAGATCGGTCTTCCCCCCAATTTTTAGGGTCCCCAGAGCAATATCACAATCTCAGAATAAACAATAGGGAATTCATTATGTAACACAATGGCTCATCCTCTATCAGGAGTGGCGCATGTATCTCTCCAGCCATGATGATGAGCGAACCCCACACACACACCTTCTTCCCCCGCTGGTGCACCCCGGACATCCAAAGTACAGCTGCAGGTGTGACTCAGGGGCCCAGCTGGACTGACCGGGCGCTTCGTTCTCAAACCCCACCGCTCTGAAGAGGGCCCCGCCTCCAGCAGAGCTTCCTGCCCCTGCCAAATTCCTGACCATTCTCTAAGAGAGCCACTCTCCCTCCTCGCTGACCATCTAGCAAGTGAGAGGTGGATGCATGCCCTACATGCCACATTAAAAAGCATAAAAGGCAAGTGATGTTTGCCATGTGCCTCGTCCACAGGGAAGACCCAAGAAATGGCCTAACAAATAAATACCAAAGAGGCAGGAGCAAGGAGGAGACCATGGCCCCTTTAAGCAAGATTCTTCTCCAAAGCCATTAATTCATCTAGTTGAGGAGAAGGGAATCCAGAGGCTCTATTTCAAGTTAGACAAAGACTAGAGATACTAGGAACATTCTTTATGTCTTTTGAATTCAGATCCTGTATTATCTGAATTTCATATTGAATATTACCTTTATTGATAATATTGTCCAGTATTATCCCTGGAATCTTTTCTCTACAAACCATGAACTCTACTCTCTCACTGGGTGAAAAGTCAAGGGGTCTCTCTGTAACAGCAAGAGAATATCTCTCAGCCTCTCCCAGCTGCTGGAGTTTACTTTGGATTTCCCTCCATCATGGCATGAAAGAGCATCCCTCCTGGTGCCCAGAAAATGAGACTGATAATTCCGACCCACTTTTAGGAGGGAAAAACCCTGGTTAAAGAAAAAAATGGACAGGTATTGTGGTACTATGAAGTACGCATGTCAGAGAGGCCAGCAGGAGTCCTGGACTTGGGTTGTCTTATGGTTCTCTTCAGATACGATTTTGGTTGAAAATATTTTTTGCCACCCAGACTTAGTATTTCTGTTTCTAAAAACCTGGCCAGTGGGCTGTTGTTGGTTTACGTTAGTTTGGAAGTATTTAAACCAATAACCCAAACTCAGTGGTTCTGAAATTCCTTTTCAGGATTCCTTTTTGTACTGCTCCTGTGAGGTATGAGATTTGGAAGTTCATTGTTGGACACCATCATCAGGGAAAGAGGTATGTTGGAGAAGCAAACATATGTTGGAGGGAGGAGTTATAGAATGATCCCCTACCAGCTGAGACAAAGAGGGCAAAAGATCCAGGAAGTCAGAAGAAGCAAAATGACAGGTCAGAGAGCAGAAGGGTGGGGCCCAGGATAGACAGTCAATCCCTATTTCATCTGGAAGGGCCTCCTCTTTTCCATCTTTGGTGTTGGCGGCTGCATAGAAGTCTCTGGCTAAAAGGACTCAGAAACCCTCTGGGAAAAAGAGTGTTTCTTATTCCATAGTAAGCATTCAGAAAAGAGGAAAGAGCTCCACTTGATCAGTGAGAGCTGCATCTATAAACGTAAATGAAGAAACTTAGACTCTGCCCTTATATGGAAAGACTGGCATTGGTGATCAGCATATTAATAACGACACAAACGCTGTTATAAATATATGGCAGAGACCATAATAACAGTCTGGACAAAGTGAGGACTATGTTTCAAATTAATTGTTCTATAAATTGCATAGGTCTGTGTTTATTTCATAATAAATCTCAAATGAGTTGACTAATTTTGACAAAATTTGGTTCATTTATCAAGGGAATAAATTTATGTCACATGAAACCTATGAGTCAATTCATCAAACAACAGCCAATAAAAGCTTTCAAAGAGCTCTATTTTCTATAATTTGTAATGACTTTCAAAGCCCCCATTCTCTTACCCTCTTTAACCACACTGCAGAACACCACAAGATAAATCTCCCAATTTCAGCTAATTTCACATTTTCTACATGTCACTCGTGTGCTTAAAAACCTAGCCCATAAAGCCTAAATTCCTCTACCTGACTTTTGATTGACTGATTAATAGATAATTGTACAGAGTAAGACCTATGATTCACACGATCACAAATATCCAGGCATTTTTCACAGTGCGGAAGGCAGGAAAGGTTATAAAACGTATATTTAGAAAGTCAGAAAAAGGATAGCTTCTCTCCACTTAGACGAGGTTTTCAGAATTCTGGAGCAGTGTTTCAAAGGTAGAGAGTCAAAGTCATCCCGGGCCTATGTTTCTGCTTCGGACAAAAGCTCTGATGCAGCCAGGAGAGCTATAGAGAAAGACATCACGAAAAGGAGGAATTCGACCAGCTGTGTGTGCTCTAGCTCATAATCTTCAAATCTCAGTGTGCGTGTGGATCACTGGGGATCTTGCTGAATGTAGATTCTGAGTCATAGCCTGGGGTGGGATCCAGTTTCTCCGTTTCAAACTAGCAGCTGGTGAGGCCCACGATGTTGGTCAACGGACTACCAGGCTTTGAGTAGCCAGCTCTGAGCTGTAAGGAATAGCTTTGTTTTGGTTTAGCCGTTAGAGCTGTCAAAAGATGGGGGAGGAAATCTGTCCATGGAGAGAAGTTTCTCAGGAAATGCTCTATCTGGCATATGGACAAAGTCAGACCTTTAGTCTTAGCCCAATTCGATCACTGAGTGACTCAGTTTTCTTCATGCAATTAACCTCTTTAGACTTGATTTCCTCATCTTTGAAATGGGGATAATAAAAATCAGCGTGTAAGCGTGGTGGTAAGAATGCGATGAGCGAGCACCTCTCACTGACTCTGCTCAAAGCCGGCTGTTCAATATTGTACGGCTCTTCCTCACCTCAATTACCCCCTTCATCACTGGTGATGTTCAAGCAGAGTTTCAATCGACCCCTGGGAAGGAAGCTGCAAAGAGCACGCTCACCTCAGGGTTGAGGGCACTGATGGCCCTGAGGTTCTACAATACCCCGCACTGATCAATGGGACTTCAAGGCCGTGATTTCTGGGATGTGAGCCCCAGATGCATGAGTAGTATTCAGGTCTGTTATTGTTGTGAACACATCTATTATGCTCAGATGCTAGGCCAACAGTCTGGACTCAGAAGCTAATGACAGCTAATAACTGAATAAACAGCTCAATAATGAAGTGTGTGTGTGCATAAAATGCTTCCATCAATATTCTTTAGAAAGGGCCTTTTCTGCTAATACCTTCCACTTATACGGTCTTTTGAGAGCTTTCAGGTTTTCTATCTCTTTTGAGCCTTAAAACCACCTGAGGAGGGAGGCTTATAATCCCCATTCTACAAACAAGGAAGCTGTTCTGTGGTTCCCCGAGGTGCCCACACCAGCGAGGCCCATGACCCACCCCAGAAGCCGGCCCCGCACTCTCCCCACTGCGCTCTGCTGTCCCTCCCAATAGGCCTTAACTCTGTGGCATCCAACAAATGCTTAAGTGACCTTGGTGAGCAGGCTCTGTGAAGGGAGGCGGGGGAGGGCACACTTAAAGACTTCAGAGCCTCCAGGAGCACCTGCTGGCCTCCTTCCGTTCACAGATCAGGTCACTCAAGTTCAAAGAAATGTAGCAACTTGCCTAAGGTCCCCATTGGGTTCTTGCCCAAAATAGAGAGCATGTTGTCAACATTCCATTAATCCCAACTCGCAGCTTTTACTATGCCACACTCGAGGACACCTAGGGTTATTTTTGTTCCAGATTCTTTCTGAGCTGCTTCAATTACCAATGAATCTGCAGCTATAATGTACTTGCTTTAACAAACACGTAAAGCCTTGGGGCTCCGAGCTGGTTATCTCTGCCCTCTTTAAGTCAAATATTCTTACGTGATTCTGTGTTAATATTTAAGGGTAAGATATATGGACAACATGCCAAAGCCAACCGGGGCTGGTTTTGGAAAGTTCCAGCTCTGAGCAGGTGGGAGAGCCACATCCACCATCTTCTCAAGAACGAATTCACCATGGGCTGGCCATTCGCCATTCCATTTCTGCTATTTCTTTAATCAAAGCTGAACAGAATGAATTGCAAATAAAAAGGGAAAAAAGAAAACATTAAATATGAAAGGCCAACTTGCTCGCCTATATTTTTAGTTCAAGTGACAGTTTTAAAATTACAAAGGTAAAAACCCTTTGCTAAATCGGGTTTTAAATGTGCCATTTGTCAAGCCAGTACATTTTTACGATTTTTAAAACTACTGTTTTATCATGAAAGGTAAAAATACAAAGTGGTGGTATTATTCTTCGTCTCTACCACCACTATACATTTGGGGGTATGCAAACCACCCCTTTGCTTTTGGGGGTGGTTTGTTTTTGAGGCAGGAAACGGGGCTGTTCTCAGCAAATCTCCGAGACACATTTTCATTCATGTCGCAATGCTGTTAGATCATTTTCCAATCTCGGGGCTGTTATTGTTTCACAGAAATAGGGAAAATGATCCTTGCAGTGATCACAGAAATCCGTCGCTGACAAAGACCTCATCAAAGGTCATCGTCAACAGCGCCCTCCTTCACAGAGGAGCAGACTGAGGCCAGAAAGGTGAGTGGACTCCCCTGCCTCCATTGCTCCGGCCCCTCAGTGGCAGAACCTGGCCTACATTCTAATTCTCCTCACACCCGATGAGTGACTGCACATCATGTCACAATGGCTTTCCTGACATGGTCCCCACAAATGGTCAGCTTTCTGGGGCTGCCCCTGGGTCAATTCTCTTCCAGCCAGAGTCCGGAGCTTGACTTATAGAATGACCCTAACCTGAAGGCTTGTAGAGTCTTTGTAGAGATAGCCAAGAGAAAAATACCTTTTCTGCAAGGTCAAGGGAAGGACCAAATCATTGTTTCATTATAAAAGGGACGTGGGAACCTGGGAATGAGAGGTGAGGACATACCAGTCCCTCAAAGAGGGAAGAAGAAACTCTGAAGGGCACAAGAGAACCTCTTCTATACCCTAGACGAGTCCGCCTTTTGTCCGTGATTATCCTCGACAACTCTGTAAATATTCCCGAAGAGAAAGGGAGAAGAAACTCTGATTTCAGAGTCACTCATAGGCACTCTCTGTACAGCTGTGGAATCGGTGCCTCTGACTATAAATAGCCATGGCTGATAGGAAGTGGGCTGAAACCATCATCAAGCAGAGAAAACAGCATCCGAGAAGGTTCGCGGTTCTGCCTCCGATCTTGCATGGATCTCAGACCAAAGGCCCTGGCTCTCTACAACCTCCCAAGCCTACTTCTCAAATGGGAGCCCCAGTAATGCATTCGTAGATGGCCTTATTTAATCCCACCCACGGCACCCAACTCCACCATGTCCTGTGAGGACAGCCATCCCGAAAGTGTCCAGCCAGCCTCGCCTGGGTCTGGGCACAAGGAGACACCACGGGATGAACAAGCACTTCTAAATATAAAGTGCCACATAAAGCAATTGCAGCTCTCAGTCCAAAATGGCAATTTTTATTTTGCTAAAAATGGGTTCTCACCATATGATTCATTATTAATGAAAGAAAAAGCATGTATTCACATTTCCTAATTATCTTTTACCCACTTATGGCAAAAAAAAAAAAAAGTGCTTTAAACCCTATAATTTGGTCACCAATTAGTCTTTGATTTACCCTGATGTACACAGAGAGTTTTTTTTTTTTAATTAAAAAAGGATTGCAGCTGAAAATTTACATTTAAAAAGTAATTAATGCCAATTCAATGAAGAAATCCTCAGTTTCCTATAGAATTATAGTGAACCTCGAGCCCTTTTTAAGGATGGAAAGAACTGGTCATCGGTTCACCTTTTTCCAGGTGAACTGGTGTCCGACCCCTTCCCACTTTTCCACTTTGTCTCCTTCACTCTTCATACCTATGGGTGTTGTTACTCAGAAGAGAGCCTTTGACTGACAGCTCACCCCCTCCCCCACGAGTGCCAGTCTTTCCTGTTCCAGCTGAGGGCTTCTGAGGCACAGACCTGGTTCTGCTGCCCAGGAACCAGGAAGACTCAGGGCTCCCCTCTCCCATCAGCTGGATTTCCCACCATCTCCCCTCTGCCCTCCCAGCTGCCCTGAGACCACGTATACATACTCATCTCTCCAGTGTCAACTCGCCATCCCATCCTTCCCTTTCCTTTGTCACCCCCAAAACAAGAGCCCCTTTTTGGCATAGGGGGGTGTAGTGACCAGAAGGAGCCCTTATCCAGGGAGCAGTGGTCTAGCTTGCAATAACTATTCTGCTGTTGTAAGAACCATAATTGTTAGTAAATTAACCTCTGCAAGGTTTTCTGAGCTAGATAAAAAAGGATATTTGAAAATCCTTTTTCCACTATTGGACCAAGGAGAAGGTGCATCTTATTTTCTGAGCTGACTCTTTCTGGCTTTTGTGTCGGCATATACTTGAGCAAAATGCAATCTAATGAATTTTCCCCTTAAAAAGAAAATGAAGGGGATATAGTATCTCTGGGTGTTTCCAGCATGTACGGCGTGTATCAGGGATTCTCAACCTTTCATTCCATCCCGGTAGCCCAGAGATGGAAACACTCCGCTACCACTAACAGGTCTCCTTACACTCAACTGGCGGGGAGGGGACAGGAGGAGGGGCAGAACTCGCTAGTGCCTCCAGTCTGTAATATCATCCAAAATAGATGCCAGACTATCATGGAGAGTCTCCACATGGTTTTTGATCAGCAGCAAAAGGGCCAAAATGAATAAAATCATTCGCTCATTGTTTGACATTCTCATTTCACTACAAGTGTAGCCCAATGCCCCATGGGCTGGCTTCCCGAGGGATGCATGTACGTTCCACTTCTAGTTATTAAGCAGCAACTCTGTGCTGGGCGTTTTGTACACATTATATCCAATCTGCCCAAGGTCAATCTTATTCCCATTTTATTGATGAGGAATCTGAGATTCAAAGAAATCACTTGCCCTATGGCCGTTAGCTAGTGAGTGGCAAAGCTAAAATTCAAACCAGTGCTGTCAAACTCCAGATTCTACGCTGTATAAAGACCCGAAAATAGGATTTATTCAGAGTTACAGAGTTTATATCTGGAATTGGAACATAAGGCCAGTAACCTCCGAACAAATTTTCTATGTGTGAACGCCTAGGCTGAGACACGTTGTTTAAAGACATCAGCGACGGAAAGGATTCAGATGTTGTTCTTAGCATCTTAACTTGGGTAGCTGTTTGCTAGGTGCCTAAATGGGTGTCAAGGCCTTGGCCAGTAAAAGCGGTGGGCTCTAAGGGACCTGGAAGAACTTCCCTTGGAACTGGGCAGCAGTCCTCTCTCTGCTCGTCAACACACAGCAGCTTGAATTTCGTAAAGACTTGCTCCTGGCCCAGATCCTCCCCTGCCCTTATGCCTACACAGGCCAGGGGCTATCAGAGCCGTGGCCTCTGTTCTGTCAGCTCTCAGTGGCCTCCAATCAAAGCACGGGTTCTAGACCTGAGATCTGAGAGTCTTTATAATTGCCAGGTTCCCATATCACCCTCCCAACAGATTGCTTTCAAATCCAGCAGCCTCAGGATGTGGAGTACCCACAGTGAGCCCCGGATATCCAAGTGACCCCCTTTTATAGTCGTATTAGCTTCTCTCACGTTGGGACATCCATAATACAGAGCTTTCCCTTCACTCTCTCTGTCAAATACAGTTCCCACCACCTTCGAAGCAGAAGTCTGGAGACCTACTCTGAAATGCAGCATGATAGGGTTTCCATGTTCTCCTTGCTTTGCCAGCCCTCCTCCCCCAAAGCTGGAACCTTTTTCTTGTACTCGGGGTAGCTGGCGCCTTGCCATGTGTCAACAGACCTTCCGGCCCCCACGGCCTTCCACCTGTCCAGTCACTGGGCATCAGGGCCCTGCCTCCATGAACAGACCAACCCAGCTTCACTGATTATTATACGACATCGGACACCATCTTCGGATAATCCAGCAGCTCTCTCTGGATGACTCTTGGCCAACCCCTCATTCCCAGACCTCGTGAAAGATTCTCTCCCAGGGCCAGCTCACTTCCACCCTTCAGCCCTTGAATTCCTGCCTAAGCTGTCCCCACCCCCAAACACTTGGCTTGGGAGCTTCCCAATTTACAATGGTTCCCATCTGGACAGGCTTAGATGTCCCCACCACCACTAGAGTTGCCTCTAAAATGCCTGTTTACCCCTTTCTCCAGGCGGCCTGCTATGAATCAAAGAGCCCTTTACTTATTAGAGCCATTCAAAGTGACCCTGTCGTAACCAGGTCAGTTTCACTTGGTCAGGTCCAGGTATTTGGAGACACGTTTGGATATATTCGAGTAGTGACTGATTTCTTAATGGTTTAATTTCTGTGACTGCCTCCACATGCACCCAGTGACAGTCCCAGCCAAGAGCCCGCAGGAGCACAGGTCCAGCAATGGTGTCCTGGGGTCAGTGTAGAAGGAACTGGGGAGCATCCAGCCAGCCTCCGCCAGTTTGCCCAGAGAGGAGCAGCACAACCTTCACCTCTAAAGAAAACATGAACTGTGAAAATAACATTCTTTCTCTGGCAAATCCGTCCTCTGCTAGAATGAAAACCGGCACAGCACACACACCACCAAAAGCAGATTTTTCAACCTCTGTAAGCCTCCGAGCCAGGAACCGGATTGCTTACAAGACTCACTTGGGCTGACTCGAAGATCCATGGTGGCGCCCGCTTCTAACAGCCTCCTTCCCAAGTCGAAGGGTGCCTCCCACGCAGCCAACCTAATGAGTGATGATGCTAAGAGGACTGTTAACTATATCGCTTCGTTAATTGCTCAATCTAAATTAATCAGATATTCGGAAATTTCTCTTGTTTTTCCAAAGCCTCTTGTTAGAACAGACTTAAAAGAATCAGGGTCTCTCTTAATGAGAGCAATAACAATATTCTGTTTTTATGTACTGCTCTACCGCCTACTAACTCAAAAGCTTACTGTGTCCGCATAGGCAAAGGGAAGTACAGGGCCAAGCAATTGCCTGTAAATATAATTGCTATAGAGATTTAACCTGGTTCAACCAAGCTGAAGGAATATTTTTCCACAAATAGCAATTTAAAATCTGAATTATATTCATAATGACCTTGGCTCTCAGAGCGTTCCTTGTTTCATTATATCTCAGCACCCCAGAATGATAATGCCAAAGAACCATAATGCTTCTTTTTAAAAGTCCCTCTGCTGCCTCAGTGCCAGCCAAAATCATATCTCCAGGAAAATTTCTTCTCCTGAAGAGGTGCCAAAAGAACAGTCTGAAGTCAGGGATAGTCTTCCAGATTTCGGCAATGATTGGGATTGGACTGAAGGATAGGCCAAGCAGCTGACCCTTCATTCAGCAGGATGCGAAGGAGGCCAGAGGAGAGCCCCCAATCAAAAAATTGCTCTCCTTAATTTCATTTGATCCTGAATTTATAAAATTACTTGAAGGTACTGTAGCCTCCGGGCCAGAGAACGTAAGAGGAAAAACCTGGGCGAGGAATTAAAAGACTTTGCTTGGTTCAAGTCCCATCTCTGTCACTTACCAGCTGCGTGACACTGGCAAGATGCTTCACCACGCTGAGCCTTAATTTCTCATATGGAAATAGCAATGGTACTAACTTCACGTTAATGCTGCTTCAAACATTAAATGAAACTACACCTACAAAGCTAAGTTCATGGAACATCAGAAGCAACCCAGAAATGTTAACTCTTCTGTTTTTGATGGTGACGGCATCGATATCACTGTTACAAATAAATCAAGGCAGAGTAAGAGGTTAATCCCTGACTGCTGACTCGCAGGGAGGGGAGACTGAGAACGGGATCAATGATGGTTTACAGGCCCAGCACCCTGGATAGCTGCCTAAATAGTACTATCCCAAATATCTCCCACCCCTAAGGTTTTGGTTATGGCCCGATTTATAGGACCATTTCAGGGACAGAAATGAACTATTTCTGCTGCAGGTCACTCTTACTATCCACTCTGATCTTCCTGTGTCCTACTCCGAAACAGCAAGAACAACACAATCACCAGAGGGGAGGCCCTCGTGGATGCGGGACCAGAGATCAGGAGGCAGTGGGGGAAGCTGTCTCCCAGAGCGGGAGCTTGTAGTGGCCCACAGCTGAGCTGAAGGTGGAAAGTCAGAGGTGTGACCCATCCCCCCTCTGGCTGTGGACCAATGATGCACATCGTGGCTGCTGTCCCTCGTCCACCAACACATTCTCATTTTGGCCAATTTAGAGAAAAGAAGCACAGAGGGAGAAAAAAGACAGAACACAGGTGAAAAAAATCCAGATTTCACATTCATTAAGTACCCTTCTCTATCACTCATGTTATTTTTTTTAAATATGGCATTTGTGATTAGACACTGGAACCAAATGATAAAGATACAAGAAAATGTCACATAGAGAGACATCCCAGAAAAGGCAATTACAATACAATGTTTAAATACTGATAAAGATGGCACAGGTGCTTGGGCATAAAGAAGGAGCCGTCAGAAAACTCAAGGAAGATGTCTCCGTAAAAGTAATGTCTCAGCCAGCACCTGAATGATAGGTGGGCGATAGCAGGAGAAGCTGGAGGACAGCGCGCCAGGAAGATAGAACATACGTGGCAAGGGCCAGTAAAATTCTCCTTAACAGAAGAACATCATTAGTCAAAGGCATAGAAAAGAGAAATAATAAAGACCATATAACGTAGAACCTTATAAGCATATCAGACCTCAGAAACATATCACTGCCCTCTGAGTCTATAGGAAACGAGTCAGAATGTAATTCCCATGCATGACTCAGAAGGGGAGAAGTTTTGCAGTGATAAAAAATAATCCCAAGATCTCAGAGGCTTAGTACACAAAAGTTTGTTTCTTACTTCTGCAAAATCCCCTACCTGAAGTTAAATACGCAACATGGGGTGGGACGGGGGCTTTGCTCATCGTGATCCCTTCAGGGACTCAGGCTGATGAAAGTTCCATCTCTAAAAATTCTTCAGAGTGACTCAGGTAAGGGGGGCAGAAAATAGCCATCTAGACCAGATTCTTAAAGCATCAGCCTAAAAGCGACACTCATGTTTCTCGAGCCAAAGGAAATCGTAATAGCCACATCTAACTTACAAAAAGCAGGAGGAGGTACCCTACCTTGAGCCGGCAGGGAAATAAACCAGAAATACACAGTGAATTGTACCAAGGGCATCTAGGCCTCCTTTCTCCTTCCTCGTGGTTATTATAAACAAAAACCTCCTCACGTTGGGTATAGTAAATAGTTCTTATGAAAAAGATCTCACAAATTTTGCTGACCCATGAGGTGCCCCAGTGAGAGAGGGCAAGCATTATCATGCCGATTTGCTCAACAAGGAAAGTGAAGAGCAAAGAGTTTGAGGAGTCCTTGCCAATCCTATTCAGAGGTGGAAGAGAGCCAGACTCCTTGGTTCCTGTTTGGTGATTTATCCCGCTTTACAACTACCGCAAAGAGTAAGTAAACAGAACCAAACAAAGCAAATTCCTGCAGAGACCAGAGATGCCCTTTCTCCTGCCCCAGCAATGAGAAAGACACCCGGCACCGGCACCGGTCCTCCCAGGCTGTACAGGGGCAAACAAACATTGAGCCCCTGGCTCTGAAGCATGCTAATGAGATGAAGGTCTGCAGGGCCACTGGGAAAGGTCTAAGTCCTCTGGGAATGTAGGAGTAGAAGAGCTGACTCTTTGCAGGTTCATCACTCTGAAAGTGATTCACTGGAGTTTCCCCATCTACTTACAATTGCAAGGTTTGAAATGGAAGCATTTGCAAGGATAACCAAACCACACCAGTAGGACTCTCTGACATGGCACTTTACCAGCGAATGTCAGACGCTAACCTAAGTCAGCTGATTGGAGGATTGAAGTATTTTCCAGACATTCAAGGAAACGCACAGCACATCAATTCCGATGCACTGGTTTGGCTGTGATGGGGTTCACAGGATTATTAGGACCAACGCAGAATAATGGACTTCACGCTTCACAAGCTAGTGACTACCAAAGCATTTCCTGAGTCCCTTTTCACTTCTTCAATCATAGACCCTCTTTGTGGGGAAGGAATAGGCAGTAACTGAACACAGAAGACCGTATAATGTACAACAGACTCCCTCCTTTTGGGCACCAAAGTTTGTTCTCATCGTTCTAACAATGATCACTGCTAGCTTATTCAAAGCCTGATGCAGGGATGACTGACTTTAAAAAAAGAATCAGGTAATCTGAAAGATTGTGTGGTTAGTAGGGACATAAACTCACACATATATGAGCAGGCATCTGAAACATTACGGGAGGAAAAAAATGAATATTCTAACGTGGTTTTCCAAAGAACAAATTAGGCTGTGGGCAGTGCCACCCACCCACCAACCGCTTACAAAGATTTGAGACGGTAAATCCAAGTATAAGTCCAGTGATTCTTCCTGAATAAAAACTGAAATCCAGAATCTTAGTCTGGACCCAAACATTTTACAGCTATTTCCATATATCCAGGTGTGACTCAGAAAAATTAAAAAAAAAAAAAGAGAAAGAGAGACAGAGAAATGTGCTCAGCCAGTGGTCTGCTCTCTGAAATCTCATGGGTGGCTTGAAGCGGTCTTCATTTCCTACTTTCTTCTCAGAGTGATTTAGCCTTAGGTATTTCTAAAGGCTTGGGAACAGAGATAAAGATTATCTCTCTTCCTGCCCATTTCTCCATCAGTTCTGAGCTATATATCTGGGATCCAAGACATATGTGTCCTCGTCCTGGATATTGAATTCTGCGTTCACCTTATATATCACTCACTTGCTGCATGTCCTCACCATTTTTTTTCTTTCTCCCTTCCTGTCTTTTTTTTTTTTTTTTCCCTCCCTCCACTTGTGAGAGGCTGCCAGGCCCTTTTAGAGCACGAAGATGAAAATGAATCTAACTTGAGTCAGGAGGCTACTCTCTCTGGAATATTTAAATGAGATAAATGACGCCAGTCAGAACACCAGTTTCCTGACATATTGGAGTGCCAAGAGCCATGCAGAGCTGTCACTCAGAAGAATGACTTCCCAGCCGCCATCCTGCTGCCCTACAGTCCCACCACCCCCCAGCACCTTCTCATGAATGTGTATTTCCTGCAGGAGGTGAGAAGGCGAGCCCATTCGAGCGGCTGGGGGGCCAAACTAAGAAGCGGATATTCCCTTAGAAGAAGCCAGCACACTTAGCCAAGGTGTGCGGTGATGAATGGAAAGTGTGGCCGTGCCTTTCACAGAATGGATGTGGTTTTGTATTCCTTGCCAATGCCCCCGATAGCCAGCAAAGCTGCCTTGGGTACATGATCCCTCTCTAAATTGGACGATTGTATTCAAGCTGCCATTTTTCATTTTTAAAACCAGGATCCCTTCAGGTAATCAGTAACCTTGAAGAGAACTGAACTCTAAAGCGCAGGTCTGCCAAAAGTCCTCCGGGAGCCTGGAAAAGTTGGTGAAAATATATAAACAGCAGTGCCCACACTGCGGTCGGCCGCCTCCTCCGGTGTCCCTCACTATCTCCTTCCATCTTCGCCTTCAGTGTTCCACAAAGTTTAGACAGGTTTAGGTTATCACTCAAACACTATGACTCAAACTCGGGGAAATTGTTCCTGTAATGGAGTTCTCAATTTATTGGTCAATTTCACCTTGATTTTGTGTCACTGGTAGCTTTGCTGGTCCTTCAGCTTGTATTACATACTCTAAAACTGTGAAACGTTTTCAAATATTTTAAATATCACAGATAATTTTATTCAGCTCATAATCTCTCCTTCTGGAAAGATAAATAAAAATAATTTTTTCTAAAAGGCAACATTGGTCTCTGCACTTGTGCTTTCATAAATAGCTAAAATCTGCCACCTTCTGGATTTTCCAAGATGTCGACCACAGAAACTAGCCTTATTTTCTTTATCCCCGGCCAGATACTCTTCAGCTATGCAGTGATACTGCCATCTAGTGACCATTTTCTAGAAGGCTCATTCAGCAGAAATGTGTAAGAGAACGTGGCTTTCTAAGGGGGAAGCAAATATCCACTTGGAGAAAATTTCTCCAACTACAATTACGAAAAGAAAACGAACCTTATACAGACCATTGATGGTCGAATTGAAAAGTCAGCAATTCTTGAATAAATTTGCAAAATTAAAATAAAAGGATCTACGACACTCAAATCAGGACAGCCTCATATGAAAAACGCATCTTCCCTTCAAATGGCAATACAAGTCGGACAATACACCCACAGCAGAACCACAGCAATGTCATTCATCCTCCGCAGTCACCTGAAAGAAGATGAAGACGTTGAGCTATTTCTCAGTCTTCTTACCTCCTTCCTCTGAGGAACAGATGAAAACGTACCCATTATGTAATACTTGGCCCTCATATTGCAACGAAAATAAGGTCGATACTTTTGCATTTTTAACAATTTCTTGGCTCTGCACTTTAAATGCTTCCTGGAATATTTTCCGCGCCCAAGAAGCACGCATTTTGGAGTGCACTCGAGACCCCCCCTGACATTGTGTTCGTTCCCCAGTCTCGTCCTGGGCACAGACCTCAGCGAAAGCAGAATGCAGGACCCGAGGGGCCCCTACTTGTGATGTTTCGAGGATGTAATCTCATTGCTCTCTCCTTTGCTATGTCTTGAAATCTCCCCCAGAGTCCTCAGTTGGGAAGAGGAAGGGGCTTGGGGGGCACTCTCCCCCACCCCCGTGTCAGAACCAGTCCCTGCAGCTGTGAGCTCCACTTGGGACGTCGTCAGGCAGTCGACAAACTATCTCAGCTGCTGGAAATCTACTTCCTGCTGAAACACAGGGAAGTGTGTACTGCACATTCGCAATGTGGTACCAAATTAACTTTCAGAAAATCAAAACCAGTTTAACGTTTTTTACTGACTGAGAGGAAGGGGTACCACATCGTCCTCATCCTTCATTTCCTCTTTCCCATCCACTGGAGGAGGTCTCTGCCCTCAGGCGCTTCAGCCACCTAGGGGCTCTGCCCCTCCTGGCATCATGGGAGGCGGGAGGTGGGCACTTTGTGGATGCAAATGGGTAGCCGTCAGGTTAACCCCATAAAGGCGGCTCCAGAGAAGGCTCTCTCCCTGGTGCTGGAGCATCAGACCTCCTTGTCTGGTTTTTGGTTGGTTGATGGTTGTTTATTTGAGGGGCGGGAAAGGATCAGGGGTTGAATATAGAAAAGATCAGATCACCCCAGATAAAGAAATTCTACATCTGAAGCCAACCTCCAACCTCAGGGCACTTTAAAATTTGGCAACACGAACCGCAGAGGCCTGGGCTGGCCCCACTCCCAAACTGTTCGGGAACCAGAGCAAAGGGTTTCGGTAATGCTTCTGGCCAGGTTATTATTAGCGAGGCCATCTCCAGGCGGCTATTGATCACAGGAACTACTACCTGGGTTAATTCCTGTCTGTCTCCTCTCTCCCCATGGCAGGTGACAGGCCCCCGCAGCCGTCACGGCCAATCCAGGGCCGACTTGAAAGGGGACAGAAGTTCCAGCAGCCTGGGGTGGGAGGGTAAGGCCGGGGGCACTGCCGCTGGACAAGCAGACAAGCAGCCTCAGGGCTTTGGTAACATTTGAATCGTACATGCATGAGGTTTAGGCTTCTGCCTCGGGGGCCCTCCCGGAGATGGCACTACCTTTCTGACCTCTGGGGTTATAAAGGGTGTCCTTACAAATCTGTACATAATGATAAATTAAATACGTACATAAATATATAGATACAATAAATAAAACAGAAGTCCAAAGATTATTTCAGTTTGCTAGGTCTGGGGTGCTACTCTATTAGCTATTGGGTAAACTGGCTGTTGTACCAGATCTCAGGGACAAACTGTAGGCAGGAATGCATTCTGTGGATGGCGTGGCACAGTGGCAGCTACCCGCAGTGGATCAGGCTGGTGGCAAGAAGGGAAGGCGGGGGCATAGAAACTGCCTTTGCCAGAGGACAGCGTGATGGTGTGGATCAGCCATTCCGGATGTACAACATAATATGCCCTAAGAACTCTACGCCAAACTCTGTGCCAACCAGCAAGAACTCAAAAAAATGTCCTGGATTCAAAGAGCTTTCAGGCTAGAAGGAGACACAGTGTTCATATAACTAGTCACACAACAATGTGGTAAGTGGAAAGAACAAAGACTGGAAGTGAAAAGGACAGGGGAATCAGTTCTTCTGGGAAGGGTCAGGGAAAACCTCACGGTAGAGAGAGTCTCTGGAGAGCCTTGACTGACAAGAAAGGGGGCAAGGGAGATGACGGTAATCCGGGGAAAGGGCGTGAGCAAAAAGCTAGGAGGCCTGGGTGGCCAAGCAGGTGCAGGGAGCTGAGCCCGAAGGGTAGCCAAGCCCGTGGGAGGTGTCGGGGCTGCAGAAGGCAGGTGATCCGTAGTGATGGGAAACCAAATGTCTTGCCAAGAAGTGTGCCAATGGGGAGCTGGCAGAATTCTTCAAGCAAGGAAGTCATCTAGAGACTAACTTTGGCAGCCGTGATGAGAAAGGACGGAAGAGAGGAGGAAAGAGGGTAGAGACAGGCAGACCAGGGAAGGGGCCATTGCACGGAGCCAAGTGAGAGACGGTGAGAGCCTTACCTGTGGCCAGAGAATTAGAAATGGAGAGTAAACGAGATATTTTGGAGAGAAAGCTAAGGCAAACTTGAAAGAATCTGATTGGAGATGAAGGGAAAGGACGAGATAACATAATGTGGGAAAAACTGGGGGGTGATGGTGCCGTATTTGACAAGGGACAGATAAGTCTGGGGTTTGGGTTCCAGTGAATTTGGATCCAGATGTCTTAAGCTTGTGGGGCTTTGTGGGATGCCTAATGGGAAACCACAACTACAACTCTGGAGATCTGGCGAGGAGCTAATAGCACAGATTTGATCCCCAACAACGTAAGCTCCATAAGGGCATGAATCTTTGAGTACTTGTTCACTAGGACATTTCATGCCTACAGTAGTGCCTGGTACACATTAGGTGTTCCATAAATATTTGTTGATGCTTATTCCTTGGATGAATTAGATGATCCTCAATCTGTGGAGGACAGCTCAGTGCGCTGGAGATGGGTGAGATTTCTCAGAAAGTAAAGGGCAAGGATGTGGTGGAAACCTTGCGAAGGACATCCTAAGTATTTAGAGGACACTTTCAGAAAATTTTCTGTGAACAAAAGGAGAGAGAAAGGAAAGAACCCTGAGGGTTCTCTAAGATGGGCACCTTTGTAAGGTTCATCAGCCCATGTCCGAGCAGACAACAGAATTCCCTTCAGATAGTTCGAATGAAGAGGCTGAATGAAGGCACTGCTTGTAGAGGTCCGGGCACAGTCAAGAGAACTACCGAGTGGCATGGCCCCCGGAGGCTGGCAACAGCAGGAAACCTTCTCCATCCCTAGGTCGACAGGGCAGTGGGAGGAAATAGTTACCAGGGTCCAAAGAGCGCGGGAAGCTTCAAGCTGAGGCTATCAGGCCCGAGCTGTAGAGGTGGAGGGATAAAGCCAGATCACGGGGCCACACGGGGGCACCTATGGGGAAGAAAAACCCCATCTACCTTTTCTGCCACCCTCTGATCTCTTGCCAGTGCCTCCCATAGGCACGATCCAACTGGAAACCAAAGGGCAAGGAGATGGGGGGGAGCAGTATACAGTGAGTGGAGGCCAATTCTCCTGGGGCACAGAGTAGGACAGAGAAGGGAGGGAAAGGCATCTGATGGGGGGGAGAGGGGGTGCAAACAGAGAACCACCAACACAGAGATGAAAGAAAAGTAGCCAGGAAGGATGGAAAGCTGGCAGGTGCAAGATATTGCCCCGTGCAAGACACGGGGGCTTAACTGTGAGGTGGCCAGGCAAAGCCCATGAGGACAGGGAGATTCTGATGACACCAAAGATATGACCATTCAGAAGGCCCCTTCTCTAGACTCCAGAAGAAACTGCTCCTTGAGATCACCCTTCTTGTGCCCTGGGATGACCTGAAGCTGGGAGTGTCAGGCATTCGGTTCAGCTGGCCCATTCTGTAGCCCCTCTGGGCATATGCTGAGCATCTCTCCTTCCCTCTGATACTGCCACCACCTGCTATGTCTCCAGAGGCCACGCGTGATGAATCTTCCGAGTGAGGCAGGAAGAAGCAGAGACCTCCAAAAGCCATTTCTGCCACCACGGACCCTGAAGCTGAGGTTCTCCTAGCAGGACCACTCCCAACAGTGGTCTGTGGAGCCCAGTGTGCCAGATACAGAAATCGGGGCTGCACTTCAGGTGTCCTACCAAGAATGCCAGATAATCGTGGCACTGTCATCCCTACTTAGAAATGAGAGAACAGAGGCTGACTATTGTTGAGAAACTTGTCCAAGGTCACATTTAGCAATCTGACCACAGAGCCCACGCTTGGAACCCTTTCTGTCGTAGAGTTCCCATTCACGGAGCATCTGGGATGTGCCCAGCACAGCTCTAGACCCTGGGAATTAAGGGGTGAACAAGGCAGACAGATTCCCGCCCTCCTAGAGCTCACCCTCTCAGTGGGGTGGACAGACGGCAAGCCCATAAGCAAGCACAAATCAATTTGATCATCCCCGATAGCAACAGTGACTTTTCCCAGAGCCTCGCTGTACAGCTTTCGGATACCCTCCAAAGCTGAGCTCTGAAAATCCATGATCACAACACAAAACCCTGATTGTTAAGAAGGCTACACACCCACACAGTGGGCCTGTCTGCTGTGTTTGTGCGGCACCTTCCCACCAAGCACTTGAAACGTGTTAAATAATCATTGCCATTCCACGGCAAGTGCATTTCTCTTTTATTTTAATCCTATTATAGAATTTTTTGATGGCAACCTGCTGTTCGAGTACATCTAACTATGTTAAAGCTCCCCAGGCCGTGAGCATGAAAGAACCTCTTCAGCACACACGCTAGGGCAGGTCTTCCTTGTTAGCATGGAAATGAAAATAGAAAGCGCTGCTCTGGGGCAGCGAGGAGGAGGATGGGGGTTCTGTTACCCATGCTTGGGAGGTGATCTCTCCTTGTTCTCTCCGTCATGCTTCGGGTGGTAGGGGCTTGACAGTGAGGATTCTTTTCTGTATTCTGCCCAGTGCCTGGTGCTTGGTGTTTGAGCAGCGATGACTAGTAGTAATATAACTTGCAACCCTCAGCGAAAGGTCATCTCTGTTGCTCTTAATGCTGTGGTTGCTTTTTGGTGCAAGGGAATCAGCAGTCAGGATAACCTACAGGCTAACTCCTGAACTTTGGTGATGTTTCATTAACAAAATGGAAACATATATAATTTAAATATGCGGGTGAGCCTCTCCTCCGCTTGCAATTATGCAAATGAAGAGCAGCTCTGGCGTGGCAGGAGCAGCAGCTTCCTAGGGAAGACAGAGCTCACAGCCCTTACGGTTACACGGGTGGGTTGCCGCGAGAATTTGTATTTTGATTATTTCACTCTGGAGAATAACAACACACAGGTAATACTATGTTGGCGGTAAAAATTAGAAATTATCCAGGCACTTGAGCTTTCCGGGCCTCGTGTATACCCAGGAGAATATATATAATGGGTGCCATAAGTATAAGGAATCATTGAAGTCCATTTGAAAAGATGGATGGATACAGTGGCTCTCCTTAGTGGTGGTGGTGGCCATGGAGGTGACAGTCACAAGCCATCCTTCATGTGCTACGATCTTTGGGGCCCGTGGTACACTGTTAGGGTGCAATGTACTGTTCAGGAATCAGTACGAAGAGTGAGAAGTAGTAATACCTCACAGATGTTGGTTATGGATTCTTTTTATATCAACAACAAAAGTTGCACCAAGGAGATAAGAGCAGATTATTTTAAAGCGAGTTTGGCCCCATCATTTCCATGTTAGCGCGGGGCTGTGCATGCTCGGAGGCACACACAAGATTCCTAATATGGGAGAGCGATCTGTAATTCATCCCATTAAGGAACAGTTGAGAAAACCACACTGGAGGAATCCCTTAACTCGGGGGTTATGTGTAAAATACTTTCCAGCCAGCAGACACGAGGTACCATGATGGACCCTGGCGTTACTAACGCATTTGTCATACGCAGAAGTCCTGCGGCTGCCCACTCGAGGCTCTCTGGCCAAGGGGGGCACCTACTTACTTGCGTGCGAAGGGCGTGGTTGTCAGGGAATCTGGGCTAAAGGTCAGTGGTTCATAGAATAAAAAGCTAATGGCCCCTGCCCTCAAGGACCTCAAAATCGAGTCAAGAAAATAAAGCACATACAAAACATAATACACAACAGAACGTATAAATGTCCCAGGAGGGGTGTACACAAAGGGTTATAGGAACTGAGACGAGGAGACATTATTTATAGCTCGAGGAAACAAGGATCTCCTCTGCATGGAAGAGACTGGATTTTAAATGAAGCTTGAAGAACAGATGGGATTTAGACAGCGTATGGACTAAATGCTCGTGGTCCTCCAGAATTCATACGCTGAAGCCCCAATCCCCGGTGTGAGGGTAATTGGAGGCAGGGCCTTCAGGAGGTAACTAGGTTTCAGTGAGATCGTATGCATCAGGCTGCCGTGATGGGATTAGCGCCCTTCTAGGAAGGGGAGGACAACAGAGCTCCCTCTCTCCACCTGTGAGGACTCAGCAGGAAGGCAGGAAGAGGGCCCTCACCAGGAACTGAATCTGCCGGAACCTTGCTCTTGGATTTGCCAGCCTCCTGAACCGCCAAGAGTAAACATCTACTGCTTGAGCCGCCCAGCTGACATGGAGTTTTGTCATGGCAGCTGCCAACTGTCTAAGACAAGACATGGACGGTCAGCTCAATGAGCATCTCCGAGGAAGGACAGATGTAAATGACTGTGGAGGAGGGAAAATGAGGGGGGGATTCAGAGAGCCATTCAGCTCGTCTGCATCACAGGACTCCTGAAGTCTGGTAATTAGAGCCACAACTGGGACGGTAGATTGGGGTCAGACCATGACAAGCCACAAACGTCAGAGGAAGGTATCAGGATCTGCTTCTGCGGCACATGGAGCACAGTCAAAAATTATTTCAGTAGGAGAGTAACACGATCAGAGCTTCATCATCAATCAACTCAACAATATTTTAACCTTAACAGGGAATGGTGGCAGCAAGCTGGCCCCAGAATGCCCAGCACAGCTGAATAAGGTCAGGCGGTGGGCTGCGTGCGCCTCTCGCACCTGAGCCTGGAAACGTAACTGCTTATTCGGGCTGTCAGTCACCCAGTCGCTTGAAGCACCCTCTGTGCGGGGTGACGATGAACTTCATACTTAGCAGCAGGATTCGCCCTGCCCCACAGCTGTCACCTGGGACCCGGACAAAGAAGAGGCTTAAGAGGATCTGAGAGAGGAGCCTGTAGGCGCTCCCATTTGTACTGTATATTTCCGTGAGCTTGGCTGACGAGGCCGGTCAATGTTCATTTTTCTGCATGAAATAGAAAAGCAGAACTCTGTTGATTTTATGTTTTATGGCTGATCGATGGGGGTCAGAGCCAGGGCTTTGAGACCTGCTGAGGGGGAGGAACTGTGGCGCTTTTGATGGCCTCATTTGTGTTGTGTCTTCTTCTGGCAAAAAGGAAGGTCAAGGTGAATTCCTCGTTCAGACGCTGGGGGCTCCAGCGGCATCACCCCTGGGCTGAAGAGGCATTGGTGGGGGCGTTGCCAGCCAGGCCGAGCAAGGAGAGGTGACGCTGGAGGGCTTTGAAGAAATGCTGCACTTTTGGCAAAGGGACCCCATACCGCACCTGCGTTTCTGCAGGCTCTTCACTTGCTTTTTATATCCTCGCAGGCTGTCTCTGGAATTGCTGAAAGGTGGAAAATCTGCACACTCCACTCCTTGGGCGTTCAGAGGACAGCAAGGGCAGGAAAGAAAGTGGCAGGAACTCAGGAGACCTGGCTCTCCAGGAACCTGTGTGTGTCATTCTAGTCCTAACCATGGTGCCTTCGGCCAAGCCCCAACGTCTTTATTTCTATCACACTACTATTTATAATAACAGCTACCAAGTGTTAAACATCCTCTGTATGAAATGCTTTACCTCTGTATGCTTGCATTTAACCCTGGGAACAACCTCGAAGCATGTGGTTATTGTTCTTACTTTACAGAAGGAGTCAAAGCTCTGACAGGTTAAGTAGCTGGTCCAAGGCCACATAGAAATAAGCAATTGAACAGACTGGAGCCCAGATCCCACGCTCTTAGTAATCGGCCATGCTGTCTCCTTCACCTTGCTCTTCTCATCTGTGTTATGGGGAAAACCATCATAAGCATCAAAGCCCAGCTAAGCATCAATGTGCTTAGATAGGCCCAGGAATCATGAAGGGCGGGGCAAACAGGAGACACCACCGCTATCAAATCCATTTTGCCTCTCCTTTGTTAGGGACACACAGGATTTAAATACAAATGTGTTTCCAAAGGCTAAAACGTCCCATAAACCAAAGTATTATTATCATGAAAATTTCCAAGAGTCAGCGAGCCCGGCACTATATTATACTGTATTATACGCAGGCATCAGGGAAGTAGAGAAACAGGAGGGGCTACCCTGGGATCCACAGGAAACATTTGACTAGGTAAGGAGGTTAAATGGCCACTTGAGCAAAAGCAAGAAGCAAGAGACACACGCAGAGATACATCTGCTCCCTTCCACAGAGCGGAGACGATGCCCGCCATCGCCCTCCTCTCTTCCGCCAATTTAAGCTCTTTTCCCCATTGTTCTGCTCCCACACGGTTCACATGGGAAAGCAGCACCGTGTGGACATCATTAAAAGTCTCGTGACTGGAGGCTGAAATGAGACACTGATTGTTCTATTAAGCAACAGATTTCATAAACAAATGCAATTCATTCTGCCTGCAGCCTGACACTGCTGTCTGAGGAGCACGGCTGAAAATAACGTAGCTGCTCCTGCTCTGCTCCAGTTTCAGACGCCGGGGAGCCCCACCGGGCCATAAAGAAGGAGCTCTGCAAGTGGGGAATGAGCCCCCCGCCCCACCCATCACCCCCGCCCCAGCCCCGGAAAGCGCGAGCGTCCCCACCGCAGTTAAACCACACGGGCTACAAAGCCATCGGAGCAGCCGGCCGGAGCCAAGGCCTCCCGAGAAATGGCAGATTTAAAGGAAGAAATACTGTGCGCTTGCTGGAGGCGAGTTATTTTAATATAATGCCGAGATGACAGCTCTCCACATTTAATCATCAGACTCCTGATTTTTTTTTGCCACGACATTAGAATTTCTCACAATTTGGAAAATGTTTCTTTTCTACCCATGCCTGACAGTTGCATGTTTGGAAAAAATGTCTGTAAACTTCTCCAATTATTTTTAATAAAATGTAAACGATGGTCTCCAGAAGCCCCGTCTCTGCCCACAGCCCCGCCCACAGCCAAGGCGAGCAGGGGCCCACACATGCCCCCTAGGGAAGGCCTCTGACACTTTATGATTTTCCCCCCGTGCTACGAACGTGCCACTCAGAAGAAGGTTTGCCTCTCTCCTTGTCACCTACATTATGACCATTTCTTTTTTAATGGTGTCTGTGATCAGCTCTGTCAGAGAGACTGCATTTGATTATCTCTGCCTCCGTGGGCTGAAGCAGGCTGGCTGGCCCCGGATCACAAGCTCAGCCACAGCTCAACATCTGTCAGCCATTTGAATGGACATCAGCAGAAGTCTCTGGTTTGCTAATTCATAATAACGTAGGTCTGTATTATTCTCATGCCCGCTTCTGCTTAACAGGTAAGAAGCTGAGGTAGAGACACGTGATATCTTAATGGAAGATGCACAGCATGACCCCAGCCGGGACCCACACCCCGGGTACCAGCGACTCTGTACATTTCTTCTTTCACAGAACTTTCTGGAGTGTCTACTGTCTGGAGGCCCCGGGGATGTGAAAGTAAGAGCCGGGTCCTTCTCTAGAAGAGTTAACAAGGCAACAGAGCAGGCAGACAGGTAAATAAATAATTTGAGCACAATGTGAGAGGCAACGCAATCCAGGTAAGCTCAAAGAGAAGCGGGGAGGGCGTCTGCCTGCCGACAGAACCGCACAGGTGACAGGGAAGAGCGCGGAGCATCTCCAGAGCAGAGCATCTTTGGGGAGGAAAGAGTACAGGCTGCTGAATGGAGGCAACACCTGCAAGTGCAGCTGGAAAGGACCCGGAAGGTAAGAAGAGGGATAATTTGAGTGGTTTTCTAACTATTGAGGCTCTAACGCCTGTTCCAAAGCAGGCTGGAATAAGTTCTTATAGGTCTGCCATCCTTCTCCCCCTGCAGGAACCCCCAACCCGAGAGAGGGCAACCCAAAATAAACAGCCTCTTGGGGCAATGCCAACTCAATGCATGATAAACCAACCAGGGTACCTGCCAAAGGACAGAGGAGCCCCTGAGACTAAGGCCCCCACTTCCTGGACCTGAGTTACCCGAATCAACTTTGCTTTCCTTAGAGGAAGCTTCGGAAACTCGGCTTGTTCCTGGCCTCACGGGCAAGAACTCCTCCCCTGGCCAGCAGCTCTCTGTCCCTACTGCAGCCACGGCCCTCTCTCTAGTGGGTCACCCAGCGGCACTTCATGAACTGCAGGGGGCATCTCTCAGAGAGAAGGAGGCCGTCATTATCCCCCACCCCCCCCACCCCACCCCCCCACCCCCCGTCACCTGAAGGAGAAGTGCCGCTCTGTGTCCCGCTAGAAGAGTGATGAACCGCAGCCAGGGAACCTGTGCCAGGAGCCCCGAGAGCCACCACCTCCCCCTGATCTCATTTGCACCTATTCTGAAGTGCAAAGCTAGGACTTGGGAATTGGTAGTTTTGAGAATAACGAGGCATTTTGCAGATCTGGGTTAGTTTCTGGATTGTATTCGGGGTAAATAATTAGTGCTGCTTTTCAGCGATCTGAGCTCCAAAGTTCCATTCACTCACCAGGGACAATAAGCAGGGGACACCGGAGTCCTACGGAGGATGTCCATGGAGATGAGCAGCATTGCCTGCTTCGTCCCCAGTATTTGGGGACTGTATTTGACGCTGAGCACCCCACCCAGCACCACTGGCAGTGCTAAGGAGATAATTCCTATACGTGGCCCTCCCAGAACACCAGGGCAGGTCACCGCTTTGTAAATGCAAAGCACCGTTCCCCCAGAAAGGCAGGTGCCTGCTTCTCGGCCACGTCAAAAATCAGGCTCCAAGCCCCCAGCTCCTGTGCTGTGTCTTTGCAAGGTCTCTTCCTTCTCCTGCAAGGTGCTACATTGAGATACAAATGAAGCTAATAAGAGCCATACACTTCGGAGGAAACATAACATCTCTGGAGGTGATTGTATTTATTCTACCAGAGCTCAGCATCACCACCACCACGCCACCTCACCACAGGTTCCAAATGAAAAATTTTGAGGGCTATTGAACACACTGCAAGTTCTCAGAGCAAATCGCGGAAAGTTACTTAGCACAGTCATCTCCGTAATTGTGATACATTAGAGAAGAGCGTGGTGTTCTGCAGCCCTCAGCCTTGCACTTGCCTGGGCGGCCGGGCGGCAGGGGTTAGGATTCTGCACCACAGTCCATTAACACCAGCAGGGAGACAGGCTGCCCGACAACCGCATCCGAGCAAGACTCTGCGGCCTAATCCTACGTAGTTTAATGGATTTGTTTCCTGTATCGGAGGGTCATGAATAGACGGGGATGAAACCAGTGCCACGGTGATGCCTTTGAACTGGCCTGGTGTGCTTATTGAGGGGGCTGTCTTCCTCTCTCCCACCCACATGTCCAGAATGCTGGACTGCAGGCCGTATCCGTCCTCCAGGATCCTTCTTAGCCTGGAAGCAACTAGAGTGTTCCCCCTCTGCCGCCTTCACAGCCCCCTGGCCCCGTGCCCATGCCCTGCCCCCTGGTGTCATGATCCAAGTCATCAGCAGAGCCCCTGGACAGAACAGGGATTGAAGATGTTCTAACATACACGTTTTTTTCGCATGTGCGAATGCCCTCATGCTCCCTCATTTACTTATGGAAGAGCAAGGCTTGGGATGCCAAGAAGAATCAAAAGTGATCATAAATCTCATGCCAACTATGTTCCAGGCAGACAAAAAGTGCAGAACTTGTCATTGCTTTTATATTCTTCATCACAATCCTGTGAGGGAGCTCTGATTAGTATTCCCATTTTGCAGATAAGCAAACTGAGGCCCTAAGAGAAAATTATTTAAGGAGACATTATTGACAGGAGAACTATAGTATTGTTATAACAACACAATAATCATAGTGGTAGTGGCCAGAGTTGAAGGCCTGGAAGTTACCTTCCAGAGCAGAGCAAAGAACTCAAATTCCACAATCAGACAGACCCGGGTTAAAATTCCAACTCCACGACCGATTAGCTATGCAATCTTATGCCATTTTCTTAATGTATCTGGGCTTCAAGATAACTGCACCTAAGATTGATTTTTGTAAGAATTGCATATGAAAAAATATATGATGGGCTTACCACAGGGGATGCCCTCAGTATAGGCATCTGTCCTGTCCTCTCTCTGTCCCTAACTCGGTTACACGGCTCATAACCCGCAGCATTGGCTGGTGAGTTGCTTGTGGTCACCCAGTGCCACCTTACAGTTATTTTAGATCTCATTATTAAGATGTACAAATGAAAGTGGTGGGGAAATATGCCTGCCTTCAGTTCTACTCAAGAAAAAGCATAAAATAACTACCTGAATCACCAAAATACCTGCGATGATTTTGTGCCTAAAAAATATAACTACTAATTTAATTAGCTAGTATTTCTTCTCTCTTGACCTAAAGAATTATGAAACAAGAACAACGAAACAAACTTTCCTAAAATAGAATGCACTACCTGGTAAAGTAATAAGCTCCCTGTCACTGGATATAATCAAGCAAAGTCTGGGTGATCAATTGGAAGAGCTATCAAGGGGATTAATGCCTAGGCCAAGGGTTAGATGAGGTCAGTGATTTTTCAAACTTTTTAGCAGAACATAAAAGGATAAAGATGGAGTTGCTTAGGGGAAAGAGAGATGAGAGGCTCTGAGCTCCCCCCACACCCCCTCCATGAAAGTGCTGTGAAGTCTTAGGGCTCAGGAATTAAGCCAGTAAGAAAAGCTAGCATTTGCATAATATCTCACAGTTTACATAGTCTTCCTGTGTGTGCGTGTTATCTTACAGCAGAGTATGTGACGATGTGAGTTCAGATGTGCTCTACGGGACTACACACTTGGTCGCCCAAATAAGGTGAGCAGTGAAATGATTAAATTGTAGCCAGAGTGATGTCCTGGGGCCAAGGCAGAAAGCTGCTGGAGGCTGTGGATGGAAGGGTTCAGGAGGGGACACAAGAAACACTGGCCTCCTAGAACTCCTGCCCAGGAGGAGGGGTATGCCTCCCGGAACAACTCTTTGAGGTGCAGCAAATGCAGTCTTTAAACTCTCCGCCAGTTCCAAGGTCCCAATTAGGCAAACAGCCCAGAAAAAGATAATGCAGAACACAGAAGTCATTTTTTGGCAATAAACACCCACAACTAGAATTTGCAGTGTGCCCCCTCTAGGAAAGGGATGTCCTAAAGTTCAGCATTACTGATAAATCTGTGCAGTAATAAAGCTGAATCACAAAGTGGCAAGAATTATAGCAAACTGGTTCACGGAAGCTCATACTTGAAGTGGAAATTTTGTGCAACCACCAACGGGTAAGCTGAGATTTCTCGCAATTTGCAAATTAGCCCTTCTTATAGAAGGAATTTCTCATTCCTCTAAAAACAGGCCTAGGCCTCGGAAATGCAAAAAAGCTCTTAACTGCAACCACATAATCCAGTAAGATTAAACAAAAATAAATTTCATATTGCATACACATGTTGTTCAAAGAATCATTGGAAGGCTAAAGAAACAGGTAAACAGACATTTCCGGGCTTAGCTTTCAGGAATTATTCTCAAAATTCATAGCCCAGAACAGGGCCACCAAGGCAGCTGCTGTGACAGCCACCCATTCCTGAACCATGAAGACTCCGCCATGATCAGTGACAGTAAAATGGATCAATTCCAAATGAAAGCCTCACATATGTGCATCCAATTAATGGAACATCAGCATACACAGACCCCAGTTGCAAGAGAGTCTGGAAAATATGACCATAAAAAAAAAAAAAAATGTGACCATTAGTGTTCCATTCTCTTAAAGACAAGAAGGTATTTTGAGAAGGGGTTTGGAGTGAGTAGAGAGTCTCTAGTATCCTCCACTGAACCAAGACAAAAATTCAAACAAAAAGGATCTGGGCAAGGGCTGAAAAACAGTTCTCTTCACCACTTTCCGCTAAGAGTTTCGGTTGTCAGTTACTGAAAAGGGATTGGAATTAACATAAAGTCATACCTTGGACTATAACTCGTTTGCTGTGTTATGTATATTTGCTCCAATTTTGATCATGAACTGCAAGTATTTTGCTCTAGAATGTAGGTTTATCGATTCTTATCTGGTCCTTTTGCTGCCATTATGAGATCCTGAATTGAAAGGCCTTCTGGATGGAGGCAGCATGGCAAGTTTGAAAAGAGAAGGCCTTTGGAGTCAGAAAGCCCAAAGTCTGAGTTCTTCATCAGCACTTCTATAATCTAAAGACAGCTTGTTACTAACTCTGTAGAAAGTTCTATTTCCTCTTCTGTAAAAATAAAGATGTTGTAGTCCATCTTCGAAGTTATGGTGGTAACTGAGACATGGTCAAGAGTTTTTAAAACTGTCTGGCACAGAGCAGGTTCTCAATAAATGTTTGTTTTCCCCATCCCTGTTATTATTTAACCAAAGAACTCCTGACTAACAGCTGTATAAAAGTTCCATGTGGCCCCACATAAACCAAGCTAATAAGTGGTATTCCTTATGAAATGATACCTGAATTAAACCTCTTCCCAGTTGAATGTGCCTCTGACTGAAAAACAATCCCTATGTCCACAATGAACACCCAAAGACTGAGATCTTTCAGGCAACAAGAAGACTGCAAGTAACCTTTTTTTTTTCTGAAAATGGCAAAATGGTCCCCATTATTTTTAGAAAGAATTCCAACAAGAGCACGGACCCTCTGGAAAGCAGACCATAGGACGGAGTAGGAAGGGTGGAGGTTTAATTGGGAAATTGCACTATGAAAGGTGAAAGGGGGAGGAAGCAGGGTACGGCAGGGAAGGCTTTCAGTCTATGATACAGATCTGACATCTAAGAGGAAAGGGCAGAAGAAGCAGGACTGGGCAGGGAGAGCCTCAGAACATGGTGCATTCCTGACAAAATCTTGGCCCACAAAAACTCCAAAGCAAGGATTTCCCGGTAGATGTGACCTGGTATTCCCACCATACTTAGCCCTTGGTTGGGGGCTGCTCAGGAAGAGTCAGCCTCACTTTTCCAAGCCAAGGAGACCCTAATGGCATTAACGATGGAAATCGGTCAGCTAACTGCATGCCTTCAACTCAAGAGCAACTTTTTTTCTTGAAGGGACATCAGGTAGCCCATCTCCATGATTGCTACAACTTAAAAGTGATTGAACATTGATCAGGCAAACACCATCGTAGACAAACAGTGCCATGTTCAAACACTATCACGTGATTACTGAAGGGTTACTATAAATGGAAGTTGTTGATTTGCTCACTCAGTAAATACTGTAATGAATATCTACTCCGAGCCGGGTTCTAGTCTGAGCACTAGAGTTATGACAGGGATGAAGAATAAGACCCCTGCTCTCATGAGGCTTACATTCTTGTGAGGAAGAGGCAGAGAAATCGAACAATGTTATGTACTAACAGTGACTGTGTGAATACTTTCATTTAGATAACTTTATATCGGATGGTGATGGAAGGCCTCTGGGAGGAGGAGACATGTGAATAATGAAAGGGAGCCAACCATGCAAAGTTCTTGAGGGAGCTTAATGCCGACAGAGTTAACAGCTGGCACATGAAGCAGGAAGATCCATTCACCAATTCCCAGTGAGGATTTCCGCCACGGGGATGCCACAAACCCTGGCCTACCACAACGTCTATGGGTTCCAAGTTGCCAAGAAGGACTCAACATATGAGGCACTGGTTGGGACAACACTTTACTCACAGAAAGAAGACTTGCAGCAAGACCAGCATCTGCTGTGTGCCCCGTCTCTCTTGGCCAGTGGGTCCTTCCTTACGGCTGACACAGCGTAATGGACTGCATGTACCCCTCTCATGCTACAGATGAAGACCTCCTTCCCTTCTCACAGGTAGAGACAGCTGATATGCTAGTGGGGCTGGCCACAGGCCGTATGAAGCATACACCTGAGCAATAACAAGGAAGTTCACTGCAAACCCAGAACAGGGGAGCCTTTCTCCTAGTAGGAAAGAAGAGTCTGGAGCTAAGTGACAGCTTGGAACCTAGCTTCCATGCAAGGGAATGTTCCAGGCCCCCAGAGTGCTGATTGAGCAATACCAGACAGGGGTGGAAAATGTGCAAAACCCGTAAGGTAAGAAGAATAAGCATAGATAGAGGACTCTCAAAATCTCTGAATCCAAATGTGCAGGGAGTTGAAATCATTTAAACTAAGGTTAACACCTAGATTTTTGGCTTTGGTAACTAAGAAGGAACTAAGAAGTTCCATTATTGAGATGGGAACAACTAATATGTTCAATGGAGGGGAGATCAAGAATTCTATATTATAAACATAATAGATCAGACATCTACTAGATACCCAAAAGCATAAATGATATAATATATGGGAAGCGGAAGGAAGGAAGGTGGGCAAGAAATTTCTTTTCTCCTTCTTCCCTCAATCTTTGTCTCTCTCTCCTTACCTCTTTCCCCTTCCTCCTTCCCTCCCTTCCTCCCTTCCTTCCTTCTTTTCTCCCTCCCTCCCTCTTTCCCTCCCTCCTTCCCTCCCTCCCTCCCTCCCTCCCTCCCTCCCTTCCTTCCTTCCTTCTCTCCCTCCCTCCCTCCCTCCCGTCTCTCTATTTCAACCTACTTAGAAGCCATCCTCCAAAGGCCATCATCTTTGGATAGGGGCTAAAACTAAGGACCCATGTACCAAGTGACTCTAAAAGATACTCTGGTACTGTAGTCAAGACTATTCCTTTAGACGTGGGTGCTAACAGGAGATATGCTGAATGCCTAGCTGAAGACTTGGAAGTTGCCGTGTCCTCCTACAGCTCTTCCATTCTTCAGAGGTTCACATTCAGGGGAAATGTGTCAATCCCAGTACTGCTAAACCACAGGCAGCCACCTACTGTGGCAGTCACTCATCCTATGAAGCCATGAGGCCAAGTTGGTAGCAGGCTCAAATATCAGCCACAGCTTTGCTGCACAGAAAAGGGCAGAAAGCACAGCTCCGAAGACTCGTCGGCCACATTCCTTCCCATTGCTACCCCTGTATACTCAGTGTGCCAGGGGACTGCCTGCCTAACCCTTGGGATTATGACGCAGAGATGCACATGCGCCATTAATAGGTAAACCTGAACTGGTCCCTCAGAACATGGAAACCCGCCTGAAACTAGCGAAGGGATGTGTCTTTCTGATTAAGAAAGTATTTGTTATATTTAGGTATTTGGAGAGAGATATATTTGGCGTGTTGAAGTATTCCCCACGTCCCCTTCTCCTTATGCTTATTTTCATGACGTGAGTCCACATGAATGAAGAGCCCATAATAGAAATCACTGATGGATGAAGAGCATCAGTGCTTCTCAAGAGCATCAGTTCCACGAAGCTCTGAATTAATACATGGGAGAAAAATACTGTACTTATTCCATTCGAGGAGAATGATTTGACCAGCCTGTTGAAATACATAAACCCCACGAACATGAAAGTCACGGGCACCTATCTTTGTGGTTATCTATGGTGGACTTGAAGTTATTTATAAACCCAAATCAATCCAAGTGACCAGACTGCTCCTTTCCACAGCAACATTTCAGGCTTTTTTCCCCAACCTTTTCCAAGACGTGAGTTTCTTAAACTCTTATGTGCTCAGGTTACTCATGACAGAGGATTATTAATTCTGATCCCTTTACAATTTGGAACTTCAATGAAATCTTCCCATTTGTCACCTCTTTAACCCAGCACAGATTTGACGCCTCTCAGATTAATTTTGGTGATGAATCTGATTTCAAAGAACATTCATCCAAGGTTGAACCTGTGCACCTGCTAATGTATTTCAGTACTTTTACTAACAGCTTTAGAGAGCTTTTTAATTTATATTTCACTGTATATTAAGATATCCTCCTTCAGTTCGCCTGCCTTTCCATGAGAACATTTTTCATATTTCAGATTAGGACACCACACACTAGAACTAAATGGATGAGATCATTTTAAATATTATGCAGATACCCACGCAGGTCAGGTATTTTAATATTTTCTCATCTCTAATTTATTTCTGTACTTGTTGAATGTGGCTTCTCATACGTCCTTTTAAGTATCTTCTTAATTTTAATGACATTTTAGAAAATTATTTGAGTATGTTCCGTGCGAAGAAGTTTTTATGTAATGAGAAAAGGCCATGGGGGTAATGAAGTAGAAACTATTCTGGTTTGGAGTTTTTAGCACAATAAGGACACATAATGCTGCTATCAGTGTGTTTGCTGGCCTTGGGCAAATCACTTAACCTCTGTGTAAAATGGATCAGGTGATGTTCATCTCGTCGCCATCTTTAAGACAAACCTCGGGGTCATCATCTGTTCTGTGTTCTCCGCATCTCATGTGTCTTCAACTTCCCCTGTTTTTCAGTTCTGTCTCCATCATTTCATCCCTATGGTCCCTTTCTTTTCAAGCCCCTATCACCCTGATGGCGGCTACAGCTTCCTACTCAGGCTTCCCATCACGGGTTCCTTCTCCTAAAACCCACCGCTTCCTCTAAGACTCATCTGATCATACTATTCACTTGCCAACAAAACAAACAAACAAACCCACCCTTAGTGGCTTCCTTCCCTACAAGAGGGTCAGTTCAATTCAATAACTATTTCTTGAATTTCTCAAATACCAGGAGCTCCTCAGCTAGACAATGAAAGACCTTCAAAAGCTACTGGCTGGACTGAAGTTGAGAATCAGATGCACAGGTGCTGGGAAGAAACCCTCCAATCAAGCAACTGTTCTCATTAATGTATATGTATTCAGGGATTTTTTTTTAATTGACAAAAGAAAGGGGAAGAAAATGGAGAATAATGAGCCTGTGTAATAGTGGAAGATAAAGTCAGAGGGGAGGAAGGGATGGCAAATGTCTCCCCTTTGGGCCTCGGGCATAACACTGAGGCCTAATGAGGAAAGAGTTAAGATATAAGCTGAACTGTGTTCAGAGGAGTCTGTAAGATTCTGGTCTCTCTCATGCACAGACACCCACCCACATGGAGTGGAATGAAAAAATGTTATAAAAAAAGAGAGCCTGAGCTATCCACACTGCCCCATTCCTAGTCACAGATCCTAGGACATATTTGGCACCCTGAGAGTTGAGGGTGGACACCAGCCAAGGTGTCTTGGCTAGGCAGGGAATATTCTGGTGGAGGGCACAGTCAGCAGGGGCAAACTTAAAGAGCCTAGATGAAGACACCAAAGCAGAAGAATGGAAGCCATTGATCCTGAGCCCACAGGAGGCAGATGCCATGTTGGAGGAGAGGCCGGGGTGCCCAGAAACACCTGGGAAAGACTTTACATATACCCTGAAGGACTAGATAACAACAAAGAGCCATCAGAATCAAGACAGTAAATGGTAACACGACCCCATTGTACTCACCAGCAGGAAAGGTCTGGAACATTTCCATGGCAGGCCTCCCTCCATACTCCTTCCCCAGTCTCTTGTACATAACGTATGTCCCCAGTACGTGGAGCCCCACGCTCACAGGCTTTTTTCCTAGAATACCATTCCCTCCCTTCCCTGGGTTGTGATAGCCCACTTATCCTCCAAGGCTTACCTCATTTGTCAGCTCTTCCATTAAAGCCCTCCCTTCTCCCTACTTCATCACCTCTCTCAAAACCCTCCAGGCACAATCAATCACTCTCTACTGGTCCCCCTACCACTGGTACATACACTATGCTTTCCAATTATATTCTCGATCACTGTTTATGTGGCAATCCTGGCCCTGGGCTGAAAGGGAGAGGCCAGGCTTATTCAGTTTTATGCAAACAAACGGCTACCTGGAGTCCGGCCACATACTGTCCCCAGTGATCCATATTTCTGACCCCACAGGCCTTGGTTCGGCACCTCTCCTGTTGACTCCTGTGCTCTCTGTCGGTTTATCGTCACAGGCACACTTACCACACTTGCCCACCTCCTCCACATAACTGCATGTCCCAGGGCCCACGAGTGGTTGTCACCTGACAGGCACTGCATGACTATTTAGTACATGAATGAACTCACTGAATGACTAAATGATAGAACAAATAAATAAGAAGTGGTGGAGGGGGAGGGTATTCGCCATGTTTCTCCTTAGCATGAGTTTTTGCAAATATTCCTAAAGGATTAGTAACATATCAATGAGAGAAAGTTGATTTAAAAAAATAAATCCCTCACATTCTTTTTTAAAAAGAAATCAAAAAAAAAAAAAAAAGAAAGAAAGAAATCGAATTCCAGCATTGTGGCTTTGTCTGTGTGATCTTAGGCAAGTCACTTTCCCTTCTAAGGTTCACCTTCCTTACCTGCAAAGTGAGGACACTGGACTATTGGCTAGAGTTTATAGTGCCTTCCCTCTATACAAAGAACCACTTTAATTGCATTGTCTCATTTAATCCTTAGTAAGCCCATGAGGTCCACACTATATTTCATGTTTGAGAATGTAAATAATCTGCTCAAGGTCACAGAACTCTGGAAACCCCAGCCTAGGTGTGCCCGATGCCAGAGCCCAAATGCTCAAGTTCTACCCCTACCTCTTTTAAGATGCCTTTCGTTTCCAAATTTCATCAATTCTATCACGTTAAGAAATGTCTATGGCCTTAAACATCATATGCCAGACCAGCTGTGAGTCTCTTTTCTCACTCCACTGCTAAGTTTGTGGAGAAAAGGTTTATTTCATTATGTTTGTAAAATAAAATGCAGTTTACTCCTTTGTAACATTGGGGTCACACATGGAATAGTAATGGTTCCAATCTTATCTTGAACGTGCACTTTCGAACGACCTGTGCACATCCAAAACGGCTAACTGAGAATGGATGGAAGCAACCCAAGTGTCCACTGACAGATGAATGGATAAACAAAATGGAATTTTCTCAGCTTTAAAAGGAAGGAAATCTTGTCATATGCTACCATGTAGACGGACTTTGAGCCATTACACTAAGGGAAATAAGCCAGTCATGAAAAGACAAAGAGGGTATGATTCCACTTGTATGAAGTACCCCAAGTAGTCAAGTCCATAGAGACAGAAAGCAGAAATGGCTGCTGCCACAGGCTCGGGGGAGGAGGGAATGGAGTTTCACTTAAGGATACAGAGTTTCAGATTTGCCAGATGCAAAGAGCTTTGGAGACAGATGTTGGTGATGGTTGCGCAATAATGGGAATGTACTTAACGCTACTGAGCTATACGCTTAAAAGTGGAAAAATGGTAAATGTATATTTTACAATTTAAAAAAAAATGCAAGTATACCAATGACTCAAAAAAAGAAGGGGGGGACATTAAAAACTGCCTCCAAAATTCCAATCATCTATTTAGCAGATAACTTCACTGTGAGGGCATGGATGAGGGGCAGGTGAGTTTTGACGGGGACAAATCTTCACAAAATGAGTCCGAGAAGATGCAAGAGCAGCACGAAGGACTCCGGGAGGAGGGACACAATCTTCCCGTGTGTGTTTTGTGGGGTTTTTTTTTTTTTCTAATTTAGAATTAAATCAGTTACTTCAGTACCATGTACATGAAATCTAAACAAAGTTAATTGGTTCAGGAGCTAGGTTTTCTTTCTACTTTTCCATTCTTCCCAGTAAATAACTAGATGTGTGATCCCAAGCAAGCCACTTAACCTCTCTGGAACTTCATTTCTTTATGTAAAATGGGAAGGAATAGGATATGTGGGCGTCTCATTTTCCTCCAGCCATAAAATCCTGATTCTATGCCAAGTCACCCAATTTCACTCCCCTCTCCCACCCAACCAGCTCACCTCCAACCAAAATACAATTTGACTTATCTTTCTTCATTTCAATATTTCAAGTTTCCTCGAACAAATTGTCTCACTAAATGGAAAATATTTTTCTACATTGTGATGGGTGCATTTTTTTTTCTTTGGCCTAAGACCCATTCTTTTCACTAATACAACCACATACTTTGTTTCCATTTAAATGACAAAAGAAAAAACCAAATTATTTCCTTGCTCCTATTCCTCTTCCTCAAAAGTCACCAAATGTTTCATTACCCTGAGACTTCCTTCAAAAAAAACCGAGGAGGATGATAAGAGGAAATGTTTTCTTTCTAAATTCTTCTGTAACTTGAAAGGAAATAAATTGTACTAAGAAAGCCTTTCACTTATGGTCTCTGTTTTAAACATCTTGCAATAGAAAAAATAAAATGAAACAAAATAAAACTTTTAAGACACAAAAATGTAGTCTGTTCCATGATGATAAGATCTATGAGGCAACAGACTATAGGAGTAGGAGAACGGAGTTTCAGCTTTTTACTTTCTTACTTTTTCCCTATAAAATAAATAATGTAAATTTAAAAACCACAGTGGCCATAACCAGAGTCGGTATTCAGCAGCTCTGCCAAGGTACAGCCGTGTCTTGTTCACAGCTGGCCCCTGTTCCATGACTGGGCCACCAGTCCTGTCTGATCGCATGGCTGTTTGGATTGATTAGTACCCATGCCATACAGCTGTTAAATATTTCATTCCTGCCCCTACCCGTAACTCAGCAATAGAAATACTGTGGCTGCTGACTTGTTTATTTGGAATAAGTAACAGAGTGATACATGATGAGTCAAGGAAATGAGGCAGGAAAACAGAGGGGAGACATAAGAAAAATTACTGCTGGCACACTTGCTATTTCACACTTATCATATACAGATTCTAGGAATTCGATTTTCAAATGAACATGCTTTGTAAGCTGCTAGGCACAGGACTCTATGCCCCAGACAAATAAATGGAATTAAATAATCCCTTGTTCTCATTCTGTTTACACTACAGTTTATTGTATTTGAACTAGCACGGCCTGGTTGTCAAAAAATCTAAACAGTAGAGTGCTCGGGATAGCATCAACCTCCCTTCTGCCAGTGAACTGTTTGTCCCTGATATTTAAATAGCATTTTCCAGGGCACCTGGAAAGGTGAACCCTTTGGTGTCTAGGAAGGAGTAATTTATTACCTGGAAATCCAGATTTATTTACCTCCCAAAGATGATGATTTTTGCATTTAGGAAGTAGTGTAGGTCATTCATCAAAAGATCTGACCAACATTACTTTCATTTTGTTTAAAAGATTTCTCATGATTATGTAAAACATTAACTTTGACACATTGATTAATCTGTAAGAAAGAGTCCTCTGTTGCCAGAGAGGAGGTGGGGAGGTGGATGGGTGAAATAGATAAGGGAGATTAAAAGGGACAAACTTCCAGTTATAAAATAAACAAGTCACAGAGATTAAAAATATGGCACAGGGAATACTGCAAATAATATTGTAAAAATAACACTGTACGGTGACAGACGGTGACCACACTTATGATGGTGAGCACTGAGTGATGTATAGAATTGTCAAATCGCTATGTTGTACATCTGAAACTAATATAACATTGCATGTCAATTATATTTTAATAATTAAAAAAAAAAAGACAGTCCTCTGTAACTGCTAGGCTTCTATGGACTTTCCAACTTCCAAAATGAAAAATTTATCATTACGTCTTAATTCACACACTACCTTATTCCCAAATAAATGTTTAAAAGTTTACAAAAATACAGTGAGTGAGCAATGAGAACAAGGCCATATGGAAAGCCATCCCCAGCCCCCAAGGAAAACACATGTATCTAATAAAATCCCATGTATCTGTTAGAAATAAAATATAAATGGAAAGAAGGAAACATAATCAGTGACATAGTTCATTTTGTCTGTTTGATAAAAATGCACTAGCTGGTTAGAAGAAGCACTCTTCTTGGAACTGAGGCTAGAGAGAAATTCTTTGGGGGATATTTTAAAAGCCAGCACTGTGTAAGTGAACCATATTCTCGAAAAACACCCTCATGAAAGACTCGGACTTCTTAGACTATGATAGAGGATCTTGCACCAGACCAACCTTCCTACTGAGAACTTTTGTAAAATGGATGAAATGCAAAAACATCTGCTTGTTGGCATCAAAAGCAATTGGAGAGGCCACAGCAGGATCTTGGACAAAAAAAGATGTATAAGGAAAAAAGCCAACATTTTGCCACATTCCCCCTAAATTGTTTGCTGATTTCTAAATTTCTCATGATGAGAAGCCAAGCATACAGCAGTATTTAAATCAGACCCAAATGTAAGTAAGCTTGGGCAAGTACAAATCTTCAGGGTCGATCCCTGACCCTGAACTCTCTGAGGAGAGTACAGCTCCTCTCAGTCTGACTGATGACCTGTGAACTAAAGACACAAATTGTCTTCTTCCAGCCGCTCCACATACAATGCAGTACCAAGGCACTGTAACTACAAAGGACACTGACATTCAAAAGCGGTCGCCAGAGGGTCAGGGTGGGAGACATAAGGGGACGAGAGTACATAGCAGCCACTGGTCCAAAGCAATTCTGAAATCCATTTGGGCATATGTTGCCAGTTCCTTATTACAGCTCAGTTGTGGGAGTTGTTTTCCAAGGCTCTTGGTTCTACCTTCTGGAATTTTGTCTCCTCCCTCTTGGGTATTGATTCAAAACTTCCTTTTCCACAAGAAATAGCCTCTACTTGCAGCTAAGTAGCTGTCTCAGTCTGCTTCCTACCTACATAAGGTTAAAGACCCAAAGTCTCTTTTTCATCTTAAACTACCTCCATCCCTTTTAGCCCAAGCTCATGATGCTCTATCAACACAATTCTCTTAAAGATCATTGGGCTTCTTATGAATCGCAGTGGGATTCACTCCACTAGACAAAGGCCTACTCTCAGGTCTTTCTGACATAGACCCCAGTCTGCCTTGTGCTGAAAGTCAGGGTGCTGAGGAACAACACCCTTAAGATTCCCAGAAAATTTGTGTCCAGTTCTGACAGTTACCCTTGTCCAGTTCTAACACACACCCTTGAGTCTTTCCGAAATCTTAACAGTGTGTCTTGCAGCTGCATCCTTGAGATAATCTTTATCCTGAGATCAGGTCCTGTATTGGGAGCTTTTGCAATATGGGGAGGCTGGGAATAAGATACAGCTTTATTTTTACACTTAGTAAGCCCTAGATCCTTTATATTTTCTCCAATTTCTGCTTGAAACTAGAAAAGCTCCTCCTTAGCATCTCTTCCTCTTTCTCTCTCTTGTACAAAACTTTATCATATATGCCTAAAAATAACCAATTAGCACTTTCTTTTTCCCAGTTAGCACTTTTGACATTCTTCCTAGAAATCTCCTTACACAGGTTCACTATTTCATTAAGTACATTTTCTGTTGTCCATGTTACCTCAGGCAACAGTTTCCTATATTTTCTGCCACATTACACGGGTTGCCCTTCCTCTAGCCTCTTGTAATAACCTCCTCACTGTCCTTCCCAATCCATCAATAATTTCTGTGAGGATCTTCTAGTGTCTTCCCTCATCCTGGCCCCTAAGCCGATGCCACACACTTTAAGGTTTTGTTTCAACCATACCCTACTTCGAGGTATTACTTTTTTTTTTTACATTTATTTACATCCTAAAACAATTTATTCTCAGCCCTCATAGTTCAGTGGATTGACCAACCAGCTACACAGTTCTTGCTTGGGGTCCTATACGGTTACAATCAGACAGCGGGAGAGCTGCAGTCATCTGACAGCCTGACTGGGCTAGATTTCCAATGGCTTATTCACTCTTATATCCGCATCCCAGATAATTTCTTTCTCTCATTCTTGCCCTCTCTCCACTGGAAACTCTCCTTCCAGCACCTTTTAGGGCCCTGCACGTGGCTTGACTGTCTTAGAGCATGGTGGTCTCAGAGTACTTGCAAGATTCTCACAGGGAGCACCCCGAGAGTGAGCATTCCAAGAGGCGAGTGAACAGCAAGACTTATGACTCAGCTTCAGAAGCCAAATTATGTCAGAGAAGCTCTATCAGTCAGAAGTGAGTCACAGGGCTACCCTAGATTAAAGGGGAGGAACTGATATAAGGGCAAAAATACCAGGGGCACGATTCATTAGAGGGACATCTTTGGAGACTAACTCATATAGTAAAACCATTGAAAAACAAAGAGAAAACTGAGAAAAGCAGTCAAATAAAATATGACATATTACCTTCAAAGGAGCAACAATACAACCGACGCTGACAATGATGGCATCCAGAAGATAATGGGATCGCATTTATAAGTGCTGAAAGAAAATAACTGCCAGCCCAGAGTTATATTTCTAACAAAAATGTCTTACAAAAATGAAAAATGTAAAAAGATATGTTTTACAAATAGCATCAAAGCACATCAGATTCCTAGAATTAAATCTAAAGAAATATGTGTAAGACTTCAACACTGAATAAGAGACATTTTAAAAGGCTTATAGATTCAGAGCAATCAAACTGAAAACTCAAGCCAATACTTGATAAAATTCACTGATTCTTCTTATGGAAATGAAAAGAGTCCAAAATACACAGAGTAGTCTGAGGAATACAGCCGGGGTCTTATTCAACCATATATCAACTCCTAATAATAGGGTCAGGACAGTAATGATGCAGGAACACACAAACTGACCTATGGAACTGAAGAGAGACATCAGAGACAGACTCCCACACACATGGCCACCTGGTTAATAACAATTGCAACACTGCAAATTCAGCAGGAAAAAATTTATTTTTTTTCAATAAATGGTGCCAGATCCATTGGATGTCTATATGGGGGGCGGGGGAAAAAAAAAAAAAAATATATATATATATATATATATATATGACTTGAGCCCTGTTGTTGACTGAATTCCTTTCCCCCAAATTCCTCTATTGAAGTTCTAACCCCTAATGTGACTGCATTTGGAAGCAAGGCCCTTAAGGAGATAATTAAGGTTCAATGAGGTGACGAGGGTGGGACCCTAATCCAATGAGATTAGTGTCCTCAGAAAAAGAGGAAGAGACACCAGGAGGGCACATGCACAGAGGAAAGGCCCTGTGAGGACACAGCAAGAAGACAGCCATCTGTCAGCCAGGGACAAAGACCTTAGGAGAAAGCCAGTCTGCTGGCACCTTGATCTCAGACTTCCAGCCTCCAGAACTGTGAGAGAGCACAATTGTTTCAGCCACCCGGTCTGTGGCATTTGTAATGGCGCCCCTGGCGGACAAGTATGGATTTTGGCGCCGTGCAGTGCAGTGGGTGCTGCTGAAACAAATACCGTGATATGTGGAAGCAGCTTTGGAAGTGGGTACCGGGTAGAGGGTGGAAAAGTTTGGAGGCATGAGTTAGGAGAATCCTGGCGACTGTTGGTAGGACTGTGGACATTCAGGGTAGTTCTGGTGAGGCGCCAGAGAGAAATGAGGGACATGTCACTGGATCCCTGTCACAAAGCAGCAAAGGACTTGGCTGGATTGTGTTCTAGTGTCTTGTGTAAACTTGAGAGGATGACGTTGGATATTTAGCTGAGGAGTTTTCTAAGCAAAGTGCTGCAGGTGGGGCCTGGTGTCTCCTTACTGCTTATGGTAAAATGTGAGAGGGCCATTAAAGTAGATGGAAGGAACTGCTCATCAAAATGGAACAGGAAGTGAAGATCTGGGAAATTCTCAGGCTATCCACATTTCAAAAAATGAGAAAGCACGTTCTGAAGAGACCACCGAGGTTGTGGCTGGACAATCACCCTATCAAGAGATTATCCACGGAGCTAAGCAGCCATTTCAGTAGAAGCCAGGAGCAGAGATGGGATTATATCAGGAGAAACACTGCCAGCTTGGGCTAGAGGGGACAGATTTCACACAAAATGAAGGAATGCCTTCGGCCTCCTGGTATTTTATAAGATGGGACAATAGAGCTATTTGGCTGTAAACATGCATTATCCCTCAAGAAAAGGGATGAATGGCCCTGGGGGTGATTCAGAGGTAGGCAGACCTGTCACTGTCATCACAGGCTCAGAGGACACCATGTCTCAGGGGCAAAGCTGTCTTCTCCTCGTCTTCGGAGGCCCAGGTTGCTGCCACCTCATTTCTCAGAGAGAAGCCTGCTATCCAGAACCTTGGAGGGCTGTGAGGGGATGCTGCTGCCCCAGGGGACTCAGAGAGCAGAGCATCAAACCAAAGACGATTGTTGTTGAACCCTAAAGCCTAGGGGAATTTGCCTTGCTAGGTTTTATACTTATTTAGGATCCGTTATCCCTTTCTTTCTTCTTACTAATTTCTCCCTTTTGGAATGGAAATGTGTCTGCCTCATGCCTATCCCACCATTTACTTGGGAAGCACATAACTTGCCTGGTTTCACAGGTCCACAGCTGTCAAGGAATTTTGTCTCAGGATAAATCCTATCTCTAGACTTACTCACCCCTAATGTAGATGATATTTAGATGACACTTTGGACTTGGAGTGGATGCTGGAACGGGTTAAGACTTTTGGAGCTATTGGGATGGAGTGAGCATACTCTCCATGTGAGATGGACAGGAATTCTGTGTTAAAATATTCATAGCTGTACTGTATGTAATCAACCAAAATTGGCAACTACCCAAATGTCTATCAATAGTAAAATGGATAAATGAATGTTGGTGTCTCCACACAACACAATACCAGGCAGGAGAGCATCCACTGTCAGTAACCCCATGCAATGACACGAGCAACTGTCACAAATGCAGCTGAGTAAAAAAAGTCAGTCACAAAATAGCACATAACACAGGATTCCATATACAGAAGATGCAAAAATAAATAGTCTAATGTAATCTATGGCCGTTAGGGGTCAGGAGAGTGGACAGCTTTTGATGGGAGAGTCATGGAAAGGGGCAGGTGGGCTCCTAGAAGGCTGGTCACCTTTTGTTTCTTGGGCTGGGCACTGGTTACACAGGTGTATTCCATTTGTGAAAATTCATTGTGCTGTATTCTTATTATGTACATACTTTTCTGTTAAGTATATAATACTTTGATAAAGTTCTTTTTAATCAAGAAGAAAAAAAAGATATTTTCAGATAAATTAAATACAGAGAATTTACAACCAGAAGATCTAGAGTAAAAAAAAAAAATTATTATTATGAGCTCTTCAGGCAGAAGAAAATGGACCCAGGTGAAAGCATGGAAATAAAGAAAGTTTGAAGCATAACAGAAGACAAATAGGAATGTTAAGCTAAATAAGCAGCAACTACATAAAACAATAAGAATATTACCTTATGAAGTATACAGTATATGCAGAATTAAAATATGTAATAATAACACAAAAGATAAGGCAAACTGTTCTATATTCTTCCATTTTCCAGGAAATGATAAAAAGTATTAATTTATAATAGATTCTTGTAAGTCCAGTGTATACATTATAATCCCTAAGGCAAACACTAAAAGAACAACAAAATAACATAACCAAAGGCAAATAAATAAAACGAGGAAAATGGAATAGTAATAAATTAAAAACTTGATTAGTTCAAAGGGAGGCATGAAAGAAGAAAAAGGAACAAAGGAAAGAAATAGTAAAATAATAGGACATAAGTACATGAAAATAGCAATTTCATCAATATAAATGAACTAAATCATCTAAGACTAAAATTTTCAGACTAAATTTTAAGAAAACAAAACTATGCTTCTTATAACAGACATACTTGTAATGTATGGACACAAAAATATTCAAAGTAAAAAAAAAGGAAAACAGATACACCATACGCTAACCAAAAGAAATCTGTGTGCTATACTAACGTCAGACAAAGTAGAAGACGTTTTAAGAAACAGCATAACACTACTGCACTGTACACTTAAAAATGGTTATGATGGTGGGGCACCTGGTGGCTCAGTCCGTTAAGCCCCTGCCTTCAGCTCAGGTCCTGATCCCAAGGTCCTGGGATCGAGTCCCACATCGGGCTCCCCGGTCAGCAGAGAGTCTGCTTCTCCCTCTACCCCTCTCCCTCCTCATGTCTGCACTCTCCCTCCCTCCCTCTCTCTCTCTCTCTCTGAAATAAATAAACAAAATCTTTTTAAAAAATGGTTATGATGGTAAATTTTGTGTTACGGGTTTTTTTTTTTTTTACCCACAGTGAAAACTTGTAAAAATTTTTAAAAAGAGAAAGCAGGGTTGCTAGAGATAAATCGGGACTTTGGGATGAATGGGTCAATCCATAGGGAAAATAAAGTAATCCTAAATTTGCATTTACATAGCATAGTTTCAAAACATATAACTCAGAAACTGAAAGAATTAATAGGAGAAATAGACAAAAGCACCCTCATGATAAACACAGCTGAATTTCCTAACTCTGCCTCTTATATTGTTCTCCCCATGTGGCCTCTGGAATAAACCCAAAGCCTAGTTCTGTAAAAGCAAGTGCGTGGGAGGACAGAGTAATTAATTTCGGGTATGCAGATCAATAGTGGCTTGGCTTGGTTTATAGATACTTTTTAGGGTATCTAGAAGAATGAACAGCCTGCATATCCATCAGATAACCAAAATCCTCTAAAAGGAGAGAAGTAAACCTTAAAAAATCACATCCAGCTTGCCAACAGTCTACTCACATAGAAGCTTTCTTTTTTGTTGCTGGGTTTTTTGGGGTTTTTTTTATATCTGACCATTTGAAACACATCTGGCCATGATCCAAGAAGAGACCCTTCGTCACTGGGGGCATACTGCGTTTAGTAATATTTATGTGAGGAACTGTGGTTAGCGGCTCACAGTAGATTGTAACTGTGCTCAGTGATATATGTGTGAAGCACTTTGTTTAATGGTGCGTGGTACATTAGCTACTGTGTTTATTGATATATGTCGGAAACACTACCAGATCTAAAGAGTGTGACTATTGGCTTTATCCAAAAGGCGGAAAGGTGTAGTGAAAAACATCTGGGCTTTCCAACCAAACATACATGGATTAAAATCCCAATTTGACCATTTTATAACTTGTATCCTGGGGTAAATCACTTAACTTCACGGAGTATGTTTCCTGTCTTAAATGGAGTTAGTTTCCTGTCTCTAATAACGTCTCCTTTCAGATATCTTCAAGGATTAGAGATAAGGAACCTAAAGCATCAAGCCTGAGCCTGGCGCCCACACTGGCATTCACTGCCCAAAGTCACTTCTCCTTGTGCAAGATCTCAACGTTTCCAGGTCAAGTTCCTCCCATCCAAATTCGAGCACATCCAATCGGCTCCTAACACAAACTCTGCGGGCCTTCAGAGCAAGGTCTTCTCCACGGAAGTGAATTTATGTCTAAGTTTTTGCAACACCAACGATGGTCTTCAAAAACACTGGTATTCAGAGAGGGGCTTAAATATAGAAGATGTCGGTTATATTTTCCTTTATCCTTTGTTGAAGAAACTGAAAAGCTTGACTCTTCCTTTGACCCAGAATTAAAAGAATGCAAACATTGCACACGCTCCTATTGCTTTGAAGATAAAATATAGATATAACAGTGTGCTAACTCTACTTAAGTGAAATTTTCATTTATGTAACACTTTTCTCTGATAAGTCCTCTCATTACGTAACGAGCACTTCCTGAAAGTCTACTGGTGTCAAACAAGATGCTGCCTAAGGCCCTCTGTGTGGGAGGAAGGGAGAAGTTGCTGCTCTGCTCTCATTTCAGACTGGCTGCATAAAGACAAGGCTTTTGATATTTCTCCAGATCTTAAATATAAAAAGAAAAAGGAGAGGGAAGTATGAGAAAAGTATAATCACAGTATATATTTCCCATTTCCCAAATCACCTAGCCCAGGACCCTACAAAACTAAGGGTGAGAAGTTATCTCAACCATAAGGGCCTATGACAGTGGGAAATCCACCATCAGGCCAGGCCGCTGTGCACTCGGGTGTTTCAAAGGGAGCTCACCAAGCAAAGAGCAGATGGCTCCAGAAGAGGTCCCTTCTGACAGACAACTGGGCCCCAACTGTCCCCAAGCTCAGCCGTCTCCTTCCCCTCAGGGCAGGGTAGATGCTTAGCAGGAAGGAAAGTTCTATGAAGTGGGTTCCCAAGTTCAAACTGATGTGGACAAGCTTCAGGCCAGACCCAATAGGCATTTTATGACTTTTCCTCATAAAGTAATCTTACTAACTAAAATTACTAACCCCTAGTCTATGAAACTTTTTTTTTCCATTAAATTCCTTCTTTGGTTTGCTTTAGAAAGCATGTGTTCTAGCTAAGGTAACTGTTTAAAAGAATAACAACAAAAACTAGATTCTTTCAGTTTTCTATATGTTTATGCTTAAGTGAGGTCTATAAATGTGATTCTTGTAGTCAATAATCTTGAAACTTTCTTAGCACACAAACTGGATATCTAGCTCATTCATTTTCCAAGTTTTATCTTAGTCTTTCTGAGGGGATGTGGACGACTGGTTGCATAGCATTATAACAATGACAGCGTGGGATCCTGGAAAATAAAAGTGTGGCCTTATGGAAGCAAGTTGTATTAGGAGCAGAAAGGTAATACTTATATATACTCTCTATTCCAATTTATTCCTGGTCTCCAGAAAATGGAAACTACAGCTCCAAGCTTTGTACTGGTTGCCTGATTTACTGGACCACTTGTCTAAAACACTGGTTTGGTCAAATCACAAAGTAAGTCTGATTTCTGTTTGACTTTCCTCATTCTCCTATCCTTGTTCCAACACCAGAAAAGTGTTAACGAGGAGAAACATGTGAACAATATTCATGTGGCAAAGAAAGGGCGTTGGGGGTGAGGAAGAGATTCAGACAATCCACAAAACTGAAATAAGTCCCGGAATATAAATGAATGTAAATTATATATACATTGAGCTAGGTGAAGACTAGGGCGGTAAGATATAGATAGGTATGAATGGATAGATAGGTGATAGATAGATAGATAGATAGATATGGACACAGTATCATATTACAAAGCTGCTCAGGTATATAATACACTATCTCGACATAAGTTATTGTGTGCTGAACATTTTCAAAATACATTTTCATAGTTTCTTTGCTTCTAGAACGTTTTGTTACCTTTAGGGAACATCATAAAAATAAGTCAGATGGCATTGTTATAACCAGAGGGAGGAGGGCAAAGAAATGCTGAACACTTTAGGTGCTTCATATTTTTAAAAGAGGCTCCTTTTACATTAGCAAGCTAGTTGCCCTGACAAATAACTGAACTCTACAACTGAAACTAATGATGAGTACATCATTAGCCAATGTGTTGGCTGATTGAATTAAAATAAAATAAAATTTAAAAATTAAAAAAAAAGAAAGCTAATGGCCAGAAGAGGAGCACAGGTTGCAAAAGGGTTAAAGTCGCCTCCAAGAATCACTGAATTACAAGCACAACCCCTGACCAGGCCACTAACTGTTTTCTAGTGTTTTATGTAAAACTTAAAATTGAATTTGCCAACAGACATGGAAAATTAAATTCTCCTGAGAAAGTTGCAAGAGCCTACATTTTGCTACGGGAGAAACAGAACATTAATGAAGTTGCACGATATCTGTCTTTTTTAATCAAAATCTCAACAGGGCCCTGAACAGTAGCATGCCTCAAAGGAAGCACCACTGAGAGTAGAAGAAAACCTCCCCTTTGCGCAAGACCTCCATGTCTAGTAGGAACATGCATGATGGGTGAGGGACGCTCAGCCAGAGAACAGAGGACGTCTTTGAGTGGTTGAACGTGCATTTAGATTGTTCATATGCTCCTGGTGACTTGAGCAAAGAAATTACCAAATGGGTTTTTAAGTACTTTGATTTCTAGACCTGTAGACCCAATAAAATGAAGAACTAACAAGCCAAAGGAAGGGCAGTAAGGCAGGGAGTAACACGCACTGAACCCAGTCTGGCACGGAAGCTTCATCGCTAACTATTCTGTGACTTGCGTAAGAAATTTAACCTTGATTTTCTTATGTGTAGAAGAAAGATAATAATGCTGCCTGCTTTGCAGGATTGCAGTGTCATTGTACCCATGAAGAGCTGGACTGACATTAGTTATTACTACACCATCATGCCTGATGCCAACATTTAATGAGGAAATGCTCTGGCCTTTGCAGTGCAGGAATCGTGGTGTCGTGTTGCCTGGGGAGGGGCTAGATTGCTGTCCCCTAGGAGGCCTCAGGGACTTGTGTTCATTGTCTTTGTCAATTTTTTATATTACAGGGGCCAGTCCTCAGATAGGCAGACTCAGATCCCTGATTTTTTAGCACCATGAAAAAAGATCTTTTCCTGAATAGCAGGATCATTTCAACCAACCTCTTGGTAGCAATGTATAAATCCAAAATCCCTCTCTTCAACAGTGTTGGGAAAACTGGCAGCCACATACAAAAGAATGAAATGGGACCACTTTCTTTCACCATACACAAAACTAAACTGGAAGTGGGTTAAAGACCTAAATAAAAATAAAAGTAAATAAATAAAAATCCTGAAAGAGAGTACAGGCAGAAGGGTCTCTGACATCATCCACAGCAACATTTTTCTAGATATGTCTCCTGAAGCAAGGGAAATAAAAGCAAAAATATAGTATGGGGACTGCATCAAAATAGAGTTTCTGTGCAGCTAAGGAAACAGTCAACAAATCTAAAAGGCAATGTACTGAATGGGAAAAGATATTTGCAAATGACATTCAATAAAGAGTTAGTATCCAAAATACATAAAGAACTGATACAATTCAACACTCAAAAAACGAATAATCCAACTAAAAAATAGGCAGAAGACATAAACAGACATTTCTCTGAAGAAGACATGGCCAACAGACACATGAAAAGATGCTCAACATCACTCATTATCAGGGAAATGCAAATCAAATCCACGATGAGATCTCACCTCACGCATATCAGAAGGGCTAAAATCGGGGCGCCTGGGTGGCTCAGTGGGTTAAAGCCTCTGCCTTCGGCTCAGGTCATGATCTCAGGGTCCTGGGATCGAGCCCCGCATCAGGCTCTCTGCTCAGCGGGGAGCCTGCTTCCCCCTCTCTGCCTGCCTCTCTGCCTACTTGTGATCTCTCTCTCTCTGTCAAATAAATAAATAAAATCTTAAAAAAAAAAAAAGGGCTAAAATCAAAAATACAAGAATCAACAAGTGTTGCTACAGATGTAGAGAAAAAGAAACCCTTGTGCACTGTTGGTGAGAATGCAAACTGGTGCAGCCACTCTGGAAAATAGCATGGAGGTTCCTCAAAAAATTAACAGTAGAACTACTATACAATCCAGTAATTCCTCTGCTGGGTATTTACCTAAAGAATATTAAAAGCACTAATTCAAAAAGGTACATGCATCCCTATGTTTATTGTAGCATTATTTGTAATAGTTAAATTATGAAAGCTGTCCAAGTATCCACTGATAGACGAATGGCTAAAGAAGGTGTGATACACACACACACACACACACACACACACACACAGAGGAATATTATTCAGCCATAAAAAGAATTAAATCTTGCCATTTGCAACAACATGGATAGAGCTAGAGAGTATAATGCTAAGTGAAATAAGTCAGTCAGAGAAAGACAAATACCATATGATCTCACTCATATATAGAACTTAAGAAACAAAACAAATGAGCAAAGGAAAAAAGAGAGAGACAAACCAAGAAACATACTCTTAACTATAGAGAACAAACTGATGGTCACCAGAGGGGAGGTGGATAGGGGATGGGGGAAATAGGGCATGGGGATTAAAGAGCACACTTACTATGACTTTAAAAAATCCCAATTTAAGTAATTTACAATAAAAATTCTAATTTTCACAGAAACAGAATGCATGCTTCTATTCTGTCCAGCTCATTTTCTCTCTGAAAACAGACCTACATGGAAAACCAAGTCATAGGCAAAAGGAAGAAGGTTGCTTGTGGACAAGGACTCAGGTGAGTAGGCATTTGGCACGTTTTAGGGGTCCATCTCTCTAAAGGCCTTCAGGTGCATTCTGACCTCAGGGTTATCTGAGAGGTAGGACAGCCTGAGATCAGGGCTTGGGCTTATAGTCTATGTAGATGTTCCTTCTCCATTTTAGGGAGTCAGACCATTGACACTGGGGTAGGGAATGCGGGCAGAAAGGTGGCAGGAGATAGAACTGAAAAGTAAGCATGCATTAGAGCATATGCCTTTTATTAAAAACATCTACCAAAATATCTATGAATGTGAATGCCTTCTGGACCTTAAGTGGGAGATGTCCTATTGGTTTTTCTGGCTTCAGGCTGGAAAGAAAATACCTTTCAGGTTGTGTCCTTTCTAGAAGGCTCTCTCCCATTATTTAGAAATGCCTCACTATCAATCATCTCTCCAGCTACAGTGGAGCTAGAAGGGGATCAATTACTGTTTTATTACTTCGTACACTTGTGGGCTATCACAACAGCAGCGTGGGCTGATGGTAACATACCGGGAGCAGAGCAGGTGGTCTAAAGGCTCGATTCAGTGGTGTATTAACATTCGCCAAAGCAGGTAGAAGTGGGATACCAAGTTTTTGTACGTTTTCCCAAGAACTCTCGCACTAAAGAACCAGCGCATTTATTATTAACAGACTCCCACATTTCCATTTAAACATCCTCTCGTAACTGTCAAGTTCACTGCTGGCTTGAAATATAGCCATAAGACAAAATGACCGACTGGTTCAACTCTATAAGAACTACTGTAAAATATGTTTTTACAGAAGGGTCTTTTTAAAATCAGGACGCTCATACCATTGTCAAAAATACTATAACTATAATCCCAAGGGGACTTTAACTACTATTGTTCGCCTATTTGAAAAGTTAGCTTAAAAAATAATGGCCAACCAAAAAAGATGGAAAAAAAAAAAAAATACTGCTCAAGCCAAACTAAAAGAAAAAAAAGAGAAACATTTAGGAATATTTGTAATAACAAACTGCATCACTTTAAACAAGGCACTGGGAAATAAAAAATGTCTTGACGGTAATAAAAAATATATTTATTAAGTGGTTTCTCTGTGGAAAGCATTGCTCTAAGCATTTTATATGTGCTATCTTATTTAGCTATCCCTAAATCCCTATGAAGTAGGTACTAATATACCTACCATAGGTGAGGAAACCAAAAACAAAGAGATTACGGTATTTCCTTTGAAAAAGAAGGCATTATTTTGGCTGTTATGTCAGGCCATGTTTTAAATGAACAGTTGGATTCAAGTCCAATGCAAGATTACACATCCTGTGTTATGCCAAGTCAGAAGGCATCACAACTTGTTAAAATGTACATGAATCCTGTGTGACCAAGGTAGCATGGCTTACTCTTTCGAAAACTAAAACACTGCAGAAGCCTGTTCTAGAACACATGAGCCAAGTCATTCCCCTAAAATGCGATGCTGCGCTGTCAAGAGTTCGAGAAAGCTTGAGAGAATTCAGTTAGCCTATAAAGTCAGTTTATGCCCAACCTTCCAGCACCCTATGATAAAAGGGCTCCTCTGTACCACATCCAACAATAAGGATCAATGGACATTAAATTAAGATAAGTAAGCGTCTGACAGAGAGTGAGAGAACAGACAGCTGGCTGAGGTCTTTCCTCCACTATGGCTAAGCATTTCATCTTCCTCACACGAGTGAAATGACTATCCCACACCTAATTAAACTGCACAGCGATTGTGCAGTGCCACCTTTAACGAATGACAGACATAGGGCCTCACCGGTCGTAAGCCACGGAAATCAATAGCTGACATTTACTCGATGAAATACAAATCGAGATTAGCTAGCTTCACTTTTTATTCAGCAAATTCAAGTCTGCAATCAATTCCCGGGCATGTGTAGACTATGGAAATTGGTTTTAAATTGATTTGTTTCTTCCTTAGCTAATTATAGTAAACAAGCAAATGAACAATCAATTGCTAACTCTACTCCTACTGTATGCGTTTCAATGAGCAAAACAAGTCTGTCAAAGATAGATATTATTATGGTCTTTTCAAAGAGAAGCTAAACATTCCACATACACGGTAATACATCAGCTATTTAATGGTAATTTAAAAGACTGTCTTATTTGTTGAGCAAATATAAAACTTCCCCTGCTGTTATTAGTTAAGCTTATAGAAAGTTCTCAATTGATCAAGAGCCTGCTTAGAAAAATAGAGCTTATCAGAGTATCTGGCACATAGAGAGTTCTCGGTCAATGCTAGCTGTTAATGAGGTTGTAGGTGTTGCACAATGGGGACCAGTGGACTTAGAAAACCCGAGGTTCAAATCCTAGATCCATCACCCTTTGACCCTGGTTATAAGGCCTTATTTCTGTTGAAATAAGTTTTTATGTCTACCAAAGAATGTGTAAATTAATTCACCATTCACAAAAGCTAAGAACTTGGAATAAGTGGCAAGTTCATTAATGAATAAATTGTGCAAGTTCATAAATGAAATACCATAGCGCAGTGAGAAGGAACCAACTACTGGTCCATGCAGCGTGGTTGTGTGTAATGGAAGCTCATAGACATATGTTGAGTCCAAAGAGGATATATGGTATGATTCTATTTACATGAAGTTCAGGGACAAGAAAAAGGAATAGATGGTGAAAGAGACTTGAGTAGTGGTTACTTTGAGAAGAGTTATTGCCTGGGAAGGTGCACGAAGGAGCCTTCTGGGGAGCTGGGAATGTTCTAGACTTTGATCTGGGTGGTGGTCACATGAGCTTAGGCATACACAATTTCATCCAGCTGTCAACCTAAAATTCAGGTACTTTAATGTTATATTACAATTCCTTCACTTCCTCTAGGACCTCAGACAAATTATCCTCTCTAAACCTCCATTTCCTCATCTAGGAAATGGGGATGATAATATAAGTACTTCCTAGGATAGTTAGGAGGTATAAACACGGTAACTCACGTAAAGCATTTACCAAGGAGCCTTGTTTGCAATAAGTGTTTGATAAATGTTGCCAGTTATTATTTCTCCCTGAGAATGCAGTTATCAACAGGCAGGATTCCAGAGTTATAAATTGCTTGAGGAATCACAATTAAGGTAGAAGCGACCATTACAAAAACATGTGAACCTGGTTTTAAGAAAAACGAATACATCTTATCCTATGTTTATAAACTTGAGGGAAAGTTCTAGATTCTTGGTTTCTATAAACAACATTTCCCACAGAATTCACTTACATAACAAATTACTCTAATGGAGTTGAAATATTATTCAACATAGCCCGAAAGATAGGTGTATATTTTATTTTTAAGGCATGTCTCATGTAGAGCTGGGTACGTTCTTGTTTACTGCAGTCTCTCTGGGGCCTAGACCACCCATTCTGGAAAGCCGATGCTTGGAAAAGCATTCTCTCTCTGAAGACACCACTGGACCTGGAAATCAATTTCCACAGCAGCGATTTTCTATGGGAGGACAGTGACCAAAGGAGTTTAAAGTACTTACTAGCTTCTTGCCTGAGCATAGCTAAAGAATGAATTACTGGTCTTAAAAACTGCTGCATTATTTCTTGGGAGAGTTCAGGAGTAAGAGTGAGTTCGTTTTATCACGAATATTGCTGCAAAATCTCTAAGGTTATAGGACTGAATATAAGGGCTATAAATTTGAGGTGCTAGCTAGAATAGCAGAAGAGTCTTCAGAAATAACCCAGGCATGCAAAAAAGCTTGTACTACTGGGAATTCTTGTCTTGAGACATTTTTCAAATATTTTATAATAAATAATACAATGTGTCAATCCATTTTTAAATATTCATATGAACCAATAAAAGACTGTCTTTAACCAGGGAAATGTAGAGTGTGGAGAAAAGAGAACATACAGCCCCCCGTATATGTGCTGAGCAAGGAGGGTAGGTCACTGGCTGCCCTCAACAGCCCATGCCCATGGAGGTCCTCCGGCCTGCCCCTTCTTCCAGATCAGTGCTGTTCCCTAGAATGGTGATGGTGGAATGTTTTATAGCAGCTCTGTCCAATACTGTAGCCGTTAGCCATATGTGGCTATTGAGCAACTGAGATGTGGCTAATGTGATCAAGGAACTGAATTTTTCATTGTATTTAATATTAATTCACTTAAATTTAAACAGCCACAAGGAGCTAGTGGCTATTGTGTTGGGAACACAGTTCTCATCCATTGGATCTTGATAAGCCAAGACGCTTCTAGTTGGGGAGACATTAGTGTCCTGCACTTGCAGACTCAATGCTTCCCACAGTCTGAGTCAATCCTAGAGAAAAGAAGACACAATCCAGCTGCTTTCATCCCATCACCCAGCTTGGCTGCCCCTAGAATCTGGTCAGCCACAGATGAGGTCTAGCTGCCCAAAGAGCCTGTGAGTCACTGCAATTTGGGTCTCTATCCCAGTTTCCATCTAGCCTCCTGTACAGGGCTGGAGCAGAGTTCTGCTGGGAATGCTAGTACAAGTGGCTGAGGCCTTAAGACTCTCTCTAGCTCTTCCCACTGCTGCTCCCTACAGCTCCACCTCTGAATGAGCTACTGTTATGAACAGGTTGAGAGGTGCCGGGGTAGCTTAATCAGTTAAGCCTCTGCCTTCAGCCCAGGTCATGATCCCAGGGTCCTAGGCCCCTCCCTCCTGCTCATGCTCTCTCTCTCTCTCTCTCAAATAAACAAATAAATAAATCGACCCTGAGATCATGACCTGGGCCAAAATTAAGAGTTGGATGCTGGGGCGCCTGGGTGGGTTAAGCCTCTGCCTTCAGCTCAGGTCATGATCTCAGGGTCCTGGGATCCAGCCCCGCATCGGGCTCTCTGCTCAGTGGGGAGCCTGCTTCCCCCTCTCTCTCTGCCTGCCTCTCTGCCTACTTGTGATCTCTCTCTCTGTGTCAAATAAATAAATAAAAATCTTTAAAAAAAAAAAAAAAGAGTTGGATGCTTAACTGACTGAGCCACCCAGGCCCCCCCAGTTGGGGTCCAGATTCTTAATGCAGCCTAAAGTTATTCAAAGTTAAATTGTGTTCCCAGTAGAATTACAAACACCCAAACATCAATGCACAGCTAGATTGAATATTTCATTTAAATTCACAAACGATCCTAGAATATAAAATAGATGTTCATTTATTATTCTTGTGGCAATAAAGGCTACATCTAAGACTTTTTGGTAAAATATCCTGGATTATATAAAATCACCACGTGTTCTGACATTGACTGTTGACATAATTTAGGGAAATGTCTATCAAAACTAGGAGGCTCATGTATGCAACTTGGCTTATAAATACTTGACAGAAACATAAATGTGTATATTCCCAAAATGTAACTGTCCACATGAGTTGCAGCATTTCAGAATGAAGTGGCTATTTCTGAAGTATGTGAAGGTGATCCATCCACTGAAGGATGATTTAATTCATCATTCTGTCTGAGAAGGGGGGGTTGGTGACATTGCTGGCCTGCAGTTTTGAACTCTGTCATATATACTTGGCAGCCTTTCACTTTGGGATTCACAGACTTGAAAATAACATCCTTTGAGTTCTGAGTGTACTGGTTGGAAATTCATATTTCTCAGCTGGGAAATGTGAGGGTAAAGGATACTTGAAGAAAGTGCAATCCTGTGCCTATTTTCATGATGTGATGAAAGAGTCTTGCTGTTTGAGATGCTGCGATTAATCTTTCAGGATTCTTAAGTATTTTTTATTCTGAATCATCTGAAGCAACTTGGAAATAAAATGGAAGAATGTAAAATATTTAAAAAGTCAGAACGCGATGTGGCAATATACTTAAAAATGCAAACAATGTTCAGTTGTTCAGGGACTAGCTTTTTTAGCTGTTTATTATTTTTTTTTCTTCCTTTGGATTTTCTGCCAACAACTTGTACCTCCACCTGCTGGTGCACTGATGAAATGAAATGGTAATAAAATTCAAGCAACTAAATTAAATAATTTGCTGGAATCTCTGATATAGCTTTGGTGAGAGGAATTGTAAAACTTACAATCTAAAATGAGATTTCTCAACAGATGTTGGTAAGGATGCAGAGAAAGGGGAACACTCTTGCACCGCTGGTGGGAATGCAAACTAGTGCAGCCACTCTGGAGAATAGTATGGAGGTTCCTCGAAAAGTTAAAAATAGAACTACCCTACTATCCAGTAATTGTACTACTAGGTATTTACTCAAAGGATACAAACATACTGATTCAAGGGGATACATGTACCCTGATGTTTATAGCAGCATTATCAACAATAGCCAAATTATGGAAACAGCCCAAATGTCCATCGACTGATAAATGAATAAAGAAGATGTGGCATACATATACAATGGAATATTACTCAGCCAATGCAAAAGAATAAAATCTTGCCATTTGCATGATATGTATGGAGCTAGAGAGCATTATGCTAAACAAAATAAGTTACTCGGAGAAAGACAAATGCCATATGATTTCACTCATATGTAGAAATTAAGAAACAAAACAGATAAACACAGGGGGAAAAGAGAGAGAGGCAAACCATAAAGCCGCCTCCTAACTATAGAGAACAAACCGAGGGTTGCCAGAGGGGAGGTGGGCAGGGGGATGGGTTAAATGGGTGATGGGCATTAAGGAAGGCACTTGTGATGAGCACTGGGTATTGCATCTTAATTGATGGATCACTAAATCCTACATGTGAAACTAATATTATGCTGATGTTAACGAACTAGAATTAAAATAAAAACTTGGAAGAAAAGTAAATAAATAAATGAATAAAGTGAAGGTTCAGAAGAATATCAGTGTATTTATTAATCCATTTATTCTGTGTTAACTATTAAAATCGAGATAAAAAATAATAAAAATAACTTCACTAAACTTCTTAACTCCAGCTATCAACATCTAATTCAATTATCTTGCCATCGCCCATGTGTCATCCTTTCAATAATCCCACTAAAAGTTTTACAAGAAAATATAGCAGAGAGCTGGAGCATAAACCAAATCATAAATCAGAACATCTCATTTAAAGTCAAAGACAGAAACAACTTCAGGAATGTAAACTGGTCCTAAACCTTTAGAAGACCCATAAAATAAGTGTTTAAAAACCCACCGAAAATACACTACAGCAGAACATTAAAAGCATGAATTCTGGAGCCAGATTTCTGGAATTGGAAACCCAGCTCTGCCCCTGCAGCTGGGTGGTCTTGAGCAAAACCCTCTTAACAACTCTTGCTCAGTTTCCCCTTCTGTGAAATGTGGTTAAAGGATAGTGTTATGCCCAGATTTTTAGATCCCCAAAGACCACCAGGGAGCTGAGTCCGATGCAAGAGCAAAGAGCCTTTATTCAAGCTAGCTTGGGCTCAGTGTTTCCACTCCCACCGGCGCAGTGGCGTGAAGGAGAACAAAGAGCCCCGTTTTCAGAAGGTGCAACAGTTTTGTGGGAGTTTTTGGTCAATGAAATTGTAACATGCACATAGAAAGTAGCAAGGTGATATCTGGCCATACACAGAGGGCCAACTGAGTTTCTTTTTACCCTATATGGTGCGCGGGGTCGGTGGGTTCCGCATTCCTATTACCTGACTTAACTAACTCGGGGGGGGGGGGGGGTGTGGTGTAGCACAAAATGGGGTTAGTTTAGGCTCTGCTCTCAAAATGGAGTTAGTTTGGCTCTACTCTTTCAGATAGTACCTACTTAATAGCATTATTGAGAGGATTAAGTGAGTTAATATTTGCAGAGCTGTTCTCTCTGCTTGGTATGCTTTTTCTCGAGATATCCATACCGTCTGCTTCCGCCTTCATTTACGCCTTTGTTCAAATGTCTACCCTCTCGAAGAGATCTTCCATACCTCAAGCTGTTTCCCCCAGCTGTTACTCTCTACCCTGCTTCATTTTCCTTCATATCATTTATCACTGCTTGACATGACTTTATGTATTTATCATTTGTTCCCTGTTCAATCACCGAGCATCAAATGTGTACTAAAAAAATGAATGACTGAATAAATGAATGAATGTAAGGCGTAGTCTGGCTTATACATCACAACTGTATGACTATTTCTTACGATCATATTGCATTTTAGATTAGGATATAATTGTCCTGGTGTTTTTTAGAAGTTCCATTGTGCTGTGTTACTTTCTAGAAGATTTTAGTGTCATCTCAAAACTTGAAGATTTTGCATTAAGTTTATCTTTTTGGAACATTTAATGTTAAATTATCCTTTTCCAAAAAAGATCAAATTCCTGGGACTCTTACTGTTTATTCACTGTTTAGAGAATGACCAGCTTATTTTTGTCTTAACTCAGTTTCTAAATTATCAAGGGGAAGAGTAATAACAAGTCATCTGGGAGAAGCAACCAGGAGCCAGATAATATAGGACTTTATGGGCCATGTGTGGCTTATTTACAAACATCGCCCCAAAAGTCTCTAATAATTTTTCAATGTAGAGGAGGGGTTTTTCGTCTCCTCCCTTTGAATGTGGGTAGGCTTAAGACTGCTCAGACGAGTAGAACATGAATGACTATATCATTTCTGAGACTGGGTCATAGAAGAGGATGTGCCTTCTGTCTTATTTAGTGGAACATTCATGCCTGCAACGTTGAGCCCCCATGTGACTTTCCTAAGGCTGTCATACCTACAAAGGACACATGTAGCCCCCACTTCCCATCCCCTAGTGAGAGATAATCCTAGACTTTGAATAATCCTAATTCGCAAGCCAAACATGTGTCTAAGCCTTCCAGATGATTCCTGCCCCCAATCATTAAGTCTTCTCAGCTAAGGCCTCAAACACTTTGGAGCAGAAACAAGGCATCCCTGCTATGTCCTGTCCAAAATGATCCACAGAATCCATGAGTGTAATAAAACAGTTGTTTTAAACTGCTACATTTTGGAGCGCCTGGGTGGCTCAGTGGGTTAAAGCCTCTGCCTTCGGCTCAGGTCATGATCTCAGGGTCCTGAGATCGAGCCCTGAATCGGACTCTCTGCTCAGCGGGGAGCCTGCTTCCCCCTTTCCCTCTGCCTGCCCCTCTGCCTACTTGTGATCTCTCTCTCTCTGTCAAATAAATAAATAAAATCTTTAAAATAAATAAATAAATAAACTGCTACATTTTGTTACACAGAGGAGTAGTAATTGGGACACCATGATGAGGATTTTTGGATTTCATTTTAAATAAGAACTCTTTAGAGAGTTGAATTATGTGACTTGACTTGGAAAACAAACTGCAAGAGGGCAAGAATGGAGTTATCTAGGCAAGAGGTGACAGTGCCTGGGATAGGACAGCAGCAAAGAAGGGAGTGAGAAGAGAACTGATTGGGAATATATTTTCAAAGAAAATCCAGTTGGATTTGCTGATGGATTGGCAGTTGAGTGTGGGAAGACACAAACCAAGAATGACCCAGGGATTTGGCCATGGCAGCAACTACATGAATTGAGTTGCCATTTACTGAGATACAAACATTACAGAAAGAACAGGTTTGTAGAACAGAAATCAAGAGTTCAGTTTTGAACACATTAGATACCCAAATGGAGATGTTGAGTAGGCGACTGGAAATATTAATTTGGAACTCAGGAGACAGGCCAGTTCTACAGTGCTGTATCCAACTCTAAGGGTCTAATTTAGGAAAGATATTTACAAACTAGAGAATATTCAGAAAGGGACCAGGATGCAAATGCTTCTAGAAGTCATCTTATTTAGAAAAAAAAAAATGTTCAAGGAACTAAACACAAATTGGACAAAAATATCCATAATGTGAAGAGATATTTGAATCGCTAGGACATACCATTAGGACTCATATTTGAGAGTAAGGTATCTTCTTTGAGGGACCAAAGATCTAATGCCCACTTTCATGAAAACTAACACAAAGTCGATAATCGATTTTCCCCATAGAACTAGACACCATTACCCAGGTTTGACCTAAAACAAAATTCCTAAACATGACAGGAGGCTAGGCTGGATAGCATGATGTTGTGTGGGTGCAAGATTCTTGAAACAAAGGACAGCAGAACGAAATCACATATTCATATGTGCGCACCAAACTGCATCCTAGCCTATAAAAAATTTACCTATTTAGATGCTATCCCCTTCCAAAATCCCCACGTATGGGAAGTTCACCTTAGTGCTTCCAGTACAAAATTATTTTAGTATTACTAACCACAATATTTTGATTTTTTAGTGTTTTGATCTTTTTGGATTAATAGAGGCAGTTTCATAGGTGATTAAGAGGAGGAAATCTACAGCTGGAATTACTGGGCTAAGATCTTAACTCCGATACTTGGGCAAATTATTTAAACTCTGTACCTCAGTCTCCTGCCTCCTTGGATTTCTTACAGAGAATAAATAAGTCGGTAAGCGTAAAGTATTTAAAATACGTAGAACCAGCTAAATAAGAAGTGGTCCTAAAAACTATTAGCTCTGTTAGCAGCACTCAGCATACTCCCCCCTGTGAATGCCCATTTGGGACCACTTGTTTAGTTTTTTGAAATTCATTCAGGCATACAGAATTATGATGACTTTGTGAGGAAGAACTTCAAAGTGGCAGCTCCGGACTTACCCTCTCGCTTTGCAATCACTGGAAAGATGCTCTCTTGAAGCCCCCTCTCTACTGATGTCAGAACTGCTGTCACTCAACTCATTGTCTCCTCTTCTGTTAACTTTCACACGAAATTCATCTGGATTTGAATGTGTCCTGGAAGTGAAAAGGACAGACTCACTCTGTTATCCATAAAAATGTACAAAATGTCAAACACATTGCTCATAGAGAATGATACATACTCTGAATTACCTTAAACTTGCAGATTTATCCTCTCCACACAGGGATGGGGGACGGAGAGGACCTGAGCCTGAATCCTATTTAAAAAGAAGGGTGAGAGTAGCAGTTAGTATCTGATATCAAAATTGATGGAGCAGGCACAACATCCCTCATGGGGAGTGCTTTAGGAGGACAGCATTTAAACCCTGAGGGACCAAGATGTTCCAAGTGGATCCACAAGGAAGTTACCAGGGGCGAAACCAGCAGAAACAGACCCCTGCCTCCATGAACACATGACCATCATGTCTCCTTCTGCCTTCATCTGTGAAGAAATTTTCCTCTCAAACGAAAAATAAACAGGTTCTGAAAAATTAGTCCTTTGAAGTCCCAAACCTGAGCAGGCGCTGAATTTCTATAATGCTCTCGGCATGAAAATCTACTAAATGTTAATGAGAACACTAAACCTGCTAGGGGGCGTCTACCTGGGCCCAGAGGAGCCTGCTTCTCTCCCCAAGCAAGGAGCACAAGAACACCCTGCTGTCCCTGGACTGGGAAATCTCCGCGGCCTCACCTTCCCAGGCCTCTGCATAAATGGAAAGGGGCAGTGTCTTCTGGAAGAACCTCAGCTGAAAGCCCTTGGAGGCAGCCCCCACCGCTCTACGACTTGGGCTAGCCTGGCCACTCGTCGCGTGGGACCTGCTCTGGCTATGCTCACAAAGCTTCTTCCTTCGAGTCCTAGCCTCGCCTTGGCTGGAAAAAGTCACGGTGGCAATGGCCACTAGCATAAGGCCGCAGTCACTAGCCAAAACTCGCATCAACACGGCGGGGAAGCCAGGCGGCCCCCCTGTTTCCTGCACTGTGCGCCGCCAGGAGGGTCCCTCCGCTCACTCCTTTGGCAGCTATCGAGGCGGCGGCGGGGGCGGCACTAGCATCACTTTTCCGCCAGGTGGCGCCGAGTCCGTCGGCGCTAGGAGCGAAGCGGTGGTGCAGGACAGGGTCGGCTGGCCTCCGTCCAGCACCACGACAACCGATGTCACCTGGCCGGTGAGCTGTGGGGACAGGTGGCGCTGAAGAGACAGCTCACCCGTCGCCGGGTGTAGCGCTATCACCCTGGGGCCGCAGTCCCTGCGGAGAAGTGTGCAGGGTAGCTCGGCGTCGGGGCGTTCGTCTGGAGTCCGATCACCAGGTAGTCCAGGGGCGCGTCCTGGGGCAGAGGCAGCTGGGCTGAGCCACTGAAGAGCGGCAGTGTGACCAGCCCAGGTACGTGTTCGTTCTGGTCCTCCACATGCAGCCACATCACGGCCCGGCCCCGGGGCGGCGGAGAGCCGCCGTCGAGTGCTTCCAGCCCCAGCGGCAGCTCCACCAGTTCACCGCGGTCAAAGCACCGTCGTGCGCGCAGCTCCCCAGTGGTGGGGTCCACCGAGACGTAGAGCACGACCCACTTCAGCCTCCAGCAGCCGGTAGGTGACCTGGCCGTTGCGGCCCAGGTCGGGGTCCCGGGCGGCCACCGTGGCCAAGTAAGCGCCGGGTGGGTTGTTCTCACGCACCGACACCTCGTAGACCGGCCGTGTGAAGAGTGGCGCGTTGTCGTTCTCGTCACTCACGCGAACCGTGTAGGGCCGCACGGTGCATAGCGGGGGCGCGCTGCGGTCCTCGGCCACCAGCGTCAGGTTGTACTCGGCAATGCTCTCGCGGTCCTGCGACGCCGCGGTCACCACCAGGTAGCTGCCCGCGTACGCCGGCTGCGGCCGGAAGTGCTCGTGCCCGTAGAGGGCGCAGCGCACCTGCCCGTTGGCTCCCGAGTCTCTGTCCGAGGTGCTGACCAGAGCCACGAGGCTCTCGTGCGCCGCCCCCTCTGGCACCAGAGAGACGGCGCCGGCCTCTGGCATCCCGGGCCCGGTCGGGGAGGTCGCGTCCGCACCCCCGAGAGCGGCGGCGACGGCGGCGAAGAGAGAGGCGGCAGATGCGCCCGGAGCGGCCAGCGGGGTGATGGTGATGTCCGGAGCGTTGTCATTGACGTCGCGGATGCGCACGATGACCTTGCAGGTGGAGGCCCGGGGCCCGGGACCGTGGTCCTGGGTCCGCAAGTCCAGCTCATAGGTGTCCTAGCGCTCGTAGTCCACCGGTCCTGCCAAGGTAAGGCGGCCTGAGCACGGGTCCAGGCGGAAGAGGTGGCGCGCCTCAGGCGGGGTGCGGTCCCCAAAGGCGAACACCACGTCGCCGTTGGGGCCCTCGTCGGGGTCGGCTGCGTCCAAGTGGAGCAGCAGCGAGCCCACGGGAGCGTCCTCCGCCAGCTCCACTTCGGCCACGGCGCCCTGCGGGAAGGCCGGGCTGTGGTCGTTGGCGTCCAGCACTCGCACTCTGAGGGAGGCCGTGGCGGAGGGCGGCGGGCGGCCGCCGTCCTGGGCCACCAGCTCCAGGCTGTAGGCGGCCTGGCTCTCGCGGTCCAGCTCCTGTGGCAGCACCAGGTCAGCGCACTGGGCGCCGTCCCCGCGCGTCTGCAGTTCCACGCGGAAGGGGCTGTGAGGCTCCGCCAGGCACACGCTCTGCAGCCCGTTGGCCCCCACGTCCTCGTCCACAGGCACCCCCAAGAGGATGTGTGTGCACACGGCCGCACCCTTAGACACCAGATCTGGGCCTGGGGGAAGGGCAGCGCGTGGTCGTTGATGCCCCTCACCTCCACTTCCACGTGCACCAGCCGGAACTGCTCCTTCGAGAAGCTGACCACGTCGAAGGCCAGCACACACTGTGGCGCCTGGCCGCACAGCCACGCCTGGTCCAGAACCGCGTCCCCGACGGTCAGCTGCCCGTCCCCCTCGCGCACCCCAAAGAGTGAGCTGTTGAACTTCATCAAGCCGAACTGGTGTGGTACCTCGAGCTGGTAATTACACTGGACACAGAACACCAATATCGGTGCCGTGGGCTTCCTCCTCATAGGTGTGGAAATTGACAGTTTTGGTGCAAGACCCGGACACCAGCTGCAGCCACAGAACTTACAAGAATTCCAGTCTGGCCCAGCATAATGTGCCAGCGGGAAATCTGAGCCTCCAGCAAGACATCTTTGTTCCTCAAAGAGAAAAAAGCCAATCAGAGGCTCTGCACCACCAAGACTTCCAGACTCTCAAGCCCTCCTGAGTAGGCAGTCAGGAGACACTTGCCCTCCTAAATACATCTAATCTCTAAACTCTCTCTGCTGTGTAATCGCTTTTCTGTGCTCCAGGCCTAAGCTTGCTTCTTCTGAACCCTATTGGAGAGGTGACATAGAGAAGAATGTGCAAATAGGCATCCACCCGGGCCAATCCACAGAGTCTCTCGGTCTTGGGCCATGTTATTCCCCTAAAAGAGTTCACAGAAGAGCTCCCCATTTTGCCTGGGGAGCTGAACAGAGGCCAGAGCTGTGCAAAGGGTCATTAAGAGCCCTACAGAAGTTTCCACGGTAAGAATGCATCCCGCTTGGTTTTCACTGTGCTTGAATTCCACTTTGATGGTAGGAGCAGGGAATCTGCAGCCCTTGTGTCCTTTCCTAAACACATTTACATATTCCTCAGACAGAGATACAATTACTCTTCTCTACCATTTTTAAACCAACTTTTATATGCATCTTTTGCCACCCACAGTTATCCATCTATATTGGGGTATCATTTCCTGTATTGAAAGATTCTGGGGGAACAGCTTCTCCAGAGTCAGGCAGTGTCTAATAAGGGAAGAACTGTTTTCCAAAGTAATCATTGCTAAATAGCTTTTCTGTAGCAAAGAAACCATTAATGATGAAACTTCAGCCCCTTCATCTCCTTTTATGTCAGTAATTACTTATATGTGAGGAATCGGTGTCAGGGAGGTTTTTCAACTACAAACCACTGTAAGGGATAGTTAAGGGCAGGAAAAAGATTTAGGGAAATACGCTGCAGTCTTGTTAGAAAATTGCTATACACCATTTATTTTTAAAAAGCCCTTGGCTGAAGAAAACCATGGGTGGCCCGATAGGCTGAAGGCTAAAGAAACATTAAACCATCTGTCTAAAGCATAATAAATAGTCTTGTGTTAAGTTCTCTTTATGTGTGAGATGTTCTAAATGCTAAACGGTCCCCATGTTAATGATGACATTGTTCCTCATGCCATGGAGTCACCATCAGTGCAGTGTTCTTTAACTAGTCATCTTGAATAAAATCAGTGAGCAGACTGAGTTATTAATATGCCCCAGCTATTCTTGGCTCCTCCATGATCTGTAATGTTATTGATTCCTGCAGGGACATGTCAGTAAATGACTATTTTTGCTTTCACTCTTAGGAGGGAGCTGCATCTATTTTAGCACCAGGATCTATGAATTCAGTTCTGAAACTGAGCCACCTTTGATGAGATAATTAATTTGCAGGGGTTTTAATTTAGTGGAGCATTCGGCAATGACTCTAATTACAAGTACCAATAACCCAATGTCAGAGAAGTTTGCAGTAGGAAGCATGAATTGATTTGCATTGGGTACTCTGAGATCCTAAAAGGAGAAAGTGTTTTTTATATTGTTTTCATATTGTTTACTTTGGATTTGTCCTTTTGCCTGACAAGGCATCAGTCTAAGGGAGGGAACAACTCTACTACAGTTTAGATGGACTAGATTCCTTTGAAGCCAGTAACCTCACTGGCGTAAGGACAGTTAGCTTTCTTCCTTGGAAGTGGCTATCTTGAAGAAGGATCTGGTTATTCAGCCCTGGATCTCAAGGAAAACAAGAGGAACTGACTCTCCATCCAACTTCTGAATTCCTAGTTGCCCCTTAACTGAAGCGTGAAAACTGATTCAGCCGTTGCCTTTTAAAAGGCACATGCTTCCACACACAGCAGCCAGGAGAGGGACCCATTTAACCACAGTCTGAGTCTCATATCTTCCTCTTCTCCCTCATCTAGAGCAATCCCTGCCAGGCTTGGCCTCTGCCAGTCTTCAGCGTTACTGTTGCTATTCATGACAAGCAAAACTGCTCAGCATACTGAAAATGAATAGTCCTGACTCTATCTACAGAACAACAAAAGATCCAGATAAAATATGAAAAAGGCAAGCAATCAAACACATTACCTCCACAATGCTAAACATCTGGACACTTATGTTTGGAAACATCCAGCTATGATGTTTAAATGCTTGATTGCATTTTTCCTCACTTTTCCTCCAGCTGTTTGGCAGCATGCAGACCATCTACGATAAGGAATATGCTATATTGCTAGTGATTCATTATTAACATTAACATTGTTTTCCTAGTAAACAACCACCTTATTAAAACGCTGCTTTATGAATGAAGGACAGCTGGAGTTTCAGGAAAGAGACATTTTCTGAGGCAAAAATCAGTTCTGTGCCAGTAGAGTGACAAGCTGAATAATATAGAAACTGTATGATCTGTCCCCCTAGGGATGTATCGTCGGGAAGCTGTGTTTACAGCCCGTAGCTGCTGGTGCTCTCATGTTCCATTCTGTTGGCTCTGTTAGATAAAAATCTGTCTCAATATTAAAAGCATTGTGGCAGAAATTTGGTTTATGTTGCTTGTTTTCCCATTCGCCAGGATATTGCCAAACTAGAAGTCCATAAAATGGAGTTTTGATCTCTGTTGGTGTCCAACATAAAGCAAAACAATGGGAGCAGTGGGCTATCACCACCACAGGAAGACCAAATTGTGAATCAAACAGCAATTTGGTCCTCTTGTTCAGTTTGGTTTTTAAAGAGGTGGCAGGATTTGGGTAAACTCCCTACAGTTTACTTCTGTTTCTACCAAAAGCACCACATATACTAGCGTGCTCCCCACAATGCCAGGACACCAGAGCTATAAAATAGTATTTGCATTCTAATCATTTCAAGAAAAGATTTTCTGTTTTGCTGAGCACGCAACACCTTAGTGTGTCCCTTTACACACTAAAGCACACTGTAAAGTCATTTTCATCATAAACACAGGGGAAAAAATTGGTCCCCTAATTCAGAATGGCGTATGTGCCTTTGCATATTTCCTCTTTCCTATTACACAAAACTAATAACGTATGTTGGGGAGGAGGGGAATGAAACCCAAGGAAAGTCCCTAATGTGCAGATTTCATTAGACCATGGTGTCCATGCATCAGAATAAACAGCAACTCTCACAGGACCCTGAACTAATACTGTCCTGGCCCAGAAACAGTTTTTGGGCCATTTAGAACAAATCACTCTATGTCATATCCTGAGCCCCATCTTCATTTCTCAGCCGAACAAATATCCTGTAGACGAACGGGCAAAATATTATCCAATGCAATGTTGCTGTCTTCAAGGATTTAAGTTCCAGAAATTGAAGCTATCAGACTATTTGAAAGAAAACAAATCAACCTAATAGCTTTTTTTTTCTTTTTAAAAATCATGCCTTAAAAATCTAAAATTATCTTCAGCAGTATGAGCCCCCAAAACAGGGAAATTATTTTAATATATCACATAAGAAGTACCATTATCTCATTCCTGTTACTCCATTGTGTAATCAATGTGTTATTATGCCTTGGCTGTACAGTCATTATAGGCAAAATTATCAGCAAATTGCTGGTCCTTTTTGTAAAATGATTTCAGGGAAAATAATTCAGCCCCGAAGTCAACCAAAATACTGTCTACAAGCACAGAATAGGAACAAAATAATATTTGATCAACTACTTAAGTGCTTTAACCTAGAGAAAATCAGAGGGAACCACAATAGAATATCAACACTAATCACAAATTCCCCTTAACATAAAACAAGGATTTAAATGATATAATCTTTACTTAGAAAAAAGTTTCCTGTAGGATCATTATGTAAAGATATCTTCAAAACTGTAAAACCTTAAGATACTACATAAAACTAGTTTTTAAACTGATAATTTTATTAGTCTAGCAGTATGAAGGACAGTATATCAATGAATAATGAAAAATATTTTACCTTTTTTGTCTCAGGGATGCCTCAAACCCCAAGTGAGCCAGTAAAATTGATCCTGGTACTTGACTTCAGTCTTTGGCTCAAGGATCATACCTTGTATCCTTATCACCAGATAGGGAGGAAACTCGCTCCCCCACCAGAGACTGTAGCAAAGCAAGAGAAGAATAAAAGAATAAAGACTGAGAAGCAACTTTTTACCTGTGCCTTATTTTATCTTCATCTCTGTTCCTCTTACTGATCCTCTCTATTCCTACTCTACACAGAAGCTCATGTGCCCCAGTAGTCAGAGCGTTTTCAGGGCCTTGATCAACAAATATTTGATCCAGTATTGGTGATACAATAAAGCTCACAGCCCTGTAGAAGAAAATACTTAAAACGTTAAAAAAAAAAAAATCAGAGTTCAGAAGTCACAAGTGTCAAATGACATGGAGAAAGTTGTATCAAATGCAAATAAGAAGGGATCTCAGAGTTTCCAGGTAAAATCACAGGCAGCCAGAACTGCCAAGGACAGACAAAGCCTGGGAGTGATGTGAACAAGCTGTGCAGGAGGACAGACCCAGAGCCTTCTACAGAGACCTAGTAGAGTTGGTTAGAGGAGGTGAATTGAGGACACTACCGGGATGAGTTTGAATGAGTGGCATAATTGAAGAGCTTGATGCTAAGCTAAAGAGTTCAAATAATTTTTGAAGGGGTAAAAAATATTATTTTTATTAAATCTCAACTCTTGAATATATTTTTAATTAACATAGTCATATTAGTTTTAGGTATACAGTGTAATGATTCAATAATTCTATACATTACTCAGTGCTCATCATGATTTGTGAACTCTTGATCTCCTTTATCTATTTCACCCATCCTCCCACCAACAATCCCCCCTCATAACACCAGTTTGTTCTCTGTATTTAAGAATCTGGTTTGTTTTCTTCCTTCCTTCCTTTTTTCTTTCCTTCCTCCCTTCCTTGCTTCCCCTCTCCTTCCCTCCCTCCCTCCCTCCATCCCTTTCTTCCTTCCTTCCTTCCTCTTGCTTTTCTCTGTTCATTTGCTTTGTTTCTTAATTTCCCCATATGACTGATATCATATGGTATTTTTCTTTCTCTGACTGATTTATTTCATTTAGCATTATACCTCCAAGGTCCATCCATGTTGTTGCAAATGGTAAGATCTCATTCTTTTCTATGGCTGAGTAATATCCCATTGTATATATATACCACTTCTTTATGCATTCATCTTTCAGTGGATATTTGGGTTGCTTCCATATCTTGGCTATTGCATTAAATGCTGCAATAAATATGGGGGTGCATATATCTTTTCAAATTAGTGTTTTCATTTTCTTTGGGTAAATACCTAGTAGTGGAATTACTGGATCATACGGTAATTTTATTTTTAATATTTTGAAGAAACTCCATACTGTTTTTCACAGGGGCTGCACCAGTTTGCATTCCCACCAACAATGCACAAGGGTTCCTTTTCCTCCATGTCTTCGTCATCACTTATTTCTTGTATTTTTTATTTTAGCCATTCTGACAGGTGTAAGATGACATCTCACTATGGTTTCGATTTGCATTTCCCTGATGATCAGTGATGTCAAGCATCTTTTCATGTGTCTATTGGCCATTTGTATGTCTTCTTTGGAAAAATCTCTACTCAGGCCCTCTGTTCATTCTTAATCAGATTATTTGGGGGGTTTTGGGTGCTGAGTTACATAAGTTCTTTATATATTTTGGATATTAGCCCCTTATCAAATATATCACTTGAAAATATCTTCTCCCATTCAGTAGGTTGCTTTCTCATTTTGTTAATGGTTTCCTTCGCTGTGCAAAAGCTTTTTATTTTGGTGTAGTCCCACTAGTCTAATTTTGCTTTTGTTTTCCTTGCCTGAGGAGACATAAGAATTTAAACACTCTTAAGGCAGCAGTAAGATACCACTGAGGTTTATGGAGCAAGGAGTTGGTGATGTGTACTCCATTTTGACAAATAAGGGAGACGACTGCCTTTCCTGAACATGGGTAAAATCCTCAAAAAGATTGTGTTTTAATTGAAGATTTAAACCATGATCCCACACTATGATTACTTATCATAAATACTTGCCAAATGAATGATTGAGGCAGTGTGGTTTACAACCTCCATCCACCTCGAAACCCACCTGCAGCAGAATGAATTAAAGGGAGACTGGAAGGAAGGAGAAGACCAGTTCCAGGCCCCCTGCAATCCAGGTACAAGATGTTAAAGACCTGAACGATGAGTTGGAAGGAACATAGGGTGAAAACCTGAGGAACATCGCAAAGGAAGAACTGGTAGGACTTCCCGACAGATAAGCTCTAAGGGATGGAGAAGATGGAAAAAATAAATGATTCTAAAGTTATTGGATGGCTTACAGAATGATTATGCTTTCCCAGTATTGCCAAATGCAGACATATAATGTTCCCAAATAGGATTTCTCCAAGGCTCCTGCTACTTGGCAGCTGAATGGACCAAACACAGAAAACTTTATCTCTACAAATCTCAATGTTTTTAGAGAATAATAACTACCTTGAGGGGTTGCTTTGAGGTTTAAGTGAGAAAATGTGGGGAGAGCAAAAAGCCCAGTGCCTACCACTTTGTGGGTATTAAAAGACAACTATATCCTTCGTTATATGCATTTTCCTATCATGTTGTGATTTATTTGTTCAAAGGTATTCTTCCTACCCCCATTATGAGCCCTTCCAGGTATTAACCATATCTTTATCAAATGTGTATCCCACTGCCTACTACATTGTTTACCACATGAAAGGAGTTCGTTAATATTTGTGGAATATTTGTGAGGGTCTCACCACCATATACCACTTCTGCATAATTCTAAACTAGAAAACTTGCCAATGCTTAGTATATGGAACTTGTATATTATGTGAGACTTCTGCAATGAGACTCATTGAGTAATATGCAAGACTTGGTGCAGCCACGTGTAACAAAACTGGTTTCTTGAGTCCATATCAAAACTGACCTATCAGGGCATATAAGATATTTGTTGTTTCTGCCTGCTCAGCAGCCAATTTTATTTTGAGAAACCACCTCTTCACCAAATTGATCCATGTGAGAAAGGTATGATAGATGCCTCCACCCTTGGTGATAGGATGGCCATATGACCCAGGCTTAGACAAACTAAAATATTCCATCCTCCCAGTGATTTCTTCAGGTAGGTACATTTTTTCCAACCCAGGCCAACCAGGGCGATTGGGCAACAGGTCCAGGATTATTTCTGCAATCACTTAGAAGGGGATATTTCTTTTTTTTCTGTTAGGGTTGCTGAGCTAAAAAGATATAAGCTGAGATGTGAACCATCAGGTTGGGAGTGCTTGCCTGAATATAAAGCCAACATTTTTCAAAGAAACGCTGAGATAGCACTGAGCGCCTAGATGCAACCATGCCTGATCTCCTACTAAACTTTTCATTTAAGTGTAACAGCAAGTCCCCCTCTTACGTTCAAGACAGTTAGCAGTTGGATTTCTATTACTTGTTCCATAAACAATCATAACAAATTCTAAAATTGAGAAAGGAATTGTTAGTAACAGACTCTAAAAGTGTAATTAGCTAAGGTCCATGGAGACCTACCATACTAAGAGGCTGACCTACGTTCTTGTTATGTATTTGCATAGCCACTGGTAAACTATTACTCATATTTTGGGATTCAGATCATGTGTCTATTAAAGCTAGAGAACAGGGTGTCAGGGATTGGAAGGGCTTGGCTACATTTATAAGAAAAGGACAGTCTCCAACTAAACATAGTCCCTCTGGGAGCAGAAAGAGAAGAAAATATAATGTCACTAGACAGTCCCTTTTTGACTGAGCCCAGTAATCTAAGAGGGCTGAAAGTTGGCAATCTTGGCAAGTTTTAAGAGTAGAGAAAACAAAATTGTCTCCACCAAACTAAAGCTAGTGCAAAAAAGAAAATAAGATTTAAAAGCCACAGGTAAAAAATAACGAGGAAGGTAACACCGAGGTCTAACAGAGCCTTGAGCCCTCCTATACCTCTCAAACTCCCTCTAAGTCTGGAATATCTAAGTTAAGAAAAATGACGGTCTCCCTAGAAGAAAAATCCATTTGGGGGCTGCAGCCTGGGGGCACCGGGGTATACATTAGCTGTGACTCCCACCCCAAGAAATTGTTCTGAATGGCCTTGTAGAGGCCCAGGTGGAAGTCATTTAAGTTGAAGGGTAATGGCATGAACAGAGCATCTAGAGTGGTTGCCAGGAGATGGAGGTCCCTAGACTGTGAGTAAATTTGAGCACTATCTCCAGCTTTGATTGCAGAATTGATCTGACGCAAATAAACACTAAACTATTGCCCAGAAAGCAAGGGACTGAAATTCCTGAACCCCCAATTTAAAAAAAATGGCATATGACCTTTGAAAAGCCCTGAAATATATTCCCAATGCCCAGCTCAGATCACAAAAGACAAAGTCTAAGAAAGATCCTCCTTGTGACCAGACTCCGGGGAGGCCATCTTGGCAGATCTAGAAACCCACACCTCAGTGAGGGGAGGGAGTCTTTGCATCTTCTGGCCAATAGGATATGCTTACGTGCTATGGGCAATGACCACTGTGTGTGGTTTTCCCCTTTTCCAGATGGGGTTTTTTAATGGCAATTCTTTGTCATTAGATGTGTCGGGGGATGTCCAGTGTATCCGATAGGTTATCAGATCATGAGTGGTTATACCCAACACTGACTGGGAGCAATGCAAATCTTTCCAAGATCCCATATCAGTCTTTAAGCTTCCCCAAGGGAACCGATTAAGTCACCAACTGGTGGGAACAAAGAATGTCCTAGTTAACAGGACCCAAAATACAGGAGCAGAAAGCTTGATTTATTTATCTTTCACCCTTTCCCTCCAGCTCACCCACCCTGATAAATGCAGCCATCCCGATATGAAACATCCAGCGTCCAGCTGCACCTATCCCTCCCTTGTCCTTTGTCTCTCAGTGAGCCACTGGATGTCTTTGTTGACTCATTTTGTCTCTGTAACACTGCTGTCAGGACTGCAGCTGGAGATTCCGTCAGTTGACTCACACACCCTTCCAAAATCTTCTTCCCCTCTCCTTTTAATCCAAGGCAGACAAGGCTCCCCCTCATTCCTGAGAATTCACCTCTTATCTGTTTCTCTTGTTCCTGGCTGCTTTATCTATTTCCCTTATTCAGGACAGCTGACAGCTTTACAAAATAGCTTCTCTCTCTCCCAGAAACCTCATCAAAGGAGCCTGGGGGAAGGGATTTGAGGTCCCTTCTCAGACTGAGAGCAGAGAGCCTGACCATGGCAAAATGCAGTAGGACAATACTTCATCTGCTTGCCCCATCTATTCCTGAAGGACAACGTGGGGTGGACTTTTAAATCTCCCAGGTCAATTTAACCATCCAACCCTTCGCAGCGAATGGGTGACGGCTATAGAATTCTCAAGTGTTCCTGCTTGCCTTCAGGATTTACTCCACTGTCTTTGGAGTAACATCCTTAACTTACACCTACTGATAACACCTATAATAACTTACACCTATTAATAACACATTTGTTTGGTAGTGTGAAGACAGAAGGAAATATATAAAAGAATTACATATTACAGAAAGGTTAAGTCCTAAATTTATCACAAAACTTAAATACTCTATAAATTTAAAGAGGCTATTAAATAAAAATTATCATTCCCTGATCAAAAACATTTTGTTATCCCCACTACCTCTAGAACGAGATAGAACTCTTAGACCCTCTGTGAATTCAGCCCTATCTTTCTCCTACCCAATATCTTGCACTCCACTGTTTATGCTACAGCCCAACCAGATGAGATTTCTCTTGAACCGCTTTCTTTACTCCCACTGCCGCGCCTTTCCTCACACTGTTCCCGGTGCCTATAGGGTGGTTCCTCCGCCTGTGCTGTTACAATGCTATACATTCTTTAAAGCAGTGCTTCCTTTCATACATAATTAGACCTTCCCCACTTCCACCATTCTGCCTTACCATAGAGCTAGACTCCAAATCAATTACCATATGGCACAGCTTTTTTGTAAGCTTGGTCGTATACTTCCATGTCCTAAGAAGGGCCCATCATACTTTTATAAATAGCAACAATATCATGCTCAGTGTGGTTGTTGTTTAATAAGTGTAGCTGATTAAGAGTAGACTGGATAAGCTAGCATTGCGGCAGTGTCTCCGGAAAGGGAATATTTATAATAGACCCAGACCACGTATCACGGACAACCACCTGAACACTGCACAGAGCGGCCGGTAAGTGTGTGGGCGGAGGACTTCGATGCGAATCCCAGCACCACCGTATCCCAACCATGTGGCTTTTGACAACTCATCTAAACTCTCTAAGTCTCAGTTTTGTCTTCTGTTATAAAATAACAATGACAATACCACTTTGCTGGACCCTCCTAAGGTTTAAGTCAGGGAACAGATGTAAATGAGATGGTGTTGATAAAGCACTAAGCACTGTGCTGGTTGCATTGTCAGTGTGCTATAATAATCACGAATCTTTATTATTACCTGGAGTGACAGTTCTTTAAAGTTGCCATGAAAATTCTAAGGTAGATTTTAGATTCCTTTAATCGTTTCAGGGCTGTTCTTCGATACCTCTACTATGACTCCACTACTCTCTTTAAAGCTGAATAGCAATCACAAATACAGTCTGTAAGGGTTAATAACCACCAATCGCTGCCTCCTTTCTGCATGTTAAAGCTACGAATATGCCAATTCCAACTCTAGAAATTGACACAAAAGATCACTAAACGTAGCCCATAAGGTTACCACAGCAACCGCTAGATGTCATCTTTACCATGTCCCTCTGCTTCACATCCTATTTGAGTAGGAGCTATAATGTATATACATTCACTCATCTACTAAATAATTGGTTCACATACAGTTTTAAAAAGTAATCATAACCATTCATGCATCAATATAACAAGATCTGCAACAGCAGCACATATTTTAAAATGCACACTGTAACAAGACTTCCTCAATATTTAATTTCTAGTTCTTTTATTTATCTTACAATATATAGCCTTTTTCTTTAAAATTAGTGAATCACACTTTAACTTGCTTTGTTTTAGGAACAAGATTATTTTATTTTGACAGCTATTCCTCTCTTATAGCCAGTGTAGTACATGCCCAATGTGAAAAACACAAGAAAACCTCACATTAAAAAAAAAAATCTGGGGCACCTGGGTGGCTCAGTAGGTTAAGCGTCCGCTTTTGGCTCAGGTCATGATATCAGGGTCCTGAGATCGAGCCCCGCATCAGGCTCCTTGCTCCTACGGGAGCCTGCTTCTTCCTCTGCCTCTGCTTCTCCCCCCTGTTTGTGCTCTCTCTCTCTCTGAAATAAATAAAATCTTTTTTAAAAAATCTGTAATTCCGGGGCACCTGGGTGGCTCAGTGGGTTAATGCCTCTGCCTTCGGCTCAGGTCATGATCTCAGGGTCCTGGGATCGAGCCCCGCATCGGGCTCTCTGCTCAGCAGGTAGCCTGCTTCCCCCTCCCTCTCTGCCTGCCTCTCTGCCTACTTGTGACCTCTCTCTCTGTCAAATAAATAAATAAAATCTTTAAAAAAAAAATCTGTAATTCCACTATTCAAACAGCTGGCAACATTTTATATGTATTATTATTATTTTATATTTATTTTTATATTATATGCGTATATTTATATATTTTTCTCTATATATAGAGACATACAAAAGATATATGTGTGCACATAGAAAAACGTATCTATATATAAATATACACACGTTTATATAACAAAATGATATCTACAAATATCCATATCCTGCTTTTGAATGTAGCCTATTCTTTTTCTCTTAGTCTTATATTGTGAAAATTATTTCATGTTAATAGTCTTGTATAATGTCATTTAAACAGTTGCTTATTATTATACTGATGTATATATCATAATTTAACTATCCCTTTGCTGTTGAGCATAGTGTTTGTTAGATTAAGTTTGGCTATTTGTATAGGAAAATTTAAGTATAGTGCTTAAACTAAATTGGAGTTTATTTTCTTTCATGCAAATTACGTCTCAAGGCATGCATGGGGGTTCCCATCGTGCCAGTACCCAGGCTCCTTCTGTCTTGCTATTCTGCCATCTTTAGAGGGTGGCTTCATGTTCCAAAATAGTTCAGATCCAACCATTACACCCACAGTCCAGTAAGTCAAAGGGAAATGGCCAAATAACGGAGACTGAGTTCTTATTTAGTGTTCACACACACCACACTGCCAATGGCCACAAGTTAGCTATAAGAGAGGGCCAATGTATGTCATGCTTTACTGGGTAGCAATCTGCCCATCTGCAAACCAAGGTCATTGCTAAGGAAGAAGAGATGTGACAACGGAAGAAAGAAAAAACAGTCTCTGATAGAGACATGGAGCTTGTTCCCGATTTTTTTCCCACTGTTAATGCTGTGATGAATATCCTTGCACATAAACCCATACACACATCTCTAATTTCCTTGGGATAAACTCCCAAAAGGGTAATTGCTCAGTCCAAGGATAGGCCAGATTTTAAGTTTTGATACCTATTGCCAAATTGCTCTCCAGAACTACTGTACCAGTTTCTACTCTCATCAGCAATGTAGGTTAGGGAGAGAAAAATGCTTTATAAGATTCAATTTAATTTGACTATTCAAAGATTCCATATCTCCTGCGAGAAAGGTAAATTTCCTTGCATCTCTAGAAAGGTAGTGATTGAGATTTCTGGAAAGAAAAAGAAAAAAAAAAAAAAAACCAACTCAGTGCCAAGTGAAAAAGCCTTTTTCTATCTAGTAACATCAAAGGAAATGCAATTTAAAGCCTAGCAATGGCAAAGATATTATTAGCTTTGGTTATTGAATGTATTTTAAAGGAGATGCAGAAGAAGACAAACAACATAGTATAGTGGAAAGAGCATTGAATTTAGTGCCAAAAGACCTGAGTTTAAATCCCAGCTTCTACTTTACTATGACTCTTCATGAGCCATTTAACCTCTCTTAGCTCATTTTCTCTATTATAAAAATGGGTCAAACGATGCCTCTCTCTCCTTTGTAAAGTTTAAATTTGTTAATGTGAAAAGGTTTAATAATAGTTGTATTTGAATCGAAACTGGCACTCTCCTTAAATTTTATGATACTACAATTCAATATTTTATATCCTCCATAACTGAATGGAGATGAATAATAAATTATTTTTCTTCAATAAAAAGAAAATTGAATAAGACATTCCTCAAGGCTTTTTATTGTTTTTGCTATTGTTTTTTGTTATTTTTATCACTAAAGGATTTCAATTTTTAAATTAATTTTATTAAAGCATCATTTAGATACAGTAAGATGGACTCATTTTAAGTGTCCAGCTCAATGAGTTTTGACAAGTATATACACTATGAAATCACTGTAGAATATTTCCACCAGCCCCAGAAAGTTCCCTCAGTGTTACTTTGCAGTCAGTTACAATCCAGGCAACCCCTATTTTCAAATGTCATATAAAAGGAATCATATAATGTGTACTCATTTGTATCTGTCTTCTTTCACTTGGTGTATTTTTGAGATGAATCCATGTTGTTCCACGTATTTCTTTTTGTTTGTTTTATTTCTGAGTATTACTCTATTGTATGAATATACTACTCTTTGTTATCATTCACCTGTCCCACAATTTGGGACTTCTGTGAATAATGCAATAATAATGTAAACATCAGTATACAAGTCTTTGGTGGACATGATTTTATTTTGAAAGAATGAGGGATAAATACGTACGAGTTCAACTGCTAGGGTATATAGTAAGTGCATGTCTAATTTTACATGAAACTGACAAACCATTTTCTATAATGGTTGTGCCACTGCCTTTCACCAGCAGTGTATGAGGTTTCCTGTTGTTCCACATACTCACCTATATTTGATATTCATGGTCTTTTTACATTTTTACATTAGGGTATATGTGAAGTGTTATCTCACTGTGGTTTTAATTTGCATTTCCCTGATGAATAATGATGTTGAGCATCTTCTGATGTCCTTTTTCGCAGTTTCCATATTTTTTTGGTGCAGTGTTTGTTCAGGTTTTTTCTTGTTTTAATGGATTGTCTTCCTTATTATTAAGGTATATATGTTCTTTGTATGTTTCATTTTGTAGAGTGTTAAGTCTTTTTCCCATTTTTAATGGATTATTTGCATTCTTACAATTGAATTAATAAGTTTTTTGTATATTCTAAATCCTTTGCCAGATATATGTATATGCATGAAGATTTTTCCAGCCAATAGACTGTTTTTCATTTTATTAATGGTATATCCTGAGGAAGTTTTCAATTTTGATGAAGTTCAAATTACCATTTTTAAACTTGAGGATTAGTGCTTTTCGTGTCCTATCTAGGAAATCTTTGCTTATCCTAAGATTATGCATATTTTCCCACCTTATCGTCTATAAGTTTTATAGTTGATCTGTGACATTTAGATGTATGATTTACTTTGAATTAATTTCTCTGTATGTTATGGACCACGAGCCAAGGTTTATTTTCTCTAATATGAATGTCCAGTTGTTACCCTACCATTTGTTGAAAAGCCTAAGCCTTTCTCACTGAATTACCTTGTCACTTTTGTCAAAATGAATTGATCACATACACGTGGATCTATTTCTGAATTCTCTCTTTTGTTCCATTGAGTGTGTCCACTGTCCACCCTTTGACTATTCCATATTGTCTTGATTGTTGTAGCATTTATAGAAGGCCATGAAACCAGATAATACAATTTCTCCGATTTTGTTTGTTTTTTCAAAATTGTTTTTACTATTCTTGTTGTTTTACTATGCTTTTGCATTTCTGTGTAAATGTTAGAATCAGCTTCTCAATTTTTATAAAAATGACTTCTGCAATTTTGGTTGGCATTACACCAACCAAAATTGGTGTAAATTCAATATAAATTGAATTTACATTTCAATTTAGAGAAAATTAACATCTTAACAATATTGAGTCTGCCTACCCATAAACCTGGTATATCTCTTTATTTAGAATTTTAAATTTTTCTCTCAGGAATGTTTACTGTCTTTTTTTTTAAGATTTTATTCATTTATTTGACAGAGAGAGAGAATTCACACGTAGGCAGAAAGGCAGGCAGAGAGAGGGGGGCAAGCAGGCTCCCTGCTGAGCAGAGAGCCCGATGCGGGGCTCGATGTGGGACTCGATCCCAGGACCCTGAGATCATGACCTGAGCCGAAGGCAGAAGCTTTAACCCACTGAGCCACCCAGGCACCCCTGTTTATTGTTTTCTATACACAAATCTTTTATGTCTTTTGTTACATTTATTTAAAAGTATTTTGTTTTTGATACTCTCTTAAATGTTTTTTTTAATATTTATTTTATATAGTTGTTTGTTGCTAATATAGAGAACACAGTTGATTTTTCTTAACTTGGATACATCCTAAAACATTACTAAATTCATCCATTAACTCTAATTGTTTCTTTGTTTATTTATTTGTTTTTATACACTCAGGTTTTTCTGTCATGTTATTTATGAATAAAAACAGTCTTCCTGAATATTTGTTCCTTTTATTCCTTTTTTCCTTTATATCACTAGCTAAGACCTCCAGTACAATATTGAATAGAGGTGGTGAGAGCAAATATTTTTGCCATCTGCTCAGTCTTAGAGAACCTCATTCACTGTTGCATCAGTAACTATGGTATTTGTTACAAATATAGCTAATACGTTCATTATCAATGTTGGAAATTTTGCTTCCCTTCCTAATTTGCTGAAAGATTTTACATGTGGTTGTAAGAATTTCATCAAATGTTTTCTCTTTATCTACTGAGATAATTTATATCTCCTTTATTTTGTTGGGGTGATGGATTACATGTATTGGTTTTCAAATGTTAAACCATCCTTGTATTTCTAGGATCAACCCTACGTGGTCATGAGGTATTACCTTTATCCTAGCTATTGCTGGATTTGATTTGCTAAAATTTTTATTTTTCCATCCATGTTAATGAGGGACATTAGTTTATAAATTTTTTTCTTGTAACATCTTTGACAGGCAAATTAATTATTGGCTAGTAAATTTGAACTTGTTAGCCAAGGTTTCCTGCTATGGAAAGCTCTAGTTTTTCCTCATTCCTTAAAAGTTAGTGGGCTCAATTTCCAAACTCTGTGTCTCCTGAAGATCTTGGCAAAGCTTGGATTTTTAGGCTTTAATAGAGTGGGCCTAGAATAGACCTTACTATAAGACATGGTCCTTGTTTCTAGAGTAGGACCTTTCTGGTGTCTAGGATAAATGTCTGAGGTGCTAACAAGAACTCTGTCCTTGGGCTGGGTCAGAACTCCAACATCTTCCAGTAGTGTTCATTCTCAGGCCAGGGTAAGGTCTGTGTGATCTTGCCCTAGAAGCTGTGTCCCAGTCCTCAGTGAGGAATTCATAGGAACTCCCATGTAGATTTCTCACTCCCTCTCTCACCATCCAGCACACCAGCACAGCTCCCTCCTCCCAAGTGCTCTGATGTACAGTTTCCATCCACTTGAGTAGCCCCAAACTCCTTTCTCTGCCTCTTTAGGTCAACTGGACCACCACACTCAGCATGGACTCCAGCTTTCTGTATCACAGTTGGAAACTTGGGCAGTGAAATGGATGGACCTAGGCAGAGAGTTTCCCTTCTTTGGGGGATTGTGCCGCTTGTTGTTCAATACCTGAAAATAGTTGCCTTTATGTATTTGTCAAATTTTAGAGTCATTTATGACAAAAAGCAGAAGTCCTAAGGGCTTTGTTTTATATCAACTCTTTGACTCATTGCTGCCAGAGGGAAGATATCAGAAACAGAAGGACAAAGATAAAATGGATTTTCTTATTGTCTCAAAGATGTGCTGAAGGCACGATGGTTGCAGGCTATATAGAGAGAGACATTTGGAAAATATCCTATTTCCCAGTCATTTTAAAAGCTTATCTTCTCATCTCCTTCCCAAAACCCTTTCCTTCTCATAATATTCCATGAAATTTCTTGATAAAAACCACCCACTGAGTCAATAAGAAAAGGTCAGGCCAACTGATCCTTGTATTCTGAAAGGGAAAATATTGTGACTGAGTAAAGTACAAGAGGAAAAAATCTACCTGTGTGCTTCACTAAGAGGGAAAACTACCTATGTTTTTCCTGAAACTAAGTGTGCTTGACCAGATAGACAGGTAAGAAGGAGCTGCTTGGCCCATCTAGGAAGCAAGGATCTGTTTATAGGAACTAGAAGCAAGTCCTTGACCCCAACTTCAAGGAAGAAAATAATGAAGGAGACCTCAACTCTCTCTCCTTCCACCGGTGCCCCTCCCTTCCACCTAACTTGGAGATTGCTTTCTTGTTGAATCAACTACCTCTTGCTGTATGTCGAACCAATCCAATACTTAGTGGCCTAAATAACCACCATTTTATTTGCTCTGATTCTGTGGTAGGCAAATGGGGTGGAATTCAGTTGGGTGGTTCCTTTTCTGGTTTCCCCTGGGGTTGCTCATGTTTCTATCATCATCTGTCAGCTCATAGAGGGCTCTTTAGTCCAAGCCTCACTCATACATCTGGCAAATGGTGCCAGCTGCCAGCTCTACGATGGGTCGCCAGAAGACTTCTTCACATAATGGCTGTGTTCCAAAAGCAGCAAGAGATGGGGCAAGCCCTAATGAGAAAGCATTTGCTATGTCTCTGCTTGGGTCACGTTTGTTAATGCCCTATTGCCAATGCAAGTCACATAGCCAGAGTCAGTGTGCGAAAAGACTAACAGAGGGTGTGGATACAGGGAGGTATGATTCACTGGTGCCATTACTCTAATAATCTACCACGTTACTGAGATCTCCAATCATGTGCCTACACCCTGAGGCGTGTGTGTCATCATTCTACAGCAATTCTTCATTATCACAATGTGCTGCTTCTAACAGAAGATGCAATGACTTGGAAAGACAGAAAGAGGGACGGGTGATTCCTAAGGCTTTTTTGCCTTAGCAATTTTTTTTTTAAGATTTTATTTATTTATTTGAGAGAGAGAGAGAGATCACAAGTAGGCAGAGAGGCAGGCAGAGAGAGGGGGGGGAAGCAGGCTCCCTGCTGAGCAGAGAGCCCTATGTGGGGCTCGATCCCAGGACCCTGAGATCATGACTTGAGCCGAAGGCAGAGGCTTTAACCCACTGAGCCACTCAGGCGCCCCTGCCTTAGCAATTTGCCACAAATAGCCAGGGCTTCATTCCCACAAGTGCAGATGTAGGTGGCGTGCACAGGTGCAGTGCCCCTGGTTGTTTATGTCAAACCTCCATTGTAACCGGTAAGTACTTATGCTGAGGCTGGTAAATATTTAGAATATCAGTCCTGTTGTATATGTCGGTAACTTGCAACACACTAATCCAAGTGTGATAAGTACCCCAGGCATAATTCACAGGCTCACAGGCTCTTTAGCATTTGCCCAAACCATTCAGGTTATACTTGGAGAAACTGAGGCCCAGGAGGGTCAAAGGGACTTGTTCTAATTAGGTCACACAAAAAGTAGATAGAACTAAGCTTGGAATACAAGTCTTTCCATGGTTTCACCAATGTGCTCTTCATTAAGCAGTAACACAACTGATTTTCATGTGATTTAGTCCTGCCTTTGTGGACAATAGTCTCTTAAACTGCTGCCTTAGTTTATGATTTTAAGATCTGCATTCCAGTCACAGATTTTAAATGTAAACTTTCTTAATTGATAAAGAGAAGACAGAAGACATTTGGAATTTCCTACTCTGTGTTCCTTATAGAGTTTAAAGGAACATGTTCCATCACTGCAATTCCATCTCATGGTTTTAGGGGAGGATGGGAACGAGGAAGGAGTGTTATTATAAGTACAGATGCAAAACCCTCTTTCTGAATTCTCTCATCCATTATTTCAGCAAAAGCAGCCCTAAGCCCCGACACAAGAAAATTCAGCACCTCTGTTACTGCTTTAACATGGCTGTCATCTTCAGAAATGCTTCCATTCTGATTTAGTCACCTATTTAAACATGCCCCAGAACTACTTCCGTCTCAGCACTTAAGCATCGGGGATGTTTTTTCCCCCAAAAGTAATCATTTAAAGCAGATTTGAACTGTCCTCTGAAAGAGGAGTCCAATTGTATTCCACAATAGACAAAAGGGCAAGACACTGGAAATAGATCTTTTGCATCTTATAAAATCCAAGTGAGTCTTTCTGGAGAAACAAAGGAGCACAGAACAGGAAAAGATAAAGAAAGAAACAAACAAACAAACAAACAAACCTGGGGCCATCTGGGGCTACTCAGACTTCCAGGACTTTATGCTTTTATGTGGTCTAGCCTAACCACGAATTTTTTTACAGTTGCAAAGGCATGAGCACTCGAAGCAACTACAAATCACTGATAAGACTATACAAGAAGACATTGAAAATTCAAATTCATCTTTAGCAAGTGAAGGGTGTGCTAACAGTAGAAAATATAAACAGCGTATGGAGGGAGGTACATAAGAAAGGTACTAACACACCAATTCAAACTCTTGTCAGACATCTCTTTAGCGCTCCTGTCAGCAGGAAGCCAATTACTGGGGAAAGAATGAAGTTTGTTTTATGAGCACAATATTACAAACATAGACCCTTCATCCAAACATCAAGGAAGAATTTTGCATTTCTGAGAGAAGCCAACAGTGTTCTGCAGCTGATGGGCTGGTGGCTTGAAGGTTAAAGCTATGGGAGGGCTAGGAGAGAACCAACAAACTCCTTAACCCCCTAAATCTAGCTCCAGTGATGAATCTGTGACACTTACTCTGTGATAACCTGCAGTGGAAGACTCAGGTCCTCAGAACACAGGAGCTAACTTTAGCAAAACTCAGCACAGCTTCTAGCCTCATAGGCTTTAGAAGTCTCTAATGTGACAAGCCCTGAATACTTCTGGCATTGGAAGCCTATGATCTTCACCAGAGGAATAGAAAGAGCAACGTATGGCATCATCCTCCATTTCTTAACTTATGGATATGATTATCATTATTTAATAATGTAATCTTCCCTAAGAAGGAACAACTTTCACTTGAAAGTTTGCACATAAAAACAATATTAAAGGGCCATCTTTGCCCTTATTCTGAACACAAAAATATCTAATTTGTCTCATTTTGTTTATATATCCCTTTCTTTCATATGTGAGCAAACAGATACCAGGAATCTTAATTACTTCTCACAGTATGCTTGGTTAAATAATGGCGTGAAGTGCTTCGCTGTGCTCCCAAACATCTACCAGATCTTTCCCAGGGAAGAGTAACACTTTACACAAATAAGAAAAAGAAAGGACTCAGATCATCAGATAGATCTTTTGGCTGATAGAAATATCCCTTCTATGCCTGGGCACAGTGTTCAGTATTTCTCGTATTAGTATCATGATTACCCAAGAAAGCCACTAGAAGTTGGCCATATTACCTATAAGATGAATACAGCAAACTATAGAAAAAGCACCTAAAAAACCCTACCATGATATTTCCATGTCACGGATACAAAATTCCTTGGAACTTTTACAGAAGGAGAATGAGAAAGATTCTATTCTGGCTCCTTGACTGCTGCAGTTAGGATTTTAGCATAATGATACCGGTTCTCTTTCTAAAGCCTAAATAAGTTCTAATTTCCATTGTGATTTCTTCTTTGACCCCTAGTTTATTTAGAAGCCTGTTGCTTAATTTCCAAATATTTACGATTTTTCTAATTATCTTTGCATGATTGATTTTTAGCTTGATTCCACTGTGATGAGGGAACACCCTCTGTATGAATTTAATACTTGGAAATTTGCTGAGATTCATTTTAGATCACACTGCAGTTGTTGGATACAGTGTTCCGGTTTGTTAATTGGGTCAGGTGTGCTAAACATGATCAGCTTTTCGAGATCCTTCCTAATTATTTCCCTCTGCTTATCCTATCGGTCACTGAAAGAGGTGTTCAGAATTACCTAAAACTGTTGTGGATTTGCGTTTGACTCAGTTTGGTTCTATCAGTGTTTGCTTTATGAACTTCAAGATTTTCTTATTATATCCCTGCAAATTTGTCAGTGTTGCTTCTTGGCAAATTAACCATTTTATCATTGTGAAATATCCCTCTAGTAGTTCTCCTTGCCTTAATGCCTACTTGGCCTGTTAATTCACTTAGCAAAACAGCTTTCTTTTGGTTAATGTTCATAAGGAGTATCTTTGTTATCTTTCACTCTCTACCTTTCTGCACCTTTATTTTTTTATGCTGTTTACTATAGGCAGCAAAAAGGTTTTTTTAATCCAATTTGACAGTATTTGTCTTTTAATTGGAGGATTTAGCCTTTCATTTAATGTACTTACTGAAATATATGGGTTTAAATCTACTATCTTGCTATACATTTCTTCTTTCCCTCATATGTTCCATGCTCCTTTTGCTCTCATTTCTTGCCTTATTTTGTTTTCTAAGTAAATATTTTTACTATTCTACACTCCCTTTTTATTATCTTGTTTGTTATAATTTTACTATTCCCTTAAGGGTTACCCTAGATTAAAACATGCATCCTTGACTTTGACCACGACATAATGCAAGGCTCATAGATCAATATGGTTCTATTCATCCTTTTTCCAGCCTTTTGTTCTATTTTTGTTATGTGCCCACACCCTAGGTATTTAAATTTTACTTATTATTATGTTGTTGTTATTATTATTGTGTTATGCGTTCAATATTCATCTAGATCTACCTGTATATTTTCCCTTCACATTGCTTTTCATTCTTTCTTGTCTCTCCATGCCCCTGCCTGGAATCATCTTTCAGAAAGACTCACTCCAGTATTTATTATGACACAGCTCAGCTAATGATAAAATTATCTCACTTTTTTGGGAGCGCGTTAGGTGAGTCTAAAATTATATTTATTTATTTATTTTTTAAAGGGCATTTTTTTTACTGGAATAGAATTCTAGGTCAGTTTATTTTTTGATGATTTTAAGTAAATAATACAAATCAATTTTTCGAAACTTCGACTAGATAATTTCATTGTTAGCTAACCTCTGTTGTTTCTTTGGGGAAGTCATATGACTTATTTTGGTTTTGTCTGCTTTTAAGACTCTCTCTCCTTTTGTTTCCAGTAGTTTTAGTATGATATGCCTAGTATGGTATTTGTTATGTTATCCTACAAGGCGTTTGTAGTGCTCCTTGACTCTTGGTATCTTTCATTATTTTTGAAGAATTCTTGGCCATCATCCCTTCAGATACGGCTTCTATCCCAAAGTCTTTCTTTTTTCATTGAAGGGTTCTAAATGTACCCCTCAATGAAAAACATGTTCAAAATATGTTTGATCTATTTAATTAGGTCCCACATTTCTCTTATGTTGAGATTTTTTTTCTGGTTTATCTTCCAATTCACTAATTCTCTCTTAAGTGTTTTTTACCTGCTATTAAACATATCCATTGAGTTATTGATTTCAGTTGTTATTTTTCACTTCTAAACTATCCATTTGATTATTTTTAAAAGCTGTTATCTGTTTAAATTCTCCATCTTACCCTTTATTTTCATCATGTTTATTAAGTTTCTGTCAGATAACTTTAATATCTGGATCTCCTCCAAGTCTGTTACCGTTGTGCTTTTTCTCCTAGTTTTCAGAAACATATGCTTATCTTCCGGAATTGCCAATAAGTTTTTATTGAATTCTAGATATCAAAATTTGAAGAAATAGTTTGAGACTGTAGATAATTTCATCTTGTTCAAAATAGCATTTACTTTCGCTTCTGGCAGAATAGAGAAAGATCATCTTAATCTGATCAGAGAATAATCTGCTTTGTGGGGCTGCTCTATTTCTGGTCCATCCTCATTCCTAGGGTGTAGGTTGTCCAGGGGCCTAATTAAGACCCTGGAAGGTTTGCCAAGGTCTTCCTCCTTGAGGTGGCTCTGAATTCCAGTTTTTGTCCCCTACCCCATGAGACCACCAAAAGCTTAGTTGGGCTTCTCCGCCTTTCAGCCATCAATGTCTGCTCAATTTCTCAGCCTCTCTCCTGCTTCCTTAGAATTGGCGTGCCTTGAAGAGAAAAGCATCCCTGGCCATCAAATTTACCTCTCTGCACTTTTCTCTCCAAGATGTTGGCCCCTCAAGTTGTAATTGCTTTGGTAGTTCCTCAATGCTTCCAAAAGATTTTCCGTAAGATACATTTTTTCTAGATGTTTTAGTTCACTATCACCAGGAATAGATATCTCCCTCCAACCCCCCAAAAATACTTCTAATATTTTTAACATCCAATCCTAGCAGCAGCAGAAATTTGGCCATTCCTTTAAAATACTAGTTGTCTTAGGTTTAGCTGGGGGAGATTCATGAGCTTCCCGGGTGAAGTGTCTCCTATTCGGCCAAGGGCAAGGCTCAGCAGCACAGAGCAGCTGTGAGCTATTAGTGGCCAGCATCCACAGCAGCTGGCAGACTGATGCGTCAGGCAGAACGGAGACCTAGGAGGACATCAATAGCATTGAGTACAATAGATATCCTGATTGCTTCGATAACACTTTTTTTTTTGTACTTTTTCAGTTTTTATCGAGGTCTTTCCTATTCCTCTACCTGCCCCATTACTAACATTTTTTTTCTCACGACTCAACAATTGGGGTAGTAGAGAGGGAAAATGGAATTAGGAGAAAAGAACCCACCCTAGAACACAACACACACACACACAAACACACAGTACCTGCAACACCATTCCTAGAACACTCACTGCTGCCCCAGTGGCATACCCCACTCCGCCTCTTTATTGGGAACAGGTCTGATAAGCAGACCTCTTAGGCAGAGTCCTTTCAAGATTCCCCTGAACTTGCTACTTCACCAAGTGTCTAATTAACCCATGAGAAAGCTTGACTCTCTGTCTTTCCAAAACCTAGATGTTTAGGACACTCCTCCTATATCTTCCATTGGTCTAGTCTTCAGGGGCATCTCCACAAAGCCTCTTGTCTTTAAGATTTTCCAAGCCAGAGTCAGGGCCCAATCTCTGGCTCCAGACTCCAGAGCATGCACGTTAACCTCTCCCTAGAACTTTCTCTGCACTCAGCTGTGTTCCCATGGTGACACAGGGATGGATGGGTTTCTTTCTACAGTTCGGCCACCAGTCATTGAGGATGAGATGCCAGGCTCTCTTTCTGGCAAACACCACTTTCTCTTAAGTCCCTCTTACACAGCATAGAGTGGAGGGAGGTATTCCCTCACCCTTAACCCATGAGGACAGGAAGGGAAACAAAATTCTGATTCATTTGAAAAGTACAGAATTCAACTACAATGACTAAAAAGATGTTTGTTAGGTGAAGGACTAAGGGGCACTGTCTAACTCCTTTTCGAGAAGTCCATATTTTGAAAGCATTTCTGTCTTAACTGCAGTGAGCCAAGTATTGGTATGCTTGTCCTTTTATGCTTCTACCAGAATTCATGAAGCCTCAGAAATTTTGTACTTGTATCTAACACGATTTGCCACAGATGCTGTGAATTATTAATTACGTGATTCTAAAACATTATTTTTAAAACCTGAATGTTTAACTTAATAGATTTTTTTCTCTGGTGAGGAGGATTGTCAAGTTTAGAAAGAACATATAGAAAATAGGCTATTACTACACAGTTGGCATCTCCTCCCTACTGAGTGACATAGAATCAGCATTAAGATCTGACTTTTAAAATAATTTCATTTTAGCAGACCGCATTAGACAGAGCTTTCTTTCCTCTGCACTTTCGTGGGCCATGAAATTAGAGTATTTCAAGCCACTGTCACTACGTCTGAATTTCAGGAAGCCAGGTATAACATATATTCTTTGAAGAGTCCTAATTACTCCTCTTAATTGATTTGAGCATTTACTGAGGATTTGACTCTGCTCTCAGTGCTGAATCACAAAACCAAGTTTGAAATGGTCACTTCCCTCAAGAACCTGCAGACTAATGAAGGAGCCAGAAAAAATAAACAGATCATTAATATACGGCTGAGCAATGATGAAGAGCAACCAGCCAGCCAGTCCTGGGTGGTCAAGAGGGGCTTCTAGAAGTGATCTTAAAGGACAAGTAAAAATTGGCCTAATGATTCTCATTTTTTTAATGCTGGGTGACTGAGTGAATGTTGGGGACATCAGGGAAGATGAAAAATATGTAGGCATGATTTAGAATGAAAGATAATCTCGGAATCAATGGGCTTGTGTTACTGGCCCAAAGAAGCAAAGATAAATAGTAAACATCTGGACCTTTACGAATAAAACTCAAAGGATATTTAGGCTAGAAATACAGATTTTAGAGTCATCAGCATTTAGTTGGCATTGAAATATTGACAGTAGATAAAATCACGAAGAGAAAACATATAGTAGTTTTACATTGTCTGGTTTATGTCTCTTTGAGAATCTGATGAAAACAATGGACTCAGTTCCAAGAAAATGTCCATAAAGAAATTTCTGCATACACTCCCAGGGAGACATAGATTCCCTGAAGCTCATTCATGACTAAGAAGACATAATGTGTAATAAGAAGGAAAGTGAATTGATGATCGAAACTTCCTGAACCACTACAAAAAGTATTGATGTTCAAGACAGCATGGAAGATAAAGCTGCCCAGACAAAGGAGACTCGAAAAAGTTGGGTTTCTAAGACTAAATAGTTCAAATTTTATAGTTATTTAACTATGTACTACCTGCCTTTGGAACCGGTTCAGTCTATAAAACACATGCCACAGAAATCCAAAACCAGAGGCAATTTTGAAATATACATGTGAAATAGAGTTGGATCTATTCATATCACAGCTCCAGAGAATATATCAAGCTAGAAGTAATGAGTTCCAGTTTGTAAGGATTTTTACAGCTCAAGAGAAATTGGCTTTTCTAAAGCTCTCGCCTTCCCTAGGTTGCCAGAGCACGGTGCTTATGCTTCTACTATAAAACTCATTTCATTCCTTCTTGTTCACATGTCAACTTTCCCCCCTCAAACTTTTAGGGTCTTTGTAGAAAAGGACTAATTCTTATTTCTCTTTGCCCACAATGCTCTTCCCCCACCCTGCCAGCTCCCCTCCAACACATACATAATATGAAGTCTTGCACATTCATTCGATAACTATTTGTGGAACTAACTAGCATTGTCAGCCCAATCACAGAATTTTCTAACACTAGCAAAGCAGAAACCAGATACATGGAAGATAATGGAAACCAGAGGCTCCAATTACCTCTTTCCAGGCAAGGTCTGATGCCTCTCATTTCTGCAGCAATTGACCAGAAGTATCAACAGTAAATAGTATTAATCAGCCCAGGGTTTCCTCATCACATTTGGCATGCTTGTATTACACTGTATGGTGTGGAATTAAAGAAAATGGGGGAGGGGGGGATTGGGGGATGTAAGTTCCCAGAGGCAAAAGATAGAATTCTCTCCTCATACAACATAAAAATTACCTCCTAGACAAAGAGAGACTATCATTTATGCAAAGCAAAGGAGAAAACAGGTGTTAGTACAAGAATAGATAATCTCAGGGGTCATAAAGGAAATCCTTTGCTCCACATAAATCAAGAGAGAAATCAAAAACACACGTAGGAGAATTAAATTACAATTTAGCCTTGTTTGCTGTGTAACATTGTAACTAAGATTGGTGCAAACCAATGTCTTTAAACATTTCATATGAGCCTGAAGGGAAGCCATTTTTGACCTTTGCAGATTTACTGTCCTATCTACTATGAAATGGAGCAGAATGTCATTGATGTTTTCAGAAGAATATTTGCTCTGGCCCCTTGCTGATGCCTTCATTACCTTACTCCAATAAATCTTCACTTTATGTTTACACACAGAGCACTTCTGTCGTCCATTCCTACACACAAAAGGTCTAAGTTTATTGCAATATTAGACAAGGTGCTTTTTTGCTTTCTGGTTTGTTTTGGTTTTTGTTTTGGTTTGGTTTTATACGTTTGTCCATCTTGAACTATCCAAACGGCACTTGAGCCCCACAAACCTCACAGTTTAAAAACATTAAATACAATAAAAACACAGAGGGAGACGAATCTCAAACTAGTTTTTACTTCATGTGAGCCTCTGGAAGTAATACCTAGCCTCAAAGAAGCCCTGGCTAGAACTATGGGCTGCCTATACTATTTGTCCTTTCTATGGGAATGCAGGGCTGGTTCCTTTTCCAGGATTATTGCCTAGAGGCCGAGGTAGCTCTAGAGAATACAAAATATTGTTTTGGTCTCTAACTGAAAAAAAAAAAAAA